>CM062814.1:139382356-140043147 GCA_031772625.1 Pinus tabuliformis | reverse complement strand
ATCAGTATGGGTTCTTCATTGGCATTCGAGGATGAACCTATCATCTTACTGTCTTGAGTTGAAAAAGGATCCTTCAAAACAACAGGAGTTTGGGAACCCTTGACAATCTTCACAACCTCTGCACGATGAGGGCAGTCTCTTGTAAAATGTTCATCGTCACAAATGAGACAAGGATAACGAGATTTGCACTTTTCATCATTGGATTCCACCCTTTCAGGTTTATCCTTTGAACTTTTGTCCGTTTTATTCTTCTTCTTTCCTTTCTTTTTCCCACCGGATTTTGATTTCGCTGTAGATGACTCTACAATGTGAATATCAGTGGAAATCTTTGCAAAAGAATCTCCTGTTGGGGAATCAGGCAAGGTTATGATAGGGGAAGAATTCTTGGAAGACTTCTTCTTACTTTTAGTGTTAACTGTGCCAATCATACCATCGGCGACATGAGATCCCGAAGGAGCTGCAGTGATTTGATTTTGCCTGGGAAGATCGGGGATTTTTTCGTGTAACGTACCTGACTGAGTATAGACCAAGTCAAGGTACTGTGCTTGAGAAATTACTTGCTCCTCAGTAACAACTCCGGCTTTAGCAACATCTTCAGTGATCTTTGGCAACAAGGATTTCACAAACCACTCGGCCAAGATTTGATCCGGAATAAATACCTTCACTAAACGCCGTCGACGTCTCCACTCATGAATATGATCTGAAATGTAAGTGGATGTCGATTGTTTTAATGAAGTTAACAATTCCGTGCCATTTTCATATCGGACTAGCAACTGAAAATGAGTTAAAAACGAGGTAGCTAACTGACTAAGATTATAAAAAGTGCCTCGCGGTAACTCAATGTACCACTTGGCCGCGAGACCAATTAGAGTGCGCTAGAAAAGTCTAAGACGGATTGAATCATCTGTAATGGAGTTAGACGCACACCAGAGGTGGTAAGTCATCGCATGGTTCGACGGGTCCTCTCCTGATTTACCTTCGAACTTGGGAATGTCACTGGGCAACTTATTCGGCATTGGCGGCCAAAACAGAAGATAATTAATGGGATTGTTCGTTAGGCGCGACAAGTCAGGTAAGTCCAAAGTTGCGATAAACGGTAACTGCCGATTAGGATCCCTAAAACTCTGGGTCATAAGACCAGCCCCAGGAGGAGGATATCCAGGATAACTAGGAATAGGAATCGCATTCGGGATATTGTATCCTCCTGGAAAACCAGGATTAACCGGACCGTATTGGGGTTGTTGAGGTTGTTGATAAGTGTACCCAGGGTACGGTTGATACTGATTGACTGGCTGCTGCACAGCAGGACTGAATTGGTACTGTCCCTAGTACGGTTGATAAGTGAATTGTGGTTGACTTGTGACAACCGTACTTAAACCAGGTTGTCCTACAGGCATCTAAACCGAAGTTTGAATCATAGATCCAAACGGTGGTAAAGATGTCTGAGGAATAGATACAGGAACAGTAGAAACCGGAGCTGTCGATACTCCAGAAATAGGTGAGGTAGATTGAAAAGATGTTGCGGCAGTTGTAGCAGTCATTTGAGGCGGAGTACAAGGTGTACTAGGCCCAGGCTGAGAAACTACCGAAGATACAGAAGTTTGAATGTTAGACTGGACTGGTTGCTGGGGTGAACCAGAAACTAAGGGTTGTCCAGTTTGAGATGACAACTGTACACTTGGCTGCAACACCTGTTGAGTTTGCCATGGATCCCACACTATATTCATTCCAGGGTACTGACCCATAACTGGTTGAGAATACTGAGGACCATAATTGCGTTGAGGGTAGGATTGATAATTGAAACGTACAGTCCCTGTTTCTTGAACATACGTTTGACCGGAGGGTGGTTGGAAACCTTGGTTCGAGTGTTGACCTTGGGGTTGATACCCTTGAGGCACATACTGATACTGGGGTTGACCTTGAGGTATAAATTGATACTGGGGTTGACCTTGGGGTACATATTGAGTCTAGGGTTGACCTTGAGGAACGTACTGTCCCATAGGTATGTACTGTCCTTGAGGTTGCCCCCCAAATGCAAATTGTGTACCTTGAGGTTGCCCCCCAGGCGTTAATTGAGGCTGCCTCCCAGGTGGTAACTGGCCACCTTGAGGTTGAGGATTGGGAATAGAACCTGACATCATGAGAATGTGTTCTACGCTCAACGGCTTAGTACCATTGCTTCTAGTTAATAACCCTTGCTCAATGGGTTGAGGAGATGCTCCCGAAAAAGTACCAGAAAGTGACTGATACCCGGAGGGAACAGAAGGACCGCTGTACAAAAAAGATTTAGGCGATTGAGTAAACATGGATGACTGTCCTGACATATTTACGGGAGTATAAAAACCTCTAGGTTTTGGGTGATAAGGAGCGCGAGGTGGTGAAAAACTTAACCCTGAGTTTTCTAAGAAATTAGTCAAAGAAAGATACCAAGAACTGCTCCCAGGTGGACTGTAAAAAATTGACTCACGCTCCCTTAGTCCAATAACAGGTTGATTTTCAGGGATAGGGATGCCTACTTCTTCTTCCAGAGCAAGTTCTTCAATAGCAATAAGTCTAGAAGGAAGATCTTGGGTGATTACTCTTTCTACCCTAGGTGAACCAGGACCACTAGAAGTTGGAGAAACAAACCCCGATGTTGGAGTAGCAGCAAATTCACTTTCAGGCTCGGATATTTCAGGTTCTTCACCTATATCACTAGTAGATGAAAAGCTACCAGCAATTTCGGAAACAGACACTGACTGTGGATTATAATCTGCTACTAACGGTTGAAAATCAGGATGTACTATCAAAGAAGATTCTCCTTCTTCGGGTGACCCAACTCTACTGTCTCTAGGAGTTACGAGGACTTTCAAGCCTTCAAGCTAGCTCGGTACTTCCTCAGGAGGTTGGCCCTGAAGTCTATGGGACTTCCTCAGTAACTCAGCCACGTTTACAAACTCAGGAGACTGGCCCCGAAGTCTACGGGACTGCCTTGGTAATTTAGCCACAGTTGAAAACTTTTAACTACTTCACACGCAAACAAAGTAAAACCTCAATGAAAAGCACCTAAAGTCTCTAAAGAACCAAACAAATTTGAATCACACGCCTAAAGAATCTAGGAGATCAAACACACACAAACAGTAACTTTTTGTACTGAAAACACTAGTTGGTGATAAAATCCAACATCGCAGAGTTCAATATAGAAATGGTGGTTGGAACAGTTACCCCGGCAACCTGCTTAATGAATAGAGTGGCACAAGTTCCTCCACTTAACCATCTCGAGTGAAGAGAACCCCTCAGAAAATCCAAGTGAGTCTAGCTGACGTCTGCTCCAGGTACAGTGGGATCTTCCCACCCCTGTCACCTCAGGAAGAGTCCTAAAGAATATGGTCACTAAGGTTACCAACTGAAACAAATATACCTGGGGGAACAGTCTACGATCTGATACGCACGCAAGGGCAGAGTAGCAAGCTCAATCGCCTTGAAGGCTCCTTGAAATAATCCAAGGTTTACCAACAAGTGACCCCAGGCTCCTTGACAATGGTTAATTCGAGGTTTACCGTTTTTAATACGTGAATATCTGGCGTCGTTCCCAATGAGGAAGGATTTATTCCCACACTGGTTCGGACATGATCTTGTGCTTCTCCTTTAAGAGGAGCTTTCCCAGAGCATAAATGCAACAATTGGATTTCTTCCCTACCACAAGATACAGCTACTTGTTTGTTTTTACTGTCTTGGAGAGTTAATTACTCTCCTACTCCAAGACACTAGCCTAAGCTAAGTTGGTGTATCAGAGCCCTAGAAATAAAAATGTTACTAGGTGAATTTTACTTTAAGCATTATTTTTAGTGGTTTTTGTTTAAGTCAAAAGGTGCGGAGATGAAACTCGTGGTATGAAGACTTGACTCAAAATCACTAAAAATGCACCTAAGATGATTTAAACAATCTTTTTCTCTTGGATGAACTTCTAAACTAAGAAAGAGTTTGAGAATGCAAATACTTTGTAAACACAAATCTTTTTCAATCAAACAAATTAAAAGAAGAGTTTTTTTCCTTTTCCAATGCACTCAAAATGAGACAACTAGTTATTTCACAAAAATTTCCTTTTTCATTTCAAAGCACTCAATCAGTACAAAACAAACTTTTTCCAAAAGAGATTTTTATATTTTTTAATAAAACACTCAAAACTATGAAAATGACTAACTTTGAGATCTACAATTTATAAAAACCTATTTGAAGTCAAAGCCTACTAAAAGTCTTTTTTAGGGATGTTTTACTTAGCTAGATGTAAGCTAAGGACTAATTTATGCAGAATCACAAATAAGTCAAGAACAACCAATTTTGTTTTCTTTTTGAAAATGAAAATCCAAACTCTCAGCACAAGCTTTTCGAAGTTTTGTAATGAGAAAACTCAAAGCGGATTCCTCAACAAGGGGAGATTTCATAAATGGTCAGACTCATAAGAAGGCTGGTAGACACTAAGGTGATCTGAAGTCCCTACAGCTTCTAAGCTCAGAGCCACTACACAACCAAAATGAAAAACAAACCCAACAAGCAAAACTCCTAGGAATTTCACTTAAAACCCTAACACTAACGAAATGAACCTAAGGAAAGCTTCTGACAAGTTATATGTAGGTCTGGGCAGTGGATAACAATTTCTAAACAAAAACTAAGCTGACTAACAGAGAAAATCTTAGGTTTTTCAAAAGTTTGACAGGGTACGCAGGCCCACAGTTGACACAGGTGCGGTCCCGCTCTGTGCTAAAAGCCAAGCTGCGGATAGGTACGCACTGTGTCAAACGGCTAGGGTGCGGTCCTCTCCCAAAGCTATGAAAAACAAAAAATAACCCTGGATCTACGAACTCGACCCAATTTTACACACAACAAGCCAAAAACAGAAACAAAAACACAGTTTCTCAGGTCAAAGTAAAAACAAGGAAAACAATCAAGTCCCCAGTATGGTCGCCATTTTGTCACACGGAATAAGTCGATCTTGCGGACAAGATAGACCTTCCTAGAATCTAAAGAAGACCTAATGACAAACAAACCAACCAGACACTATCTTTCTCTAAATATGCTTTGATAAACAATGGCAAACAAGTGTTTTTTATGGCCTACCTTAGGTCCAACACAAGCTTGTGGATGCCCTCGCTCCTTCGATCCAAATGAGCTCCTTTGTCACGAATCTGCAAACACAAACAAGGCAAACAAATTAAATAGCACTTGAAAAGCCAATTGCATAAAACATATTTAACATGAAATTCAAGGAGTCCATGAAACAAATAACATGAGATACTTGTAGAGAAAAATGAGTATGATTGTATTAATTCAAAAGAAGAACTTTACAACCTTTGCCTTGACGCTGTACAAGCTCCTCCCAGGGTCCAGCAAGAAGTCTCCTCTACTTTGACAAGTTTCACTCACTCCCAAATGAAGCCAAAAAGGTATGTGATCTCTCCTCTTAAGCTCAACTAGGAAGTCTTGATTTCACCAGCATTTACCCTCAAAAATGTTCAGCTTCTAACCTCTCTAGCAACCAGCCCAATGCCTATATTTATAGTGCAATGGAGGGAGGTTACTAGGTCCTCCTTCAAAGGGATAAAGCCCTCCTTCAAAGGGATAGCTCCTCTCATTAAGGGATTAGCTCCTTCTCTTTTGGGATGCATGAACCATCTCAGAGCGAACAATCCACGTCAAATTTCCTTCTAGAAACCTCTAGAATTAACCCAAAGTGAGTTTTTTAAGATAAAACTTGCGCCTTTTGACTTTCACAGGGGTCCGCACCTACACTGTTAGGGACATAGTGGGCAGGTCCACAGTTTTTGTACACAAAAGGTGCGGGACCGCAGGTGACAGTGAGAGAAAGTGCGGAACTAGAGTTACATTGATTTTTAATGTCTTTCTCTCATTTCCAAAGCTTGACTTGAAGAACTGAGGTCTGAGACTTGCTTAGGAGGACAGTACAAGTGATGATAGACCCATACTGACTGCAAATAATCATGGTGACGATATTTTTGTGTAACAGTGAGGATGATGAACATCCCCAATTTCATGTGCCGGAATATTGAGAAAATGACCACATTAGTGAAAAGGAAACCTCCTCATCAGTAGTACAACAACATCTATTACTTTGCATTGATCAAGGTCATTTTTTTGCATCAGCTAAGTTTGCTGAATGTTTCATGGGATGATTTCATTTCACATGAGGTTTTAACAAGCCCTCAAGTGACTCCATCATTTTTTCAAGAGGCAAGAGGGCCTTCACATCAGCAAGAGGTGCATGAGACTCAAACCACTAGTGTGCCAGTATTTGTCACTTATCAAAAGGGCACAAGGAGGTTATTTGCAACAACCAAGCGAGTACTATCTCCACTTGGGGTGGAAGGGGTCTCATTTCCTTCAACAACAAAGTAGGTACAAGATAAAGGTAAACAACCAGTGCATGATGAGGGACCTTCTGAAGGTCAAGAGAGAGATTTCATTCTCATTCAGGATGATGACTTTGAATCGGTCTCCTAAAGCTCAAAACTCAAGGAGATCATCAAGGAACAAGAAGATGACATTCATGACTTATCTCTGAACCTAGAAAGAGCTAAGTGGATTATAAACTACCTTGAGCAAAGGAACAAGTATTTGGAAGACTAGCAGACAATCATGGAGCTGAAAAACATAAGAGAAAACCAGCAAGTAGCCAAGAGGAGGAAAATTAAATTAACACAACTTAAGAAAGAGATTGAAGCTGATCGGGAATCCTGGCTTGAAAGGGAAAAAATGCATTTGGGAAAGCTTCTTGAGAAAGAAAATAAGGAGAAAAATATGTTGAGGCACATGGCCTATCACTATTTGGCAAGAAACAAGGTTTGCAAAGCAAGAATAAGGACCTTAAAGGCCAAGTTGAGGAAAACATTGAGGAAGAAAGAGCAAGATAAGCTCAAGATTTTGGCTGAGGCTTCCTTAGCCCAACATAGTACTTGATGCAGGTCAATCAGCCCAAATTTCAAGAAATTTGGCACACTTTTTGACAATTTTGAATTTTTGGAGGAAAAAAAAGGTTTTTCTGCCTGGTGTGTAGCGCCACCCGGCGCTCGCTTTCTCTAGGGACCTCCTTTGGAGGAAAAAACTACATTTTTGGATTCCTCATGAAAAGTTATGAATACCCAAAAATTACTAGAAATTTTTGTCAAGTTTGGACTTCCAAAAGGGTCAAAACCACCTCAAAAATGCCATTTCTGCCCCTTTTTGGCAGAACTCACTTTTGGAGGGGCAAATGGACACCAAATTCAAAAATTCCGCCTGTTCTGGAAAGCAGAAAGATAGATATTTCCAACAAGCCAACTTGGAGAAAATTTGGTGCAAGGGAAGGCCTACAAAATCAGCTGCAAAAAGGCGCTACGCATAGGGAAAGAGGCGCATTGCACAGGATGGAAAATTGCTATTTTTGCCCAAAAAACTCTATTTTTCGCCTAGTTTTTTTCTCAGTTTGACTTTTCCCTCTCTCATGGTCAAAATCATGATGTAAATTGATGTAAAACTGTTGAAAATTCACTCATGGAGGTAGATACATCATGAAAATGTAGTTTTGAACTAAATGAATCAGTTTCCTAGGTCTTAGAGGCAAGATGTTCCACTGCCTACTTTTCATTTATTAGTTTAGATCTTGTTGAAACAACTCCTAAACTCATGAACTCTACTGCCCTCTCCAACTCCTCACTAGTCTTAAGACTCTCCATCTCACTTATTTCAATGTGCTAAACCATTTGCCTACCTCGCCCCACAGAAACCTCTGCAAGACTGAGTCCATTCCCCGGACCCAAATCTGCCTTTCACATTTGAGCCAGCAAACCAACATTGAATTCAATCAAAATCCTCTGAGCATATGCCTAGCCTAAAATTAGTCTTTTATCAGTCATCTCAAGCTTTATTGATCATATTTTCCTGAGATTGACAAGGAGAGAGCCCTCTCCCGACCTGGTAGGGCTAGCTACCAGGTTAAGCGTGGTTTGATGTAAACCTAGATCCTACCTTTCTCAGCCTGAGGTAGATTTAGGCCATAACATATTGGGAATTCCACTAGGGAACGTAGTTTTATGTTCCTCAACAAAATCTTTCAAGTTTAGATCTGATTGTTGATGGTGAAAAACGATCAGACACTGAAAGGCTAAAATCATTCACCTGGTGACTCCAATGTCGAAAAATCCCAAGGTTCAGAATTTTTATGGTGACTCTACTCTTCAAGAATCAGTAGCCTGAAGAATTTCTTGGTGAATTCATTGTTATCAAAATGGATTTGTTTTCTCAAAGGTATGCTCCCATGAGCCGAGATCACATTCCATTTTTTCCAAATAAAATCTTGAAAGTAGATTGGCAAAGGAATTTGCATATGTTTAAAGATGATGATAGGAATGATGCTATTTTACATCTGGTTAGATTCCACATGCATATTCTCAAGTTGAATGTTGATTTTCCTGAAGATTGCTTGATGAAGATATTCATGGTCACTCTAGAAGGTGAAGCCTGATCTTGGTATGAAAGTTTGCCACCTGCTTGTATTTACTGTTTAAAGTATTTTCATACCATGTTCTTTGAAAGGTATAAAGAATCTTATCCATCCTTAAATTTAGTTCAGAACTGTTGCAAACATGCTTATTGTTTTATTGAAAGTCTTGAGAAAGTTTATGAATATGATGACTTCATGGATGATGAGATGATGGAAGCCCTATATGAAAATCCATTTCAGCAGCAGAAAGAGGATACTTATCAAGATGATCAAGAAAATTTGCAGCTGGATCAAGATCTTAGTACAATAAAAAATGATGAAAGAGAAGGTTTTATTTCAGTTCTGTCCATAGAAGAAGATAGTATGCAGGGAAATCAAGTTTCAATTTCAGATTGTGATAAATTTGAATTGGCCATTTCAGATCTAGATTTAGATCGTGATGATCAAGAGTTCCTTGTTCTGAATCCCGTGAAGGAGAGCTCTATTGTTGAGATCATCTGGAATGAAGATGACAGAGTTATTCACCCAAGTGTTCTCATTTCATTAGAACAAAGCCTTCATGAGGAGGTAATCTAGTCATTTTATGAAAAACAAGATGAGATCTTTGTTCAAGTAAGTGAAAAATCTTCTTTCGATAACTCAGTGGTAAATCACAATTTGATTGCCATGTCATATGAAGATGATCAACAATGTTTTCAAATTTCAGAAGATCGGGGAATTGAGGACTGTCATTCAGGTTTTTAATGTTTTGAAATGTTATTTCAAGAAGACAGTGATTGTTTGAGCAAATGAAAACAAAAAGCCGTATCTCCTCTGTCTGAAGATCAGAGAGATCAACTCCTAAAAGGTCATGTTACAGCCCAAACTAATGCAGGTTTGTAGTGTGCACATGGTTAAGAAGGTGTTGGTGAAACTTCTTCCTCTTTTGAAAATGATGACAGTCTTGAAATTAGATTTATAGATCAGCGAACAGATAATGTTTTCCTTCATGAAGATGATATGGCTGTCATGTTTGATAATCTTGAAGATTGTTTTATGTTTAAGAAAGACCTAGACCATGAAATTGAGGAATATGAGCTTAAGAGAGACAATATGCTAGAATTCAGTCCAGAGTTTCTCATGGACAAGGAATTTATAGCTAACACTCAGATAGCAGAAGCTTTTACTTCTCTATGCTTTCCTATCAGTCAGCAGCCAACTCTTCTTTCAGATCATAATGAAGGGAGTACTTGTATTTTTGTTGTTGGATCTCAAGACAAGCTAGTGCTTTAGGATTTTCAAGATCCCTTAGGTATTCTTTTGCAAGCATTAGAAAAGATGAATGTTGCCTGGTTGGTTAGCATAAGCCTTGGTTTCAATTGTTATTGTGAGTTGCCTACATGTACATCATTCTACCTACTCGGGGAAAGTGATAGTAGAATTTCAGTATGTAGCCATCTGCTGGATTGGTTACATTGGAAGGCCCACTTCACACGATTGTACATATTTCATCAGTAGGCAGGTGGTTTTCATCACGATTTGAAGCCCTCAAGTCTCGATGGTATGCTGCCATTAAAAAGCTTTGTAAGTACTTGTTTTAGTTAAGTGAGTCTTGAGTCATTTTTTTTTTGTTTTAGTCAGTTTCAAGACAGTTTCAGAGTCAGTTTGTGTCTTTGAGTCATCAGGATTTAGTCATGTAATTTCAGCTGAAGTTATTGACTCTATTGCCCAATGGAAGAAGGCACTGATCTGCTTTCCAGATATCTATGATTCTTGGCACCTCCCAGGAGCCACCATCCCCATTGGAGCCAATGTTAGTGTCGGTATCTTCATCCCTCCATCAGTGATAAAATTTCTCTTTTTGCATGCATTTTAGGTGTCCCATCTAATCAACTGCATTCCATTAGGTCATGGATCATCTGATGGCAGTGGTTCATTATCAAATTTCCCTCATGATTTTTACCTGTTGGCCTATTTTCACAAATTCAGATCATCTGCTGTCATTTTTATTTCATTACACTTACAGAAGTCATTTTAGGGTTCAGGTCTCATTAGGTCTAGGGTTTGCCACCATGGTCTTCAAAAGCTCAATTAAATGTTAGCAGACACATGAGGATATTTAATAAATTCATAAAATCACAAATTCTACTGATGATTTGCTCCATAAAGGGTTTTTACCTCAAAACTCTATTTTGAGGTGAAAACAGGGATTTTCCATTTCATGTACAAATTTTATGTAATTTTATTGTTTTCATATGTCATAAAGCACCATCTCCAACCTTGGGTCACCTTGCCAAGCTCCTGCACTCCAACTCCTACAAAAGAGTCAGAAATTCAAAGCATTAGTCCATTAAAAGGTAAAAAGCAAGTCAAACTACCAAAACAAAGTTTTAAAGAACAACTGAAAAGCAAACATTAGAAAAGTGAGTTTCTTTTAAATGAAAAATCAAACTCATTTGTATATAAAGTATTTTTCATGTTAAAGTCTTCATTTGTGCCAAAGAGTGGAAGAGGACAAAGCCAAATTGCGTTTGAGGCTGAAGAAGAGAATTTGCAGCGAAAACTGTGAAAGTTCTTTTGGTGCGGCGCACCTGGTTGGCGTGGCACATAGAGTGCAGTTTTAACACTGGAAAGTGAATAAGCGCGATGCACCAGTGGGGCGTGGTGCACCTATGTCTAGGCGCGGTGCACCTACCTTCCAAACCCGAATTTCACTCAAATCATCTCCTCCTAGCTCCAAATCTTGCAAACCTCATTTCAAAACTAAGTTAAACATTCCTAAGTGCCATTACAAAGGTTTTAGTCAGCTTTCATGTTGTTTCAATACGTGAAATATAAAACCCTAGTTTGTTGAAAAGTCCATTGAAAAAGTTGTCTAGGGTTTTCAAAAATTGTCATTGTTGTTGTTTGCTCCCTGCAATCATTTTCACATCCCTTCACTACATTTCACTAATTTCATTGCCCATTTCCCTCATTTCATTTTCCCTCCCATTTCTCATTCACACTAATCTATCCCCCTATCCCAAAAACAAACCCTAATACCTAATTCCTATTATTCCCAAACCCTAATCTATATACCCTAACCATATCACTCCCTAAAACCACTATACCTAGCATAAAAACCCCTCATTCACTATCCCCCTCATCAGTCTCGTTCATTAAATAGAAAACACCTATTCTTCATTTAAAATCTCTTCATACTTATGATTGAAACACCATACAATGGCCAATATGGAAACAAATTCACCTTATGAAAGGGATGAGGAAACAGTAAGTGATTCGTCCCAAGAAATTCATGCACCAAGAAAACCACACAAGGGAGGAAAACACATCCGGGAGGAGCCCACTACACTCACAGAGCTATTGGCTTGTCCTCTTGCAGTGGCATGTTTCAAACATCAGTCTTGCTATCATTTTTGTGAGATGGTGGAAAGAGTCAAATACCACCATGAGCTTGCTAGACTTTTTGTCCTTCATCTTCACAATGGCCAGGTCAATTTGGCAGGTGTTACATTCACTTTGACACCTGAAACTATAGCTGAAGTAACAGGTATTCCGAGTGTGGGTGAATAGTGGAACAAAGGACAACTAGTGGACAAAGAGCATTATGAGCCTTATATCAAGGTTGGCTATTAGAAGCAAATCAGTAGGGTCTTCCCTTTTATATACATATAGGACACATATGCTCCACTTATTAAGCTCATAATCAAATACTTCAGCTGTGAAGGTAGATTTTCTCGCTTGTACACCTATCATGTTAGACTATTGATGCATTTCACTAGAGTGAGGATGATGAACATCCCCTATTTCATGTGCCGGAATATTGAGAAAATGAACACATTGGTGCAAAGGAAACCTCCTCATCAGCAGTGCAACAACATCTATCACTTTGCATTGATCACGATCATTGTTTTGCATCAGCTGAGTTTGCTGAATGTTTCATGGGATGATTTCATTTCACATGAGGTTTTCATAAGCCCTCAAGTGACCCCATCAGTTTTTCAAGAGGCAAGAGGGCCTTCACATCAGCAAGAGGTGCATGAGACTCAAACCACTAGTGTGCCAGTATTTGTCACCTATCAAAAGGCCACAAGGAGGTTATTTGCAGCAGCCAAGCGAGTACTATCTCCACCTAGGGTGGAAGGCATATCATTTCCATCAACAAAAAAGTAGGTACAGGACAAAGGTAAACAAACAGTGCATGATGAGGGACCTTCTGAAGGTCAAGAGAGAGATTTCATTCTCATTCAGGATGATGACTCTGATATGGGCTCTCAAAGCTCAAACTCAAGGAGATCATCAAGGAACAAGAAGCTGACATTCATGCCCTATCTCTTAACCTGAAAAGAGCTAAGTGAATTATAAACTACCTTGAGCAAAGGAACAAACAGTTGGAAGACCAGCAGACAATGATGGAGCTGCAAAACAAAAGAGAAAACCGGAAAGCAACCAAGAGGAAGAAAATTAAATTGACACCACTTGAGCAAGAGATTGAAGCTAATCAGGAATCCTGGCTTGAAAGGGCAAACATGCATTTGGAAAAGCTACTTGAGAAAGCAAATAAGGAGAAAAAAATGTTGAGGCACATGGCCTATCATTATTTGGCAAGAAACAAGGTTTGCAAAGCAAAAATAAGGACCTTAAAGGCCAAGTTGAGGAAAATTTTGAGGAGGAAGAAAGAGAAAGATAAGCTCAAGATTTTGGATGAGGCTTCCTTAGCCCAACATAGTACTCTATTCAGGTCACTTAGCCCAAATTTCAAGAAATTTGGCACACTTTTTGACAATTTTGAATTTTTGGAGGAAAAAACAGGTTTTTCTGCCTCGTGCGTAGTGCCACCCGGTGCTCGCTTTTTCTAGGGACCTCCTCTAGAGGAAAACTCTACATTTTTGGATTTCTCATTCAAAATTATGAATACCCAAAAATTAATAGAAATTTTTGTCAATTTTTGAGCTTCCAAAAGGGTCAAAAACACCTCAAAAATGCCCCTTTTGCCCCTTTTTGGCCACACAGGAAGCAATGTTGGGAGAACTCACTTTTGGAGGGTCAAATGGACACCAAATTCAAAAATTCCACCTATTCGGGAAAGTAGACAGATAGACCTTTCCAATAACCCCACTTTCAGCAAATTGGGTGCATGGGAAGGCCTCCAAAATCAGCTGCAAAAAGGTACTACGCACAGGGAAAGAGGCGCGGTGCATAGGATGGAAAATTGCTATTTTTGCCCAAGAACTCTATTTTTCGCCTAGTTTTTTTCTCAATTTGACTTTTCCCTCTCTCATGGTCAAACTCATGATGTAAATTGATGTAACTTGATGGAATTTGATGTAAAAATGTTGAAAATTCACTCATGGAGGTAGATACATCATGAAAAGGTAGTTTTGAACTGAATGAATCAGTTTCCTAGGTCTTAGAGGCAAGCTGTTCCACTGCCTACTTTTCATTTCTTAGTTTAGATCTTGTTGAAACAGCTCCTAAACTCATGAAATCTACCCCTAAAGGCTAGCATGAGTTGTTTGTTTCCTATATCTAGTACTTTTTCAGTCATTTGTAAAGGTTGGACTCTTGTGAATGCTTTGATCATTATTGTACATTCATCTCTATAGTTTGGCAAAGGAATAGACCAGGTTTGCAACATTTTGTGGGATTCTTGTGGCAAGTTGATTTGGTATTTTTTTTTCCTTCTGTAATTCAAGTTTACATGTTTTTATGTATGCCATTATCTCTCTCTTTTCAGTGGAACTAAATGAATCAAGGATAAAGGTAGAAATCATTGATGTTGCAGTGCTCTACCTAGGGTTTGTTTAGTTTTTCATGTTTTCAACTATTTGAAGAGGATTCCTGAGACTCTCATGCCCTCTCCAACTCCTCACTAGTCTTAAGACTCTCCATCTCACTTATTTCAATGTACTAAACCATTTGCCTACCTCGCCCCACAAAAACCTCTACAAGACTGAGTCCATTCCCCAGACCCAAATCTGCCTTTCACATTTGAGCCAGCAAACCAACATTAAATTCAATCAAACTCCTCTGAGCATATACCTAGCCTAAAATTAGTCTATTATCAGTCATCTCAAGCTTTATTGATCATATTTTCTTGATATTGACAAGGAGATATCCCTTTCCCGACCTGGTAGGGCTAGCTACCAGGTTAAGCATGGTTTGATGTTACCCTAGATCCTGCCTTTCTTAGCCTGAGGTAGATTTAGGTCATAACAATGTCGATCATTAGCTCGATTGCGTCATAGGAGGATTTGTGACTGAATTCATGGTCGATACCTCAGTAAGCTATAGTGAGGTGGAGCGACGCTTTTTCAAAGGACCGTGAGGTAAGTATGTAAAATGTTGAATACCTGGATTAAAATGCTATTTTGGGAAAAATGGGCTATGAAGCGACCTTGATTTTTGGGGCTACAAGAACTAGAAAAGCTTACAGGAACGAAGGAAAAAAGGGCCAAGAGTATAGTCCATTTATTTCTCCTCCGCAAGGTGATGCGGAAGAAATAGCAAAGGTTTCTCCGCGAAGTCCTATTCAGTTAATAAGACAAGGATTCCCACGAATACCACCTCCTCCCACACCACCTCGAACCTCACCACCATTACCTCCAACTTCACTCGTACCACCTCCACCTCCACCGTAATTCAGTATGGAAAATACAATGAAGTTTCCTTTGTTCAAAGGCTTGGGAAATGAGGACTTGGACCAATTCTAGTTCATTGTGAGGGTTGTATGGGAAGCTTAAGGTGTTACAGATGATCATATAAATAAGGTGACACTGGTTAGTGCTCTGTAAGATCGCACGCTAATCTGGTATATTAAATAATCTAATGATAACCCGAATGTTGGAGTAGCAGACATCCAAGCATCACTGAATAGAGAATTCAGTAGGCCTAAATTTGAGGTGCAGTCGATTGTGGTATTCAAAGCAACCATGATGTAGCCAGGTGAGATGCCTTGGGAACTAGATCAGAGGTTGAAGTGTACAATCTGCAAAGTGAACATGAATTTGATAGATGGACAACATTGCAAGTGGTTTGTAGCTTCGCTACTACCACACTTAAGGAGTGCGTTGTCGCAACAGAGGATAACAACTCAGGCAGAGGGCTTGGAGATTTCCATGAGACTAAATGAAATTCCGATGCAAGATCCAAATCTACGAGTTCAGTAGATCCATGTGCAGTTGAAGAATTTGTGCCTTGAGATGCAAAGTATGAAGCAGGACAAGATGGTTCGACCAGAGGTGTGCAAGGTGTAGAAATTCTGCAAATTCGCTAGAAATCTTGCTCTGAGGCCTATGCAGAAAATCTAACTGTAGATAAACTCGATAATGCAATATACCAAAGCAAAATATTATAATCTACTTCTACTATAAATGTGCAGAAGCTTAAAGATTGAGCAAGATCAAGTTGAACACATATAACCAAAGAAGAAGAATCAATCCACACGAAACACATAAAATACTCAGGAGAAATACTCAGCTAAAAACCCCACTATATGTATTATCATACAGGGTGGAAATACATCAGAATTATACAAGACCTTATCTCTCACAGCTATCCAGCTCTGAGTACAATCCTCCTAGATGCTCACAGGCTATCAAAGCTTCTCACAAGCCTTCTCCTTTGCCCTCCAAGCTCTTATTTCCTTGCGTTGTTCTTCCGGGATGATATTCTCCAACCAAGTGGAAAACTGATCTCTCACATTGATCTCACACCCTATCATAACTACGCAATCCTCAAGGAACCTTACCTTGACTGCATGCATGAGTTTCCTTTATAGGAAAACACATGCAACTGATAGTAAATTGTCCTTGATAGTTAGCTCAACTAGGTCTTTCTCAGAATAGACATGCATGAGTTTCTGATGAGGGAATATTCAGTTATCTGGAGTACACTAGTTGAGTGCATGCATGCATCAACTGACTGATAACTCACAGTTAGTTCCTCAAATAGTTTGAACTAATTTAACTAGACTTAACTCAGTAAACTGAGCTAAGTAATTACAACTCAAATATAACTCAATCTTGTCTCCTTAATTAAGGGATAATCTCCTTAATTTAAGGGATAACTGTTGCATGACTTCAGAAATACTTCTAACTCGAATTTCTCCAACTAATTAGTCCATAATGAATTAATTAATTATTTCCAAGCAACTCGTGAGACTAAATTCAATTTAGATTCAAAATTTTAATTCAAGGACAAATTAAAATTGGAATATTCTTGTTGCCACATTGCAACACTCCCTCTCAACAAGAAAGGGATTATCTGCCACCTCGATACTGTCTCTATGGAACTCAAATTTACACTTTGACAATGCCTTTGTCAAAATGTCAGCATCTTGCTCCTCTGTCGAAATATACTACAACAACATGATCCTCCTCGCTACATAGTCCCTGAGATGATGATACTTGATGTCAATTTTATTAGACCTATAACGAAATACTGGATTCTTAGAGATTTTGACACAACTTTGATTATTACAACAGATCACAGTTGGATCCATCCTCTGATCAAACAAACCAACTAGTATTTTTCGCATCTAGATGGCCTCACATGTTGCCTGACTTGCAACCATGTATTCAGCCTTTACCGAGCTGAGTGCAACCAACCTCTGTTTCCTGATGTACCAAGAAACTACCGCTGACCCAAGGTTGAAAATCCCTCCTGATGTGCTCTTCCGATTTGATGGACTCCCTACCCAATCTACATTAGTGAATCCCTATAGCTTCACTCTCTCTATCTATCTATACCATAATCCATACTGAGATGTTCCTTTGAGGTATCTCAATACATGCTTTGCCACCTTCCAAGACATCTTGGTAGGCTGAACCATCGCTTGACTCATATGGTTCACCGCATAGCACAAATATCGTCGTGTGTTCACTAAGTACATCAGTGAACCCACAAGCTTCCCGTACGCAGTCACCTCCACTACATCTCCTGAAGTAGCATCCTCCTTCCTCGAGTTACCAGCTAGAGGAGTCTACATGGGCTTGCAGTTCTCCATGTGTAATATCTTGAGTATCTTGTTGGCATACTTTCCCTGAGACATAAACAATTCCCCATCCTTTTACCACACTTCCATGCCAAGGAAGTAATGCATGAAACCCATGACTTTCATCTCGAATTCTCTTGCAAGGTCCTCCTTGCAAGACATGATCAACTGATCATCACCAGTTAATATGAGATCATCAACATAAATTACAATGATCAACAGCTTACCTTTCACCACGATGTTTTACAGGTTCGCATCCGCTTCACTCTTTGTGAAGCCCAACCCGGTGAAGTAGTTGTCTATCCTGGTGTACCAAGCACGTGGTGCTTGCTTCAGTCCGTACAATGCTCTCTTGAGTTGACACACATGTGACTGATGATCGAAGGTCTCAAAACCTTCTGGCTGCTCTATTTACACCTCTTCCTTAATCTCGCCATTGAGGAATGCAGTCTTCACATCCATCTGATGGATCTTCCAAGCCATCTGTACTGATAGTGCCAACATAAATCTGATAGATGAATACCTTGCGTCAGGAGAAAAATTCTCATCATAGTCAATCCCCTCGACCTATGAAAAGCCACGGGCAACAAATCTTGCCTTATGCTTCTGCACACTACCATTAGCATCTTGGTTTACCTTGTAAAGTAAACAGTAAATCACAACTGACTTGTTCTCCGGTCTCGGAACCACGTCCCAAACACTGTTACAAACTATGGAGTCCCAAACCCAAATCAGCTACTGCACTGCTTCCTCAAAGGAAAATGGCTCGGTCTCAACACATTCCCTAGCAAGGGCCATGTATCCAGTGTACCTCTCAAGTGACCTCCTTTGTATACGCTGAGAAAATGGTGCTCCCACATTCTCTCTCGCATCCTCCAACAATTTGTCAGCTTCTCTTGTGCACTTCTGTCCATCTCTCGAAGACTCTGCTTGAGTGGTTGTATCCACTCTTGGAACCTCTACATGCAACTGCTCCACATCAATCTGAGGATCCTCCTCCTTAAGAACCAACAGTTCCTTCACAGCCTATAGTTGGAGCTCCCTCTCAAGGGAAACTTGCATGGCATTCTGCTCACAAACTTGAGATCTCTGCGAATGACTGTCCTCCGACTGGTAGGAAAGTACACCCGATAGTTGTGAGGTGTATCAGTGTACCCCAAAAGTATCCCCAACTCTATTTTCGGCTCAAGCTTCTTCCATGCATCCTTTGTCACATGGAAATATATCAATGAGCCAAAGATCTTGAAGTGACCCACATCTGTTCTCTTACGGGAGAAAGCTTCCTCTGGTGTCTTCATCCCAAGTATGTGATGCGGGCTTCTATTCTGTAAATGTACTGTTGTGTTGAATGCCTCAACCAAAAAGTGAATTGGTAGGCCTTGGTCATGCAGCATTGCCCATGCTACCCCTACAATAGTTATGCTCTTCCTCTCGGCCACCCCATTCTACTGTGGGTTGTGAGGTACCGTCAACTCCTGTTTAATTCCTTCCGTTACATAGAAGTCCTTAAACTCTTGAGAGACATATTCTCCACCATTGTCACTTCTCAAGGCCTTGATATTCTTCCCTGACTCTTTCTTGACCAAAGCTTTGAACTCACAAAACTTTGAGAAGGTTTGGTCCTTCTTTTGCATGAAATAAATATAGCATTTATGAGAATAATAATCAATGAAAATCACATAATACCTTTGCTTCACTGTGGATGTCGTCGAGAATATTCCACACACATCAGTATGAAGTCGCTCTAAGATAGCCTTTGCTCGACTATCTCGATCATGAAAGGAAGACTTGGTGTAATTTCCCAAGGTACAACCTTTGCATGTGTCAACTTGCTCAAGTTTACCTTTGGGAAGTCCTGTAGATATTTGTTGCATTATCTTTAAAGCCCCATGATGCAAATGGCCCAACCGTCTATGCCACAACTCACCAATGTCTTGGCTTTGCACCAATTCTTCTTTTGTACTCAATGTTGCACAATCATCTACCTCTAGTTTATAAAGATTCTTCGCCCGAATTTCTATCCTCTTGGTCTGACCCGTGGCTATGTTTCTTAGGAATGCCTTTCCTTAATTGAGGACAACATCGTAGCCTTTTTCCTCCAACATCATGACTGATACCAAGTTCTTCTTCTGTCCAGGCACATACTTCACATCTGTCAAGGTGATAGGAATTCCATGCTCCCTTTGAAACGTAACCATGCCCACTCTTGAAAAACTATACTTTTCATCATCACCCATCTCTATGTGCAACTTGAGGCCTTTCTCCTCCAAGGTATTGAATAAAATTTTATCGTTGGTCATGTAGAATGAGGCTCCATTATCAATATACCAGACACAACCAATCATTGATGACACCATGCATGCGAGGAGGTTAAAGCCATTTTGAACGAAGAGGCTAATGCCTCACCCTCCAATCCTTCCGAGGATCCCTTCTTGGACTTATTTGATGGGCAATTAGTCGCATAATGTCCCATCTCAATTGAAGTATGATATTAATTCAATTTTCATTTGCAACCCCAAACTTCAAACTTCAAATTCTCTTCTCTATATATTTTTCATAGCTCTAATAAATTTGGCTCCGATACCATGTAGAAATTCTGCAAATTCTCTACAAATCTCGCTCTGAGGCCTATGTAGAAAATATGACTATAGATTAACTTGATAATGCAATATACCAAAACAAAATACTATAATCTACTTCTACTATCAATTTGCGGAAGCTTAAATATTGAGAAGATCAAGTTGAACACATATAACCAAAAGAAGAAGAATCAATGCACATGAAATACATAAAACACTCAGGCGAAAGCCTCAGCTAAAAACTCTGTTATCTATATTATCATACAAGGTGGAAATACATCAGAATTATAGAAAGCCTTAGCTCTCACAGCTAGCCAGCTCTCAGTACAATCCTCCTGGATGCTCATAGGCAATCAAAGCTTCTCACAAGCCTTCTCCTCTACCCTCCAAGCTCCTATTTCCTTGCACTGTTCCTCTGGGATGATATTCTCCAACTAAGTGGAAAATTGATCTCTCATACTGATCTCACACCATGTTAGAACTGCGCAATCCTCAAGGAACCTTACCTTTTCTCCATGCATGAGTTTCCTTTATTGGAAAACACATGCAACTGATAGTACACTATCCTTGACATTTAGCTCAACTAGGTCTTTCTCAGAATAGACATGCATGAGTTTCTTATGAGGGAATCTTCTGTTATCTGGAGTACACTGGTTGAGTGCATGCATGCAACAACTGACTGATAACTCACAATTAGTTCCTCAAACAATTTGGAACTAATCTAACTGTACTTAACTCAGTAAACTAAGCTAACTAATTACAACTCAAATATAACTCAATCTTATCTCATTAATTAAGGGTTAATCTCCTTAATTTAAGGGACAACAGTTGCATGACTTCAGAAAGACTTCTAACTTGAATTTCTCCAACTAATTAATCCATAATGAATTAATTAATTGTTTCCAAGTGGCTGGTGAGACTAAATTCGATTTTAATTCAAGGACAAATTAAAATTGGAATATTCTTGTTGCCAGGGTCATGACAAAGGCCATTGCTCAGTCTTTGCAAACTATATTGTAGGAGGAGGACTGATGACTTTAAAGCCAGAAGCTCAAGCAGGACCTAGCACGGGGCCTGCATTATGGTGTGCTATCTGTTAGGTAGCCGGAAAACATGGCACGGATAACTATCACTTGCTACAGAAGTTTGTATAGGCACCGCAACAGCTGTTTTGCAAATTTTGTAGGTCAGTAGGACATGATGAGCGTAGTTGTAGGAGCTATGAATTGATGATGGATAGAACTCATGCATATAGGGTTCAGTTTAGGAGAAACAAGGCCCCTTGACTAGAGCGGAGGAATGGTGCAGACAGGATTTCAGGGGCTCGAAAGAGGCCGAGGCAGAGGAGGACCTGGTAGAGGTCGAGGACAATTGATTAGCTACAATTGTGGAGGACCAGGATACTATGCCCGCGATTGCACTAATCCAACGCATTCGTCGTGCAAGTATTGCATGTTGTTTGATCATGAAATGGAAGGCTGTCCTACATTGATAGCTAGGACACATGACAAAGGGGCGTTACCCTCTGCGGACTCAGAACCTATAGATGATGAGGTCTGAGCTGCGTGAAGAGGATCCAAATGTAAATATAGTGCTTAGAAGTGGAATCACGACAGGAGATGACAAGGGGAAATAGCTAGAAGATAGTACATACATTTGCAAAGCTCTACTGAAGGAGGCTAAGTTCGATTTGGAGTGTGCACGCGAAACCTTCATGGAAGCTGAGAAGAGCTTTGTTGAGGCCTCCACCTCAAGAAGCAAGGATAAGCCTGAGCAGGAGATGGACCCCTCTATGCTCACAACTTTCTTGGAGACCTGTATGAAGTTACTAGGTGATAGTAAGGTTGTGAAAGGGTTACAAGATCTCATAAATAGATGCGCTAGAACCACACTAGGTGAGTCGTGTGTAATACGAAAGATTGGTAAGAATAAAACAATGATGAGACGAGAGATGAGACTGACCGTGCAGATAGGAGAGTATGAAATGGATCAGGTTATTTTGGACCTAGGGTCAGACGAAAACATCCTACTGAAGCAGACTTGGGAGTGAATGGGGATACCTATACTGTAATGGTCTCTGATTCAGCTAAGGATGGCGAATTAGCAAAAGATCATCCCCATGGGGTGATTGCAGGGGGTGACCGTGGATACTGAGGAAGCGAGCACACTGGCTAACTTTGAAGTAATAGAGATAGTGGATGACAGCAATCCCTATCCTACACTCCTCAAAATTGACTGGGCCAATAATATGAATGGGGTAATCAATTTGAAGAAGAAAAAGATGATCTTTGAGAAGAAATCACTGCGCGTAGTAGTACCCCTTGATCTTGCTAAAGATCGCACTATACAGAACTAGTAGTACCCCTTGATCCTGCTAAAGATCACACTATACAGAACCAATCCATGATTATGAAAGTGATGATGATCCGGACTGTATCTATAAGATAATAGTGCAAGACAAGATTGGGTGAGTCCCATCATGGATGGATGGATTACATGGGATCGTGAGAGTTCCTGCACATCGAACTCTGATGAAGAAATAGAATGCTAGCAGAATCGGTCACATGAAGTAACTACGCTGAATTACAACATGATGACCCGATCGCTGTGTTGTGTGTCCTCGAAGGTAAGGAATATGCCTACTTATGATGTTCTGAATGGGGTAGATATATTTTTGGATGCATTTGAAAGGGAGGTACCAGAAAAGCAGCGCTTCCAGGTGTTGGACAAGGCACTACGCACTACGCCCATAAGATGGTGGGGTATGCATAAGGGAAGCTTTGATGATTGACGAGAATGTAGGAGGATGATGAGAACTCGCTTCGGGAAGCTAAAGATGTGAATGATAGAAAATTATGATGGGCAGGATGATCTGCGTGTGCGTTTTTCCAAAGCTGAGAAGAATTATTCCACCACTGAGAGTGAGGGGCTAGCTATGGTGTATGCGCTCTAGAAGTATAGGCACTACTTGCTGGGAGGCCATTTTAAGATGTATACGAATCACTTCGCACTGAAGTACCTCATCAATAAGCATGTGTTGGGAGGAGAATCTATACGTGGCTCTTATTGATCCATGAGTATGATTTTGAAGTGGTTGTGAAGCTTGGATGATTGAACGCGGGACCATACCATATGTCGCACATCGAAACAGGGGAGGAACCTACTAACTTGGAAGAAGGTTTGCTTGAAGTGTAGCTATTTGTAGTGTGCATTACAGATGGTCATTTCAAGGATATAATACACTTCCTAACAACAGGAACTGCACCAGAAGGATATATTGTCCAATAAAAGAAGGAATTAGTGGTGTGTGTGGCAGATTTCTCTATCATTGCTATGCATCTATACAAGATGGGGACTGATGAGATATTACGATGTTATGTACTTGAGTTCAAAAGAGGAAGCATCCATGCGGACGCTCATGGGGGCACTGAGGGAGGCCATTATATAGGGAGAGAAACTGCATAGAAGATTCTACGTGTAGGGTTGTGGTGGCCAACTCTTCATCAGGACTCAAAAGCATATTGCAGGGCGTGTGATGTGTGTCAAAGGACTGGCAAGCCATCACAAAGGGATGATATGCCTTTGAATCAACAAATGACATTGCAACCCTTTGAGAAGTGGGCGATAGAATTTGTAGGACCCATTCAGCCACAAGGAAAGACGGGAGTGAGGTACATTATCACTGCAACAGAGTATTTGACTCGTTGGGTAGAAGCACAGTCAGTGAAGGATTGCATGGGTGTGACTACCTCGAAGTTCTTATTTGAGCATTTACTGATGCGATTTGGTTATCTGAAGATCTTAATGAGTGATCGTGGTACACACTTCCTGAATTAGATGATCAGCACACTGACGGAGGAATTTCAGGTATACCACCAAAAGAGTACACCTTATCACCCACAGGATAACAGGATAGTGGAGGCGTTCAACAAAGAGCTCAAAAACACGTTGACCAAGGTTTGAAATGCTCAGTGGAGTGATTGGTACCTATGCATACCTACAGTATTATGAGCTTATTGAACAACATGCAAGAGGTTGACTGAACAAACACTTATTAGGCTTGTCTATGGTGTTGCAGTGGTAATGCCTATGGAGTATATCATGCCTATCCTATGCATAGCAGCACTCATAGGTATGATGGATCATGGAGCCCTAGAAGAAAGGTTCGCCCAACTAAATGATCTGGAGGTAGAAATATTTTTTGCTAGATTTCACCAGTAAGTCCAAAAACAGCGTGAAAAGGCATGGCATGATCGACACATTAAGTTGCACTTATCTAAGGTAAATGACTTGGTTTTGCTATATGATAGTGAGTTTGATAAATTTCTAGGGAACTTTATGATGCATTGGTTAGGGCCTTATGTCATTAAGGAGATTGCCGATGGAGGAGCAATACAGTTGGTCAAGTTGAATGGAGAACCATTCCCAGGAAAGGTGAATGGTAGTTGCTGGAAGCCATACACCGATGGTCCAGCGATGTGACTAAATGAAGGTAGCATAGTCTTAGCACTCCAGGAAACTAAAAGGAGGTGCGGGACTATAAACTACACTACCCTAGTTGGGGAGCTGCGCGATTGGAAGATGGTGCGAAGCAAGGACGTGTCACCGAGTCTACGACAACACGGCGGGAGTTGTGATTCCCAAGGAGAAATCATGCAGGTCGGCCAGAAAGTTACTGTTAAAGTCACTATTCATGAAAAGACAACAAAAGTGAGGTCAAACGGAGTAGGAGGTCAGCATTTAAGATGAAATTTATCGCTTAGATCCTTGAAAATTTGCCACCAATTCGACATTAATGAACCAATCTTGGGGGAATGGTCAGATTTGAATTCGAAATGCCCTATAAATTAAAAGTAGTTTTCCAACCAAAAACACCTAGGATTTTCAGAATTGACTTATTGTGCTCTCAGGTACACATGAACCATGAATTCTTTCAAGAAATGATAGTGAGTCCGGCGTTTGAACAATTGTCAAAGGAGACACAAGAACTAGTGAATAGCATCATGTCGAGACACGTAGAAGCTAGGGACACTGAAGAAGTGACAACTGAGGAGAATGTATAGGAAATGGAGAGAAAGGCAGAAGCAAATGAAGTATTGGCAGAGGTCCCTGAATTGCCAAAAACATCGAGACCAAAGCCAACCCCAACCAAGGAGACCGTGAAGGACAAGAAGGGCAAGTAGTCCGCCATACTAGTGCACACGTCGCCAAGGAGAAACCCTCCAAAGCCCACTCCTTAGGAGAAAGGAAAGGCTATAAACCTAGAAGCAGAGGAGGAGGATATCAAAGACATCTCGATGGACAATGAGGATGTGGGAGTGGAAGTAGAGGAGGTTGAAACCCAAGGTGTGGACCCTATTACATGGTTGCCGGAGTATTTCCCTCCATGCAAGCTTTAACCCAAGGTCCCAAAGGACATTAATGAGAGTAAGAATCCCCTACAAACCCTTCTACTATCAGATGAAATTACTTTCAACGGTCCGCACTTGGCCCGAGTGCCAATATTGAAGCTTGAAGATTAGGACTTGCCGGACCACGAGAAGTTCCCGCACCTGGCGACTGAGCATTTGATGCACTGCATCATAGACAAAAATATGGGAATGACCACCTTGGAGCTGCAGAGGTGGCTCAAGGGGGTAGAGAAGGCAGGATTGCTAAACCTACTCTGGGTGTCGCACTATAACTACACCCCAATGACAATTTTGGTCATCAAGCAACTGCTGTGCTTGGTGCATGATGGGTGTCTGTGGCTAGAGGAGCTGATACCCATCACAGATATGCTGATTCACCACATAAATCACCTACTATATATAGGCAAAAATCCAGCTATGATCTTTGGCACCAAGGGTGGTGAGCAAGTGCTCACAGAGTCAATGAAGGATAAATTCAAGCTGGTGAAGAAGTTGCGCGGGTATGTTATCTCTAGCATCTGTGACTCCGTTGTGAAGGTGGAAATGAAAATCCTTGCAGGGAAGGTGATGTGGAAGTGTTGTGTTGATGAGGTGCTGACGCTTGTCATCATGCTCGCATAGCAGTGTGCAGAAGGAGTCCAGTTTAACTAGTCGAACTACCTTCGCGGAGAGTTCTTGGTGAACTGCCGCAAAGCGCAAGAGAAAAGCAAGACCTTCCACTACTCGTGGCTCTTGTTTTCGATTGTGCTAGTAGTGTGGGAGCTAACAAAGGAGAGCCAGTTCCCTTCGGTCACGCTAGACCTTCCTGAAGTAGCGAAGTATGCTTTACTATGGGTGACCAAGGGCATGGAGCGAGTTTGGGACAGTGATATCTTCTGGATCTTGATGGAAATAAATATCAAGATGGCCATTAATCGCAAGACACGATTGTTGCCCATGGTATATGCTAACCTATAGAGCTATGCTGAGTTTAAAGCTAATTTCCATCGAATATCAATCAGGGCGTAGAAGGACCCTACGCAGAAGTGGTATGATTGCCATATCTGGCCATAGATGATGCCATTGATGTGGTGCTTGATAAATGGCTGGTGGAGTGGTGCACTACCATGGACTTGGCAGTGGGAGGAAGCAAGTCCGCTGCACATAAGAAGAAGGAGAAGGCCAAGCTGAAGATGGCGTAGTTGGTCAAAAATAGGAAAAAGGGGGTCGTTGAGAAGGCCCAGGTGAAACATGCAGGAAAGGAGGTGGGAAAACAAACAGGTGGCATAGAGTGGAGATCTAAAAAAGGTGCATAGTCACCTTCACCTGAGACCGAAGAGGAGGATATAGAGCAACATGATGTGGACCCTTAGGAGACGTACACCCGCATTAAGTGCCCGAGTGAGCTGGAGAAGGGAGGGTCCTGAAAAAAAGCCAAAGGGACCAAGACCTCGCTGGACCCTATCACATTGATGGAGGGCGACTTATATGACATCAGTGACAGAGTCATAGATGTCACTACGAAGGTCCTGCAGCAATTTGAAAAGCAGCAGTAGATCAAACTAGGGGCCATCTAGACCGGGTTGCAAGAGTTGCAGACCCGTGTGTTGCATGCTGGTACGGTGTCTACCAGCTTGGCTATTGGTACATCAAAGGCTGCCAATATGCTGCACATGAAGGATTCTAGTGCGATAGTGCTACCAGATGGAGCACTGAACATGGAAAATGAGGCTGACAGGCCCACTGTTAGCACCTTGAAGGGAGTTGGACTGAACTTGGAAGCACATCAGCAACGAAGCACTCCACCTCTTGCAGGATGGAGTAATTGCGGAGCTGAGGGCCCATGATCACTGTGCCCTCTAGGTGATCAGCGAACAGAGGATAAAAAATGAACAGATGGCCTTACATAGAAATGTTTCCATTGCTGCTGAGGTTGAGGCGACCAACCAAAGTAAGAAGATCATGCAGGTCATGGAGGAGTTATGCAGAATGGTCCTAGAATTGGCCATTCCAGAGGAGGATCCAGTCGAGGTCCACATCTGCAAATTAGCCACAGGGATGTGCGACACTTAGACAGACATGGCGCATGTTCAGTTGGAGCTGAACCTATAGATTATAGAACTCCACTTGAGGGTCCAGCTTGTTAGCGCTTGAAATTTCACCTCAGGCTGAGAAAGGTAAACCTCAAGGCAACATCAAACCACTTAGCCTCGTAGCTAGCCCTACGGGGCTGGAGAGGGCTCTCTCCGGTCTATCTCGGTCAAAATCTTCAATGGGCGAGATAACCAATAGGGTAACAATGATTTTAGGCTAGTAAACTGATCAAAAGGGTTGATTTGGGAGTTTTAGGGTTTTTGGTGGAAAATTGGGGAAATGGCAATTTTAGGTGCGGGGATTGGACACAGTTTTCGCAGGGGGTTCTTTGGGGCGAGGTAGGAAACAATATTGATGCCTTTAATAGAGATGGATGGATGAGAATGAATGGTGAGGAGTTAAAGAGAGCAAGCAATAACCTTGAATTCCCTTTAAACAGTCGAAAACATTGAAATTAAACAAACTTAAAAGCAGAGCATGACAGTCATGAATTCTACTTTAACACTTCATTTGTTTAATGTGCAGAAGGAAAAGAAAGGAAATGATTCACATAACACACTTACAAGTACATAGAGAAACACACCATCAATACATGTAACCACAAGAATCCCAAAAAGGACTGCAAAACCCTGGTCTTCCTTAGCCAAAAATTGCAGAGATACAGTGAATAATACAATGATAGCTTCTCCCTTAAGAGTCCAACCTTCCAACCACTAAAAATGACTAAGAAAATACATAATATAGGCAAGCTAACACCTTTCCTTGCCTCTAGGGGTCGATCTCATTATCCTAGGAGTTGTTTCAACCACTTCTAAACTGAGCACTAAAATCTAGGCAGTCAAAACAACTTGCCTCTATAAGCTAAGAAACCAATTCATTCATTTAATTTTCACCTATTTCATGAATGAATCTTATAGAAGAGATGCATAAGTGTAAAAGTATCAAAAAATTACATTATTTACACCAAGGAGGATAACAATCCACTCCAAAAAGTCAAACATGGTCAAATCTGCGTTTTTCTGAGCTGTACAGTGAAATTTTGCGAAAATTGCCTGATAGGTCGCGCGCCTCTGCCTGACGGGTCGCGTGCCTTTGAGGGAACCTTTGGGGCACTTCCAGGTGTCCAAATCAGGCAAGAGTAGGCTTGTTGGAAAGGTCTATGAGTCTACTTTCCAACCCAACTGGAATTTCTGAATTCGGTGGTCCTTTGCCCCTCCAAAATTGCAATCTCCCGAGACTGCTTTTTGTGTCTCAAAAATGTGGCAGAAAGTCATTTTTTGCTCCTTTTTTGACTTTCTGGAGGCCCAAAACTTCATAAAATATCAAGTCCATTGATGAGCATATGTAACTTCTCATGAAAAATTTGGAAATGCTGAGTTTTTGCAAAATGGAGTTGCCAGGATGAAGGGTCGCGCGGGGGGTGAGACCTGTTAATGGAGAAAACCTGTAATTGCCTGAAAAAACCAAAATTTACCCAAAATACTCAAAATTTCTTGGGATTTGTGCTGTGGCTGGGCTATTTAGTGCCTTGGTCCTTCAGTGAAGCCTCGTTCAAGATATGGAGGGGATCGGGCCTCTTTCTCCTTTTTTGTGCCTTGGCCAACCGCCTTTGGAACATCTTCATCTTTGCCTTGCACACGTGCATTCTCGCCCAATAGTGATTCTTCATATTCCTGAGCAAGTCCTTACCTTGGTTGGCCTTGGTCAGCAACCTCTCCAAATGAGCATTGACCTGGAGAAGCTCACGGTCATCACTTTGCTCATGGTCGGTTTCGGTTTCTGACATGGTTTCAAGAGCAAAGTGGCTGAAATGTACTGTTGTTTCTGCTTTGAAAACTGCTGATTAAAATGTTGTTTTAAGGGGACAAGAAGCACAAGGGAAATGTTAGGGAAGGGATACTTTTAAAGGGAAATTGGGAATAATAATGAAACAGGGAGTTTTAGGGGAAAAATCATTGCATATACATCATTATACAATTTTACTTACAAGGATGTTATGGGAGGTAGGGTTAGGATTTTAATTTTTTGATTTGTTGGGGAGAGGGATAGGGTTTTAGACTCTTAGCAAATTTGGAAGGGAAGTTTAAATAAAATGATAGGGAATATGTAATGGGAGGTGGACAATAGGAAAGAAAAGGGATACCTCAAAACAACATAATAAACCCTAGCAATTTTGACAACTTTAAGCCCAAAAGCACAATGGAGACTTTTACTTGCAAATGAAGACCTTTAAAAATACAATCATGATCTTCTTGAACTGTAGCAAGCAATAATTTTTCATGATGGAGGGCCTACCTTGCAAAATTTGGCAATTTGTGGCTCCTTGGTGAATTTGCAGGCGGTTTTACAAAGAGGGCGCTGACGGGTCGCGCGCCTCACCCAACGGGTCGCGCGCCTCTGACGGGTCGCGCCCGTTATAATTTTGCACTGGCGGAGGGTGCCTGACGGGTCGCGCGCCTCTGACGGGTCGCGCACCTGGTTCAACGGGTCGCGCGCCTGTCCAGCTCACAAATTTCACTCAAACTCTCTTGCAATCAGTTGCTCTATCACTTGGATGTATAATGAGGCTTGATAGAGGGAGATTAGGGCTTTTATAGCCTTGTTTGAATTAATTTCATGTCACAACCCACACGGTTTCCTTTTATCCTGAAATTGGTTGATTTGATGCTTTTCTTTGATAATTTCTGCAGGGACAGCATCTGAGGGATCTTGGCAAGGGAGCCAGGGTTACATGCTGTCCTTTGAAGCCTTTTGAAATTTTACCATTTTTTACAAAAATTTGAAAAATGACCTTGGCTTTAAAAATAGGTTTTTTAAAATCCAAGGTGAAATTTAACTATACAAGATAGAATCTTTCGAAGAAATACTTTGAAAATCATCCCTCTGGCTTGTTGAGCACTTATTGACCTTTAGAGACATGACCTTGAAGACAAACTTGACCGAAACCCTAGACCTAGGAATTTGACCTCAAGCCAAGACAAGACAAGCTTGAAAGTGACTAAGGACTAAAATTACTTTGATCCAGCAATGCCAAGAGGGGGACAAAAACACCAGCTCCTCCATCAGGGTTATGGCATGCCTAATGGAATGCAAAAATTGACACTGATGAGACACCTACTTATGCAAATGCAAAGAGCTTTGATCGCTGATGGAGGGCTACTAGACCGACTCTAACACAGCCTTCAATACTGCCAAAGGTAAAGGAACAGTGGGCAACCACTGTCACAATAGTAGTCATGACGATGGAGAGTGTAGTAGCAGACTGCACACAGTTGTTCGAGTAATCGTTTGAGGTCCTTACTTGCTTGCAGGAGGACCCAAAAACCTAGAGGCTAGAGACAGAAGTGCACAGACTCCAACAATGCTAAGATGAATTTAAGGGCATAGCACGAACTATCATGCTAACATAGAGGTTAGGCAAGCTGTAGGAAGCCAAGCAGTTGAAGGAATAGGTGGACATAGCACTGCATAAGGAAGCAGTGTTGAAGGCGCAACTAAAGCCCTAATTGGAGGAAGCTTATGCAATCGCAGGAAACATTGAAGGCAAGATTGCAACTGTACAAGCAACACAATAAAAGCATTAGGTTGATAGCAGAGGAGCAGTAACTAAGAAGACAGTTGAAGATGCGAAGCAGGTAGCATCTTGGTGCATGACCGATGTTGCGGTCAATCGAGTCGAGCTAGACGGGCTTCACACAAAGATATTTGCGCCTACTGAGTGACTCGGGGGCGAGTCACGATGTTTGTGTTGGGGGTCTATTGGGAGCGAATTCCCTCAAGGGCTGTTTTGGGAGTAAAATCCCATGTTTAAGTCAATTTTTGTAATATAATTGTAAAGACTCCACATTTCATGGTCGCGGAGTGTGAAGGTATTATGGTTCAAAAAGGGTAGTCCGCCCTTAGTTTTGTAAAGTAAAGTTGGCTATAAGAGACCTACCCATGGTTCACAAACCATGGGATTGTATAAAAGGAGCTAAGATCTAAGTAGTTTAAGGAGTGTTCTGAAACCAACTCACAAAAAGATAGAAAATATAGATCAACACCTTAGAATTCAACCTCTTCGAGGGGGAAACCTCCTTTACATTACAAAAATGAACAATTCTTGGATGATTCAAATGACAAAACCTCCTTTCTATATATAGGAGTCTAAGGGGTCACAATATAAACAAGCCGACCTAACAATAATAATATAAAGACACCAAAATAACAATAGAGGGATTCTATGGGGCACAATAATAACAATATTGGGACAATAGGGGCACAGTAATAAAAATAAGGGATACAACGACAATAGTAATGGGGGAATCACTAGTATTATAAGGTCCTAACATGCCCCTCTCCTTCAAAAAGGTGTTGTCCTCAACGCTTGAGTATTTCTAGATGCTTCTGTATAAAATTATCATCCTCCCATGTGGAATCTTCAATGGGTAAGTTCTTCCACTTGATGAGATACTCTAAAATTGATCGCTTTCATAGCTGTCGAGTTCTTGTTTCTTTGACTGCTTTAGGTTCCAATATGATTTTTCCTTCTTCATCAAGTTCTGGAAATATTGTTTGAACTAGAAGCTTGTCACCTATAACCTTCTTTAAGCATGAAACTTGGAAAATTGGGTGCACTCAGGAAGCTACAGGAAGCTCCAATTTGTATGCCATAATACCTATCTTTTGCAACACCTTGTACGGACCATAATACTTTGGTGATAATTTATTATCCTTCATAGCTTTCTTGAGGGACATTTGTTTATATGGTTGTAGCTGTAGGAATACCCAATCACATACATCAAAACTTATTTTGCTGTGATGTTGATCTTCCTGTTGTTTCATTCTATTTTATGCCAAGGTGAGGTTATCCTTTAAGAGTTGGGAAACTTGTTGCTGATGCTCGATGTGATCTTCCACTGCTTGAACCTTAGAATTTTCTCTTAAATATGATGTGATGGATGGTGGATGATATCCATAAAGTGCCATAAATGGGGTCAGTTTTGTTGCAGTATGGAAGGAAGTGTTATACCACCATTCAGCCAGAGGCAACCATTTGACCCATTGTGTCTGTTTATTAGATACAAAGAAACGAAGATATCCTTCAAAACATTTGTTTACTATCTCAGTTTTCCCATTAGATTGAGGATGATAATATGAGCTATGAGTTAACTGAGTACCAAGACAAGAAAATAATTTTGTCCAAAAATGTCCATTGAAAATGGGATCTCTGTCACTTACAATAATCTTTGGGTTTCCATGTAGCTTTTGAATTGTTTCCATGAATGCAGTAGAAACTGTACTCACTTTAAATGGATGAGATAATGCACAAAAGTGGGCATACTTGGTAAGTCTTTCAACTACCACCATGATAACACTCTTTCCTTCAGACTTGGGTAAAACTGTGATAAAATCCATTGAAACGTCCTCCCAATGTGGGCTTGGAATGGATAAAGGTTGTAATAGTCATGGGGTCTTAATTGTTTCAACTTTATTTTGTTGGCAAACCAAACATTCTACGAAAAAATTTTGAATATCCGATTTAAGGCCATCCCAAAAAAAATCCTTCTTAACCTTGTGGTAGGTTTTTAGAAATCCTGAGTGCCCTCCTAAGGGAGACGTGTGCAATTCCCTAAGAATATTTTGTTTGAGTTGCGAATTCTTACATAGGTATAACCGATCCTTGTACCATAACGAATCATTTTTCCAGCTAAATGTATCAGATGTACTAGGATCTTGTTGTATCTTTTGAATGAGTGCCCACACTTTCTCATCATTCTTCCATTCATCCCTTGTTTCATTTATCCAATCTGGTTGGATAATAGAAATGGCACAAAGAAAGGCTTCCACATCCTCATCCTTTATTGAGAGTGCATCTGCCACAACATTTTGCTTCCCTTTTTTGTAGATGATTTCAAAGTCATAACCCAACATCTCTGTGACCCATTTCTGTTGCTCTTCTGAAGATAATATTTTCTCTAAAAAGTATGTAAGACTATCATGACCTGTTTTTACCTTGAAGTGTCTTCCCATTAGGTAGAGTCACCATTTCTTAAGTGCATGTAGTATTGCCAACATTTCCTTCTCATAAATAGCTTTGTGTAAATACTTTCCTTTGATTGGATGACTTTCGAAAGCAATGGGTCTTTCTTCTTGCATTAAAACAACACCAATTCCATTTTGTGAGGCATCACATTCCATAATAAAGGTTTTTGTGAAGTCCAGTGTAGCTAAGACTAGTGCTTGGCACATTGCCTCTTTAAGATGTTCAAAGGGCTTCGTTGCTTCTGGAGTCCATGAAAATAAATATTTCTTCAATAATTTTGTTAGAGGTGCTACTATTCTCCCATAATTCTTAACAAACTTGCGATAATACCCTGTCAACCCGAGAAATCCTCGTAGATGCTTTATGGATATGGGGATTTTCCATTCCTTAATGGTTTTAATTTTGCTAGGGTCTACCTTAACACCTTCATGAGATAAAATATTACCCAGATATTCCACCTCTTGTACTCCAAAGAAACATTTGAAGATTTTTGCATATAATTGTTTCTCCTCTAGTAGTTTCAGCACCATGTCAACATGTTGCATTTCTTCCTCTTCTTCATGAGTCATGCTAGAGCTTTTAGGTTGCTTACTAGGTGTTTCCATTTTCTTTTTTCGGGGCATCAATTACCAATAATAATGCTTCACTATGCCCTTTGAATTCCTTTAAACTAATTTTTCAAACCAAGCTTATGCAAAAATTTAAGAAAAAACTACACACCTTTTTTCACTTTATAGGAGCTTGATATTGAATCTGATGTATCTATGCAATTTTTGATCTCTCAGGTCTGAAATTTCTTCCTACGGTAACCCTTTGGGTGATCCTTCCAACCCCACAAGTCTATTCAATATTGGATTCTGCAATGAATAGTTATGCCAAATCTCCCACGATGACTTGAGTATAGACTAGCTCAATACAATGAACTTGTACGACGTACCACGGATCACTGCTTCAACCTTAGGTTCATCAACTGATACCCAAAAAAACTGCAATCCGTCTTATTTCTGTAACTTCTTATCAACATTCAATCTGATGCTCAAAGCGATAGTTATGATGATTTTTCCAAGGTGACCTGTTTGGAATATAATTCGGGGGTCTCAAAAACCCTAATTTCCTCAGATTATATCTCCGAAAATATAACAAGAAAGGATTTGAAATTTGAACCTGAGGTTCAGTGAGATTTATTCTCAAATGGGTTTTTTTTTGTTTCTTTAGAAACATCATAGAAAAAGAGTTATAGCAAAAATTCCACGATGACCTCTTTGGAGCAGCAAAACCCTAGAATCCAAATCTCTGATACTAAATGTTATGAAACCAGCTCAAAAAAATATAGAAAGACAAATCAACACCTTAGAATTCAACCTCTTCAAGGGGGAAACCTCTTTTACGTTACACAAATGAACAATTCTTGGATGATTCAAATGAAGAAACCTCCTTTCTATATACAGGAGTCTAAGGGGTCACAATATAACCAAGCCAACCTAACAATAATAATATAAAGGCACAATAATAATAATATGGGGACAATAGGGGCACAATAATAACAATAAGGGATACAAAAACAATAGTAATGGGGGAATCACTAGTATTATAGGGACCTAACAAGGAGATAGACAATGGCAAGTCATGTAATAGAGTGATAGCTTTGGAGCAAGAAGTCTAAGTCTTGGGTCATAGCGTAGGTAGAGGCTTTACAGCTGAGTGCACAGAGGCCTAGGGTAGAAGTCTGCAACTGAGTCCGCGGACCCCTGCAGCTATGTGCGTAGGGCGGATAGAAGTTGTAACACTCGGAAGATATTAATAAAAGGAGCTATTCTGCAAATTATGTGTCTTTGTTCTGTTGATGCATTTGGATATTTTATATATGAATTTACTTTATTATGCTTATATGATGCATGAATGAATGCAATTACATTGAATAATTGAATTCAATTATGAATATCTAATTACGTGGTGTTAACCTTAAATATTTGATGAGATAAGATAATCACTTAGATTAATTGGGGAATTTGTATGGCACGCTACTCTCATAGCGCAAAATTACCTAAGTAGCACGTTAGGGCTGCGCGAAGGTCGATCATATAATTTCACGAAGGTATTGAAGGACGAAATAGAGGGTTTGTCTTGCAAGCCCTAAAGCGAAGTGACCTACACGAAGGTAGGGATAGAAGGAATCAAATGACATCACAACCATCTTAGGGTGCAAAAACTTGGTTCCAACATCACCCCATACTGCTTCGGGTGAGACTTCGGTTTGTGCTCTGCGGGCTGATTTCAAAAGGGCTAGCAGTGTAGGGATTTATTTGGCTAATTAACATTGAACTTGGGTTAGGCCCCCTCAAGCCAACACTCTCATATCAAGACCTGCACATAAGAGAGACACATCTAGCTTTCTTGCCATTTAGATTCGATTGGTCAAACAAGTGTCTGAATCCAATATGATTGCTCATCAATACAAACCTCCTACCAAGAATCTAGTGTCTCCACATCTTCAATGCATGAATGATCGCTACTAACTCAAGATCATGTGATAATTCTACCCATGTTCATTCAATTTCTATGGCTCATAACACACTACCTATCCTTCCTGCATTAAGAATCCACCAAGTCCTCTCTTGTAGGCATGAGTACACACCACAAACTTTTTGTATGAATATGCAATATTTAAAACTGGACCATTCATCAACAAATGATTCAACTGTTCAAAATTAGTTGCACACTCCTCTGTCCATTCAAATTTATTACCTTGCGTCTGAAACGATGTAATAGGATATGCAATGTGAGAAAATTTCTTAATGAACCTCTTATAATAACTTTCTAGCCCCACAAATAATCTTACTTCATCCACATTTATAGGAGTTTCCCACTCCATGATAGCCCTTATCTTCTTTGGATCCATTGTTATGTCTTCCCTAGAAACAACATGTTCCAAGTAATATACATTTGTCTGAAAGAAACTTCATTTTCTAAGATTGGCATAGAGTTGATGGTCTCTCAGTAATCTCAATAATGCTACTAAGTTCTCGGCATGCTCTTCCTCATTTTTAGAATATATCAAGATGTCATCAATGAATATAATTGTTGGGCCACTAATTTGTCCTTATTATAATCACTTTTTGATGCCTATTTCATCCATTTCTACCATTCTTTATCACATCATTTATCATAATTTATCATATAATTCCATTTTATAATTATTTATGCTCTTATGGATAAATACTATTTTTCTCCTTTATTTTTAATAAATTGATGATTATTATGCATTATTTTATCAATGATGGTTTAGTAATGGATTTGTTGTAACATTACTCATGATTTTAGCCTCCAAGATATTTTCCAAATTGCAAATTTTATCTCCAACTCACAAATAAATATTCCAACTTAGAAATTCACTAGAATAAGAAGTGATAGTTTTGCATTGAACGTTTCAGACAAATGAAGGAGAATATAGAAAATCCAAAACAGGGGTTTTGTCCAGAATGGACCGAATTAGTTTTGTGATGAGCATTTTTCCAAAACTCGGTCTGTATTAAGAGAAACAGAAGTTTCTTCGAAGACAATTTTCTCAGATTTGTTGTTGCGGTCGTTTCCAATTCTTCCAGTTGTAATACTAAATTCGACTTGTTCTTGTTGAATGTTGATGGAAAGATATTTCAGATATGATCTTTATGATCAATTTGTTTTGTATAATCCAAATTTGTAATGGAAATCATTTTTTAATCAGCTCTGTTGTAACTTCCCTTTTCTCTCTGTGTATTTAAATGAAAAAAGAGATCAAAGAGAGGATGGAGAATAGGAAGAGAATTAGAGGGTAATTGAGAGATAATTAGGAGATATGAGATGGAAAATTCTTAGATAGGATGTAGGAGAATAGATAAGAGATAAGAGATTAGAGGATGAATAATTGTTGAATTTGAGGCAAAGTTAATAGCTTCATTATGTTGTAATTATTTCTTTCATTTGTTTTAATGAAGGAAGTTATCCATTGAGTTCTACATCCGTTATTTGTAATATGATCTGAGTTATTTCTCAGGGTGGAACTGAGTCTTGGGTAGTTGGGCCCGCTGCTTTGGACGAGGTGCCGCCTTGAACATATTTGTTATTTCATCCAATTTCTAGATTTGATATAATTTTTTGCTCTAGATTAGCATTTGAATTTCGTTGAGTGCAATAGATTAAATTTCCAATTCAAAAATGTGTGGTTTAATCTAGCAATGATTCAAGTTGTGTGATTAGCATAATATTTTTGCTGCCATTTCCTTTATGTTTTTTAAATTAGTATTGTTATTCAAGTCTTACATTTTATTTCTTATTGAATGAGCTTGATAGTCTAGAACACAATCATATAGAACCAGTGTTAGTTGTTGGTATTGTTATGCATATATTTTGATGATTGCCTTGAAATAAAAAGATGCTCCTCGGGTTGATAATTAATGTCTAGGAGATTAGTTGTTTTATTCATTTATTAAGCAATTAATTTTACCCAGCATTTTGGCATCGTTGCCGAGGAGACAATCAAATTGCATTACCACAATAATATCTAGTTGTAAATGCATACCTGACTTCATGAGAGCTGGATGTTGAAGACGGAAGGTAAGAACCTATATGTGCATCTTGGGGAACAAGTGATGGTCTACCCTTAGTAGTCAAGATTAGGTCATATAGCATGCACTGGTAGAAGTAGAAATTATAGAGGTAGAATTTTGAAAGAAAAGAATCTCATAATTCCACTCAAGTGGTGATGTATGCACCACCCATTCCACTAACGAATTGACAAGAACATTTGAAGGAGGAGCCTCAAAGAAACACATGAAGAACATCTTCTATTATGGTAAGAAATGGCTCACATTTCTACTTTTGAATTCCCGATCAAAGATCTAGGAGGAGTGACACAAATGCACATAATTCCTCCATTTTCTCTACCAAATTTTCATGGTTTGGCAAATGAATACCTAGATACATTTTTATTTGAGTGTGAAGTACTTTGTAGAGGATATGATTATTGTACTAATGATCAAAGGTTGAAAGCGTTTCCTCTTACTCTAAAAGGAGCAGCTCTCCAATGGTTCATGAGCCTTGGTGGGAATTGCATCCAAACATGGGAGGACATGAAGAACATATTCTTGAAGAAGTACCAAGACTATTGTAAGGCCAATGAAGATATTTTCAATATGATACAAGGGGAAGATGAAAGCTTGGAGGAACATGTAGAGCGATTTCAATACAACCTTCAAAAATCAAAGCATGAGCATTTGAAAAAAGAGATATTAAAAACACTCATTCTTAAAGGAATCAAAGATGAATTTTTAGAACTCTTAAATCTAATGGGAAAATGTGACTTTTTTCAGTTATCATATGATGATGGTTGTGAATTATGCATAAGGTATTTAAGAGGAATCTTTAAGGCTGGTAAAAATTTTAGAGAAGTTTCTTCTTTCTTTTCCAAATTTACTACAAGAATAGGAGACATAAGAGCTGAAATCAATGTTTTATTTGAAAATTTTAAATATAATTTTATTAGATCTCTAAATTCACAATTGGATGATTTGCAGGTTTAGAAAAATCAATAAATTGAAGTAGTGTTTTTCCCTCATTACCAAATGGAGCATCCCATAGATAGTCACTCTTCCTTATCTAGGATGGAAGTAGCATATCAAAGAGATGGGGAAGTCATAACAAGGTCAAAATCATGGAAATCGTCGCCTACATGTATGGTTCAAAACACTTCCTCTCCATTTTATTACTTGCATAATCCATTATGGAATACTCATGTGTTAGGGTAGCCATGTCAATCTCAATATAACCCCACCAATATTGTTTACAAGTTTGGCATGGTTCGTCTTATGATTGCATGACTACTCCCTCATGTTGTATCACAAACACATCATCCATATTCTTCACCAGCTCTTCCACAACATCTTGCTTGTCTATCAAAACCGCGCACACAACCCAATCAACTACATCATCAAAATCCTCCATTCCCTACACAATTTTCTGCTTAACTCATTCCACACCCTCACCATAATAAAATAGTACAACATGCTTACAGGGTTGAACTATAAAATTTAGCTACCCTTCCCACCCATTATATCTCACATGCACCATTGCAAAAAACTTGTATTGAGATTAAGAATGTTTCAAATCCAAAAATTGTAGAAGTTACGAAAGAAAATGAGTTTTCTTTTGTCTGCACCAACAAGCCGTTTTAAAAACTCAAGAACATCATGATATGACAACTATGGAAAATCATGAAAGTAAAGGATATATTGAATATTGGTTTCACTCCATCATTTGTTTGCAACTTCAATCCATACTTCAACAATTTTTGACACCATCTTTTCAAGGGAAGTTGGATTCTCATACCCTACTATTTATTAGCATGCATTTTTCAAATTTGGGTATGTACATACTTGAGGCCTTATTCTGAAAATGGCTCCACTAAAAGTACTCATATATGTAAGAATATTAAATTTTCAAAGAAGAGCAGGTTAGTGTAGAAAATAAATAAATAAGGACATAAATAAATAAATTTTTATTATTATGTAAAAGTAGTTGTTTTTGTTGCAACATGCTGTGGAAATCAACATCGGTGATAAATGTTTCAACTTATTTGTGTATGTAGATGCATTATAATGAAAATAACAGTTCTGTAAACATTGATATTCATTTTTATCACCAATATGGAAAAATGCTTGAATATCATATTTTTTGGCTTGTGGGCTTGATGAAAGTTCTGAAAACACAGTTGGGACAGTTATGTTTTGAGGGACCAAAAGGAAATATTTTTAGAACTTGTTTCTATCCTATGTAGCCCTTGATTTCTTCTTTCCAACCCAATTTGAATCATTGCATTTGAATTTGAAATGAAAAATTTATAACCCAAACATTGACAGGGTGTTTAGTAGGAATCTCACGAACAGAGTTGGGATAGTCAGTTTTTGGAGACCTAAATTACTAATATTTTTTAAACTTTTTTCTATGGTATATTCTACTCTAAATCTAGTTTACAAGGCAATTCGAATCACTCGATTTTGATATCGTATGGGAAAGTTATGACCCAATTACTGACTATCTTTCGTAAATCAGCACTCTTAAAACTCTGTTTTTTCTAGTTGTTCACTTGTGTATTTCACCCATAAATTCTTCTTGTCTTCAAACCATATTTCTATTGGAGATAAATAAATTAATATACTTTTATTTCCAATTTGAATCAACTCAATCTGTCATCAAATAAAGAATTTATGCTTAACATATCAACTGTTTGTCTAAGCTGGAAAATCGAAAATGACTTTGTTATGCAAGTTGTTCTAAGTAAAATTGAAATATCATCTTATTGAATTTTTAAAAACTATTTCTATTGGAGATATCCCTCTGAATTAAGTTTCATTTGGCTTTTGAATCACTCAAATCGGATGAAAAACGAGGAAGTTATGATTGAAACACCACAGGTTGGCATGATTGGCCATTGCTCTCCTGCAAGTAATAAATTAATTTTACCTTGTTATTTTTTTCATGGATTTGTTTTATAGAGTAACTACTTGTTATTTTTTTGCATAATTTTTGGATTAGGGGAGCCCGATCACCTCTTTTTCTCCATGATTTAATGTTTTATTGCAAGTAGACACTCATGTTTTTGCAGGTCTTGGGAGAATAAAGAAGGTCAATTTATGAACGAGCGATTAGTGAAAGAAATTTTAATGAAACAAAGGCATTTTATTCAATTCATAACAGAAGAAATGGAGAATTGATTTCCATTTGAAGATTCATGTCACTATTTCTAAAACATTTTTCCAAGAGATCATTTTTTTCCATTGAAAAATTGATATTCCTTTAGGAAATAACTTAATTTATTTATTTATATATTGTTTTTAAACAAAGTGTTGTTTCTTTTCTAGTTTCTCTTATGTTTTTGTGTTTTAGGTGTTGCTTCCTCCAAATTTGTAGTTCCCACTCCATTGGTGATTGAACAAAATTTTTGTGTGTCTTATTTTTGCTGTTCAAATGATTGAACGATTGTTGTTCAATCGATTGAACAACAATTTTGCGTGTTTTATTTTTGTTGTTCAAATGATTGAATGATTGTTGTTCAATCAATTAAACATCACTTTTGCGTGTTTTATTTTTGTTGTTCAAATGATTGAACGATTGTTGTTCACTCAATTGACAACACTTTTGTGTGTTTTATTTTTGTTGTTCAAATCATTGAGCAATTGTTGTTCAATCAATTGAACAATACTTTTGCGTGTTTTATTTTTTCTGTTCAAAGGATTGAACGATTGTTGTTCAATCAATTGAACAAAACTTTTGCACATTTTATTTTTACTGTTCAAAGGATTGAATGATTCTTGTTCAATCAATTGAACATCACTTTTGTGTGCTTTATTTTTGTTGTTCAAATGATTGAATGATTACTCTTCAATCGATTGAACAACACTTTTGCATGTTTTACTTTTGTTGTTCAAATGATTAAACGATTGTTGTTCAATCGATTGAACAACACTTCTACGTGTTTTATTTTTGTTGTTCAAATGACTGAATGATTATTGTTCAATCAATTGAACATCACTTTTGAGTGTTTTATTTTTGTTGTTCAAATGATTGAACGATTGTTGTTCAATCAATTGAATAACATTTTTGCGTGTTTTATTTTTGTTGTTCAAATGATTGAATGATTGTTGTTCAATCAATTGAATAACACTTTTGCATGTTTTATTTTTGCTGTTCAAATGATTGAACAATTGTTGTTCAATCAATTGAACATCACTTTTGCGTGTTTTATTTTTTCTATTCAAACGATTGAACAATTGTTGTTCAATCAATTGAACAACACTTTTACGTGTTTTATTTTTGCTGTTCAAATGGTTGAAGGATTGTTGTTAAATCAATTGAACAACACTTTTGTGTGTTTTATTTTTTCTGTTCAAATGATTGCATGATTGTTGTTCAATAGATTGAACAACAGTTTTTCGTGTTTTATTTTTGTTGTTCAAATGATTGAACAACGCTTTTGCGTGTTTTATTTTTGTTGTTCAAATGATTGAACAATCATTGTTCAATCAGTTGAACAACACTTTTACGCGTTTTATTTTTGTTGTTCAAGTGATTGAACGATTGCTGTTCAATCAATTGAACAACACTTTTGTGTGTTTTATTTTTGCTGTTTACATGATTGAACGATTGTTGTTCAATCAATTGAACAACACTTTTGTGTGTTTTATTTTTGTTGTTCAAATGATTGAACAATTGTTATTCAATAATTGAACAACACTTTTGCGTGTTTTTTTTTTTTTGTTCAAATGATTGAACGATTGTTGTCCAATCGATTGAACAACACTTTTGCGTGTTTTTTTTGTCGTTGTTCAAACGATTGAATGATTGTTGTTCAATCAATTAAACAACACTTTTATGTTTTTGATATTTGTTGTTCAAACGATTGAACAATTGTTGTTCAATCAATTGAACAACACTTTTACATTTTTTACTTTTGCTATTCAAATGATTGATCAATTTTTGTTCAATCGATTGAACAACACTTTTGTGTGTTTTATTTTTTCTATTCAAATGATTGAGTGATTGTTGTTCAATCAATTGAACAACACTTTTGTGTGTTTTATTTTTGTTGTCCAAATGATTGAATGATTGTTGTTCAATCAATTGAACAACACTATTGCGTGTTTTATTTTTGCTGTTTAAATGATTGAACCATTGTTGTTCAATCAATTGAACAACACTTTTTCATATTTAATTTTTGTTGTTCAAATGATTGAACAATTGTTGTTCAATCAATTGAACAAAACTTTTTCGTGTTTTATTTTTGTTGTTCAAATGATTGAACGATTATTGTTTAATCAATTGAACAATAATTTTGTGTGTTTTCTTTTTGTTGTTCAAACGATTGAACGATTATTGTTCAATCGATTGAACAACACTTTTGTGTGTTTTATTTTTGTTGTTCAAGTGATTGAACGATTGCTGTTCAATCCATTGAACAACACTTTTGTATTTTATTTTTGTTGTTCAAATGATTGAACGATTGTTGTTCAATCAATTGAATAACACTTTTGCGTGTTTTATTTTTGTTGTTCAAATGATTGAATGATTGTTGTTCAATCAATTGAACAACGCTTTTGCGTGTTTTATTTTTGTTGTTCAAACGATTGAATGATTGTTGTTCAATCAATTGAATAACACTTTTGCGTGTTTTATTTTTGTTGTTCAAATGATTAAACCATTGTTGTTTAATCAATTGAACAACACTTTTGCATATTTTATTTTTGTTGTTCAAATGATTGAACCATTGTTGTTCAATCAGTTGAACAATACTTTTACGTGTTTTATTTTTGTTGCTCAAATGATTGAATGATTATTGTTCAATCAATTGAACAACACTTTTTTGTGTTTTACTTTTGTTGTTCAAATGATTGAACGATTGTTGTTCAATCAATTGAACAACACTTTTTGCGTTTTTGTAGGAATAACTATGATTTCTCTTTACTATTTCATCGTCAGTCATTTTTTCATTTTTGTTTCTCTTTTATGTTTTGAATAAAAAACCATAGGTTTTGATTTGTGCCTAAGCTAAAGAAAAAAAATAATATTAATACCATTATGACTTGTAAAACCTTTTGATGGTCATGTTTATTCTGAAGTTGACATGGTGCACCTATATAATGACTGGTTGAATATCTTCTCTTTGGACATGTCTTAAAATGATTTATTATTCTAATACCATGTTAGTTTATCTTTTACACTTTCAAACAGATAAATCCCTTTGATATGATGATATTGGGGGGGGGGGGAACATAACTTTCATTGGAATTTTTTTTACTTCTTACGCCATCCCTGACTCTTAAGGAGTAAATTAGCCTCCCTCTCTTTATAATAAAAGCATTAAAATATATAATATGAAAATTGTACAAGCATTGTCTTAAAGAGGATAGGGGGATTCATCATGAGCCAGCCTACCATGATCATAAGGTTGTAACAGGTGACATTCCATTATGGCCACCACACCAAAGTAATGACCTTCTTGATAGTTAAAACCGTCAGAAGGACAGGGGTTCTCATCATGAGCTAGCCTGATCACTTTGTTATATCCTAGTGAATGGCACTATGATTATCTCATTACCATGCTAGCATAGTGGTCTCTTTATAGCAATAAAAAATAGAAAATAATCTAAATACCACATGGAGGACTCTGGCTCATTTTTAGGATTAAAAAGTAACCCTGTCGAGGCTATGAACACCTGCAGGCAGCGGTGGCTCTGCTTGTGGTATTGAAGTACTATGTTACACTGCTAACTACTCTCTATCCTATTACCCCCTATGGATTCATTTGTAAATGAGAATTTACCATTTGAACAACATTTCTAATTCAATTGGCCAACATGCATGGTAAACTATATCTTTATATGCATTATATCATTATTGTCCAATCACTCTACCACAAGTCATTAACATTTATCGCAAGTCATGCATTCATCACTTTTCCACCTAAGGTAAATAACTATTTACATAATGATCTAATATATGTTTTATTTTTTTGGGGGGCATTTCTAATCTTTTGATGTGTAATGCTTTTATTTCCTTTGTTATATTTTACGGTGCTTTTATTTTATTGGTCGACTGCATTTATGCATGCTCAACATCTTTTCCCTTTTTCTTATGCTTTATGGTCATGGACATCCTTTTCTGATTTGAGGGGGGAAGATATGCATTATGGGATAGCGTGTGTAATAATTACCGAACCCTGACATAACTTGTTGATTTGACAAAATATTGCATTTATGCAAAAATAAATAAATTGTGATTGAAATCTTTGCATGCACTTATATGTTGTTGTTCAAAATTAAAACTATGGTTTCAAGAAAATTGCATGTAGAGTAGTGAATTGTTTACAGGAGAACAACAAGTATGGGGGGGAACTCTATTCGCAATGAGTCCACACTATTGCAACTAACGGAAGAGGCTCGAGCAACTCGCAGATAGGATGTGCTTGCATGGATTCCACCTTTTGCATCACTTTCAACATCATCTTAGCCAACATCAGCTTCAACAAATACCAGTCCATACATGTCATTCCACATTTTTCGAGAGGTAAAATAGCATAAGTTTCTGATTTATTAAAAGTTTAGGAGAATTTCATGAAAATCCATTGAACATTATTTATCATCATTCATTCCACATTTTTACCACTTCCCATTTTCAGAGACATAAAAGCTTTCAGTTTGGGGAATTGTTATTTTCATTCATTTATTTATTATGATCATGCTATCGTCCACCGATCTCCTTATTCATTCTCAAAACCTCTCTTATTCCATGTTGTTTTAGACCAAGCATAGATTTCAACCACAATTGTAGTAACCACCTCAATTTGTTTTCTAGTATTACATGAGGACATGCTAATTCTCCAGTTTGGGGGAGGAATTGCTACACATGATGGATGTTTTCTACTTTTTTTCTTTCCCATTTAAGGCATACAATTTCATTTTTTTTACACTGTAGAAATTGATTTGTACATACCTTTAAAACTATAAACTGAATTTTTGTGATTTTTGGACAGCAAAGAGGTATCATTAAAATACACAAACCCAGAACATTTCAAGTTAAATTAGTTTATAAAATTTCAGAAATCATGAACTATCACCTACAGCAATTTTACTTATATCTCATGCTCCGTGCATCAAAATGATATGCTTTTTGGAGCATTAATATAGTAGAAATCTTCTTGCCAAATTTTAGCAAAATTTGGTTTGTAGTTTTTGAGAAAATGGTTAATGAAGTTTGTTGTTACTTATATCATATTTTGCTGCAACTTCATATACATATGGTTGAAAGTCAATATGAAAATTGCTATGCCTTCATCAACATTGCTAAAATTGAATATTCATTATTGAGAAAGAACTCATTTGTTCCATCACTTTCATGACTTGGGATGAACATTTCTTATAGCTTGGTTAATACAGAGGCTTTGGGGTTGCATGAGGACATGCAACATATTCAATTTGGGGGTATGTTGGGCCACTAATTTGTCCTTATTTTTATCACTTTTTGACACCTATTTTATCCATTTCTACCATTCTTTATCACGTCATTTATCATAATTTATCATATAATTCCAATTTATAATTATTTATGCTCTTATGGATAAATAGTAATTTTCTCCTTTATTTTTAATAAATTTATGATTATTATGCATGATTTTACCAATGATGGTTTACTAATGGATTTGTTGTAACATCACTCATGATTTTAGCCTCCAAGATCTTTTCCAGGTTGAAAATTTAATCTCCAACTCAAAATTAAATATTCCAACTCAGAAATTTGCTAGAATAAGAAGTGACCGTTTTGCATTGGATGTTTCAGACAAATAAAGGAGAAGCTAGAAAATCTGAAACATGGGTTTTGTCTAGAATGGACCAAATTACTTTTGTGAATAACGATTTTCGAAAATTTAGTTTGTATTAAGAGAAACGGAAGGTTATTCAAAGACAATTTTCTCAGATTTGTTGTTGCGGTCGTTTTCCAAATTCTTCTAGTTGCAATACCAAATTTTACTTGTTCCTACTGAATATTGATGGAAAGATATTTCAGATATGATCTTTCTGATCAATGTTTTTTGTATCATCCAAATTGGTAATGGAAACCATTTTTAATCAATGTTGTTGTAAATTCCCTTTGCTCTCTATGTATTTAAATGAAAACAAAGATCAAAGAGAGGATGGAGAATAGGAGGAGAATTAAAGGGTAATTGAGAGATAATTAGGAGATAGGAGATGGAAAATTCTTAGATAGGATGTAGGAGAATAGATAAGAGATGAGAGATGAGAGGATGAATAATTGTTGAATTCGAGGCAAAGCTAATAGCTTCATTATGTTGTAATTATTTCTCTCATATGTTTTAATGAAGGAAGTTATCCATTGAGTTCTACATCCGTTATTTGTAATCTGATCTAACTAATTTCTCAAGGCAGAACTGAGTCTTGGGCAGTTGAGCCCACTACCTCAGATAAGGTATTGCCTTGAACATATTTGTTATTTCATCCAATTTCTAGATTTCATTTAATTTGTTGCTCTAGATTAGCATTTGAATTCTGTTGAGTGAAATAGATTAAATTTCCAATTCAACAATGTGTGGTTTAATCTAGCAATGATTCAAGTTGTGTGATTAGCATAATTATTTTCCTGTCATTTCCTTTATGCTTTTTGAATTAGTATTGTTATTCAAGTCTTACATTTTATTTCTTGTTGAATGAGCTTGATAGTCTAGAACACAATCATATAGAACCAGTGTTAGTTGTTGGTATTATTATGCATATATTTTGCTGATTGCCTTGAAATAAAAAGACGCTCCTTGGGTTGATAATTAATATCTAGGAGATTAGTTGTTTTATTCATTTATTAAGCAATTAATTTTACCCAACAATAATAACAAACTTTTCCAGATAAGGACACAATACATTGTTCATCAAGCACCTAAAAGTAGCTAGAGCATTAGTCAAACCAAGTGGAACTACAAAAAGCTCATAATTCCCATACCTGGTTCAAAACGTTGTTTTGTATATGTCCTATTGCTTGATGCGTACCTAATGGTATCCTCGTCTCAAATTAGTCTTCGAGAACACTGATGCTCCCTTCAACTGATCAAATAAGTCATTAATCCTTGGCAACAAACACCTTTTCTTGATGGTCACCTTATTAAACTGTGTGTAATCAATGCATATCGTAAGAGAACCATCCTTCTTCTTCACAACCAGCATTGATGCACCCCACAGTGATAAACTTGGCCTAATGTATTCGTTATCAAGCATTGCCTTCAAATACAACTTCAACTCTACTAACTCGGGTTTGCTCATCTTTTATGGTGCCTCTGAAATTAATGGAAAAGTACTCTACTAACTCTATTACCAGCTCAATGGAAAAGTACACTTCTATGTGAGGTGGAGACTTTGAAATCTTTGCTTGAAACACATCTTAGAATTATTGTAATATTGGGTACCTTCTTAATACCTATGCATCCTCAATATCCATATCTTTATCACTAGAAATATGAACTGCAAATAAAACACACCTGTTTCTGCAACTGCACTTTGCCTGCATAGTTGTCACCATTCTAACTGATATTGCCTTCTTCTTACCCTGCAAGACCCTTTGTTCTTCATTGTCATCCAAACACTCAATGGACTTGTCATAATAGTCCACTTTAGTCTTGTGAATATATAACCAATCCATGCCCAAAAGAATATTACATGATCCCAAAGGCAATACATTCAAATGTGATGAGGTAGACACACCATTCAACTCAAATGCACAATCTCTTATCTAGTGATACACTCTCTTCTTTGTATCTCTAGCCAACTGCACTAACCAAGATTTCGCATGAAATTCTTTATTCAAAACACTCTTATCCACCAGGTCAAGACTAACATAACTATAATTAGATCCAAGGTCAATCAAAATGGAAACAACTTGATCACAAAGCTTACCATAGATCTCGATAACAATTTCTTGGTGATATGCCTTCTTGTTGTCTAGCGCTACATAAATCCATGGAATGTTCTGCCCAACATCCCCAACTATATGTGCTTCCTGTGTACTATAAATCTGAGGCCTACCACCCTAATTCTATGAATAATCCCTCTTAATATACTCCTTACCACATGTCCAACACTGCAATTGTCATGTACCATCACCTTTATTCTCCTACGCTCCATGTTGTGACCCATTAAACTTCTTGTAAGGTGCAACATTTTCTTTCTCACATATATCCTAAGGTCTTGTTCTTTATGGCTTCCATTTATCATTAGATTTGTATTTCCCTTTATAACACTACTACAATTTTGTCCTATGCTTTGACTGCTCATAACAATGCTTCAATTTCCCAATAACTTCCTCAAGTGATTGAGGCTCATCATACTCAATTCAATCTCTAAATGCTAATGGAAGTCCATTGAAAAATATCTAAACATTGGTCTTCTCATCCTTAAGATATGGTACATATCTCAATAACTCCATGAACATAGTCATGTACTCCTCATATGTCATTGACCCCATATTTATCTCATAGAATTCCTTGGATTTGTTGTCGTAGTACCTTTGTGACAAGTACTTCTTCCTATAAAGTCTCTTGAATTCATGCCAAATCAACTCTTTTGTCTTGATGTCTCTAATCCATTTCACATCATCCCACCAAATGTATTATTTCCCTTTGAAGAAGAAAATAGCTATTTTGTCCTTCATATTCTCTATGTATTCATGCAACTCAAAGAATTTATTCATCCCAAGTAGCCACTCTTATGCATCTTCAATTTCTTCAAATCTCCATCAAAGGTAGGTGGCTTTTCTTTCTTGAACTCATCTAAAAAATATCACGTGTCACTCCTCCTTTAAGGTGTTATGTGACCAACTCACAAAAATATAGAAAAAATAGATCAATGACTTAGAAATCATCCTCTTCGAGGGGGAAACCTCCTTCACATTACACAAATGAACAATTCTTGGATGATACAAATAACAAGACCTCCTTTACATATATAAGAGCCTAAGTGGTCCCAATATAATCAGAGCCTACATAACAATAATATTGTAGGGGAATAATAACAACAATAGTGGGCTCTATGGGGCATAGAATTCTAAAACACAGAATATAAACAATGCAAGAGTATAACACATAAAACACATACACACAAAGATTTTCTCCTAAATCCCAAAACCGGGACTACCAGCTTGATTTTTCATTATGTTCCTTTCAATCTTACAATACATATTTATACATGCCAAAGCATCCAATACCATGGACTGAAAACCATCACGTCCAAAACCATGTGAAAAAATCATGCACAAAACCATAGGTAGGTCTGCCCAACCTAACATAGGGCCCAAAAACAAAATTTTCTGGGGCGCTACCCCAGACCCCATAGAGGGGGGTTACCTACACCCCTCAAACCCCTGTGACACCCCCGCTACGCAACCAATGCAACAAAGAGGGTGGGCTCCGCTCCCCCTCAAACCCCCCGGTTAACTACGTGGGCTAATCGTCGAAACAATATAACACAACCCAACATTCTCCCACTTTTTGTTTTCTTTCCATAGGGGATCAGAAGAGATCTTAGTCATTTATCCAACCCTGCAATGCCCATTGTTTCTCTACACCACGAGAACTTCTCAGAGCTCATAGATTTTGTCAATGCATCTGTAGTATTCTTCAAAGTGTCCACCTTTACCAACAACACCTTTTTGTCTTCTATCATATCCTTCACAAAGTGATACTGAACATCAATGTGCTTTGTCTTTGAATGATATGCAGGGTTCTTTGCCAAGAAAATTGCACTTTTGTTGTCACAATCTATCCTTATAACTCCCCATACCAACCCCATACTTGAACACAATCTCTGAAACCAAACTGCTTCCTTGCTTGCATGAGTGGTTGCCATTTATTCTTCCTCTGTAGTTGATTGTGCCACTATAGATTGTTTCTTACTCATCCAACTGACTGAACCTCCAAATAGGTCAAACACATACCGACTTGTAGATTTTCTCTGATCTAGATCTCCAGCCTAGTCTGCATCAACAAAGCCACAAATATCCAACACTCTGTCTAATCGTGGTCTTCCTTGGTAGCACAAACCATAATCACTAGTGCACGCAAATACCTGAAAACCCGCTTCAATGCTATCCAGTGCTCCTTCCCTGGTTTTGACATAAACTTGCTCAATAGTGCAATGTCTGGTCTAATACAGACCATCGCATACATCAGGCTATTGATCACACTTGCATATGAAACACGGGACATATCCTCTTCCTCTTCTTGTGTCTTAGGACATTGTTCAACAAATAACTTTATATCTACAGGAATAAGAACCTTCACTGGTTTACTATCCTGCATATTTAACCTCTGCAATATTGTCTCGACATACTTCCTCTAGTTTAACCAGAGCTTCCTCTTTGCTTGATCTATTTTAATTTCCATGCCCAAAATATAGTTTGCAGCAACAAGATCTTTCACGTCTAATTTGGAGGAAAATTGGGTCTTCAAATCTTGGATAATTTTTTTGTTATTTCCAACCAACAACATATCATCCACATACAAGACCAGATAAATAACATGGTCACCAATTAATTTAAAATACACATAGTGATCTTCTTTGCTTCTGGTGAAGCCAAGTCCCCGTATAAATGTATCAAATTTCTAATACCACATCCTTGGTGACTGTTTTAACCCATATAGAGACTTCTTTAACTTGCATACTAGTTCTTTCTTACCCTTTACTGCAAAGCCTTCAGGTTGATTCATGTAGATCTCCTCATCTAGATCCCCGTGAAGAAATGTTGTCTTCACATCCATCTATTTTACCTCAAAATCAAAAGCAGCAGCAATAGATAAAAGTAATCTAATAGAAGCTACCTTGGAAACATGAGAAAAAATATCACCAAAATCAATTCCCGTCACCTAGGAATAACCTTTTGCTACCAACCAAGCTTTTTATTTCTCCACCTTTCCTTCTACATTTGTCTTCTTCTTGGACACCCATTTGCTACCAATGGGTTTCCTTTCAGTGGGCAACTCCATGAGATCCCAAGCCTCATTTTTGTGCAAAGATGTCATTTCATCAACCATGGCCTCTTTCCAAAGTTTTCCATTCTCTAAATCTATTGCTTCCTTCATAGTTCTAGGATATCATCAGTAATAGATAAAGAAAAATTTGAACAGAAAGAAAATGGACTATACCTTTTTGGCTACTTTCTTTCTCGAACTAATTTTCTCACACCTGGAGTTTGTGGCTCTTCATCTTCTGATTCCTCCTTTGCTGTAGAGCTTGATTCTTCCTCCTTTAGCTCAAGCTCTATCTTCTCAAGTTCCTTTGGTTGGAATTCATGTTTAATAACATCTTTCACCTCTCTAAACACCACATCTCGACTATACATGACCTTCTTTGTTACTAGGTTCCAAAGCTTATAACCTTTTAAACCATCCTTATACCCAATAAAGATGCACTTTTCAGATTTACTATCCAACTTGGTTTGTTTCTCCTTTGGAACATGTACATCTGCATCACATCCAAATACCCTCAAATGTGAAAGAGAGGGTTTCTTACTAGTCCATACCTCTTGTGGAGTCTTATCCTCCAATGCTGATGAAGGTGATCTATTAACCAGGTAACATGCTGTCTCCACTGCCTCTGCCTAGAATTCTTGTCCTAACCCGACACCACTGACCATGCTTCTTTCTCTTTCCATCAATGTCTTGTTCATTTTTTCTACAACTCCATTTTGCTAAGGTGTATATGGAGTAGTCTTCTACCGTGCTATACCACACTTCTTATAGAATTATTCAAATTCCTTACTGCAAAACTCTCCACCGTTATCTATCCTCAGCACCTTTATCTTCTTCTCTGTATGGTTTTCCACCAGAGCCTTAGATTCTTTAAACCTGTCAAAGACTTCAGATTTCTTCTTAAGGAAATATATCCATGTATTCCTTGAGAAGTCATCTATAAATGATACATAGTACACAGACTTACTTAGTGATGGAACCTTCACAGGTCCAAACACATCACTATGCACAAGTTCTAATATCTGTTTCGCCCTCTTACCACTAGAGGGGAAACTCAACCGATTCTACTTCCCATATACACAACTTTCACAGAAATCAAAATCCAGAGAGCTATTACTCATACCTTCTACCATACCTTTACCATGAAGTATTCGAAGGCCCTTCTCTCCAATATGTCCAAGCCTTTGATGCCACAACATGGTCTTCTCTCTAGACACCACTAGATTTTCTACTCCACTTTCAGGAACCACAGAATTGTTGCACCCATAAACAACAGTGCTACCTTGCAGCTTGTACAAAGTTTCAATCCGAAATCCCTACATCAATACCAGTGCTCCCTGAACCATCTTGCAGGTATCCTTCTCAAACACTATTTTTACACCTGCATCATCCAACTTTCTTACAAAAATTAGATTTCTGGCCAATGTAGGAATATGTAGAACACCCAGAAGTGTTCTAACTCTTCCACCTTGCAACTTCAACTTTACTTTTCCATGACCAATGATTCTAGCCTTCCTATCATCTCCTAAGAAGATATCACCACCATCGTATTTCTCATAGTCATAGAACCACTCTTTGTGGGGAGTGAAGTGAAAAGGATGCACCTAATTCAATCAACCATGCCTCATGATCTACATGTGTACTTGAAGAAGCCAAGTACACATCCCCACCTTCATCTGAGATGGTTTTCGCCTCTGTAGAAGGAGCATCATCAGATCCCTTTCCTTTATCAAGAGCTTTAGATTTATAGTCCCTTTTGTAGTACCCTTCCTTTCCACATTTCCAGCACACCACCTTTACAGGTTTTCCTAGAGATTTAGATCTCCCTCTAGATTTATATCTCCCACTCGATAACTTATTTTTGTTTTTGTTCTAGGACCATCCTCGCAGAGACAAGGCATCACCATTCTAGCTCTCCATATTTTTCCATCTCATCTCCTATGTTAGCAAGGATGAGACTATTTCATCAAACTGCAAGGCAGTTGCATTGCTACCTATTGCAATAACCAGACTATCCCACGAATATGGTAAAGAACAAAAAAAACTAATGCACTTATATTCATATGAAATTTTGATATCAATAGACGATAACTGACTTACTACAGTATTAAACACATTCAGATGCTCTGTCACCAAGTCTCCATCTTTCATCCTCAGGTTATACAAATTTTTCCATAGGAACAATTTATTCACCAGAAACTTACATTGGTACAAAGTCCCTAACTTGTCCCACAAAGCCTTCACCATAGCCTCCCCTGATACATTTAGCAATACTGAATATTAGACACATAATAGTATTGTGCTCTTTGCCTTCTGATCCAACTTCTTCCATTCTTCATCAGACAGTATCGTTGGTTTAGTACTCGGATCTACCGCGATCCACTGATCTTTATCCACCAACAGATCCTCCATTTTGAGTTTCCACAACTCAAAACTTTGACCATTAAATTTCTCAATCTCTATATTTCCATTGCTCGCCATCTTCTTTCACCACCAGAATCGATCCCGCAGATCTCCCACTGAACAGGGTCTACCACAGGCCTGAGCAAAACCCCTCAGTAAGAAAGGTGTCCCCTTGAAGCCAAAACAACTCTGAAGCCAAATGTAGGTTTTAACCCCATACAGAAACTACTGCATATGAATTCTAAAACATAGAATATAAATAATGCAAGAGCATAACACATAAAACACATATACACAAAGATTTTCCCCTAGATCCCAAAACTGGAACTACCAGCTTGATTTTTCATTATGTTCCTTTCAATGTTACAATACATCTTTATACTTGCCAAAGCATCCAATATCATGGACCGAAATCCATCGCGTCCAAAACCATGGATCGAAAACCATCACGTCCAAAACCATGTGCGAAAATCATGAAAAAAACCATAGGTAGGTCCGCCCAACCTAACATAGGGTCCAAAAACAAAATTCTCCGAGGCACTGCCCTAGACCCCATAGAGTAGGGTTACCTGCAACCCTCAAACCCCCTATGAGCCCCCCTACTATGTAATCAACGTAACGAATGGGGGGCTCTTCCCCCCTTCTAACCCCCTGGTTAACTACGTTGGCTAGTCATGGAAAGAATATAACAAAACCCAACAGAGCCTACATAACAGTAATATTGTAGGGGAACAATAAAAACAATAGTGGGCTCTATGGGGCATAATAATAACAACATGAGGACTACTTGGGTACAATAATAATAACATGGGGACTACGTGGGAAAAACAATACAATAAGAGGGTTGCACTAATTATAATAAGGGGATATACTAGTAGTATAGGGACCTAACATGCCCCTCTCCTTCAAAAAGTGTTGTCCTCAATACTTGAGTAGTTCTTGATGATTATGTATAAAATTATCCTCCTCCCATGCGGAATATTCAACAATTATGTTATTCCACTTGATGAGATACTTGGAAATTGATCGATTTCTTAGTTGTCGGGTTCTTATTTCCATGACTTCTTTAGGTTCCACTATGATTTTTCCTTCCTCGTCAAGTTCTGGAAATATTGTTTGAACTGGGAGCTTGTCACCTATAACCTTCTTTAAGCATGAAACATGGAAAACTGGGGGAACTCGGGAAGATGTAGGAAGCTCCAATTTGTATTCCATAGTACCAATCTTTTGCATCACCTTGTAAGGACCATAGTAATTTGGTGATAGTTTATTCTCATTCTTAGCTTTCTTGGGGGACATTTGTTTGTAGGGTGGTAGCCGTAAAAATACCCAATCACCTACATCAAGACTTCTTTCACTACGATGTTGATCTACCTATTGTTTCATTCGATTCTGCACCAAAGTGGGGTTATCCTTTAAAAGTTGGAGAACTTGTTGTTGATCCTCGATGTGATCTTTCACTGCTTGAACCTTTTTCTTCTTGATATGTCCTTCTATCTTGAGAGTTTTAGGAGTGGTAATTCTTGCCAATTCATTACAAGATATGTTCGGATTCATTTCTTGATGCTCGATGTGATCTTTCACTTCTTGAACCTTTTTCTTCTTGATATGTCCTTCTATCTTGAGATTTTAAGGAGTGGTAATTCTTGTTAATTCTTTACAAGATATGGTCAGATTCATTTCTTCTTTCTTTGTGGTTGGTTCCTTGTGTATATCCTCTTCTTTTGACGTTTCTTGATCCTTTTCTTCCTCCTCTTCACAATCTATGTAAAATAATTTCTTCTCAGCACACTTATGACCTTTAGTGTATTTGCTATCACAACTATAACAAAGCCATTATTCTATTTTTTCTTCCAATTTTTGTGGTGTAAACCTTCTAGGTTGTGGAAGGCTAGGAGAAAAAACACTTCCGTATTTATAGTTGTGAGTGGTAGGATTCCTTGTTTCCATGATTCCGCTTTCAACTTTTCTTGCCAACCTGAATGCCTTCTCCAATGAATCAGGTTCCCAAAGATGAACCCCATTTTGAATGTTATCCTTTAAATTCCCTATGAAAACATCAATCCTTTGCTTCTCTAGAATGTTTCCCACGAAATTTTTGGACTTGAAAGGCATCATCGGCCATTTGGGAGTAATGAAATTAACTTTAAAACTAGATGCAAAGCCTGTTAAGCAGAGGTCATATCGCCTTAATCCCAAATACAAGGAAAAGGTCCATTTGGAGTTGGACAAGATGCTTGCAGCAAGTATTATTGAACCGATGGAGGAATCTGATTGGGTGAGTCGAATGGTAGTTCAGGAAAAGAAGCAAGAGGATGAAATCAGGATTTGCGTACATCTCAAGAAGCTCAATGATGCCTGCGTTCATGATCCTTTTCCAACTCTGTTCATGGATCAAGTATTGGATAATGTTGGTGGGCAAGAAGCATATCCGTTCATTGATGGGTTCTCGGGATACCACCAGATAAAGATCGTGGTAGAAGAATAGGAGTAAGATGACCTTCACGACTAAGTGGGGATGCTTTCAATATACAGTAATGCCTTTTGGGCTTAAAAATGCATCGGCGAACTTCTTGTGCATAGTCAGTGCCACGTTTAAAGAGTTCATTCACAATTTTTTGGAGGTATATTTTGATGAGTGGACAATATTTCAACTGGTAAAGTGCCATATAGCTAGTTTGCGCTTGATGTTGGATACATGGCGAATGTATCAGATCATGCTAAACTTGAAGACATGCTTATTTTGCATCCCTTTTAGAATCTTACTGGGTCATGTGGTCTGCAGACAAGGATTAATGGTGGACCCTGCTAAGATAGCTATTATAATTAATTTGGAGGAGTTAGGAAGTGTTAAACAACTATGCACAACACTGGGTCATACTGGATACTATCAGAAGTTCGTTAAGAGTTATGCCTAGATTACTGTGCCGATAGAAAAGCTATTAAGGAAGGATGGTACATTCTGTTGGGATGAAGAATGTCAGTGAAGTTTGGATGTATATAAGGAGAAAATGGTCACCGTGTTGATCCTAGTCTTCCTGGATTGGAAGAAGGAATTTCATGTGCATGTGGATGCTTCATGTATTGTGTTGGGAGCAGTGTTGACACGGGCGGGTGAAGGGGAATTGGATCACGCTATCACGTTTGCAAGAAGGAAGTTGTCTAAGGTTGAAAAGAATTATTCAAATACAGAGTGTGAAGGGTTGGCTATGGTGTACATGCTCCAGAAGTTTAGACATTAACTGCTATGTGGCCACTTTAAGATGTATACAGACCATTATGCATTAAAGTACCTAGTCAACAAGCCTATGTTGGGGGGGAAATATGTAGATGGTTACTGTTGTTTTAGGAGTATGATTTCGAGGTAATTGTGAAGCCAAGATGATTGAATGCAGGGCTAGACCATCTGTCGGACATTGAAACAGGAGAGTATCCCACCAATTTGGAGGAGGGGTTTCCTGACATGCAGATATTTGCAGTGTGCATATCAGATAATTACTTTGCAAACATTATCCACTTCCTCAATATGGGAATGACTCCAGAAGGATACACGAGTCAATAGAAGAAGGAATTAGTGGTGCGCGTGACATACTTTTATGTTATTGCAGGCCACTTGTATAAGATGGGATCGGAAGAGATATTGCAATGCTATGTGCTTGATTTTGAATGAAACAATATCCTAGCTGAAGCTCATGGAGGGGCTGCAGGAGGCCATTATGCAAGAAAAGCAACAATGCAGAAGATTTTACACACTGGGTTGTGGTGGCCAATGCTTCATAAGGATTCCAAAGCATATTGTAGGGTATGCGATGCATGTCAGAGAACTGGCAAGCCATCACGGAGGGATGAGCTACCTTTGATCTGTAGGTATCATTGCAACCATTTGAGAAATGGGAAATTGATTTTGTAGGACCGATCCGGCCTCTGGGAAAGAAGACAAGTGCATGGTATATCATCACTGCGACTGAGTATTTGACCAGATGGGTGGAGGCATAGCCTGTGAAGGAATGTACAGGGGCAACAACATCAAATTTCTTATTTGAATATGTGTTGACCAGGTTCGGTTGTTCGAAGATTTTGATGAGTGATCACGATACCCATTTCCTCAACGAAATGATCAGTGCGGTGACAGAAGAATTCCAAGTTTATCATCATAAGAGTATGCCATATCATCCTCAAGACAATGGGATAGTTGAGGTGTTTAATAAAATATTGGAGGGTGCGCTAACAAAGTTTTGCAATGCACAGAGGAATGATTGGGATGTGCTCGTACGAATAGTATTATGGGCTAATAGAACTACTTGTAAGAATCTTACTAGTCAGACACCTTTTAGGCTGGTCTATGGCATAGAGGCTATGATGCCTATGGATTACATTGTGCCTAGTCTACACAAAGTGGATTTTACAGGAATGGCAGACCATGAAGCCTTAGAAGAAAGGCTCGCGCAACTAAAAGAGCTCGAGGAAGATAGATTTTTGGAAAGATTCCATCAGCAAGTTCAGAAGGAACACAAAAAGGCATGGCATGATTGGCACATCAAACTGCACACCGTCAAGGTAAATGATTTAGTTTTATTATATGATAGTAAGTTTGAAAAGTTTCTAGGAAAAATTTTATATGCATTGCCTCAGGCCATATGTCATCAAAGAGATTACCAATGGTGGAGCAATTCATCTCGTGAAATCAAATGGAGATCCATTTCCAAGAAAGGTAAATGGAATCTAATTGAAACCATACACCAGAGATCTGGCCCAATGACTATATTATGGTAGCATATCCTTAGTGCTCCAGTAGTTGCAAGGAGGCGTGGGACTATAAACTTCATTTCCCGAGTTGTAGAGCTGCGTGACAACGATTCTGCACAAAACAGGAGGGTGTCACGGTACCAGAAGAAGCGTGAAGGGAGTTGCGTTGTTATGGGAGTGACTGTGTAGCGTAGCCATAAAGTAATTGTTACAGTCATTGTTCATTATTTTACTACCAGGGAATGGTTAAGAGGAGTGGGGGGGCAACATTTAAAGAATTTAACTCTGAATTTAAGGGTGAAATATTTGGAAATTTGCTGCCACTCTAGCATTTATGGACGAATTTTGGGGGGAATGGTCAAATTTGAATTCAAATTCACCTATAAATTATGCATGTCCACCCAATGAGAAACACTTTGCATTCTGATAATTTCTATGTTTAGCTATCGATTGCCTATGAATCACTCATATTGGGAGGATTTAGTCGCGATCCCTACATTTGCAAAGTTATCAGAGGTCAATTAGACATTGATCCTGGAGAAGATGCTAGAACCAAGCCCTGTGGAAACCATGAGTACTGGTGGGGACGTTGCTTCTGAGGGAGTGGTTTTGGAAGTTGTGAGTGTAGAGGTTCTATTAGCTACTGCCTATAGTGCCAATTTCACCTAGGTCGAAGCCTACGCTAGTGAGAGAGATCGCCAAGCCAAAGAAATATAAACAAAAGAAGCTGGTGGTGGTGCACGAGTCACCGAGGAATCATGCTGTTACACAGGCCCAGTGGAAATAAAAGCCAAGCACAAAGGAGAAGGGGAAAATGGTGGACCAGGAGGCTGAGGAGGGCGCAAAGGACATCAACATTGAGGGGGTGGACCCTATATCTAGGTTGCTAGATTATATCCCTCTGTGCAAGGGCAAAGTGAATGTCCTAAAGGACCTAAATGCAATACAGTTCCTCCTCAACACACCACTGTTACAGGAGAACATCACCTTTGAAGGTTTGCTCTTGGCGCAGATCCCACACTTAAATCTTGAAGATTGGGATTTGGCGGACCACGAGCGGTTCCCCCACCTAGCTACCGACGCCTTCATGTAGAGGGTATTGTACAAAGAGTCTAGTGTCACTGCATTGGATCCTCTTCAATGGATTCATGGAGTTAACAAGTTAGGGCTGCTAAACCTGTTGTGGGTGCCCCAGTACCATCGCTCAAATATAAACCTGATTGTCATTAAGTATTTTTTATGCCTGGTGCATGATTTGTTCTTATGGTTAAACATGCCGATCCCCATCATTGATATGGTGATCCATCGGATCATGTTATTTCCCCATTTAGGACTGAATCGGGCCAAGGCATTTGGTAGAAAGACGAGTGAGTGTGACCTCGCTAAGAAGATGAAGGAAAAGCTTAAACTTGTGATGAAGCCATGAATATACTCGATTACTTCCATTACTGACACCGTGGTAAAGATTTCCACACAGATTCTGGCTGGCAAGGTTATGAGAAAGTGTCACATGGATGAGGTGTCAGCACCAGTGGTTTTATTGGTAGCACAGTGCGTGGAGGGAATACAATTCAACTGGGTGCGCTACCTGTGTAATGAGTTCCTCGCAAATTGCAGAGAGGAACAGGATGACAGTAAGGCATTCCACTATTCATGGTTGTTGCTCTCAATGGTGCTCATCATGTGGGATTTTTTGGACGACAACCAATTTCCTCTGATGGAGAAGGATTTACCAAAAACCGCAAAATTTGCATCTCTCTAGGCCACAAAAGATGTTGCACGGGTCATAGAGAGAAAATTCTTTTAGGTTTTTATGGGGGCAAGAATTCGTATGGCCATCAACCAGAAGCTACGCTTATCACCAACACTGTCTGAATAACTTTCAGGGTATGCAGATTTCAAAGCATATTTCCATCATGTGTATATCTGTGCGTAGAAGGATCCAAAGCAAAAGTGGTTCAACCTGTCCTACCTTGCTATGGATGAGGCTATTGCAGATGTCATCAAGTGTTAGCCAATAGAATGGCATTCCATATCTGATGTGGTTGCTTAGACTATCATGTTTGAGGAAAAGAAGAAAAAGGAAACATCCAGATAGAATTTTCAGCAATTGGCTGAGAAGAGGAAGAGAGAAGTTGAGGAGAAGACCTGTGTAGAAGTGGAGCATGCCATGAAGGAACAAGTAGAGTAGGAAGTGTGTAGCTCTGAAAGAAGTCAAAAGTCTCCTTCACCCCAAATGGAGGAAAGAACAGTCAGAGTAGGGCGACGGTGATCAACAGGAATGAACTCCCTTCCGAGTAAAGTAGTATAGGGAGTAGGAAAAATAAGGACCGGGAAATAAGACGAAAACCACCAAGTTGCCTCTAGATCTGATTAATTTGACGGATCGCGACTTGGATGAAATTGAAGACAAGGTGTGGGATACAATGGTAGAATTGCTACAACATTTTGAGCAGTAGTAAAAGCAAGCAATGAGCATCATCCAAACAGGTATGTGTGGCCTGCAGATCCAGAAACGAGAATCCAGGCAGGTCTAGGACAGAGCAGCGCGGCATCAACCAGTTTGGCACTGGGGACCACTCAAGCAGCAGAGATGGTTTAGTCATTGGGTATCTGGGTAGTAGCGCTGCCTGATAGAGCTTTGAGCGCGGAGGCGGTCGCTGACAAGGATAATGTCTGTTAGAAAATTAAATATTACAAAGCAATGGAATACATAAAATATATTGCAAACATATAAACATAGAAAGCACATAAAACAAGAGAGAAACAGATATATGTGGTTCACCCAATTTGGGCTACGTCCACAGAGAAACAACCATTCCTTCCTTTTATATTATCCATCAAACTGAAGAGATATAACCTATAGTATATCTGTTGTAATTACCTCTTCGCTCTCACACAATCTCCTCTCTCTTTCTCACTCAGAATGCATATCTACATAGACATAATACAGTTCCCTCATATATAATGAGGGGTTTCCTTCTAGGGAAAAAACCATACATTAAACATAACTTGTACTGCCAGATCTCCACTTAATGAATGGCCCAAATTGACTACAAAATTACAACATTTTACAAGGCAATCTTACATCTAGTTTAGCTTCGAGGGCGCTACCCCCAATCTCCCTCCAGTGGGGGCTCCTAAAGATCACTGTCGCCCCCCCCCCCTGTACCCCCCTTGCAACGCAAATATTATGGGTACTGTTGCCGCCACATTACAAATTAGGGTCCAATGCAGTGATACCTATGAATAAATAAGATAATCAGGCTCCACACCCAAAATTGTCAACACTTTGAAGAATATTTGCCTCAACCTGGCCGCGCTCCCCACCGAGTTTCTTCACACAATGTAAGAAGGTGTGATAGCAAAAGTTAAGGCCCAAGAGTAGTACGTGTTGAGATTGATCAGTGAGTACAAATTCAACAATGAACAAATTTTCGTGGAAAAATTAAAAGAGCTAGAGGCCCAGAAGATAGTTCAGGTGTAGAATGACCAACTTGCAGCCGTGGTAGCTGAGGCATGCAGAACAGTACCTGAACTGCATATCCCAGAGGAAGTGCCATTGGAGGCGAAGATCAAGAAGCTGGCTATAGGCATGTGCAATTCCAAGATAGAAGTATCCAAGGTTTAGTTTCAACTGAATCTGAAAATCATATAGTTAGAGTTCAAGTCCCAGCCTTCAACTCCACCAGAGGTCAGAGAATAGCAAAGCTACTGTAAAGGATGGAGTCGTAGCAGTGGATGTCACGGTGGTGGATTGCACCGCACTCTTCGAGCAATCCATGGAGGTAGTCATGGCTCTGCAGGAAGATCCTAACCTGTAGAGGTTAAACATAGGGGCCTGTGAATTGCAGTAGTGGTATGATGAAGCGAGAGTGACAACGCGCACTATTGCTATAGCACAACGATTGGCCAAGCTCCACGAGGAAAAATAGTTGCTTGAAGAGGTGGAATCTGTGCAGAGAAAAGAGGTGGTCCTCAAGGTTAGATTGAGGCCTTGACTAGATGAGTCCTATGTTATCTCTGCCAACATTGAGGAGAATTTGGAAAGCCTACAGAAAATGCAACATAAAATCAAGGAAGACAGTACAGGACTAGCAATAGAGTAGTTGGTGGAGTAGATCAAACAGTTAGCCACGCAAAGCTTGACTGAGGTGGTAGTGGCACAAGTAGAGTTGGTAGGTCTACATAGTAAGATCTCTCCTCTATTAGAGTGACTCAAGGGCGAGTCACGATATTTGTGTTGTCGGCATGTTGGGACAAGGTTCCCTAGGGTCAATTTTGGGGCAAAATCCTAAGTTTTTTGTATAGAATGTAAAGTCTCCACAAGTTGTGGATGCGGAGTGTGTAGATAATAAAGTTTCATAAAGGGTTTTACCCTTCTTTTATGTAAGTTGTGTTGGATTTTGTAGATCCACCCATGGTCCGCGGACCATGGGATTGTATAAATAGGAGAATTGTAGAGAGTCTAAACAAGGATCAATGATGAAGATGGATGTAATGGGTTCATAGAGAAAAGATCGAAGAAGTCTTAGAGTATAAGAGAGGCTCTACAACTATGTATGTAGAGGCCTAGAGTAGAGTCCACAGCTTAGTGTGCAGACCCCTGCAGCTGAGTGCACAAGGAAGTCTTGAGTCTGTAAGCAGAACCAAAGTACTAATAAAGAGATTATTCTAGAAATTCCTATGCTTTTTCCATTTACTTCTGTTATGAATGAATTCGCTTTTATGTTGTAATGAATGATGGGTTATGAAGTAATATTGTATTGATGTGCGACTTGACATAATTGATGTTGTTATATGAACGCACTTAAGATTAACTATTTACGCAAAGCATATCTTATTGCATGTTAAAGTTCTCAGTGCTTAGGCCCATATGGGTAAAACACGGGATTAGAAGTAATCACAAAGGTGCGTAAGTGGTTGATTCACCTGTTTAGGGTCCGTGAAAGATAGTCGTGAACATTCACGGAGGTATCAGATCTGATTAAGGGTATTTATATCGATAAAACCTAAGGGCTTATCGATCTACGCAAAGGCAGGTTTAAGGCATAAGACAACATTACACTAATCTCTAGGTGCGGAAACCTGGTTCCATCATCCCCCCATACTACTTTGGGTAAGAATTTAGTCCGTGCTCCAAGGATTGATGCCGAAAGGGCCAGTAGTGTAGGGATTTGTTTAGCAAAACTAACTCTGAACCTGGGTCAGGACCCACTAAGCCAACATTTTCATTCTTGCATAAGTCTGGATAAGTGGTATTAGAGTGGTCTACTCTTTCTCTATTTTTATTTTCATGTCCCCAATGAGGTCGGGATATAAGGAGTTAGGGCTTGAACTGGTTGTACCTTTGCAAGACTGGCCTCACAAACCTTGAAGGCCTCCTATGGCAGAAGAAAAGAAAGACAAGCAAGTAGGAGATCTTTTCAAAATATTGCTCAAATAAGCCCTTGAGTGACAAAGGAATGAAATGATGGAAAACTTTGCGTAAATCCTTTGGCAGATGCCCATAGGAAATGCATCTTCATCGACAGCAACTCTAGAGGCACCACTCCCTTCAAGGTAAAGGTCAACTTTGACATTCCAATATTTGAATGCCAGGTAGATGCAGACATTGTAGATAGATCGTTAAATTTGTTGGAAGGATAGTTTTTGGTTCATGATTTTTCCAATAGGTAAATATTACTTTTTCACTCCTCAAAACCACCCCCCATGTCAAGGATTCATGGGAAACCTATTGTGAATACAGGGACAAGAGAGAACCCTTGTTTTTTTCAGGTGCACCCACTTGGAATATTTTTGATGATGCCATCAAGGAATAGTATTACCCCATGGAGATGTATGAGAACAAGTACATACAATGTACTACATTGCGTCAGCAAAGGGATCAAGATGTGCATGAGATGATGAATCGTTTCTAGATCCTATTCACAAAGTTGGGTATCAAATATTCATATAAACATTTGGCACTAAAGTACTGTATTTGTTTTCATAAATACATTTAAGAGGAAATGGAGTTCTTGGACATCTCCTCGCTTGGTGTAGCATATCGATATGCACTAATCTTGACTAGAAATTCAAGAAGAATAAGTGAGACTTTGGATCTATGAACATGAAGAAGAGAAAAGGCTCCCCCAAGCCATAGAGAAAAGGGTAGAGTGAAGTCATGACCCCCCAAAATAACTCCTCAAAAGCACAAGCCAAGAATAATGGGAAGGTGAAGAAAGACATTGGCAACTGGTATGAGTTCCTTAAAACTCCTACTCACAACACGAACAAATGTCACGTGAAGCAGGCGTGAGTGGTCGAGTTAAAAGACTCAAAGACATATGCATGCTCTGATTTGAGCCGAAACCTACCAAGGGAAAGCAAATCATTGACAATAAACCCCTACGATGGTATCCAACACCAATCTCCAAAAGGTGAAATATGAGGATCTAGAGGAGGGGGAGCGCCTCTTCCACTCATATATGTGGGTAAAGGATTCACTGGTGCATTTTATCATTAACAACGGGAACCAGAAGAACCTAATCTCATCTGAGTTCATTCAAAGATTGAATTTTCCAACAATGTTGCACCCATATTCGTACACCATCGGGTGGCTCCACCAAGGGAGATATTTCCATGCTAGTCATCTGGTTTTCCTGCTTTATAGCATCAAGCCCTTTTCATATGAGGTATTGTGCGATGTTGCCCCTCTAGAAGTCTGTGATGTTTTAATAGGTAATCCATACCTATGGAAGCATCATGTTGTATATGAATCTTGTTATGCAACTAGATCACAAAAAATATAGATCAACAACTCAAAAATTATCTTCTTCGAGGGGGAAACCTCCTTTACATTATAGAAATGAACAATTCTTGGATGATTCAAATGATAAAACCTCCTTCATATATATAGGATTCTAAGGGGTCATAATATAATTAGAGCCTACATAACAATAATAATGTAACAACACAAAAATAACAATAGTGAGCTTCTATGGTGCACAATAATAACAACATGGGGGATACATGGGCACAACAATAACAATAAGAGGCTACACTAATAACAATAAGGGGAACAAACTAGTATTGTAGGGACATAATATGCCCCTATCCATCAAAAATTGTTGTGCTCAACGCTTGAGTAGTTCTAGATTCTTCTGTATAAAATTCTCATCCTTCGATGTGGAATCTCCAGTGGGTAAGTTCTTCCACTTAATGAGATACTCTAAAATTAATTGATTCCATAGTTTTCAGGTTCTTGTTTCCATAACTTCTTCAGACTCAAATATGATTTTTCATTCTTTGTCAATTTTTTGCAACATCATTTGAACTGGTAGCTTGTCACTAATAACCTTCTTTAAGCATGAAACATGGAAAACTGGGTGTACTCGGGAAGATGCAAGTAGCTCCAATTTGGATGCCATAGTACCAATATTTTGTAACACCTTGTAAGGACCATAGTACTTGGGTGATAATTTTTTATTCTTCTCATCATGCTTGAGGAACATTTTTTTGTATGGTTGTAGCCGTAAAAATACCTAGTTGCCTACATCAAAACTTACTTCATTGCAATGTTAATATGATTATTGTTTCATTCGATTCTGTGCCATATTGAGGTTATCCTTTATGAGTTGTAGAACTTGTTGTTAATGCTCGATTTGATCTTCCATTGCTTGAACTTTATAATTTTCTCTTAAAAATGATATGATGGATGGTGGATGATATCCATATAGTTCCATAAATGGGGTCATTTTTGCTATAGTATGGAAGGAAGTGTTATACCATCATTTAGCTAGAGGTAACCACTTGACCCATTGTGTTTGTTTATCCGATACAAACAAATGAACATATCCTTCCAAACATTTTTTCACTATCTATTTTTTCCCATCAGATTGAGGATGATAAGATGAGCTGTGAGCTAGTTGAGTACCAATACAAGAAAATAATTATGCCAAAAAAATTCTAGTGAAAATGGGATCTCTGTCACTTACACAATCTTTGTGTTTCTATGTAGATTTTGAATTGTTTCCATAAATGTAGTAGCAATTGCACTGGGTTTAAAATGATGAGATAATGCACAAAAGTGTGCATACTTGGTAAGTATATCAACTACCACCATGATGACACTCTTTCCTTCAGAATTTGGTAAACTTGTGATAAAATCCATTGGGACCTCCTCCCAACACTGACTTGGAATGGCTAACTGTTGTACTAGACCTGGGTCTTAATTGTCTAAAATTTATTTTGTTGGAAAACCAAATATTCTACCACAAACTTCTGAATATCAAATTTAAGTCCATCCAAAAAAACTTCCTTCTCAACCTTGTGGTAAGTTTTCAAAAATCCTGAGTGCCCTCCTACGACAAAGGTGTGCAATTCCAAAATAATATTTTTCTTGAGTTGGGATTTCTTACAAAGCTATAAGTGATATTTGTACCATAATGAATCATTTTTGCATCTAAATCTATCATTTTTCGGCATTCTTCCATTCATCCCTTAATTCGATTATCTAATCAAGTTGGATAATAGAAATGGCACAAAGAAATGCTTCCACATCCTCATTCTTTCTTTAGAGTGCATATGCAAAAACAATTTGGTTCCTCTTTTTGTAGATTATTTAAAAGTCATAACCCAACATCTTTGTGACCCAATTTTATTTCGTTTAGGAAGATAATTTTTGTTCCAAAAAGTATTTAAGATTATCATGATCCGTTTTTACCTTGAAGTTTCATGCCATTAGGTAAGGTCTCTATTGCTTTAGTGCATGTAGTATTTCCAAAATTTCCTTCTCATAAATAGGTTTTTGTAAATACTTTCCTTTGATTGGGTGACTTTCAAAAGTAATGGGTCTTCCTTATTGCATTAAAACAACACCAATTCCATTTCCTGGAGCTTCACATTCCACAATTAAGGTTTTTGTGAAGTCAGACGTAGCTAAGACCAGTGCTTGGCACATTGCCTCTTTAAGGTGTTCAAAGGCCTTAGTCACCTTTGGATTCCAAGAAAATGCATCTTTCTTTAGTATTGTTGTTAGAGTTTCTTCTATTCTCCCATAATTCTTAACAAACTTGTGATAATACCCTTTCAACCCAAGAAATCCTCGAGGATGCTTTATGGTGTGAAAATTTTCCATTCCTTAATGGATTTAATTTTTTTATGGTCTACCTTAACACCTTCATGAGATACAATATGACCCAAATATTCCACCTCCTGTACTCCAAAGAAACATTTGGAGGTTTTTGCTTATAACTGTTTCTCCACCAATAATTTAAGCACCCTATCAACATGTTGAGCATGATCCTTCCAAGACTTGTTGTAGATTAGTATGCCATCAAAAAATACTAACACAAATTTTCTAAGGAAGGGTTTGAAATTGGAATTCATCAAACCTTTAAAGGTTGAAGGTGCACTAGTAAGGCTAAAAGGCATGACCAAAAATTCATAATGACCCTCATGAGCTTCGAATGTTGTTTTGAGAATGTCTTCAATGTTCATTCTAATTTTATGATATCTTTAATGAAGATCCATCTTGGTGAAGTAAATTTCTCCATGTAATTCATCCGACAATTCATTAATGATAGGAATAGGAAATTTATCTTTAATATTGAGATTTTTGAGCTCCCTATAATCTGGACACATACACCATGATCCATCCTTATTGTGAACCAATAATATTGGAGTAGATAAAGAACTTTGACTAGGTTGAATTATACCAGCCTCTAGTATTTCTACAACCATATGTTCAATTTCACTCTTTTGGGCATAGGGATATTTGTAAGGTTTGATGTTTGGAGGAACACTTCCTGGAATTGAATGAATAGCATGATCATGATCAAAGATAAGTTGGAGGCCTTTGGGTGTCTCAAATACCTTGGAATGATTGTCCAAGAGTTTTTGGAGATCTAGAAAAATGGATGATTTTGATGTTTGAACCTCTAGTGAGCATAATCATGCAATTACGCTTCATTGTTCTTTCTTCAAAATAAGTTTCATGCCATTACATTTGATTACCTTTCATGGTTTCCCTATGACACCCCTTAATTCAACTTCCTTTCCTTCCCAGAAAAAATTCAAGAAAAGTTCTTGAAAATTAAAAGCTATTGTCCCCAAAGATTGTAACCATTGGACTCCTAGTACAACATCAGCACCACCTATTGGAATGGAAAGCATTGGACTATTCAATACATATTCCCCCATGGTTAGCTTGATATTATGGCACATTCTAGAGAAATTTATAGTTCCTCCATTTGCAACCATTACTTGACGCAAAGGTGCTACATATAGGAAGCAATTCATTTCTTTGGCTATCTTACAATGAACAAAAAAATGAGTACTACCTTAATCAATTGGCAGTATTACCTTTTTCTTCTTGATATATCCTTTGATCTTGAGAGTTTGAGGAGTGATAATTCCTACTAATGCATTGCAAGATATGGTCAGATTCATTTCTTCTTTCTCTGGGGTTGGTTCTTGGTGTACATCCTCTACTTTTGATGTTTCTTTTTCCTTTTCTTCCTCCTCTTCACAATCTGCATAGGATAATTACTTCTCAACAAACTTATGACCTTTAGTGTATTTTATATCACAACTGTAACTTTTTTACTCCAATTTTCGTGGTGTCAACCTTGTAGGTTGTGGACGGTTAGGAGCAGAACACTTCCATCTTTATAGTTGTGAGTGGTAGACTTCCTTGTTGCCATAATTTTGGTTTCAAAATTTCGTGCCACTTTTAATGCCTTCTCCAATGAATCAGGTTCCCAAAGGTGAACCTCATGTTGGATTTTATCTTTCAAAGCCCCTATGAATACATCAATCCCAAGCTCCTTTGGAATATTAGTTACCCTAAGATTCAATTTTTGGAAGTCCTCAATGTGCTCCGCCATTGAACCCTTTTGTTTAACATTTATCAGTTGGCAAAAGAAGGTGTTTCTCTTTGTATCCTCATAATGTGCTATCATTTCCTCCATAGAAATTGACCAAGTGACAAGTGGTTTATGAGAAAAAATCCATTAATACCATATAAATTTATTTGGTTCTAATTATAAAGATGCAATGCGTAACTTTTGTGTGTGTTGCACATCATTTATATTAAAATATTGCTCCATCTGTAGTATCCATGTTACCATATCCTTGCCATCAAAATTCTATATATCTATATTTGGAATGTGGTGGTTCTTAAACCCCACATTGGAGTCTCTAAAATCATAATTCATACACATTTTGTTCTCATCATGATTTTCATGGATTACCTTGTCACCATTGGAAGCCTTTCTTGCAACAACTTTGTCAAACCTTCCTTCAAACCTTCCATGTCTACTTACAAACCATCCATATTAGCTTCTATTCCATCCTTAAAACCATCCATGTCATATTTGGTTGTTATTTGTGAGAGAGAAATTTATTGCAGTTCGTCTCGCAATTTTGATATACCATGTTGCAATTATTCCTCTTCATGCATCATAGTAGAGATTTTTGAGGGCTTAATGGTTGTAGAATTATTTTGTTTTAGAGGAATTATAGAACCAAATACTTATTTATATGCTTCAATATTCCCCTTGAATCACTTCAATTTTATTTTTCAAACAAAAGTTATGACAAAATTTAAAAAATACACACCTTTTTCTTTCTTTTTTGTAGCTCAATATTTAAATTGTTGTATCTCTATAATTTCGGATTTCCAAGATCTGAAATTTTATGTTGTGGTAGGCCTACAAATATTGTTTCTAATGCCACAAGTCAGACCAATATTGGATTCTTCAATATATAGTTATGTCAGATCTCCCACGATGTCTTGATTATGGACTAGTTCAGTAGAGCGAAGTTGTATGGGATTCCACGAGTCACTCCCATAAAATTGCTAATAAAAATACTATGGTTCATGCCATTTCATCCACCTTTTACAGAATTCAAATATGATCCCTAAAATGAAAGTTATAACAATGTTCCCTAGGCCACCTATTTGAAATGGGATTCTAGAGCATGTAAAAACCATAACTTCCCTGGATCATATATCCGAAAATAAGGAGAACCAAGATCTAAAATTTGTACATGAACTTCACCAAGAGTTCGTGTCCACGTGATCAAAATTTAATATTTTGAAGCCTCGTAGAAAAAATGTTATAGAGAAAATTCCAAGATGACTTGTTCGAAGACTTGAAACCTTAGAATCCAAAGCTCTAATACCAAATGTTATGCAAACAGCTCATAGAAAAGTTAGATCAACGAATTAAAAATTATCCTCTTCAAGGCAGAAAACTACTTTACATTACATAAATGAAAAATTCTTGGATGATTCAAATGATAACACCTCCTTGATATATATAATACTCTAAGGGGTCACAATATAATCAGAGCCTACAAAAAAATAATAATGTAAGGGCACAACAATAACAATAGTGGGGTTATATGGGGTACACCAATAACAACATGGGGGATACATGGGTACAACAATAACAATAGGAGGATACACTAAGAAGAATAAGGGGAATATACTAGTATTATAGTGACCTAAAAAATATAAACCTCATTCTGTTATTATTACTTTGGGTCATAAATTATACAGAATACTAGAGGTAGCACCGCCTACCACCTTATCTTTGATCACTGCTAAAAAATCCAGTAATTTCATTTCCTAGAGCAGGAAATTTTTCTTCCTCATGATTCACCCTTAGAGAAAGAGAAATATTGTAGCCACATCCACAGGCTTGAGTCAAGGATCCTCTGAATGGAAGCAGTGAATGGAAAAGGTCGTGGAGGAGTACAGGGACATCTTCACCTCACCCAAATGAGTACCCCTACACTGTCAAGTCAAGCACTCCATCGATCTAATTCGGATTGCACCATTACCCAATACCAATATATCAACACTCTATTTTGGAGAATGATGAAATCAAGAGGCAGATTCAGGAGTTGTTGCAAAAAGGGCACATTAGGCCAAGTTCATCACCCTATGGGAGCTTGATCATGTTGGTACAAAAGAAGGATGGAACCTGGAGGCTCTATATTAACAATCAGGCACTGAATAAGATCATTGTTTGGCATAGGTATCCAATCCCACAGATTGATGACCTTCTAGACTAGCTCATGGGGTCCAAATATTTCCACGATATTGACTTGACGTCTAGTTATCACCAGGTACCAATCGAACCTTTTGATGTTGGAAGACTGACTTATAATCCAAGGAGGTCATTTTCAAATGGTTGGTCATGCCTTTCGGGATGATGAATGCCCTCATGACCTTCATGTAGATGATGGATGACATATTTTGGCCTTTCACCAAATCATTTTTGGTAGTATATCTCGCTGACATCCTGATCTTCATCTAAAGCTATAAAGAAAACATACACCATATTTCACAGGTCCTCCAAATCTTGCGACAACAAAAATTGTGTGCCAATTTGGAGAAATGCACTTTTTGTATGGCCCAGGTTCAATATATGGAGTACATCATTGACGAACAGGGTGTTCATTTGGACTTGTTGACATGGCAAAAGTGCACAATGTCAACAAGGGGAACTAACCCAATCACAGGCCCCAATTAGGCCTACTTTTGTTTGGAATGGCTAGCTCCGACGGGTTTTAATGGACCCCGTAAATTGTTTGAACATGTCGAAAGATTGCTTCCAAGAGGAAGACTTCAATTAAATCAACAAAGATAAAACAACTAACCTCGATGTATTAAATACGATATATACTACTTCTAACTACTCTAATCTAGTCCTAGTTATCCTAATATATCCTGTAGAAGCATAATACAAAGGTTTAAACATCATATATATGCTCGACAGGAGCATGATAAAGAAGATTAAATATCATGTATAGATTCAAGTCCAAATGAATCAATCACTGAATTCACAGCTGGACAAGACTGTATTAAAGCTAAATTGCAATCCAATCACAAATATAGGAATCCACATTCTTATATGAGATTAAAACGTGCAACTGATGTTTAACTTAGTTTCAAACCAGAGACCATTCACAAGTTAACCATGAAACTAAATCACATTCAATTTAACAAGGCTAATAGTGAACTGTAAGTCATCAATATGCATAAATACAAATCACATTTACATTCATGCCAGTAATAACCCTCTGATCCAAAACAATACAATGAATCTAAAGCTATGGCTCCTCCTTCAACCAAACAGTCACCTTTATTCACAATAAATCAAAACTATTCTTCTCCAAGCCAAAAAGCCCTTTTTCCTCTTCAGAGGCAATACTTATGCAAAAGCTCTTGACTCTAGGTCTACCCCACCTCTTCATCTTCCCTACTGCTTTCGATATGTAGATCAAGTATACAGAGATAAAACAGTTAGCGTAACTGCTGCCGCGTAGGAAGCATATCTGCTGGAGTGACTAGTTTCACGAAGAAGTGAACAGATGTAGGAAAAAGGGGTGGTTGTGTGTCACTTCCTCATGACGAAAATCAGGCCAGATTTTCTCTCAGACTATACAACCAACGCGTGGGGCTCTAACTCAAAATGCTTAAGACCAGACCTTCAAACCCAATTCTTCTGCACATATGGCTCTTCGAATCCACTCCTGCGTCTTTTGCTTCTCACCTGCGGAGATAACCATCATTAGCTTCATGATTATGAAAAATATAACAGAAATATTCATATAAAGCGCAAGCGCTTCCTTCTACACTGAAAACCCAATCCCTTTGTTATTTCATAAAATTTGGAAAACAAAGGGAAACAAGGAAAACCCCGCCCTGATCACTCAAAACGGAGTTCAAATGTTATATATCAACACTTATAAATATTGCTAGGTCTAGCATATCGCATATTGAAATATACATGAGCTTGGGGCTCCGCTGATATGAGATATGCGATATGGCCCTGGACTCGAAAGCGCACACACACACACACACACACACATATATAGATATATATATATAGATATGTAAATAATGCTGACAGGTCCGCAATACAAGCTCGTCTTTGAAAACCGAGATTTCAATATTTTTGAGAAACAAAGGAATATACGGGGAAAACAATGTCCAGCCATAATGCCGGACTTGAAATGTTATATGCTCAAGTTCATAGAAATCGGCAGATCCACCACATCGCCACACACACTGTGTATAAGGTCCATGCTCCACCGATACACGATATGTGATGCAGCTCGAAACCTGAAAATGTATATAATGTGGTTAATAATGTCGTCGGCTTTGAGGGCCAGTGGCACGCCATATATATATGCATAAACTTTGGATTTAGGCCAATTGTGATGTGCGACGGGGATTTCGGACCTGAAAATATATGCAATGTGGTTCATAGGGCTGGGGGGTCCAGAGACCGGGGGTGCGTTGTTTATACACATGGCTTTGGGGCTGGGCTGATAGCGATCTGCGATGGGCTGCGGACCCAAAATACATACATTTGAGTTGATAATACCCATCAGGTCCGGAAGCCATTAATGCCTTGTGTTATTGCGATAGGCCCCAAAAAGGGGCTATGCATGGTTTGTGAAGGATTTTCGCTATAAGGAATTGTGGTGGGAATAATAATGCGATGAGGGTTTTGAGGGGTTAAACAAATCCCGATAAACATAGGAATGAAGGGCTTAAGCAAGGGGTTGGTCAAAGGGCTTTACCCATTTGTGAAAGGAAGATTGGGCCCTCCATAGAGTTAAAATTACTGGGATGAAAAGGATCATTCAGAGAGATGATATATTAGACTTATAGGGGGCCCATTTAAAGTTTGATATCAAGGCATGTTTAAATAGGGAGGTAGTTGTGGCCACAACAGATGGTGAACCGCTGGGTGAACCAGTTATCTCTATTTCCAAATAACCTTCAGATCAATGGAACATCAAGATGTTAAAATAAAATTGAAATGCAAACTATATAGATGGACAAGCATGGGTTCCAATTAAACATTATTGTTTCAGAAGGGATAGAGACAAATAACTTCTACTTGCTGATATGATTTTGACAGGCATTCTCCAATGGTAGTATTATGGGGTTTATTGACCTTCCTCTACCTATTTCCCACTTTCAAAAATCTCTTTGTGGCCTTCACTGGTCTGTCCATACCTATTTAGGTGTGTACCTCAACTCTTTATTGCTCATCAAGCTTGATGTAGACATGTTTTTCTTGCACTTTATATGAGAATTGCAGTGCTATATTTGTTGATTGAATGGGGCACAGTCATGGATCATGACATATTTTTAAACCTCTTAAGCAAGGTTTGGCTTGCTGTCTCAACCAATACTCTGAGCCCAGAAACAGTCCTTACTCTAACCAGCCTCCCAAACAACCTGTCCTTCTAGATTGGCACAAGGACTTGACATTTCATTTCTTTTTAGATAAGTCCTTCTAGTTTCAGGCACCAGGACTAGAGCACAATTAGATTTGCCACAGGGTATGAGATAGTGAGCTTAGCCCATGAAAGGAGATTTACTTGAGAGTAACAGGTATTGGACCATTTAATGTGATGGATGGGACCAATGGAGAATGATTGTAAACCTTACAAGCAAGTATAGGCTAGCTCTAAGTGGGATTTATTTAAATGCAGTGTTCCTCCATGTTAGTCCAGCTGTAGTTACACATTTTTTGTTTTATAAAGATGCCCCTACATGCTCCAGATGTTCAAGTTATCAACAGATCTCACACAATTCCCAATAGATGCCAATGAGGGGTTTCGGTTTGCATTCCACTGCTAATTCTCAAGTGCTCATGGGCTGATAGAAGGTTTGCTTGATTTCCAAGGAAATGATGGATTCAAGAACAACAAAATCTTCAGCAGGCTAGTGAGGCAGGGAAAGGCCGAGAGTAGAGAATGACGAAAAATCTAAAAGGTAGAACGAGACCGGAGGACTGCAATTAGCTGGCTGAAAAGGAATGTAATTCAAAACGGTAAGAGAAAAAACTTGGTAGAAAACAAAGGAAAGGACAGAAATACAACTAAACTAACAACAATAATGAAATGAACTCTAACCTACTCAGGAGGAAACCACCAATGCAGTGGCTACTGGAAGTATCTCTTCAAATGCTGGCCATTAACAGGGAGCTTTTCAGTCTCCCCCTGTAATGTTTTCAACCTGTAAGTCCCTTGACCAATCTTTTCAACAACTTGGAATGGGCCCAGCCATAGGTGTTGGAATTTTGTGTGTTTACCCTTTGGCTCACCCAGCTTGTCCCACTTTAGAACTAGTTCCCCCACTTGGAAATCTTTATCTCCCACCAGATGATGATCAAACCATCTCTTTACAATCATTTGGTGATTTTTGAATTTAATTTTGGCTCTATCCCTTAATTCCTATAGCTTCATCAGTTGGTCGATCCTTCCTTGAAGCGGGGTTGAAGGGGTTCCTTTTGAAGCTTGGGAGAGCTGTAAGGATGGAAGGAAAACATTTGGGGGAAAGATGGTTTCCTGTCCATAGACTAGGAAGTGTGGAGAGTTTCCCAAGTCCAATTTAGGAGTGACCCTATTGTCCCAAAGGGCATTTGTCAAGGCATTGTGCCAGTTCCTCTAGTTATCAGTAACTGTCTTGCGGATTACGTGGATAAGGTTCTTATTGGAAGACTCTGCAACTCCGTTTCCTTGGGGGTAATAGTTTCTTGCATATTTTATGTGGATTGATTTATCAATGGAAAACTCAGTTAGTCTCAGAGATGAAAGGTAAGAAGTGTTATCAAAGATGAGAGCGTCAAGGATGCCATACCTGTTGATAATGAATTTTTCAATGAATTATATTACCTCATATTCGTTCACCTTCTGGAATGGGATGGCTTCGGTCCATCTAGTGAAGTAATCAGTCGCTGTGAGTATATACTTGTGCTATTGTGAGGAGTTTGTAGTGATCTCACCTATGACATCTAGGCCCCATTGCTAGAATGGTTAGTAAATCATGATAGACCTGAGCGGAACAGCGAGATTTCTTTCTCATCCTGCGGCGGTTTGGCATGCCTTTCATTTGCGAGCATAGGCATGCAAGTCTCTGAACACTGTGGGCCAATAATATCGGGCTCTCAATATTTTGTGAGAAGTGGTCTCTTTGCCATAGTGAGCGTCTGCTAGGCCGTCGTGCATTTCTTTCAATACACGGTTGGCATCATCTTTCTCCAAACACCTCAGCCATATTCCATCATGATTTTTTTTGTATAAGGTGTTGTCGGCCAAATGATACTGATTGGATTTCAATCTGAGTGCTCTCCTCTGTGATGCATCCATGTGTTCAGGACATGAACCCCGCACTAGATAGAAGCTTATGTCGTGGTACCACGACTCAGGGTCAAAATGGTTTTCAATGCTTCTCACTCATACATCAGTGCTTCGTTACTCCATAAGAGCTCCTCCCTGAGTTCCCTTTATGCATATTGCAGACTCAGCGTTCCTCATTCTTCGGATGCCTCCATTTGGTCTACTAAGGCTTCTACCGATAGCCTACAAAGTCCCTGCCCTCGAACTATCTATGCCAGATTTATCTCTAGGTTGAACTCTTGCAGGGCGATTATCTAGTTCCCTCTTCATTCACCCATTTCTTTTTGCATGAAGAAGGCTCTTACAGCAGGATGGGGCACGATGACTTTAGTCTTGGCATTTAGTAAGTAAGGACGGAAATGTTTAATGGCCTTGAAAACTGCATAACCTTGTTTCTCCACGTCTGGATAATTCAGTTACACTCCTTAGAGATTTGAACTCATGTAGGAAATGGGGACTTCATTTCCATCATCATTTTTTTGAGTGAGAATTGTGGCATATGAAATGTCGGAAGCAAAGGTGTATAAGAAGAATCCTTTTCCGAAATCAAGGCTAACCAGCATAGGAACTTCAACAATGGCTTCCTTGATTCGCCAGAACGCTTCCTTGGCTTCATCATTCCATTTATACACAATGTCTTTCTTCATCATCAACTGCAAGGGGTGCACTATTTCTGCGAAACCTGAGACAAATTTTCTAATGAAATTAATCCTCCCAAAGAAAGATTGCATGGCCTTTTTATTGGCAGGGGGTTGTATTCTCATGATGGTTTGTATTCTTCTAGGATCAATCATAATCCTGTCTTTAGAAAGGATATGACCCAGCAGTTTCCCCTCTGTGGCTGCAAAGATGCTCTTCTTAGGATTCAAAGAAATTCCATACCTTTGGCATCTTTCAAAAATATGCCTTAGGTGATAAATATGATCCCTCCTACAATTTGAATACATAGTGATGCCATCCATGTACACCACTACGAATCTATTCATCAGTGCTCAGAAGGTTATGTCCATATCTCTCTAGAATGTGGCACCCATGTTAATGAGCCCAAAAGGCATTTTACGGTATGCATAGGTGCCCCATTTGGTGTTGAAGGCTGTCTTAAGCTGATCCCAACGAGATACCAGTACCTGATTATATCCTGAAAACCCATCTAATAGGGACAACATTTCAGACCCAGAAACACACTGAAGGATGTGTTCCATAGAAAGGACAAGATAGTTATTCTTTTAAGACACTCTGTTCAGGTTTCTAAAATCAATACACATTCTGATGTCTCCATTTTTATTTCTCAGTGGCACAAGATTGGCTACCCAGCGGGTGTGTCTGACTGGGAATATGATTTTAGCATCCAACATCTTGTTCAGTTCCTTCTTCACCAATGGTTCTAGGCTTAGATGCATCTTACGCAGCTTTTGTTGGTAGGGCTTGGCCTCCTTTTCCAAAGGGATCATATGCTGCATAATACTAGTATCAAAGGTCTTCATATGTCCATGCAAAGACATCCTTGTATTCTTTAAATAGTTTAACAAATGCAGCCTTTTCTTGCGGAGAGCACCCCAGGCCCATATTGACATTTTTTGGGTCTTTTTTAGTCCCAAGGTTGACCGTTTCATACTTCATAGACGAGATATGTGTTTTGTAGTTAGTAGGTTTCTTGAGTTTATCATGCAAGTCATACAAGTGCTCCATCATAACCACTGATTTTGGAATCACATTGGGCTGATCCTTTTCCTTGTCTTCCCTTTCACTCATAATATTTTCGTGATCCTTTTCGTCAATGACTGCATTCTTGAATGTCTTCTTGCAGTGTAGGACCTCAAGGATTTTCTCATCATCTTTGTAAACATGCCAATTTGAGATGTTATCAGGCATGGATGTTCTGAAAATCAATTCAACAGAACATTTATTTTTCTTCAATCTAAAATCAGGCAAAAGTTTAGTAGCCATATTAGCCATTAGATTAGCATCTTGGTTTTGGCCTCGAGGTATGTATGTAATATAAAGGAATCAAAACTGTCAATTAAATCCCATACCTCATGCTGGTACCTCACCAGGTGTGGATAATTGCAATGTATCCTTTTCCTTACCTGATCTATGATTATCTGTGAGTCACCAAAAACTTTAAGATTTTTCACATTCATACCAATGGCTTTCTTCAAGCCTTGCAGCAGACCTTCACATTCCGTTGTCTTTTTGGTGCATGTGAAGTCCAACTGGTTGGCCAGTAGATGTTAGTTCCCTTGTGGGTCAGTGAGAACACTTCCAGCACCTGCACCTTCAAGGCAGTTAGAACCATCAAAATAGAGGGTCTAGAATATTACATCCAATGTTACATCAATTGAACTACTATCTAAGAAATTGGTCCTATCATCTACTATAATACAGGATGGCTCATCAGTTGGATTGTGGGAGGGAATTTCCAACTATGTGTGTGTTGAAGTTTCTTTAACGTTTTTTGCATGAAAATCTCCAAAATAGGTTTTTGTAGTATAGACATTGAAACTATAGTTCCCAAGGATGGAGTTGGTAAAAATTACAGGTTCATTGGGACCATTTATTTCCATTACTACATACTTCATGTATCTTTCCCTATTGACTCTCAGCATATCATCCTTTCCCTTTTTGGGCAACAAGAGATGGGACCAATCAGTCAAGGAGTATCCGTTCAATTTTGCTAACCAGTCCCTGCTAAGCAGAATTCCATAGGCCTGAGGTATATTGACTACCACTATATCAATGACCTGTGTGTACTGTGGTTTAGCAGCCATCCGAATCAACACATCCTTCAATTCTCCAATTACTGTCACATTTCTCCTATCTAATTGCATGATTCGAGTTCTAGTTTTTTCAGGTATGGCCTGAAGTATTTTAGCAATAGCATAAGGCATGATAGTCGATGAGGCACCAGAATCTACCAAGCAATTGTGGACATTCATGTTGAAAATTTCAAACGTAATGAGGAATGGTGGAGTCATAGATTTCGATTTCCTTCCTATCATGGTTGCGCTGAAATCTTGGGGTTTTTGATTCATTGTATATAACATGGCCTCCATAGCTGATGGTATTTGGGCTACGCTAGTGGTACTAATAGGTTTGGACATTGGCTTCTTGGTTTGGGTTCTTGAGGTGGTGGGGGTTTTGCAGTTCTTCTCATTCATAGCTTTTAGCAGTAAATCTCTTTGCTGGGTTAATTTCAACAAGTCAAAATATGTGATATTGGCCCTGGACTTCTTGAGATCATCCAAAATATTATAATCAATGTTATAAACAAGGTAGCGCAGAGTAAACATACCTGTTTTGTCATTTTTAAGTGGGAGTTTACCATGTTAAGTGGCCTTCGTTGCAGTGGGGGGTGCATTTTCTTTCTCGGGCTGACTTGCAACATGGGTATTCTTGGATTGACCACCAGGCCTACTCTTCTCGACAGGAACTCTGGGAGTGGATGCTTTCACAGGGCGAACATCTTGCTTTGTTCAGTCTAAGGGCTTTGTCACACCTGGAAGCGGCCCTTTACTGCATGTGTGGATTTCATTAGCGTTGATTTCTGTAGTGTTATCTCCCTCATCGTCATTCTCATCACTATGGAAATCCCACAACACATTAATTTGGGTTTCCTCATTTGAGGGTTCTTCTACTTGGTATTCCTCCTCATCTCCTTGTTCTAGTTCGAGCTCCAGTATAGGTTCTTCTTTGTTGAGGAGCAATCCAATCAGAGCCAATTCTTCTGTGTTTAAAGCCCCTTCATTAGGTGGAGTAGGCAATGCAAGCTAACCATGACCACCTTCTATTTTCTTCCAGTAGAAAGGTTTGAAGGGTTTTTTGTTATTATAATCTCCTCCCTTACCACTAGTACTCTCTCCATGATTCCTCCTCATATCAATGACTATGTTTGTAAGTTTCTTAATGATCTGATGCAACCCTTCCACATCCATGGTGTCCTTGTCTTTAGTTTCAACCCCTTTGTTTTCATTTCCATTATTCTTCTTAGATGTTTGAGAGACTTTCTTTTCTCCAGTTGTAGGGTGGCCTGCTATGAGGCTGATCATTTCATTTTCAAATTTCACCGCTTCATTGATAGCACCTTGTGAGGTTTGCACATTACTCCTTTTAACCCACATCACTGTAGGGATAGGGAGAGTAGAGATATAGAATTCCATTAGCACCTCTTCGGTAGGTCTAGTAGTTATTGGGATTCTATTGAACAAGGTGTTGAACTGGATGTTAAAATCATTAACCTTCTCCCTGGTTTCCATTTTTAGATGGGATAGTTCTAAAACTAAGGCCGCAGGTGTTTTGTCATCACCAAACTTGTCTAAAAAGACTTGCTAAAAGGCACCCCAAGAGGTGATTGACCCTATTCTCAAGCTGAAATACCATGTGGAGGTTGCACCAGTCAAAGTAAAAGAGAATAGGTGAAATACCACATCTTCATCAGTGACCCCCAACTGGTGCAAGGCTAGGAAGAAAGAGTGGATACAGTTATCAGCGGTGTCTCTGTGCTCAGGGTCGAAATTGAGTAACACTCTTTCTATATTTTTGGGTAAGGGATGCTACTGCCCAGGTACCGCTACAACATCCTATGCAAGCCAGGGAGGGAGTGCTCAAGGAGGAGGTGGCGGTTGATTCCCACCCAGAGGAGGAGGTGGAGGTTGATTCCCACCTAGAGGAGGAACGTTGGCCATATTATGGAAATGGAAGTTTTGGTTGGAGGCTTCTCTATTAAGATTCTCAAAATCAAGCAAGGAGTTACCTTTAGAAGGGGAATCCTCATGAATTTCTTCCAAAGGATTGTCAATACTTTGCAAGGATTCTAGCACAATATCTTCGAGAGAAGTGGCTGTAGATGTATCTTCGCTCAAGGTAAAGATCCTAGGCTTTCTCTTAGTTGTCAGAGGTAAAGAATGAAATATGGGAAGCTAAGAGAGGGAACGAGCATAAGCTCGAGTGAGTGCTCTGACAGGTTGTTCCTGAGTGACAGGATACTCCCACAACCTCTCTTCCTTGGGTGACCCAGAAACAAGACTCAGAGGGGTTTCTGTTTCTTCAAAATGAGGCTCTTTCAAATGTGTGGCAGGATCTCTCCGACCTTTATGATCCATACATTAATCCTTTGGAATCCATGCGTGGTACTTATAGATGAAATCTTGAAAAGCTGGAGAGGGCGGTTTAGGCCCCCCTCTAGCTCCAATTTGTTGACATGGCAAAAGTGCACAATGCCAACAAGGGGAACTAACCCAATCGCAGACCCCAATTAGACCTGCTTTCATTTGGAATGGCTAGCTCTGACTGGTTTTAAGGGACCTCGTAAACTATTTGAACATGTCGAAAGATTGCTTCTGGAAGGAAGACTTCAATTAAATCAACAAAGGTAAAACAACTAACCTCTATGTATTAAATCCTATCTATACTACTTCTAACTACTCTAATATAGTCCTAGCTATCCTAATCAATCCTGCAAAAGCGTAATACAGAGGTTTAAACACCATATATATGTTTGGTAGGAGCATGATAAAGAAGATTAAACATCATGTATAGATTCAAGTCCAAATGAATCAATCATTGAATTCATAGCTGGACAAGACTGTATTAAATCTAAATTGCAATCCAATCACTCATATAGGAATCCAAATTCTTTTATGAGATTAAAACTTGCAACTGATGTTTAAATTAGTTTCAAACTAGAGACTATTCACAAGTTAACCATGAAACTAAATCACATTGAATTTAACAAGACTAATAGTGAATTGTAAGTCATCAATATGCATAAAAACAAATCACATTTACATTCATGCCAGTAATAACCCTCTAATCCAAAACAATACAATGAATCTGAAACTATGGCTCCTCCTTGAACCAAACAGTCGCCTTTATTCACAATAAATCAAAACTATTCTTCTACAAGCCAAAAAGCCCTTTTTCCTCTTCAGAGGAAATATTTATGCAAAATCTCTTGACTCTAGGTCTACCCCACCTTTTCATCTTCCCTACTACTTTCGATATGCAGATCGAGTATACAAAGATAAAACCGTCAGCATAACCGGTGCCGCGTAGGAAACATATCTGCTAGAGCGATTAGTTTCATGAAGAAGTGAACAAATGCGGGAAAAAGTTGTGGTTGTGTGTCACTTCCTCATGATGAAAACCGGGCCAGCTTTGCTCTTGGACTATACAACCAATGCGTGGGGCTCTGACTCGAAATGCTTGAGACTAGACATTCAAACCCAATGCTTCTACACATATGGCTCTTCGAATCCACTCCTATGTCTTTTTCTTCTCACTTTCGGAGATAGCCATCATTAGCTTCATGATTATGAACAATAGAACATAAATATTCATATAAAGCACAAGCACTGCCTTGTACACTGAAAACCCAATCCCTTTGTTATTTCGGAAAATTTGGAGAACATAGGATAAGAAGGAAAACCTTGCCCTGATCACTCAAACCGAACCTCAAATGTTATATATCAGTGCTTATAAATATCATTGGGTTCGGCATATCGCATATCACAATATGCATGAGCCTGGGGCTTCGCCGATATGCAATATATGATATGGCCCTGGACCTAAAAACACACACACACACACACACATATATATACATATCTATATATATATATATATATATATACATATATATACATATATATATATATATATATATATACATATATATATACATATATATATATATACATATATATATATACATATATATATATATACATATATATATACATATATATATATATACATATATATATATACATATATATATACATATATATATACATATATATATATACATATATATATATATATATATATATATATATATATATATATATATATATATATATCTGTTAATACTACTGGCGGGTCCGCAATACAGGCTTCCCTTTGAAAACCGAGATTTCAATACTTTTGAGAAACAAAGGAATGCACAGGAAAAACCATGTCCAGCCATAATGCCGAACTTGAAATGTTATACGCTCAAGTTCATAGAAATCGGTGGATCCACCACATTGTCGTGCACATTGTGTATAAGGCCCATGCTCCGTTGATACGCAATATGAGATGCAGCCCCAGACCCGAAAATGTATATAATGTGGTTAATAATGTCGTCGAGTCTAGGGGCTAGTGGCACGCCATATATATATGCATAAACCTTGGACATAGGCCGATTGCGATGTGCGATAGGGATTTCAGACCTGAAAATATATGCAATGAGGTTCATAGGGCCAACGGGTCCAGAGACCAGGGGTGCATTATTTATACACATGGCTTTGGGGCTAGGCTGATAGTGATCTACGATGGGCTCCGGACTAGAAATGCATACATTTGAGTTGATAAATTCCATCAGGTCCAGAAGCCATGAATGCCTTGTGTTATTGTGATAGGCCCTGAAAAGGGTTTATGAATGCTTTGTGAAGGATTTCTGCTATAAGGAATTGTGGTGGGAATAATAATGCGATGAGGGTTTTGAGGGGTTAAACAAATCCCGATAAACATAGGAATGAAGGGCTTAAGTGAGGGGTTGGTCAAAGGGCTTTACCCATTTGTGAAAGGAATATTGGGCCCTCCATAGAGTTAAAATTACTGGGATGAAAAGGATCATTCAGAAAGATGATATATTAGACTTATAGGGGGTCCATTTAAAATTTCCTACCAAGGCATGTTTAAATAGGGTGGTAGTTATGGCCACAATAGGACCTAGCCAAGATACAAGTTATTAGCGATTGGCCAACCCAAACCACTCTAATAGAGCTCTGCATATTTCTAAGTTTTTCCTATATCTATTGTATGTTCATGTTGGTATTCTCTCATATCATTTGGCCTTTGTGTCAAGTCACCAAGGGAAGAGTGAAAGAAAATTTCTTTTGGTCTAAATCCCAATAGAAGACATTTTCTGAGTTGAAGCATCACCTATTCTCAGCACTAGTGCTCACATTACCAAACCTGCAATAACCATTTTAAATTAATAAAGATGCCTCTGACCATGTTTTTTGTGCAAATCTTACCCAATAGGGGCTTTTGGTGTCATATCATGGTGAGACACTTTCAGATACAGTTTGAAAGTATCCCACCTATGACAAAGATATTTATTTCATTTTGCAAGCCTATCGACAATGGAAACATTACATTCTGGCGAAGGAAATTGCCATCCACATAGACCACCAAAAACTACAGTTCATACAGACACAAGAAAATTTGTAGAACGATCGACGTAAAAAATGGTCCATATATCTACAAGAGTTCCATTTGAACATTAATTACAGGAAGAGCAGCACCAATAATGTTGAATAATGCTTCAAATGACAACTGGTTATGGCATTGGCCACTGTGCCTAACTCTTGTGGACACGAAACTTAAAGATGGTTGCATCTTTACAAGGGTGATCTAAAATTTGGCACCACATACCAGATGGTCTTGGAAGGTAAGAAAGTTCCTAAATTTCACCTCTAAGATGCACTGTTATGCCACCTAGGAAAACTTTGTGTTCCTTCAAGTGAGCATTCCAAGATGATTTGGGAGGTGCACTATAGTTGGTTCGCTAGACATTTTTGGGTAGAAAAGATAGTGGCAGTGTTGGAGAAGTATTTTGATGGTCTACCTTCGATAGGGTGTTGGGAAGTATATAAAATCCTGTATTTCCTGCTCCATTTCCAAGCCTATAATCAAGAAGTAAGGTTTGTATACTCCTTTACCTACTCCTAGCTGGCCCTGGGAATCCATCTCCATATATTACATGTTGGGCCTTCCTTCTACCAAGCATGTAAATGTATGTGTTTTCATGGTCATCGACGAGCTCTCGAAGATGGCCATTTTGGCGGCCTGCAAGAAGAGCATCACAGTTGAATCCACTACCAAAGTATTCTTTGAATGAGCGTGGGTACACTTTGGGGTCCCATAGTCCATTATATCAGATCAAGACAATAGGTTCCTAAGTACATTCTAGTTAAGCCTTCATTCATTGTTGGATACCAAGCTCACTAAGTCCACAACCTTCCACCCCTAAACTAATGGCCAGATAGAGGTCATCAACAGGATGATTGTGCACATCCTACGCATGTAAAACTTGAAGCATCAACACACATGGGATGAAAGCCTCCCCTATTGCTAGCATAGCTACAATAGATATCTCTACAACTCAACTGACCACAACCCCTTTTAGGTGGGATTTGGATTCCAGCCACTATGTCCCATTGATGTTTCCATACCACTTGCAACTACTCACGAACATTTGTCTCATGTCCAGCCCAAAGCTAACAGAGCTAACAACTTCATTTATGGAATTTATCACATCTTCCAATAGGTCCATGACATATTGGATAGAGAAAATACTAAGTACAAACAACATCATGATTAGCATCGGGCGCCACTTAAGTTCCAAATGGGCGACATAGTTTGGTTACATTTGCAGAAGGTGCACCTCGTTGGGGCCCACCACAAGCTTCTCTTGATCTAATATGGGACTTACACTATCAATAAGGCTATAGGATACAATAATTTTGAGCTTATAATTCCACCTATCCTTGGCCTACACCCAGTGTTCAATGCAGACCTCCTTTGGCCATACTTTCCGCCATTACTTGACACATCAGACATTGTAGAATAGCTTACACCAACATAGCTAAACCCAGATTGCATGGAATAGGCCACAACTGATTGGATCATGGACATACATATCAATACCACTTTCCAATAGAATATCCAACTATATTTCTGTTTTAAATATGGCCAAATCCTACACCAAGGCAAATGGCTCACCAAGGACCAAGTTCAGCATAAGTTTCCCCATCTCATGGAGGCACTCAATGCAATGGGGACAATTGTTTCCTAAGGGGGGAGGACTAATCTAGGTGGATATTGGTGGCCACCTTCCTATTCCACATAGACCCCCACTATTTTTTCTTTTAATTTCCTTAATTATAGCAAATTTTACTGTTTTTGGTAGTTTTTAGAGTTGTGAACTTCTAGAGCCCTTTTGAGGCCCTGAATAACGTTTTTTTTTTTCAAAAATTGGAAAATATGAGTATTTAATTAACGTTTTTAGTTGAAATTTGTATTCCTCTAATATCTCTCTCTAACAAGGCATCATGTGCATAAAACGGAGATCGTGTGCCAAAGTTACGACCCCGGGAGTTTGATGTACCAATTTACCACAATGAGGCCTAAATTTTTGGCACTTCATCTCCTAGGGTTAGGTTTTTGGATGTTTAGGGTTTTCCATTATTTCTCAATAATAAATAGGCCTTCGAACCTCATTGTAAGATAGTCCAGAGGCATGTAGCCACCACATATCTTCTCAGAGATAAGCTACCATTGCCCAAGCTAGTTTATTTCCATTATGTATGTAAGCATCTTTCAGTTCTTCGATATTAAGATTTATTTTTGTTGCATTTATGTGTTTATGTTTATATACGTATTATGTTTCATTTCTTCATAAGTCTAGATCAGCTACCTTTTGATTTCCAATCATCTTTGAACTTAGACCTTCATTTTGCTTGTTCATAATGGTGCTTCAGTTTCCTCATGGCATCGTATAAGGTTTGAGGCTCATAAAACTCGATTTGGCTTCTAGAGGACATGGGAAGCCCATTAATAAAATGTTGAAATTTTTCCTTCTCATCGATGAGATATGGAACATACCTCAACAATTCCAAGAATTTGGTAATGTATTCTTCTTTTGATAGTTGTCCCATTTTCAGCTCATAAAATTCCTTTACCTTGCTTTCATAATATCTATCTGATTTAGCCGAAGGGGATTTGGATTGATGGTGAATGGGTGTATTGTTAAGGCACTCCTTGTGATAGGTCACTAGTTCAAATCCCCCGTGGGTGCTTAGGTAGTATTATATAGAAAAAAAATATCTGTTTGATAAATATTTTTCTCTGAAGAGACTTTTAAATTCCCTCCATGTCAATATTTCTTCTATGATGCACTTGAAATTCTTCAAATCCTCCCACCATATGCATGCTCTTTCTTTTAGATTATAGGTAGTTATCTTTTCCTTTATGTTCTCAGAATAGCCCTGGATTCTGAATAACTTATTAATTATTTTCCTTTAAGCTTATGATCTCGGCCTTCAAGATTCTTAAGGTATCCATCCAATCAGGAGACTTGGTTCCTCCCATGTTTCCCATTGACCTATCTTATTCATATTTTCTTACCTCTCCATGTCCATATTGTGACCTTTCAGAATCATGTTGAACCATTCCTATCCTCATCCCTTAATTCCTCGTTGATCTTTGCTACTTGTGATATGATATCATATACACACACAATTGTTAGATGCATTATGATATAAATAAATTGACATAATTATGACCTTGAACTTTCTTTTATGGAACTTCCATAGTAAACTAGTTGTAATAAAACAAGTCATATTAGCAAATCAGTGTTAATCAACATCAAGACATAAGCATTATCCTATCTGCAAGAATAGTCACAATTATATCAGTCAAAACAATGGTTATCTTATCAATCAATAATAAAACCTTATCAATCATTAGTTCCATGTTTCATATTGAAATCACAATGTAATCAATCGACCATGCATGCAATCACTTAGTTACAAACTAACTTTTAACAACTAAACATTAGGTTAGTTAATTTTCTAAAAATCATTATGAAACCCCTTGCAGGAACTCTACTATCAACTTGCCCATGATAGAGCCTGTCCAATCCAAGTGTTGAACTTGGATGCTCTAATACCACATTGTGACAGCACAACCCCCCCCCAGCCTCAGAACCCAGCTCGAATTAGAAGAAGGTGGTCACTATGTTGACCCAACTCCCAAGGTATAGTTATGGGAACAAGATCTAAAATTTTGAATTTTTCCAACATCTTTAAAACTTCAAATGGACAATTGTTTCGTTCATCTCATCGAGATAATTCAAACAATATAAATTTCATCTCAATCTAACTTATGGATCAAAATTAATGGCCCTTTAAAGATAGGTCAATTCCAACCCTCGCACCTCATCTTGACCTCCATGTGGCAGCCACATAATGGCCCATGTGATATGAGACATGTTCTCACTACCATTTTGGATAGGTACACGTGGTAGCCTCTCATCCCTAGGAAATTTGGAGGTTGGGCCTTTCTACAATGCAATTCATTGTTCAACATAGGGTCTAACCCCTGACCCTCGACCTAGGGGTCAACCCCGCCTCTCTCCAGATCCAATAAAACTTTGGCTAAATATTGAACTGACCTCGACTTAGCCTACCATCCCTGACCCCCTAACTCATCCAACCTATAGGCCATCAATTGCAAGGTCCACCCACCATAGGTCGGGGAGAAGCACACCCTGTCGAGCTATAAAAAGGGTTTCTTTCACCTCTAATTACCTCACATTAGTTTTTCAATCCAGGAACGTTTTTCTATTTCAAAGAGTGTCTCAGTCTAAGGCTATCATTTGCTAGAGTAATTATAGTAGTACAATGCTCAAAAATACAAGAGTAAACGGATGTTTGTTTATAGAAAACTACTTTTAAAGACTAAACCATGCATTCAGAAAACTAGGCAATTTATCAATCAAGGGTTCAGTAGCAGTAACTCATCCCTTTGTAAACTGATGGACTAAAGGAAATCAGGGAACAGATCATCGACCTGGGAGCCAGACAGTAAATTCCAATGCTCACTACAGCCTTAGATCGCTCTTCACACCACACAATAATGCAAATGACAGGAGATGGAATGGCAGATAAGAAATAGGATACAAAATAAGAAATGGAACAACAAACCTGAAATGGAACAGCAAACAAGAAACTGTAACAGCAATTAAGTCTAACAAGCAGTAACACCTTAGTCTACAAGATCAAATGCAATAATTGTGTCCTACAGGAATCAAATGGCAATCCTTCACTTTTAAGGACGAATTGAACAGCACACAAGAATGGAACAGCACTGATTAATAATGGACTATAGAACAGTGCTTGAAAACCATACATACATGCACACGACACACCTTAATAGTAATCTGATCTTGGTAATCCAGTTATCAATCTTAGTTATAAAGAATACGACTGTATTTCAGAATGGAACAACAATGTCTATAGATTCAACAATCGCAAAGAACATAATCCCTAAGATGAGTTCAGTAATACCAATGAAATAAGTGTACAGCACAGATACTCTGTAATTGAACAACAACAGTATTCTGTAAAGACCGGCGATATTATATCAGCACTTAAAGGAACAGTAATATGTTGCAAAGTTAATACAATGGTTCTGTCTTCAGAAACTTCAATAAATCAAACATAACAGAGCGTGTGATGTAAACTAACAGAACATATCAGATTACCGAATAACGCTGATAAGAAAACCACGCATAAACCAAAAGTAATAGTACAGGAGCAAGTGTCCTGCAGGGCTGGGTCCTTAGCCTCCAGGGGTACACCGCTTGAAGTTATTCCAGACTTAGAGATGAAATAGCAATTGAGTTTGTATTAATGCATAAGACAGAATTATAGTAGATCAGTTCACAACGAGACTCGATGATCAAAGTTTCAATCTTAAGAGAAATTACATAAAACATAACAGACTCCTCGGGCTAATTTTGTTTCCCCTTTTTATAATGATGAAGGCGGAGATGTCTAGGTGCAAAAATAGTTAAAACAGTGATCCCTCAGGATCAAAGGATCCTGAGGGATTCGCCAAACCGTTTGTCCTCAGTTATCTCTTTTCTTTCTTTCACCGAGCCGATATCTCCATTTCCTTTCTAGGGATGATACGCTTTGATTTGGTTTGCCTTGTTTGCATACGGTTCCCCGTCAAAGGGACAGTGGTTAACCTGGCCTTGTTCTTTCCTTTGGAATGGAAATCTTTCATTTTTCCTTCTTCCTACATAAGAAAATGACAATTGTCAGTGTTTTCGTTTTGCACATTAATCTCATAGGTTTTATTACAATTCCTTATCATTTACCTAGTTCATGATGCAAAAGGTTTGTAAGGTCTAATGAAAAGATGCTGAAATAATTACCAAAAACATACCTTCTTTAGTACTCCACACACACCCCTACTTACCCTTTTTCATGCACTCATGAAAACATTGTAGTTGACATGTAAGGCAGTGAGAGGGTAGGCTGGAGATGGAATCTCATCTGGAGGTCTACAGCCACGATGCATAACTAGGTGTTCAAAGAAATGGCCTGTCTGACCCTGAGGCATCTCATACAGGGCTTGGTATCCAGGTGCAGGGTGCCAAATGATTGGACTCCAGAACCTATATCCTAACCAGGATGGCCCTGCCCTCAAACTGACTTCGCCATAGAGGTGCAAGCGGTTGGCGGCTAACTTAAAATTTTCATACTTAAATGGTTCCCTGAGTTGGATATTCGGATTAGAGATCTGATATCGAAATTTAGCCGCATCAATGGGAAGGTCTTTAATAGTGAAAAAGTATTCTATTCCCTACCGATTGACTGTTTTATGAATGGGTCCTAATGCTTCAATTACACCTGGAGTCTTCATGAGGTTTCTATGTTCTCTCCACAACTGTACTGGATCCATAGGCTCAGCTCTTACCCACAAGTCTACCCCATCTTCTTGCCTTTGGAAAGCATTATAGGCTTTAAGCCATTTAACTTGATTAACCCCAAATGAAATAAATGCCTGTAATTGGATATCCCCAACAAAAGGGCCAGGGTTCAGCTCGGTCTCCTGGTCTAATACAAGGTTATGCAGATAAAACTCACACAGCAATCTTTGAACTTTTATCCCGTAGTGCTTACAGTAGTTTATAAAATCATCGATGGTATTAATATGTATATGAGCACCTGATTTAACAGCCTTTATTTTCAATTACAAATATCGTTCCATTAAAAACAAGGCATAATTCTTAGTAGGGGCTCTACAAGCTAGGACGTCATTATACAAAGAACATAAGGTATCCATCTGCTTGATAACTGTTTTCGGGAAAAGTGTCTATTCAGAACGACCCTATCCCACAGGGTTGTGACAGAGACCTCAGAAACAAACAAGGAAAACTACTCTTGTATTCTCATTTATGAACTATAAACGAAGATGATTAAGATGAACCGACCTGTGTCTTGTGCTAGTTGTTCGATCCAATCTCTCTTCTCTTTGCCAGCTTCCAACGATCTGCTCCCTCACTTGCCCAGCGTCACCAAGTTCCTACAAGTTCACAGAAGAGAGAAACTACACAAAGACATGGATTTATGTTCATAAAAAGCTTAGGATCAGTTTTAAACTAAACATACAAATATAACACTCATCAGATATACAAGCATGTAGGAGAAACTCAAGTAGTTTTATCGATAAAACAAGAAGATCCAGGAGGAGTTACAACCGATGATTCCTGATCCAGCATCAACCTCCCAGCATAGAATCCCTTCTTCACCTCCAACTAAGCATAAATCACCCAATACTCTGATATCTATCACAAAACCAACAGCAATTCTCTGCAATGTACAAAATTCCAGCCTCTGGATCTCTTGGTGAGGGATCCATATATAGATGTATGCAAAGAGGATGAGTCAGCTCATGAATTGATTAGTGGCTTCTCTCTGTCATTTCTTGCTTCCACTTGGAGACTGAGAGCCTCTTACACATCACTGGTCGAATTCAGTGAGGCAAGTGTCATTGGAGAAGATTCTGGAAGCTTCCATTGTCTCTCCACCTCGCGGAATGACTCTGCCAGTTGTCATTTCCCGCTCAGCGCACCCTAGTAGTGCATTCAAGTGCGTTGCAACGCACCTAGCCAATGTATTTGGGTGCTTTGCAACACAGCTAGCTAGTGGATCATCTGAAATGATCCTGATTTGACTAGTTTTGAGCAGTTTCTGGTGGAGAACTTCTGGGAGAAGCTGTAATTTGTTGACCTTGTTTCTTTAGGAGCTGGAACAACACTTTTAGGGACTTAGGATCCCTTGGTTTATGGAAATTTCATGCTTATACCTGTAAGGCACAAAAATGTCTATAACAGTTGCCCCCTAAAGTATGAGGTCGTTTATCGGGTGAAATGCTTTATTAGGAGGATCTGAAGTTCTTCTGATGCTGGGGAGGAGACCTGTAATAAGATACAATAAAATACATTATCTTCATACTGTTTTCATGATCTAGCTGAGGCGGGCATTCCCATGCTCAGCTTTATAAATTCATTTTCATGTACATAGGACAAACAATCGTCTGATGGTAGACTGATGATTCTGACGAAGTCATCACCCTTTTGGTAGGATGATTATCTGTGCTCCAATGTTGTACATTTCAATGTCTTTATTTTTCCTGAATATATATCGCAGCCCGGATGGATGAAACTAGATCCGGGGTCTTCAATCTCGTCCGATCTTCACTCTAAGTACAAGTCGATCCATGTGAGAAATGTTTTGAAGTCGAACATGGAAAGACATCGCTTGATTACCAGTCAATGATGTAAACTGTTAACAAGCGCGAGAGGAATCACCGATAATGATAATGACCCTCAAGGTACTGCAGTACAATTCACGTGGTGTGAATAAAGGACTTGGCGTCGAACACCACGCAAAATCTTTCGGTCGAAGGTCATTGATGTATACCTGTCGACGGAAGTGAGAAACTTGCCATTGAGGCATGCAAGCTTCAAAGTACTGAAGGGGTGTTCCTAGATCAACTTCTTGGATAATGAGCTGATGTCGACAAGAAGCGATCCGTCAAAGGAGGGCCTTAATGAATCCCACATCAATGACATGGAACGGAGCAAATGATTTTGATGGAGGTGAAAACGATCTAGTGACATACAGTTCAGGGTGGCGGTCATGAAAGAGTGAAGTATAATGTATGGTAGTGGATGGGACACGGGTGACTTCTCTGGATGACTTCTCTTGAACATGTCGGCGACACTTATGTGATGGATTGGTAGCATTTACCCCAAATGTGGATGGTATGGCGTGACCATGGTGATGTGACCGGTGAATGAAACAACCCAACCCGACTCTGGCCCGGAGTGGAAGTGTCATGTTCAAGAGCGACTTGCTACCAATAAAGTTTCTTTGAGTTTTCTTCCCAATTTTTCCCCAGTCATTTCTGACCAGTACCTCTTTATTTTTGTCAAGCTTGAGGAGGATAACATATGCTTGTTCTATAATTTTCCCTTCGGGCAAACCCATCACTATGTTTTAACGAGCCTAGCGATAGTGAAACTCGTTCTCGTCTAAAGACAAGTTTGTCGCTATTAATCTTTTTAACGAGTCTAACGACAAAGATAACTCGGTCCTTTTCCTTTTTAGGGAGTCTGAAAAGGTACGTAAAGATAACTCCGGAATTCCTTTTTCGTCATCTAATCCCTTAAGTCCGAAAAAGTATAAAATAATACAGAAGGGATGAATTTTCGATAATTTTAACGAGTCGAATAAAACAAGCACTCGATCTTTTTTTGCAATAATCCCTCAGGTCCAAAAAGATTAAAATCTAGAGGAGGGATAGCGCTTCCGGTCGCTTTAACGAGCGGGAAGGCCAAAACTCGACAATCTTTTCATATTTTACGAGTCAGATGAAAAGAGCTTAAAGGAGACTCGTCTTTTGAGGAACGAGTGATAAAATGGGTAGCAGTTGATTCCAGGTAAGGTTTGGAATTTTCCAATCACGGCAGTGTCACAAGGATGGCTAGTGAAATCACTCTTTGCAGCTGTTCCTCAAAATGGGTAAACAATCAAATGGAGATGAATGATCGGCCAATGGAAAAGTGGAGGTGACGGTGCAAACACGACCAAGGCTTTAATGGCTGAAAATGCTTCATTCGCGATGGTTATTTACCTGAGGATAGTTCATTTTTTAACGAGCTTAAACGCGGGTGGAAACATTTGCTCGATCTTATGTTTATTTTTTAACGAGCTTGAACTATGCGCTAAAATTGCTCAATTAATCTAGTCATACGATAAGAATGTCTCATATAAAAACGACAACTTTTAGATTTTTGCCCCACATCCTTTCTTTATGCAAGTTAGATGACGACTAATCCTACGAGTTTAAAGGGTTAGCCTACGGGTTTAAAGGGAGGACCTAAAAATTTAAAAAATAAATAGTCGCCCTTCGCTTGCACTCTAAAAGGTTTGCATGCCCCCAGGTATAAAATATGGTTTCAAGGTTACCCCCCAATTTGCAGACAAAACATTCGTTCTATCAGGAGAGGCCTACCTCTTACAGGTCACCCAAAGATTGCTCTATTCGCGGTGCAAGCAAAACACTTCTTCGGCAATGTCTACCGAGATAAACAAAGGCGAGTGACTCCGTCTGTCAACTCACATAACTTTGACAAGAGAATCTTATTCTAGAACAACCGCTCTTCCAATTACGGACGGGGTACGGACTAGTCATATTCTCCCGCGGAAACCTACCCTATAGCCGAGTTTTCCTGCCGAAACAGACCAGGACGCATGCCCCCTGGGTTTCAGTCATATCCCTCCGAATTACTCGTGCTCATCGGGAGGACGGACTGGAACTTGAGACATTTCTTGCATGAAGAGACCATTTAGGGACGGTATATGACTATTTGCTATGCGTGATCCGGGAAATGAAAGCTAGTCCACGAGCTTGACCACTCTTCCTTCGTGCGGAAAACACATTACTCTAAAGAGTGAGGAGACGATGGCTCCCATGCAATAAATATAGTCTCGTCCAAGGAGTAGGTTATAATCCAAGGGTCCTTGAACGACCATGACGTTCAGGTGAACTGTCTTCCCTCTCAACGTTATGGGCACATCGGGAAGGATCCCTAAAGGTCGACTGGTTCCTTTATCAAAGCTTGTCAGATTTCTCATTTCAGGCAACAGCGATGGCGAACCAAGCGCTTTCCAAGCAATAGAGGAAAGGATACTCACAGAAGCCCCCTCATCAATGATGGTACCAGCCATGACCATTCTATATATTTGAACGATAATTCGGAATGGTATGCTTGCTAGCAAACGGGGTCTGCCTAGTTGATTCCAGTCGAAGGATACAACTAAGTTGCTTGGAGGTGGGACCGAGTAGACGGCCGGGTATGGCTCTGACGAACTTCCTTCCTGCGGTAAAGGAATGGGTAGATTGCCCCCATGTTCATCGGAGTCTGTGTTGATGAAGAGAATTTGGACGGTGTCATCCTTATTCTCTTCAGTGACTGTATCATCCGAAGATAAAACTTCTGAAGGCAAGACCGGGTCAACTGCCACCTCGACCTTTTGACTTTCGTCTGGTATGGATTCAGTTGGTTTATCCTCAATGATAGACGCTTCAGCTGACCACTTGAGTGGGCCAGCTGGGTTCTCAACTAGTGACGGACTCGGCAAGAGTTTTTTATATCCAGGAGGAAGTCGTAACGGTGAAACCAGACGATCATCCAAAACTCTTTTAGCCTCATCTAAGAAGGGACAACGGTGGAGGGCATGGTCGCCTTCGCACAGTCTACAGGGAAATCTAGCTTTCCCTTTTTGTCCTGGGGCTTCACTTTCACTAGTTGACGATGTACTTTCAACATGATCTCCAGAGGTTGATGACACCGGATTGTGCAAACGAGGAGACCAGTCCCTTAGTATCCGGGGGATGCAAGGACAATCTCTGTGAAAGTGGTCTCCTCTACAAATGACACATGGCGATTTAGGCCTGGTCGGTGCTGTGTGTGGATTCTCATTAGACGACACTCGTTTTCCCTTATTCTCCTTTGGCTCCTTCTTCTTTTTCTCTTTCTTCTTCTTTTCCTTCTTCTCCTTAGGAACTTGGCTTTTAGCTTTACCAGTCCCGTCAAGCAAAGAGGAAGGAGGAGAGGAAGAATTAGAGGAAGTAGAGGGTTGGTGGGTAACTCTGGACTCATCTAATTGCTGATTCGATTGTTCAGGAATAGTGGTGTTCTGAACGACATTGGTTGAGAAGAGCCATACTGGCAAACCAATTGTCAGTCCTGGAAGCGACAATGTGGCCATATGGGGCGCACCAACATCTCCCCAAGAGGAGAAGGGACTAGGATTTCCACCAAGGGGAATTCCTTGGTTGGTAGGCTCCATTTTCTCAACCTAAAGATCAACGTAGGAAAAGGGTATGAATATTCCGTTTAAAATAAATTTTAACACGCTTTGACACAACTTGTTTTTTCAGTTTTAAAGAGTCGAGAAAAAACAAAAGATGACTCTAGTCTCCTTTGATTTTTAATGAGCCTGAAGTGACAAGTGCTCAGATGGACCTTTTCCATTAAGGAGTCTGAAAAGGAACGAAAGGGACTGATCTGGAGGTCTAGGTAGAGGGAGTACCAAACCAATCACAAAACTGCAGAATACTTTTTAGGGTACGGCAGTCAATCTTCCTGAATGCTGTGTTTGGTGCATTGCGATCAGTAGGGCGGCCGACACGGCTTCCTATGGATAAAGGTTTTATGACTATAGGGGTCTCCCAATATATACTCGATGGTACGTGGGAGCACAAGTCTGTACTGACACTTATCGTCTCAAAGTGGAGGAATCACCCAACCATCAATGAGGACAACAGTTACTAGGCTTTACGACGCCGAAATATGTCTCTAGCCTAGACCTCTAGATGTTGTGCGTTAAGTTACAAAGTGTTGTTAAGTTCATTGAATTTATTTTAGGTTGATCTTTCTTATGAAGTTTTCCTTTTGGGTTCACCACGAGATGTAGATGTAATTCCTAAAATGCAATCTAAAGTTGATAAGCAAGCATTTATCTTTTTTAGCAATGAAAATCCTAGCTACAAGGGGAAAAGAAAGACACAAACTTTTCTCAAAGAGCAAAGAGCACACTGTAAATGCACTTTTCCTAAATCAAGCCATACAAACTGTCAATATGCAAATGCACTTGTGAATGTATTTGTTTTTCACTTTCTTAATATTGATGCCTAAAAAGAAAGTTGTTTTACAAATTCGAATTCGATTTCAAGTGAAAAACACAAACAAGCTTCTTTTCGAAATCAAAAGGTAGAGACGATTACGACACTTTATGATTTTGAAGTAAACACTTGTTTCGACACTAGAAATTCACAAATTCAAGCCAAAGGCAAAAGTAAAAGCGTAATCAACTGTCAACAGCAAATATACTCTCTCCTAAGATCAAAACGACACTTACGACAGATCTAGATCTAAGGGCGACAGTATGACTAGTTTACTTTTGCAATGGGAAACTGTAAATGACGTAACAAACACACAAAAACAAATACAGTTTCTTTTATACAACTGAGGCAGAATTAAGGCAAAGAAAAGGGGCTTTTAAACAGACAAACACACTGATCACAGGCTGCAAAAATCAGAGGCAAAACTGGAAAAAGTGAGCAAAGAACCTCAGCTAGGCAGGGCTAGGCTGATCAACGCACCTGCTACACATAGAAACTGAATTGCAACGCAGGTAGCCCTCTCGGGAACTGCGCTGAAATGCAGAGTCTCTTCACAGAGCCTGCGCTGAAGCAGAAACGAGAAATGTCTCCGGGTTCTGGGTCACGGTTTGCAGTTTAATCTATGGTTTTCGGCCGGGTAAAAGCAATAAATAGTGCACAATCAGAGGGTTGATTTACAAGAGGTTTAAGAGCTATCACAAAGGGTAATCAGATCATTTGTGAGTCAACTGTTCAGATCATAAACAGGCCCAGTGAATGGACTAGAGTAGCAGATGTCTACTTTGCATTTGTAAATGGCAAATGCAGTTTGATTCACTACTCCTAAGTTTATGAGATGAATAACAATAGAAACACAAATAAACTAACTAGACACGATCCCCAGCGGAGTCGCCATTTTGTTCTCGGGAAAAGTGTCTATTCAGAACGAACCTATCCCACAGGGTTGTGACAGAGACCTCAGAAACAAACAAGGAAAACTACTCTTGTATTCTCCTTTATGAACTATAAACGAAGATGATTAAGATGAACCGACCTGTGTCTTGCGCTAGTTGTTCGATCCAATCTCTCTTCTCTTTGCCAGCTTCCAACGATCTGCTCCCTCACTTGCCCAGCGTCACCAAGTTCCTGCAAGTTCACAGAAGAGAGAAACTACACAAAGACATGGATTTATGTTCATAAAAAGCTTAGGATCAGTTTTAAACTAAACATACAAATATAACACTCATCAGATATACAAGCATGTAGGAGAAACTCAAGTAGTTTTATTGATAAAACAAGAAGATCTAGGAGGAGTTACAACCAATGATTCCTGATCCAGCATCAACCTCCCAGCATAGAATCCCTTCTTGACCTCCAACTAAGCATAAATCACCCAATACTCTGATATCTATCACAAAACCAACAGCAATTCTCTGCAATGTACAAAATTCCAGCCTCTGGATCTCTTGGTGAGGGATCCATATATATATGTATGCAAAGAGGATGAGTCAGCTCATTATTTGATTAGTGGCTTCTCTTTGTCAGTTCTTGCTTCCACTTGGAGACTGAGAGCCTCTTACTCATCACTGGTCGAATTCAATGAGGCAAGTGTCATTGGAGAAGATTCTGGAAGCTTCCATTGTCTCTCCACCTCGGGGAATGACTCTGCCACTTGTCATTTCCCGCTCAACGCACCCTGGTAGTGCATTCAAGTGCATTGCAATGCACCTAGCCAGTGTATTTGGGTGCTTTGCAACGCAGCTAGCTAGTGGAGCATCTGAAATGATCCTGATTTGACTAGTTTTGAGCAGTTTCTGGTGGAGAACTTTTGGGAGAAGCTGTAATTTGTTGACCTTGTTTCTTTAGGAGCTGGAACAACACTTTTAGGGACTTAGGATCCCTTGGTTTATGGACATTTCATGCTTATAGCTGTAAGGCACAAAAATGTCTATAACAATAACTATATCTAACCTACGAGTTACCTTCGCGACTTTTTCTTCTTCCCTTCGCCGCCCTTCAAAGGCCTGGCTTTTGGATAGATTGACGTTCCTTAGCTGTTGCTATAGCTCCTCATACCTTTCTTGAGGGACCGTTTGCTCTATGAGCTTTTCTGCTGCTTGCTGAGCTTGCGTCAAACCCTCTCGTAGGGTTACCGTTCTCGTATCACTATCCCATATGGTGGTGGAGACCAGGAGATTTACCTGAATTTTCCTATTGCGTTGTCTTACGTTCATGGCATGTATTTCTCTCGAGGGTTGTGCCTCTGTTTAAATTTCTTTATCACAGGTCAATATATCATCCGTTTGTATTTCAACATGGGTAACAGTCAAATGTTGTTCCTCTTGATTTTGAACAACAGACTACTCCTCAACAGTTTGGAACAATAGCCCGCTTTTCGACATGGTTTTGAACAACAGGATGGACTTGGTCCTCCGATCCTTTGTCTTGAGGGGTTTTTCTAGAGTGGTTGCATGTTTCCCTCTCGAAGTCCTTTTTACCCTTTTCCTTGCTTTCAATTTCCTGATCTGCTGTCAAAGCTGAACTATTACATTCAATAGTCTTTGCTGTTCTTTTCGTAATTTCTTAATTTCCTCAATTTCCTTAGAAGGAACAACAGACTGTTCACTGCGGCCTGGACCATTATCTCAATTAATTCCCTGGTTTTCTCCTTATGGGGCTTCTTCGTTACTCTGCTCAGGTTTCTCAGGGCCAAGAACCCTAGGTGGTTCTGTTATTCCTTGGGTGACTTCTTTTTCCGTCTCCCCTTCTTCCAGAATTTCTTCTAGTGTAGTTTGGCTAGGAACAGATTGTTCCTGTTCTACATCACTTCTTTCTCCCATCGTACTTCCATCATGAACAGGCTGACTCTCCTTTTCTACCTCCTCCGCATGTAATTCTTGAGGTGCATTTCTATTCTGAGTAGAGTGTTCTTTTGGTTCTTCTTCAGCATGGAGATCTGATGGGCTGGAAGGTTGGCCATATTTTCCCATATTGGCCAAAATTTTGGCTAATTCATCTTCTCTCAATGGATTCTGCAATGTGCTACCTTCCTGTTGTTCCGTTTCCTCCTCCTGCTCAGGTTGCTCGGTTTCTTCCTCCATTTCTCCTTCCTCGTTTTCCTGCATTCCTTTCTTATTGCCTTCTCCTTCTAATCGTGGGGGTTGCTCATCCCCTGCATCGTCTATCTCTACAGGTTGGCTGGTATCTCCTTGGGAATTTTCCAGCCTCCCTTTTAGCCGTGCTAGTCGAACTGATTTCCTTCGTTTTTCTGGATGCTCAGGTGTACTGGTGGCATGTTTATGTTTTGGGGATGGTGTGGTCAATCCTCCATCTATCATGGCAATTAGCTCTTCCCAGCTACTCTGCTGCTGGGTAAGGCTATGGCTAACTATTAACCGTATCAACCCATGATGACTAACAACTGATTCTACATGTTGTGCCTTTTTCATGCTCCGTGCAATGTCATGAAGTAATGAATTCAAAAATGCAGGTAAATTTACAGAGCATTTTTGCTTTAATATAGCTAAAAGTTTAAGGTGTCGTGGTATTACCACGTCTTTTCTCTCTTCACAGGTGATGTAGCTTTGAATGGTCTTCGCCAATTCTGCCCACGGTTCTCCTAATGCTGTTGGTAGAACCCCCTTTCCTCTAATTGTCAGGCTCTGGCCTTCCTCCTAGAAGGTTTCTATGATCTTCTGCAATCTCTCCTTCTTTAACGTCCATACAGGTCTAGCATCTGGTAGTCCCAAGACTTCTGTGATTATGTCATCGGTGACTGCTATGTGTCTCCCCCTCATTGTGGAGTGATCCTCTTGCAAGTTCTGCAAGAATTCAATTGCTATAGTCTCGTTGGATTCCTGTAAGCAATTGAGATATGTTAACCACCCTACTCTTGCCAGGATTTCCCATGCAGCATCAGAGACTGTTAACACATGTGGTTCTCTTCAAATCGATCTTCCTACCATGTTTATGGTTTCGCTGTAAAATCTCAGAATTTGACAATGGAACAGCAGCTGTTCATGCTGTTAAAACATAGAGAGGCTGACAGATGCAAGACTCACTCAAAATCTAAGGGGCTTTACTAATGCTGCGGAGCATACTATGGAAATGGCTTAGGAACAGCAAGCCATGCAAAAATAAAAAATAGTATACCGTTGAGCCATGCTATTCCCAAGTACGCAATTTCCTGAATAGCAGTCTGACAGGTAATCCAGGGAATGATGAGGTTAACCTCCCCCCCCCGCAATGTGATAGGCCGTCCTAGCCTTCAAATAAAGGAGTGGCGTGCCGTTCTGTTCTGAAGCAAAGTCATAAAGGAACAGCGTATGGAAATATGCCATGTTTACAAAAGTAGCAGATTACTGAAATCGAGGTGTAAAGTCGGATTGCTTAATACATAAGAGACTGCTGCGATATGATGCGAGGCTGGGAGGATAGGACATCTGCCGTGCATACAAAGTCTCATGCGGTCATTGTCAATTGTTCTATCATGATTGGTAATAATATATTTACATGCGTTGTATGGTTCGGAAAATAATATACATTCTTCTTATGTGATTTATTACTAAGGTATAAGAAATAGAAGGGTGCTGATAACTACCTATTGCTGTAAATAATGTGACTTCAATACCATTAACAGTGCTCTGCTGCCGACAGGTGTCCATAACCTTGGCAGAGTTGTTTATTTCACCCATGGAACCATGATCCTTTGTGTATGCTTACGAAATGTTGTGCGATGTCAAAATGTAGGTCATTATGCTGGCTTGGTGACCAGTTAGCCTTAATGCCATTCACGAAGAAGGAGCGAAAGGTGGGCAGGCCGGCTCGTGATGAGACCTCCTGTTCCAAGGGTTCTTTATTTGATATATCTTTTGGACCATATCCTTGGTGTGGTGGCCATAGTGGGAATGCCACTTCACTTTCTTCCTCATGATCATGGTAGGTTGGCTCTTGATGAGACCCCCTATCCTGCATTTGACAGCTTATATAAACAAGTCATTAAGACATCAATGTTTGCTCTTTTTTCTTTGTTTTTCATAAAGTACTTTCCCATTTATACACAAAGGGTGGTTCAACACTCCTTAAGAGTAGGAATGGTGGAAGAAGTCTTAACATCTCAATAGGAAGATATAAACCCTTTGCTCTTATTCCTGAATAATAATCAAAGCAGATTAAAAGGAACTAACATGATAAAGATAACCAATCAGAGCCGAGTTAGTAGAACAATGACAGCAAAAGACAATGGGTAAGTGTGTCCTTCCCTCTATCCTCTTACCAATTTAGAGAAATTTCTTATAAAAATAGTGATTTTATAATTCACCAATTTCAGTATGTTGTGATTTTGTATCCATTGCATAAGTGCATAGTTGTATTCCAAAAGACTTGAAAGAACAAGAACAGTAAGAATCCTTAATTTAGAACAGCAAGGGGAGCAAGCATAAGTAAAAGGAATACGAGGATGTTGTTGTTTCAAAAAGGAAGAGCGAAAGAATACAAGCGGTGTTCCTTTTGGAAAAAGGAACAACAAAGATCAAAAATGTTGTTCCTTTGGAAAAGGAACAACAGGAAACACAAATTTCGTTCCTTTGGAAAAGGAACAGCAAAAAAATGAAAATGTTGTTCCTTTGGAAAATGAACAGTAGAAACACAAATGTTTCCAAAGGAACAGCAAAAAAATCGGAAATGTTGTCCCTTTGGAAAAGGAATAGCAGAACACACAAATGTTGTTCCTTTTGAAAAGGAACAACAAAAAACGAAAATGTTGTTCCTTTGGAAAAGGAACAGCAGAACACACAAATGTCGTTCCTTTGGAAAAGGAACAACAAAAAATCGAAAATGTTGTTCTCTTGGGAAAGGAACAGCAGAACACAGAAATGTTGTTCCTTTGGAAAAGGAACAGCAAAAATCAAAAAAAAATTTCCTTTGGAAAAGGAACAACAGAACACACAAATGTCGTTCCTTTGGAAAAGGAACAACAAAAAATCGAAAATGTTGTTCCTTTCGAAAAGGAACAACAGAACACAAAAATGCCATTCCTTTGGAAAAGGAACATAAAAAAAATCGAAAATGTTGTTCCTTCGGAAAACGAATAGCAGAACACAAAAATGCCATTCCTTTGGAAAAGGAACAGCAAAAGTCGAAAATGTTGTTCCTTTGGAAAATGAACAGCAAAACACACAAATGCCATTCCTTTGGAAAAGGAACAACAAAAAATCGAAAATGTTGTTCCTTTGGAAAAGGAACAACAAAACACAGAAATGACATTCCTTTGGAAAAGGAACAAAAAAAATCAAAAGTGTTGTTCCTTTGGAAAAGGAACAGCAAAAAGCACAAAGTAAAGAAAAAGAACAAAATTAAAGCAAAATGAATGGATGAAACACCGAGTTGTGAGCGGAGCGCGAGCGGGAAAGATCTGAGAAGCGAACCCTAGGGTTCTGGCACTCTTCTGCTACGGCAGGTCTGTAGCGCAGAGGATTCTTGGATCGCAATACGACAAGGAGGTGACACAGCAGGCAGGGGTCTTGACCGGTGGTCTAATGAACCCCCATATAGGGGGAGGCAGGGCGCCTCCCCTAAGAAACGACAAGCCGCCAGAGAAACCAGAAGTTTCAAACAAGGAACCGGAAAATAATGAGGAAGAACCCAGTCAAGAGCAGCAACAGCAGACAGAAAAAGATCAGCAAGATAGACCGAAAGCTAGTTCATCTACATGCAAGCAAGTAGCAGCTCAAAAACCAAAGGTGGAACTACCAAGTCATAGGATCAATGCCAGAATCCAATACATGAAAGATCATGCGCTCATAGGCATATGGCCTAATGAAAGAGCGCTAAGAACTTGGATAAATGTAAAATGGCACCCAAAAGGACACATTACCTTGCATCTTGGGCCGAAAGGCTTCTTCACTGCGGTCTTCAACTGCCTGGAAGACAGGAACAGAGTCTTCGAAGGGGGGCCTTATTTCTTTAACTCTGCTGGGCTCTTTCTCAGAGAATGGACTGAACGCTTCAACCCGGACAAGGAGGACCTGAGTTGGGCGCCGGTATGGATCAGGTTGTACTCTTTACCCCTGGAATACTGGGAAGAGGAAAATCTAAAAGCAATAGGCTCAGCCCTGGGCGATTTTGTTAGAGTAGCAGAAGAAACACGGACACAGAGATATACCTCATATGCAAGGCTCTGCGTCTACATGGATCTGAAGCAACCTCTGCCTGATACGGTAAGTCTCTTCCACGAAGATGTAGAATACATCCAGCTAATTGATTATGAGCATGTTCCTTTTAGGTGCAGGAAGTGTCATGACCTAGGACATCTCTTTAGAGACTGCCCTCTAAATATCAAACCAAAAACCCAAGCGGCACAGGAAAACCCTCCTGATGATGGCTTCATTAAGGTGACAAATCGTAGAAGAGGAACAAAAAAACCAGTAAGCAAGACAGCTCCTGGAGATCCATCCAAGCCTTCAACTAGTAATAGCTTTGCAGTGTTAGAAAATGAGGACTTGCCAGATCCCAACAGCCCATCTTTTAATAAGAGAGAAAATGTAGCGGAGCAGGAAAACAGGGAAGGCTCCAATCAAAAAGAAAAGGAAACGGAGACAGATCTAGACGGTAACAGGCTCAAGACAATTTCAAAGACAGGGATCCACCCGGATATGGAAATAGATGACCCAATTTCAGGCATAGAGAGAGAGAAGGAAGCAGGCGGTAATGTTCAGGAACCACAAAATATGGAGGAGGATACAGAATCCATAGACATTGGTGAGCTAGATATATTGGGTCTAGAACTAGCTTGTAAAACAGGGAATTTCGATAAAATACCTGACAAACAAGTGGACAATCTAGTGGCAGTCCTCAATAAAGCTCAGAAAAAATACTCGTTAGGGGTTCAAATCGGCAGTCAGTGGGACGGGAAATTCATCACCAAGGATAGCAAAAAAAGGGGACGGAAAACCACCCTGGAGAGAACCATCAAGATAGGTGAGGTACTGGTGGAGTCCGGCAGATATGCTAAGCTCACCAAATATTTCAACATCAACCCCAAATCTTCTCAATGAAGTTAATCTCATGGAATATTAGAGGGCTTAACTGCCCAAGGAAAGGAAAACTCTTAAAAAACATGTTAATGGAAGAAAAACCAGAAATTCTTTTTTTACAGGAAACAAAATGCAGCTCAAAAGTCTTAGAAAAGATAGCAGTAAAGGCCTGGCCAGGAGGTACAGTAGCCGCTGTTGATGCTCAAGGAGCTTCTGGAGGACTTGCAGTGCTCTGGGACGCAAGAAAGATTCAACTAGCAAATATACATGCAAATAAGCATTTCATTCAAGCTACATTTCATATCAATGGGACAAATATTTACGGTCACATCTCTAATGTGTATTTTCCTCAAGAAACCCAGCAAAAATCTGAAGTGCTGGAGGTTTTAACGAATATTAACAGAGATAGGCAACATCCATTATGGATCGCAGGAGGGGATTATAATATGATTGCCTCAATGGAAGAAAAAAAGGGAGGACGTTGCAGCACAAACAGAGATGGAACTCTCTTGAAAGATTTCATACAGACCAACTGGCTCATTGACATTCCCACAAATAATGGCATTCACACCTGGAGCAACAAGAGGGCTTCTCCAATGCAGATAGCATCGCGTTTGGATAGGTTCCTAATTTCTGATAACGCAGTTCATGTTGGAGGGGAATTTACAGCTTCAATACTCCCTTTCTCTGGATCGGATCACTGGCCGATCGCCCTCCAATGGAATCGACCTGGCTGTCATATAAAACGCCCCTTCCGTTTTGAAAGTTTCTGGCTCTCCCATCCGGACTTTACGGATTTTGTCAAAAACACTTGGTTAAAATGCAATCTTACAGAAAGTACAAAAATGTCCACGTTTCAAAGGAAGCTGAAATACCTCAAAGGCGAAATTAAAAAATGGAATCACTCTGTTTTTGGCAATATCTTTAAAGAAAAGGAAAAAATTAATCAAGAAATGAAAGTGATTCAGCAAAAAATAATCTCTGAAGGGCGCACGGAAGAACTCAGCAAGCAAGAACAATCCTTAGAAAATCAACTCCTTGAGAGAGAATCACAGGAGGAAACCCTCTGGAGACAAAAATCGAGGGTCCGGTGGTTGAAGGAGGGTGAGAAGAACACAAAATTCTTCCACAAATCCACGGTGCAAAGGAGAATGATAAATCAAATTTCCAGGGTCACAACTGAGCAAGGTGACAAAATCGAAACTCATGAAGGCATAGAGCAGGTATTCCTTAACTACTTCAAGAAGATGAATCAAGAGCCGAATGCAAATAGGACAGAAGCTATTGGAAAAATCATCAAAAATATACCCAAATTGATTACTGAAGAGCATAACACCCTTCTACTCAAGCCAATAAGCCTCCAGGAAGTTGAAGAAGCGGTCCATCATCTCAAGGCAGGAAAAGCCCCAGGACCTGATGGCTTCACTTCAAACTTTTTCCATCACTTCTGGGAATTGGTTAAATGGGAAGTCTGGCAAGTGGTAGAAGAATCGCGTCAGCTGAGGTGGATGTATCCAGGATTGAATGCAACCTTCATTGCTCTAATTCCTAAAGAAGAAGCTGCTTGTACTCCGGAAAAATATCGACCGATAGCGTTATGCAACATTATTTATAAGATCGTGTCCAAGGTAATAGCCTCCAGACTGAAGCCCTTGCTTCCTCTCATCATCTCCCCTGAACAAACAGGTTATGTTGAAGGTAGGCAAATCACGGATGGGATAATTCTTACCCATGAAATTATCCACTCTCTCAAACTCACAAAAAAACCAGGTATGATGCTCAAAATCGATCTATCTAAGGCTTTTGATAGTATTAGCTGGGAATATATGCAAAAAATTCTTCAAGCCTTTGGGTTTGCTCCCTCGTGGATTAGATGGGTCAGCAGTTTAATTTCTTCCTCGTTCTTCTCCATCCTCATCAATGGAATCCCCTCGACCACCTTTAGACCTTCCAGGGGAATTCGACAAGGAGACCCCATTTCGCCCTTCCTGTTTGTCATCCTAGCTGAAGGTCTTGGTCGCAGCATCAAAGAAGCTATTCGGACGCGCCTTCTCAAAGGATTAGCCTTCCCCAATGCCCCTGCTTTCTCACACCAGCAATTCGTTGACGATAACATGTTATTTGGGCATTCGTCTGTCCAAGAAGCACGTGTTCTTAATTCCATTCTAGCCAACTTCTCGGAAGCGTCTGGAGCCCTAGTAAATAAAGTTAAATCGCAAATCTTTTTCTTTAACACCCTTCCCTCCATCCAAAGATCTATTGCTCGTATTCTGGGATTTACCATTGCTTCCCTTCCATCCAAATATCTGGGTGCCCCTTTATTTGCCTCTGTTCTTAAGCATGCTTCATGGAACACTCTTTTAGAAAATCTGGAAGCTAGGTTGTCTTTGTGGACTCACCGTGCACTCAATATGGCCAGCAGGTTGGTTCTGATTAAAGCAGTGATTCAATCTATGCCTCTTTACTTGTTTTCTATTTTAGCAGCACCCAAGTGGGTTCTCAAAGCCATCAAACAGCTTCAGCGTAATTTCCTTTGGGGGAAATCGGGGCCAAATCGAAAATGGGCGCTTGTAAAATGGGAGAGAGCATGCCTTCCCAAAAAAGCAGGAGGAGTAGGTTTGAGAGATCCAGAACATAGTAACAAGGTAATGGGAGCCAAAATATGGTGGAGATGGCTATCTGCTCCAAATACACCCTGGGCTGCCCTATGGACAGCTAAATACGCAAGCAACAAATCCCTGGAGGAAAGAATCAGAATGTCAGAAATTAGCAAAGGATCGGTGATATGGAACTCAGCCATTCAACACAGGGAATTAATTCAAAATCACAGTTTTTGGGAGATCAGGGATGGTCACACAGCGAGGTTTTGGGAGGACTCATGGCAGCAGCTTCCCAATCTCAGAGAAGTAATTCAAGGAATAGAGGACCAAGACATACAACATCATGAGAAAGTCAGTCGATTTTGGAATACACAAAATGCTCAAGATCATAGAGAATGGAAAGATGCTAATCAAATATTACCCCACAGTTCAGAGCAAATTCAGCATGCCCTCTCCCTTGAACTCCAAAGAAGAAAAATCCCCATTTTGGAAGGCCTGGACACCCTCAGATGGGGCTATGAGGAGAAAGGCATATTCACAACACAAGAAGCTTATAAAATCATTATCAAGGACAAGCTTATTAAGGATCAGGTCTGGGAGAGAATTTGGAACCCACCCATATGGCCGAAAGTCTCCACCTTTCTTTGGCTTATTTCGCATAATAGAATTCTCACATGGGATAATCTTAGAAAAAGAAATTTTGCTGGACCATCAATTTGCCCGATATGTAGGCAGGAAGAGGAAACAACCATCCATCTTATGCAAAGTTGCTTTATGGGAAGACAACTGTGGGAAAAAGTCACTTTTCGATGTCAGAAGGATGGAAGAGTGCTTGGAGACATCAAAGAAACGCTCTGTACCTGGCCTCAAGCACCATACACAAGCAAGCTCTTAAACACATTATGGCAACTGATACCAGGATTGTTAATGTGGAATATCTGGAAGGAGAGGAACAGACGGATATTTAAGGATCAAGCACAACCGGTGGAGCAGGTCTGGAAGGGATTGCATCAGAATATCAAGGAAACCTTATCGATTAAAAACTGGCATGCAGAGGACTTCCCTTCTCTCCCTCAAGAACAAGCCATATGGGGAAATTGGCAAATGCATCTACAACAACCGGAATCAGCAAAAAACAATACTTCAGCGCCCCCAAGCTCCTCAACAAGATGGACTCCTCCACCATACAAGGTTTACCAGCTTAACTTTGATGGTGCCTCGAAGGGGAATCCCGGAGACACAGGATTTGGAGGAAGTATCAGAGATTACCAGGGGACTCCATTAATCACCTTTGCCGGCTCAATTGGATGGAACACCAATAATGCGGCGGAATTGGAAGGTTTATGGAGAGGGCTAAATCTAGCAAAGGACAGAGGATTTTTTCCTCTTATTGTGGAAGGGGACTCTCAAATAATTATTAACATGTCCTCAAAGCTTATGCAAGGTTCACCAGTTCACAAGATCAGTAGCAGCTGGAGATTGGCCAATAGACTAGAGCATCTTAAAAACTGGCTGACCAATCACCCAGCAATTTCCTTTAAACACATCAGAAGAGAGGGGAATAAACTTGCGGACTTTCTTGCGAATTTAGGAGTAGAGTGGAGAAGGGATTTCTATGAAGGCCCTATTTCAAATTTGGTCTCAGAGAATCAACTCTCCGCCTTCAGAAACATTGTAAACACAGACATGCAACAGCAGGAGGTTTCGCCCCCGGATGCGGGTGGCAAGGTTAGTGTAAATGCCCAAGCGCGCGAGGAGGGCAGCTAGCGGCCTGGAGTATGCGACGATTAATTGCAATGGCAGAGCATTTAAGTCACTTAACTCCTCACTTGGCTCACGGCAGGCGGGGTTTGTTTATCAAGATGGGCAATAGGTTCAGCAAGGCAGTTCTCAGGAATTCGACATTCCTTTGGCAGTGCTCAGGAATTCGACATTCCTCTGGAAATTACGCTCCTGAGAGATTTGTTACGCGTGCTCCTGAGGCAGAGGGGCGCGTTTGGAAACCTCCCTGGTTCCATAGGCGCAGACTCTTGGCCAATTTCATCACCTGGTTCACGACGAACACGCTTTTCATCTGGTATGTTTACTATCTGGTTTCTTGGCTTCTTTATGGCATAGCTCACGTCTCTGCTTATGGGTCGGTCGATTATCTTCAATTTGGACCAAGAATTGAAGGTTTAAGGATAGAGCTAGAAGTTCAGAGTCTTAATTGTGTCCAATCCTCCAGATACTGGTATATTTGGTGTTTGTTGTGCTTTCGCGCCCATAATCTAGTTCGCCCCCCTGCAATGGCTCCCCGACAGCGCAGAATTCCCCGAAGAGGTAGCAATTATGGTGGTTGTGGGGGTAACAGGGGCAGAGGAGAGCTCGTTCCTCCCTGTATAGTCCCGCTCGCCTCCAAATCTCCGTCATCTCCATCTTCTGAACATTCTGGTCCTTCTCTGCATAGTTCCCTTCACTCCTGTCGGTTCAAATTCAAAAGCAAATTGCACAAGCCCACCATTTCTGCCCTGCTCACTGTTATTTTTTCCGAGGAAGAAGAGGATTCCTCAAGCTCAGAGGAATACATCAGGGACAGTCCTCTCTCTCACAGCCCCAGTAATTATCATGAAAATGAAGCCGGTGACATTCTCAATGCCCCAGACCCGCTTCGGACTAAAGAGCAACGTGAGGATTCGCCCCTGCATTCAATCTCTGCTAATGATGATATCATTCCTTGCGCTCCAGCTTCCTCCTCAGGCAATATGCTACACATGATGTCTCTGCCGGAGCGCGCAGAACAGGCTACAGAGGAGAACATGGGGGTCGAATGGGTCAGTTCCACCGGCCGCGACATGGATGCGGATGAAGACATGCCACCTCAGGCTTGAGCAGTCTCAGAATGAAGTTTTTGTTTGAACTTGCGCACAGTGGTTTTTCTCCAGTTTTTTCACTATGGCTCACTACTATCTTCCAGCTTATAGGAGTTTTTTTTTAATCTTTTGTAATAGTCTCAGAACTGTTGTATGGCGGGAAAAGCAGGATGTTCTATTTTGGGGTTATTGTCTTTTGAAAATTGCATTATGGATTGTAATCAGATATTTCAGTGCTGTATGCAGCAGATTTTGTGATAGAGGGCTGGCTGTAGCCCCCTCAGAGGTCTATACCTCTCTGTAAATATTTTTACCTTTTTTATATAATAGATAGACTTTACTTAGAAAAAAAAAAAGGTGTTGTTCCTTTGAAAAAGGAACAGCAAGACGGAAATGTTGTCTCTTTGAGAAAGGGAACAATAGAAAATAATAAAATTGCTGCTGCTCGGAAAAGTAACAGCAAGGTGTTAATACAGAAATAATTCAACAAAACAAAGAAATTATGTACAAAGTGTAGAAAGAAACAAATGACTTAATGAATCACAGGTGAGGAAGACTTCTCTCCCTCCCCCAAAATTTCCATATCAGAGTCTTGGCGTAGCTGCTAGCAGAAGGACTCCCGAGTGAGTGGTTTGTGATAAAGACGAACTCGGTGGCCATTTGCCTTGAAGGCATATCCAGAACCATCAATAGTGATTAGAGTAAGAGTACCATTTCCGTGTACCTTCTAGATTTCGTATGGTCCCAACCAATGAGTCTGGAGTTTCCCGGGAAAGTCTTGAAACCTGGAATCGTACAAAAGTGCCCAGTCTCCTTCGTGGAAGACTTTATTTTTAATAAGAGCATCGTGCCATTTAGCTCACTGATGTTGGATCAGTGCAGTGTTTTGGAGTGCAGAGAGCCTGATTTCATCGAGCTCATTGATCTGCTGTAATCGATTAATCTGTGCCTCAGTTAGATCTAAGCCAACTTCCTGTGTTGTTCCAAATGTTTGGATTTTGAATTCTATGCGAAAAATGGGTTGCTTTCCAAACACTAATTGATAAGGTGAGTAACCAGTGGTACTTCTCCATGTTGTTCTATAAGCCCACAGTGCTTTTGGTAGTCTGGTAGCCCAATCACGTCTATGTGACACAATGGTTTTTGTTAGGATTGTTTCTATTATTTTAGTGCTGCTTTCTACCTGACCATTTGCCCGTGGGTGGTATGGAGTAGTGATTTTATGCTGGACATGATAGTTTTTTAGTGTTGCAGCTATTTTTTTCCCAGCAAACTGTGGTCCACCATCCATAATTATATCTCTTGGAAGACCGTAGCACACAAATATATGAAATAGGAACTGTATGACAGAATCCTCTGTAGCTCTCGGCAATGCCTTTGCTTCAACCCATTTGGTGACATATTCTGTTGCCACTAAAATATATGTTTTCTGGTTCAAGGGTGGTTTAATTGGTCCAATGAAATCAAGGGCCCATCGTTCGAATGGTTCAATGACTAGCTGTGGATTCAGGGGCATCTCATCGGACTGACTAGGGCATCCTGCTCTCTGGCAATTGTCACAAGCTTGGACAAATTTCTTTGCATCTTTGAAAATTTTAGGCCAATAATACCCTGTTTGTAGCACCTTATGTCCAGTTATGCGATCGGCGAAATGTCCGCCACATGGTCCGTCATGGCAGGCTTTTAAAATATCAAAGATTTCATCCTCTCGAACGCATCTCCTGATATGCATATCTGCCCCTGTGTGGAACAAGTAGCCCCTAATCCAAGAAAATCGAGCACTTCGCTGTTATAGACATTTTTGTGCCTTGCAGCATGAAGCATGAAATGTCAATAATCTGAGGGATCCAAAGTCCCTAAACATGTTGTTCCTACCCCTAGAGGAACAAGGTCAGCAAACCACAGCACCAAATATCAGTTCTCCACCTGAAAACACTAAAAAACAAGCTAATTCTGGATCATGTCAACTGCTCCACTGAGCATCTGCGCTAAATGTCAACTGCTCCACTCTGTACCTGCGCTGAATGTCAACTTTAATGAAGGCTACCTGCGCTGGGCGAGATTGGCCAAGTGGCACAGTCATTCTGCAAGGTGTCAAATGCCCAGGAGGCTTCCAAAATGACACTTGGATCAGGGAATTCGCCTTGTGATGAGTAAGAGGATCTAGATCTCCAAGTGGAAGCAAGAAACTCCAAGTGGACTCAAGAACTGAAGAATAACTGAAGTGGGAGAGGACACTAGTCAGCTTCATGCCAGCCTCAAGCTGACTCATCCTTTCTCCAAAACTCCTATATATAGAGCTCTCTCATGAGGTCTAAGGAGGCTAGAATCTTTTGAATGTAAGGAAGTGCTGTTGGTTTGTGCATAGAACTATTGGGTGATTGCTTTGAAGGAGGTGAAGAGGAGATTTCTTTCTGCTGGGAGGTGTTGCTGGATTAGGCCTCTTATGGTTGTAACACTCTCAGAACTTTACTTCTTCCATTAATAAAGCATTTGAGGTTCTTCTATATGCATGTGTCTTTGTGGCGTATTGATACTTGTATGTTTGATTTATTCTAATCCTTGAATCAGTTATGGATGTATGCTTCTTGTAGTTTCCCTTTCTTGTGCTTTTGCAGGATCTCTGTGCAGCTGGGCCAGTGAAAGAGCAAGGAGATGGGAGCAGGCAGCAAAGAGGGAAGATTGGATCAACCATTAGCGGAAGATAACGGTTAATGGATCTCTTTCTCCTCTCTCTTACATCTCATAAAGAAGTAATCTTGAATAGCTTTGCATTCGGTTGTTGCTGAGGTACTATCACCCTTAGAGTGGGATAGGGTCATTCCGTATTGGATACTTTTCCCAACAACAAATTGGCGACTCCACTGGGGATCGTATCTTGTTGGTTGTTTGTGTTTTTTGCTATTCATTTCATAAACACAGGGAGTACCGAATCGAACTGCATTTGAATCTTTCAAACGCAAAGTAGAGGGCAGCTACTCTAGCTCAGTTTCTGGGCATGTTTATGATTTGAAGAGCTGATCCACAAGGACTCTAATAAGCTCTTAGTGATAGCTTTTCATCCTCCTTTTCATCCCTTAGTGTGTACTTGACTGATAGCTTCTGATTTGGCCAAAAACTGTGAATTTTTTAGCAATCTGTGACCCGGAAACCAAGAGAAACGAAAGTTTTGTTCTTCAGTGCAGGCTATGTGAAGGCTGTCTGCATTTCAGCGCAGTTCCCGAAGGGGCTACCTGCGCTGAAGGTCAAACTGCCTGTGTACCACCTGCGCTGAACCAGTCTCGCCTTGAGCTACTGGGGTTTCCTGCTGTTTCTGGCCCTGTTTTCACTCTTGTTTTTGCTGCCTGTTACCAGTCAATGTGCCTATCTGAAACCAACTTTCCTTACCACTATTCCACCTCGGTTGTATAAAGAAACTGTGTTTGTTCTTTGTGTATTTCTTGTATCATTTACAGTTTCCCATAACGAAAGTGAACTAGTCTTGTTGTGGCCTCTTAGATCTAGACCTGTGATAAAGTGTCGTATTGATCTTAAGAGTTAGTTTGTCTGCTGTTCATAGCTGATTGAGCTTTTGCTTTCATCATTTGGTTTGAATTTATATATTTCTAGTGTCGAAACAAGTAAATCTTAAGGTGTCTTTTGATTTTGGACAAGCTTGTTTGCTTTCACTTGAAATTGAATTCGAAATTATACAACAGCTTTCTTTTTGTGTCGCACAAACATTAAGAAAGAGAAAAGAAATACTTGCATTTTGCATTTTGCATATAAGTTTGTATGTTGATTTAGGGAAAAAAGTGCATTAGTGTGTGCTCTATGATCTGTGTGAAAATATGTTATCTTTCTTTTCCTTCAGTAGTTAAGATTTTCATAAGTCGAAAAGATTGAAAAAGCTTGCTTCTCATCTTAGACTGCATTTAGGAATTTGTATCAAAACATCTCGTGGTGAACCTTGAAAGGCAAACTTTAAAAAGATCAACTTAAAATATACTGAATGAACCTAACAACGCTTTGAAACATAACGCAAACACATAGAGGTCTAAGCTAGAGACGTGTTCCGGCGTCGTTAAACGTAGTGACTGTCGATCTCGACGAAGGTGGGTGATTCCTCCTGAGAGTCGGTGGCACTAATACGGACTTGTGCTCCCACGTACCGTCGCGTATATATTGGGAGACCCCTATAGGCATATATCTTTTATCCTTAGGAATCTGTGTCGGCCGCCCTACTGATCGCAATGCAGTGAACACAGCATTCACGAAGATTGACCACCCGTACCGTAAAACGTATTATGTGGTTTTGCGAAAGGTTTGGCACACCCTCTGCCTAGATCTCCAGAGCAGTTTCTTTTGGCCTTTTTCAAACTCTATAACTGAAAAAGTCCAATCGAGCATTTGTCACTTCAGGCTCGTTAATACATCGAAGGAGACTAGAGTCATCTTTAGCTTTTTCTCGACTCTTAAAAAGTGAAAAAGCAAGTTGTGTCTAAAAGCGTCTAATAAAATTCATTCAATTCGGAAACACAAATTTCCCCTTTTAATATTTTGGTTGATCGAGTAATCCGCAATCGTGGAAGAAAGTCAAGTGAAACCCCGTCGTTCGCGGAGGCTTACGAGTCAACCGTCTTTGTCTCTGGAATCGAAAACAGTACGGGCAAAGCAAACTCGTTTAACCGGTTCAAAATCTCCTTTAAAAGTTAGAACAAGTGTTCCAACTACATCTGAGGTTCCGGTTACTCCAAACATTTCTGGGAACCCTGCCTCTATAGAAGAAGTTCAACAGCCACAGAAGGACAGTAATACTGATCCTAGTCTGGGGGCAAATACTTGCATAACTGAACCAGTTCCATCTGTAACCGGTCCAGAGAGTTTTGTTCCTCAAACAACTGTCGCTTTCGAAACAACCACTTCTTCGGCACCAGAAATATTTTACGGACCTGACGGTCTTCCTCTTCCACCGGGTTTGATTGCGATAGAGGAAATTGCAGAGGATCCGCAAGCAAGTACTCCAACTCATTTTGGAGTCGGGGTCACTCTATTTCCTTCATCAAAAGTTAATCCACCACAAGTGGAAGTTCCTGTAGAATCGCTAGGCAATCTATTGGATAGACTTAAAATGTCTGGACAACCGTCATCATCTAGGACTATGTCAAATGACACAGCGACAGCAGAAGCCCCTGCCGTCACTCCGACGATGTTTGCCGGCATACCAGCTGTCCCAACTAGTTCTCAACAACTAGAAGGAGTCCACCAAGGGACTATTTCGACAGTATGGTCTGTTCCAGTTTGTTCATCCGGAGTAATACCCAGTAATTCTTATGTTGAAACTCGACAGATTGATCCTCATGGGAGTCAATTTGGGCCATCCAGTCCTCAAGGACTAACAATCCCTCTGAGTTCCGGATTGCTACCGTATGGGGGGCAGTATGCCCTTTCATTACCTCCTCCGGGAGGATATCCATATGGCAGTTCTCAACAGTATTCAGGTTATACTGGGATTGCATCAAGTAGTTGGGTACCTATGCTACCTCAACAACCAAGGATTGTATATTCTATGCAACAGTGTGTACCTGTGACGAACATCCCAACCACACCGGTTATTGTAACCATGTCGCAAGTTCAAGCGATACCTGTTACATGTCAACCTCAGATTTCTCAGGTTGTAATGCAACAGTCGCTTGACCATGGGTCACAACCACAATCGCCAACTGGTGGGACGACACAAGTACAAACGGGTACAATTACCCCACACCTTGGTCCAATGGTTAGCATGGCGCAACAGAACATGGCGTCACAACCATGGCTTGTACAATACCAACAACCGCAATTCCAGCAAGTGTACCAAGCTTCTAAGCAGCAGATCTTTGCGAACAGTGGACAACCGTATATCCAAAATGGTCAAAACCAACCACTTTACAATGGTCAAGTCCACCAGCCGTATCAGTCATACCAACATCAATTACATTATGCTGGTATGCAAAGACCCACTGCTCAAGCGATTCCATCGTACCCTGGTTACACTTCGCCTAACCTGAATCAACAGTTACCATTCGTGGCAACTTTAGAGTTACCCGATTTACACCGTTTAACTAACGATCCGATTGCTTATGCCCCTTGGTGGCCAGCGATTCCTCATAAACTTCCATCTGACATTCCTAAATTCAATGGAAATCCAGGTGAAGACCCGTCGAATCACGTGATGACTTTTCATCTGTGGTGTTCGTCGAACACACTTAACGACGATTCGATAAGGCTTCACCTTTTTCAGAGGACATTGACAGGTCTAGCGGCTAAATGGTATATTGAATTGCCAAGAGCCTCTTTCGACAATTTTAGTTCCCTAGCCACGACTTTCTTAACCCACTTTCAATTACCGATAAGGTATGAAACGGGAACAGAAATATTAACCAACTTCAAACAGACAACTGCTACCCATATATCTGATCATATACATGAGTGGCGTCGTCGTCGTAGGATGGTGAAAACATATGTTCCCGATCAGCTATTAGCTGAATGGTTTATAAAGTTGTTACTTCCGGCTATTACGGAAGATGTGGCCAAGGGGGGAGTCGTAACAGAGGAGCAAGTGATTGCTCGTGCACAATATTTGGACTTAGTTTATACTCAGTCCAGCACACTCTATGACAAAATACCTGACGCCCCTAGACCAGAGTTTTCAATTCCTCCCCCTCCTAAATCAAATAGTGACTCTCATGCCGGTGACGGCGTGATTGGCACGGCAAACGCGAAATCGATAAAGGCTTCTTCAAAGAAAGCCCGTAAGAATTCGGATCAAAATGCAAAAGAAGAAATTCTTGCTTCGGAAGTAAATGCCGTATCGGAAGATAAAGGCAAAGAAACCAATCAACCAGGAAGCAAGAAGAAACAAAACAAAGGGAAGAAGAAGAAACAGGGTGAGTCATCCCCTGGAAAGAATTCTTCAAACCCTCCTGGGAAAGGGAAACCAAATTATCCATGTCTAATATGTGATGATAAGGATCATACCACAAAGAATTACCCATTCAAAGATGAGTTAAAGAGGTTCTTTAAAAGTTCCCAAACCTCAGCTGTGTTAACTGATCCATTTCCCAACCCAGGTCAAAATCTGGTTGATAGTGGAAATGCTTCCCCGTCGCAAGTACTTATGTTGTCGGTCTCAAAACAGCAGAATGATGCTTTGATTTCAACAAGGAACAAAGATTATGGGAATCCTCAGCTGTCGAACGAAAAAGGTAAAGATCAACCAAGTAGTTCGACAACAACTTCGTCATAAGTTGTAACGCCCATCATCCCTGAATTAACAATAAAACCGCCAAAGGGTGTAGTACACAAGTCGACATTTAATCCTCGCGCCAGAGCGGCGTAGCATTATAACATAGTGGAAGATTTGGCACAATCGCCATCCGCTATGTCGACTCTTGAGGTACTACAAAATTGTCCATCCCAAAGGCAGGCATTGTTATCAGCAATTGGTGGGGTTGATCCTAAAGATTCCAATCTTGTGTCCTTTGATCATAAGGGATACGATCCTCAGTTACCGGTTCAAGTAGCTTTCCTTATTCAAGTGAAAGCCCTCAACAAAACTGTTCATAGAACAATTATTGATGAGGGAGCATCAACATGTATTATGTCGATGAGTTGCTGGAAAACTTTAGGATCTCCAACCTTGTCGCGATCATCGACGACATTAAAAGCTTTCGACGGAAGGACTTATACCCCATACGGTATCCTTAATAACTTGAAGATTGAAATAGGAGGAAAGACAGTAGAAATTGATGTTGAGGTCATTGATGGAAATCTTGACTATAACATCCTACTGGGTAGACCATGGATTTATGCCATGGCAGCTGTTGTGTCGACTTACTTTAGGAAGATCGCATTCCCGTTTGAAGGAGGGATTACGATCGTCGACCAACAGAATTTCCTCCCTAATGGTTCACAAGTTACAGGAAGCATTCCCATGATCCATGAGAGCAACCATTCAATCCAAGATATCGGAGTAGGATTATTGAAAGACCCCACATTGATGGGAACTTTCGCGCTACCACCTCCTATTTACATAGGAAATGTACCGTTTGTAGCAACCTGCAACATGATATCTTCCACGAAGGTCAACATGGATCATACAATGGTTTTGCCCCCAAGCCCTTTAGAAATATTGTAGCAATCAATGTTTCAAGCATGGGAGGCAGACCCAAATCAACGCTCGTCAAGCGTTTGGGTAGATAGGTCTAGAGAATATGGTACCCCATTAGATCCTTGGTCGAAAGTACATGGGACTGACGAAGGAATCTTACAATCAATGTTGATTGAGGGGGCACCATGGAATGATCACCACCATCGTTCCCTTCTTCCGGAATATGAAGAAGATACTCAAAGTGACCTTTATCACCCTTCAGTTTTTGAATTCCTAACAAATACTGTAAATACGGTGGATTCCGAGCGAAACTTATCCAATATTGAAGAGACTATAGCCATAAATATCTCGACTAAAACAGATGTTGTAGAGAATATTTATGTCGGCAAAGGCTGTTCCCCTTCAAAACTGGAAATATATAACGCTCTTTTTCGCGAATTTAGAGATGTCTTTGCTTGGTCTTGTCTTATCACTGGTATATCGAGCAGTTTTACCGCGGAATTTATGCTCGTTAAAAAATAGAAAAGCGAGATCCGAGCAGTTTTAGCACATAGTTCATGCTCGTTAAAAAATAAACATAAGATCGAGCAGTTTTACCGTGGAATTTATGCTCGTTAAAAAATATAAAAGCATGAGCAAAAGTTTCCTCCAGAGTTTAAGCTCATTAAAAAATGAACCTATTCCGGTAAATAACCATTGTGATCGTAAATTTATTAGCCATAAAAGCCTTGGTCGTGTTTGCACCCGCCACCTCCATTTCATTTGGCCAATCGTTCACCTCCATATGATTGTTTACCTATTTTGAGGAACAGCTGCGAAGAGTGATTTCACTTAGCCATCCTTGTGACACTGCCGTGATTGGAAAATTCCAACCTGTACCTGGAATCTGCTGCTATCCCTGTTTATCACTCGTTCCTCAAAAGACGAGTCTTCTTTGAGCTCTTTTCATCTGACTCGTAAAATATGAAAAGTTTGCTGAGTTTTGGCCTTCCAGCTCGTTAAAAGGACCGGAAGAGCTATCCCTCCTCTAGATTTTAATCTTTTTGGACCTGAGGGATTATTGCACAAAAAGGTCGAGCGCTTGTTTTATTCGGCTCGTTAAAATTATCAAAAACTCATCCCTTCTGTATTGTTTTATACTTTTTCGGACTTAAGGGATTAGATGACGAAAAAGGAATTTTGGAGTTAACTTTCTGTACCTTTTCAGACTCTCTAAAAATGAAAAGGACCGAGTTTTCCTTGTCGTTAGACTCGTTAAAATAATTAAATAGCGACAAACTTGTCTTTAGACGAGAACGAGTTTCCCTATCGCTAGGCTTGTTAAAACATAGCGACGGGCTTGCCCAAAGGGCAGGTTATAGAACAAGCATATGTTATCCTCCTCAAGCTTGACAAAAATAAAGAGGTACTGGTCAGAAATGACTGGGGAAAAACTGGGAGAACCTAAAAGCTTTAATGGTAGCAAGTCACTCTTGAACATGACACTTTGTCCTTCGTATCACCTCGGGTTGGGTTGTTTCATTCACCGGTCTCATCACCATGGTCCTCGCCAAACCATCCACATTTGGGGTAATGCTACTGATCCATCACATCAGTGTCGTTATATGTTCAAGAGATGTTGTTCAGAAAGAGTCAACCGTGTGCCATCCACTGCCATACATTATCCTTCATCCACCCATGATCGCCACCCTGAATCATATTTCACATATTGTTTTCACCTCCACTAAAATCATTAGCTCCGTTCCGTGTCACTGATGTGGGATTCATTAAGGCCCTCCTTTGACGGATCGCTTCTTGTCGACTTCAGCTCATTATCCAAGAAGTTGATCTAGGGACAAACCCCCCCAGTACTTTGAAGCTTGCATGCCTCAATGGCAAGTTTCTAAGGAGGCTGGAATCTTGTGAATGTAAGGAAGTGCTGTTGGTTTGTGCATAGAACTATTGGGTGATTGCTTTGAAGGAGGTGAAGAGGAGATTTCTTTCTGTTGGGAGGTGTTGCTGGATTGGGCCTCTTATGGTTGTAACACTCTCAGAACTTTACTTCTTCCATTAATAAAGCATTTGAGGTTCTTCTATATGCATGTGTCTTTGTGGCGTATTGATACTTGTATGTTTGATTTATTCTAATCCTTGAATCAGTTATGGATGTATGCTTCTTGTAGTTTCCCTTTCTTGTGCTTTTGCAGGATCTCTGTGCAGCGGAATCTTGTGAATGGAAGGAAGTGTTGTTGGTTTGAGTATAGAACTATTGGGTGATTGCTTTGAGGGAGGTGAAGAGGAGATTTCTTTCTGCTGGGAGGTGTTGCTGGATTGGGCCTCTTATGGTTGTAACACTCTCAGAACTTTACTTCTTCCATTAATAAAGCATTTGAGGTTCTTCTATATGCATGTGTCTATGTGGCGTATTGATACTTGTATGTTTGATTTATTCTAATCCTTGAATCAGTTATGGATGTATGCTTCTTGTAGTTTCCCTTTCTTGTGCTTTTGCAGGATCTCTGTGCAGCTGGGCCAGTGAAAGAGCAAGGAGCTGGGAGCAAGCAGCAAAGAGGGAAGATTGGATCAACCATTAGCGGAAGATAACGGTTAGTGGATCTCTTTCTCCTCTCTCTTACATCTCATAAAGAAGTAATCTTGAATAGCTTTGCATTCGGTTGTTGCTGAGGTACTATCACCCTTAGAGTAGGATGATCATCAAGCTGACTCATCCTTTCTCCAAAACTCCTATATATAGAGCTCTCTCATGAGGTCTAAGGAGGCTGGAATCTTGTGAATGTAAGCAAGTGCTGTTGGTTTGAGTATAGAACTATTGGGTGATTGCTTTGAGGGAGGTGAAGATGAGATTTCTTCCTGCTGGGAGGTGTTGCTGGATTGGGCCTTTTATGGTTGTAACACTCTCAGAACTTTACTTCTTCCATTAATAAAGCATTTGAGGTTCTTCTATATGCATGTGTCTCAATGGCGAATTGATACTTGTATATTTGATTTATTCTAATCCTTGAATCTATTATGAATGTATGCTTCTTGTAGTTTCCCTTTCTTGTTATTTTGCAGGATCATGTCAACTGCTCCACCGAGCATCTGCGCTGAATGTCAATTGCTCCACTCTGTACCTGCGCTGAATGTCAACTCTGATGAAGGCTACCTGCACTGGGCGAGATTGGCCAAGTGGCACAGTCATTCTGCAAGGTGTCAAATGCCCAGGAAGCTTCCAAAATGACACTTGGATCAGGGAATTCGCCTTGTGAGAGCACAGATTTCTTTGCTGCAGTACATGCTTGATGCTTGCGATCCTGTTAACCAAGCGTTCCAGATTAGGGGAAAAGCCATCCCCTTGACCAATCCAGTGCGAAATTTCGTCGCTTAAACTCGCAATCGACCTTCTCCCCGGAACTTCAGAAGAAGAGGCTCGTTTCTTGGAATTAATCCAGTTGGATGAAACCCGTCGTGATGCCGCTTTGGCTAACGAGGCCCATAAGAAATGAGTCAAGGCTCAGTTCGACAAAAATGTCAAACCCCGTGTCTTCTCAGAAGGTGATTTGGTCTTGCTTTATGACCAAGAATCCGATAAATTGGGAGCAGGAAAATTCAAGTCCTTATGGATGGGCCCCTATATTGTTAAGAGGGTGTTAGCAAAAGGAGCCTACGAGTTAATGGATTATGACGGAATTCCACTGGCGCAGCCCCATAACGGGTTGTACCTCAAGCGTTACTATGCTTAAGTAGTAACCTGCATGCTTTTGTTGTATTTTGTTTTCGCTAAAGTGATTGTTTTGGTCGAGTGATCCACCTTTTTCGTTCGTTGCAGATGTCGAACCTTTTGGAGACATGTGTTGGATATGCCGACGGAGCAAGTCGTAGTTCGCGGAACCTATCCTCCGCAGCCTGGGCCATTTTTGATCCAAGCGGCGAGTTAGTAAGTTTCAGAGGTGTATGTATTGGGAAATCAACGAATAACATCGCTGAGTATAGCGCGTTGATAGAACTACTCTCTGATGCCATCACAGGTGGCATACGCCGACTAATTGTCATGCTAGACTCACAGCTCGTAATACTACAACTTAATGGTATATATTCTGTTCGCAATCCAGCTATTTATCGCATGTTCCTAAGGGTTAAGATCTTGGAAAGACGATTTGATTCAATTCAATATCAACATATTTCAAGAAACTTAAACACATTAACTGACTCATTATCGAACTATATGTTAGATAGACATTTGCAACATTTATAAAAAAGGACACATCATCAAAGATTGTACATATGGATCACGTAAATCAACCAGAATAAAACTCGAAAATCAAAATATATATAAGTTGTTTATATAGTTCATACATAATGTTCTGTAACCAAGACAAAATTGGTCATATGACCTAAAACTCAAAAAGATGCTAGGGGGCACCCTAGCCTAGTGGTGCTCATGATAGTACGTCACGGCCTGTGCAATCATACGCAAGAGACGAGTCCATCGTCTAGGCACACCAATAGTATGCTGCTGCAGCTGTAAAGGTAACTCGTCAATCTGTACATCCGGAAGACCACGAGTAAGGCTCTCAACCTGCTCCTGCACAGCTGTAAGGGTCTCAGTATCGTCAAGATCGCGAATAACAACTCTCCTAGTAGGCTCCGCTGCCGAGGCAGCAACTGGCGATCTCGGACGAACTGCTGGACGAACAAGACCAATATCTGCATGCACCCAAGAGTACAATTAAAAGTCTTGATAGAATAAAGCACAGCAACATTATGAATAAGAACAGTAAGCAGTAATATGGTCAAGGAGTTTACCAATGGCGCCCCACTGTTCGGCATCCGGTAGCACCAAATCTGGATCACCTCGGAAATCCATACCCACATATGGATACTTGGAAAACGCCATCTCCTGGCGCTCGAACCACCTAAAGAAGGCCTCAGTAAAAGTAATCTGAGGTTGACCAGCATGCCTAGACATGTGGTCGACCCACCTCTGCATGCGTGGCTCGGTCGGAGAAGGCAAACCGAGTATGATGTACTGAGGCTGCATCAGTGGGATTTTCTCCAAGGCGAAGGCAGTCAAAATAGAACCAAATCCAAAGTTCTTCAGCTTCCCGTCCTTTACCTTGGTCAATTGACTTTTCATCTGAACAAGTACTGCATCACACCAGTTGAATACTTTCGGTTGGAGACACTCCAAGGCGTGCTGCATATAAGACCTGTTGGCAACATGTAGAGCTGCACTACCGGCCATCCTACCAATAGTGAACGGAATGGGCCTGAGAGCCCGATCAGTAATCTCACGGATAACAATCTTGCCGTCTCTGCTCGGCTGAGAACCTTCCCTGCAATACTGGCAGACATAATCTCTGGTGGAATCAGTCCCCCGGGCCGTACCTGACAAGGAAATGGGGGCACTTCGTCTTGACAGTCCAGTCAAGAAGTACATGTCCTCTATGGTCAAGGGGATGGCCTTTCCCCTAATCTGGAACACTTGGTTAACAGGATCCCAAGCATCAAGCATGTACTGCAGCAAAGAAATCTGTGCTCTCATACTAGAGATACGGAAGAACTTCAGCAGGCCACAGTTCCGCAACGCGTTCACCGTGACAGGGTCATGGAGGGCAATCATGTCCTCCTCTTCATGTTCTTGTTCTCGCCACGTAAGGGACATTTTGTTCAAAGTTCCCTGCAAAGCAAACAAAGAGGAGTAAGTTCCTGATTTTGATGAAAAACTGGCGAAAAATCATCAAAAAATGACCTGAAAACTCAGTTTTCTGAGCCCAACGCAGGCAGAGAGTCTCCCACCTGCGCTGAGGGTCAGGCTGCCTTAAGGCAGCTTGACCTTCAGCGCAGGTTTCGAAAGGGGAACCTGCGCTGAAACTAGGGCGATTTTGCAAAACCCCTGGGGCTCAGAAATACTGGGAAACAGGCCTAAAACAGAGAAATGAAACCATGAAAAGAAAGAGCTAGGGTTTAGCTCCTACCTGGTCCAGACGGCGCCGAAAATCGTCCGCAGAATCTCCCGGAATTAGCTGGTGAAAATCAAGGGGGAAGTGGCACCTCCAGAGCTCCAACAAACCAAATGCAAATGAAATGGTAAATGAGAGGTAAAAACACCTTTTAATGGCTTTTTACGTAGTTCAAAGTGAAATATTAGGGTTATAATCTCATTTTCATGCAAATATTATTCATTTCTAACAAAGTTTGTTGCAGCAATTGAAAATGCAATACCATATTTGAAAAGAGAAAAGCTAGTAATGGTAAAAATCAAAATTTGACCATATAATCGAGCAGTTTTACCACGGAATTTATGCTCGTTAAAAAATAGAAAAGCGTGAGCAAGAGTTTCCTTCAGAGTTCAAGCTCATTAAAAAATGAACCTATCCCGGTAAATAACCATCGTGATCGTAAATTTATTAGCCATAAAAAGCCTTGGTCGTGTTTGCACCCGCCACCTCCATTTCATTTGGCCAATCGTTCACCTCCATATGATTGTTTACCTATTTTGAGGAACAGCTGCGAAGAGTGATTTCATTTAGCCATCCTTGTGACACTGCCGTGATTGGAAAATTCCAACCTGTACCTGGAATCTGCTGCTATCCCTGTTTATCACTCGTTCCTCAAAAGACGAGTCTTCTTTGAGCTCTTTTCATCTGACTCGTAAAATATGAAAAGTTTGCCGAGTTTTGGCCTTCCAGCTCGTTAAAAGGACCGGAAGAGCTATCCCTCCTCTAGATTTTAATCTTTTTGGACCTGAGGGATTATTGCACAAAAAGGTCGAGCGCTTGTTTTATTCGGCTCGTTAAAATTATCGAAAACTCATCCCTTCTGTATTGTTTTATACTTTTTCGGACTTAAGGGATTAGATGACGAAAAAGGAATTTTGGAGTTAACTTTCTGTACCTTTTCAGACTCTCTAAAAATGAAAAGGACCGAGTTTTCCTTGTCGTTAGACTCGTTAAAATAATTAAATAGCGACAAACTTGTCTTTAGACGAGAACGAGTTTCCCTATCGCTAGGCTCGTTAAAACATAGCGATGGGCTTGCCCGAAGGGCAGGTTATAGAACAAGCATATGTTATCCTCCTCAAGCTTGACAAAAATAAAGAGGTACTGGTCAGAAATTACTGGGGAAAAATTGGGAGAACCTCAAAGCTTTAATGGTAGCAAGTCACTCTTGAACATGACACTTTGTCCTCCGTATCACATCGGGTTGGGTTGTTTCATTCACCGGTCTCATCACCATGGTCCTCGCCAAACCATCCACATTTGGGGTAATGCTACCGATCCATCACATCAGTGTCGTTATATGTTCAAGAGACGTTGTTCAGAAAGAGTCAACCGTGTCCCATCCACTGCCATACATTATCCTTCATCCACCCATGATCGCCACCCTGAATCATATTTCATAGATTGTTTTCACCTCCACTAAAATCATTAGCTCCGTTCCGTGTCACTGATGTGGGATTCATTAAGGCCCTCCTTTGACGGATCGCTTCTTGTCGACTTCAGCTCATTATCCAAGAAGTTGATCTAGGGACAAACCCCCCCAGTACTTTGAAGCTTGCATGCCTCAATGGCAAGTTTCTCACTTTCGGCGACAGGTATACATCAATGACCTTCGACCAGAAGATTTTGCGTGGTGTTCGACACCAAGTCCTTTATTCACACCACGTGAATTGTACTGCAGTACCTTGAGGGTCATTGTCATTATTGGTGATTTCTCTCGCGCTTGTTAACGGTTTACATTATTGACCGGTAATCAAGCGATGTCTTTCCATGTTCGACTTCAGCGCAATTCTCACATGGATCGACTTGTACTTAGAGTGAAGATCGAACGAGTTTGAAGACCCCGGATCTAGTTTCATCCATCCGGGCTGCGATATATATTCAGGATATAAAGACATTTGACATGTACATCATTACAGCAGATGATCATCCTACTCAAAGGATGATAATTTCAGCAACAAATCATCCTACTCAAAGGATGATAATTACACAAGATTCCAGCCTCCTTAGACCTCATGAGAGAGCTCTATATATAGGAGTTTTGGATAAAGGATGAGTCAGCTTGAGGCTGGCATGAAGCTGACTAGTGTCCTCTCCCACTTCAGTTATTCTTCAGTTCTTGAGTCCACTTGGAGTTTCTTGCTTCCACTTGGAGATCTAGATCCTCTTACTCATCACAAGGCGAATTCCCTGATCCAAGTGTCATTTTGGAAGCTTCCTGGGCATTTGACACCTTGCAGAATGACTGTGCCACTTGGCCAATCTCGCCCAGCGCAGGTAGCCTTCATTAAAGTTGACATTCAGCGCAGGTACAGAGTGGAGCAGTTGACATTCAGCGCAGATGCTCAGTGGAGCAGTTGACATGATCCAGAATTAGCTTGTTTTTGAGTGTTTTCAGGTGGAGAACTGATATTTGGTGCTGTGGTTTGCTGACCTTGTTCCTCTAGGGGTAGGAACAACATGTTTAGGGACTTTGGATCCCTTAGATTATTGACATTTCATGCTTCATGCTGTAAGGCACAAAAATGTCTATAACAGTTGCCCCCTAAAGTATGAGGTCGTTTATCGGGTGAAATGCTTTATCAGGAGGATCTGAAGTTCATTCAATCGCTGAGAGGTGACCGGTAATAAAATACAATGTCCTCTATGGTCAAGGGGATAGCCTTTCCCCTAATCTGGAACACTTGGTTAATAGGATCCCAAGCATCAAGCATGTACTGCAGCAAAGAAATCTGTGCTCTCATACTAGAGATACGGAAAAACTTCAGCAGGCCACAGTTCCGCAACGCGTTCACCGTGACAGGGTCATGGAGGGCAATCATGTCCTCCTCTTCATGTTCTCGTTCTCGCCACGTAAGGGACATTTTGTTCAAAGTTCCCTGCAAAGCAAACAAAGAGAAGGAGTAAGTTCCTGATTTTGATGAAAAACTGGCGAAAAATCATCAAAAAATGACCTGAAAACTCAGTTTTCTGAGCCCAACGCAGGCAGAGAGTCTCCCACCTGCGCTGAGGGTCAGGCTGCCTTAAGGCAGCTTGACCTTCAGCGCAGGTTTCGAAAGGGGAACCTGCGCTGGAACTAGGGCGATTTTGCAAAACCCCTGGGGCTCAGAAATACTGGAAAACAAGCATGAAACAGGAAAATGAAACCATGAAGAGAAAGAGCTAGGGTTTAGCTCCTACCTGGTCCAGACAACGCCGAAAATCGTCCGCAGAATCTCCCGGAATCAGCTGGTGAAAATCAAGGGGGAAGTGGCACCTCCAGAGCTCCAACAAACCAAATGCAAATGAAATGGTAAATGAGAGGTAAAAACACCTTTTAATGGCTTTTTACGTAGTTACAGAACATTATGTGTACCATTCAGAATCATAGTCCAAATTTACAGAATGGTAATGGCTGGAACTATCATTGATGAAGGGGCATCTGTGAGTATCCTTTCCTCTATTGCTTGGAAAAGCACTGGGTTCCCCGGAGCTTTTTCCTGAGATAAGAAATCTCTCGGGTTTTGATAAAGGAACCAGTCGACCATTAGGGATCCTCCCCAATGTACCTGTTACATTGAAAGGGAAGACCGTTCAAATGAACGTGATGGTCGTTCAAGGACCCTTGGATTATAACCTACTCCTTGGACGAGACTATATATATTGCATGGGAGCTATAGTCTCCTCACTCTTTAGAGTAATGTGTTTTCCACACGAAGGAATAATGGTCAAGCTCGTAGACCAACTTTCGTTTCCGGGATCACGCATCGCAAATAGTCGAATACCAACCATGAATGGTCTATTCACTCAAGAAATGTCTCCACCCCCAGTCCTCCTTCCCGATGAGTGCGAGTGATTCGGAAAGATGGGACTGGAACCCAAGGGGCATGCATCCTGGTCTGCTTCGGGCAGAGGAAACCTTGGGTATAAGGTAGAATTTCCGCGAAGGAATATGACTAGTCCGTACCCCGTCCGTGGAAGGAAGAGGGGTTGTTCTAGAACAGGATTCTTTTGATAAGGTTACTTGTTTGACAAAGGTCACTCACCATTGTCTACTTCGGTAGACAGTGCCGAGGAAGTGTTTTCGTTTGATGGTGTTAACAAAACAATCTTTGGGTAACCAGAAAGAGGCAAGCCTCACCCTTTAAAACAAATGTTTTATCGGATAAGTAGGGGCAGCCTTGAAATTGTACTTTATACCTGGGGGCATGCAAACCTTTTGGAGTGCAAGCTAGGAGCGGTTATTTATCTGTTTTTGGGATTAGCCGTTTCCGAACTTGCATAAAGAAAGGATGAGAGGGAGCATAGCTTATGTGAGGTGCAAGCTCTATAAAAATTGGAATCTTGCAGGAGACATTTCTTATCTTATGACTGGTATATCGAGCAGTTTTACCGCGGAATTTATGCTCGTTAAAAAATAGAAAAGCGAGATCCGAGCAGTTTTAGCACATAGTTCATGCTCGTTAGAAAATAAACATAAGATTGAGCAGTTTTACCGTGGAATTTATGCTCTTTAAAAAATAGAAAAGCGTGAGAAAAAGTTTCCTCCAGAGTTTAAGCTCATTAAAAAATGAACCTATTCCAGTAAATAACCATTGTGATCGTAAATTTATTAGCCATAAAAGCCTTGGTCGTGTTTGCACCCGCCACCTCCATTTCATTTGGCCAATCGTTCACCTCCATATGATTGTTTACCTATTTTGAGGAACAGCTGCGAAGAGTGATTTCACTTAGCCATCCTTGTGACACTGCCGTGATTGGAAAATTCCAACCTGTACCTGGAATCTGCTGCTATCCCTGTTTATCACTCGTTCCTCAAAAGACAAGTCTTCTTTGAGCTCTTTTCATCTGACTCATAAAATATGAAAAGTTTGCCGAGTTTTGGCCTTCCAGCTCGTTAAAAGGACCGGAAGAGCTATCCCTCCTCTAGATTTTAATCTTTTTGGACCTGAGGGATTATTGCACAAAAAGGTCGAGCGCTTGTTTTATTCGGCTCGTTAAAATTATCAAAAACTCATCCCTTCTGTATTGTTTTATACTTTTTCGGACTTAAGGGATTAGATGACGAAAAAGGAATTTTGGAGTTAACTTTCTGTACCTTTTCAGACTCTCTAAAAATGAAAAGGACCGAATTTTCCTTGTCGTTAGACTCGTTAAAATAATTAAATAGCGACAAACTTGTCTTTAGACGAGAACGAGTTTCCCTATCGCTAGGCTCGTTAAAACATAGCGATGGGCTTGCCCGAAGGGCAGGTTATAGAACAAGCATATGTTATCCTCCTCAAGCTTGACAAAAATAAAGAGGTACTGGTCAGAAATGACTGGGGAAAATTGGGAGAACCTCAAAGCTTTAATGGTAGCAAGTCACTCTTGAACATGACACTTTGTCCTCCGTATCACCTCGGGTTGGGTTGTTTCATTCACCGGTCTCATCACCATGGTCCTCACCAAACCATCCACATTTGGGGTAATGTTACCGATCCATCACATCAGTGTCGTTATATGTTCAAGAGATGTTGTTCAGAAAGAGTCAACCATGTCCCATCCACTGCCATACATTATCCTTCATCCACCCATGATCGCCACCCTGAATCATATTTCACAGATTGTTTTCACCTCCACTAAAATCATTAGCTCCGTTCCGTGTCACTGATGTGGGATTCATTAAGGCCCTCCTTTGACAAATCGCTTCTTGTCGACTTCAGCTCATTATCCAAGAAGTTGATCTAGGGACAAACCCCCCCAGTACTTTGAAGCTTGCATGCCTCAATGGCAAGTTTCTAAGGAGGCTGGAATCTTGTGAATGTAAGGAAGTGCTGTTGGTTTGTGCATAGAACTATTGGGTGATTGCTTTGAAGGAGGTGAAGAGGAGATTTCTTTCTGCTGGGAGGTGTTGCTAGATTGGGCCTCTTATGGTTGTAACACTCTCAGAACTTTACTTCTTCCATTAATAAAGCATTTGAGGTTCTTCTATATGCATGTGTCTTTGTGGCGTATTGATACTTGTATGTTTGATTTATTCTAATCCTTGAATCAGTTATGGATGTATGCTTCTTGTAGTTTCCCTTTCTTGTGCTTTTGCAGGATCTCTGTGCAGCAGAATCTTGTGAATGGAAGGAAGTGTTGTTGGTTTGAGTATAGAACTATTGGGTGATTGCTTTGAGGGAGGTGAAGAGGAGATTTCTTTCTGCTGGGAGGTGTTGCTGGATTGGGCCTCTTATGGTTGTAACACTCTCAGACCTTTACTTCTTCCATTAATAAAGCATTTGAGGTTCTTCTATATGCATGTGTCTATGTGGCGTATTGATACTTGTATGTTTGATTTATTCTAATCCTTGAATCAGTTATGGATGTATGCTTCTTATAGTTTCCCTTTCTTGTGCTTTTGCAGGATCTCTGTGCAGCTGGGCCAGTGAAAGAGCAAGGAGCTGGGAGCAAGCAGCAAAGAGGGAAGATTGGATCAACTATTAGCGGAAGATAACGGTTAGTGGATCTCTTTCTCCTATCTCTTACATCTCATAAAGAAGTAATCTTGAATAGCTTTGCATTCGGTTGTTGCTGAGGTACTATCACCCTTAGAGTAGGATGATCATTAAGCTGACTCATCCTTTCTCCAAAACTCCTATATATAGAGCTCTCTCATGAGGTCTAAGGAGGCTGGAATCTTGTGAATTTAAGGAAGTGCTGTTGGTTTGAGTATAGAACTATTGGGTGATTGCTTTGAGGGAGGTGAAGATGAGATTTCTTCCTGCTGGGAGGTGTTGCTGGATTGGGCCTTTTATGGTTGTAACACTCTCAGAACTTTACTTCTTCCATTAATAAAGCATTTGAGGTTCTTCTATATGCATGTGTCTCAATGGCGAATTGATACTTGTATATTTGATTTATTCTAATCCTTGAATCTATTATGAATGTATGCTTCTTGTAGTTTCCCTTTCTTGTTATTTTGCAGGATCATGTCAACTGCTCCACTGAGCATCTGCGCTGAATGTCAACTGCTCCACTCTGTACCTACGCTGAATGTCAACTCTGATGAAGGCTACCTGCGCTGGGTGAGATTGGCCAAGTGGCACAGTCATTCTGCATGGTGTCAAATGCCCAGGAAGCTTCCAAAATGACACTTGGATCAGGGAATTCGCCTTGTGAGAGCACAGATTTCTTTGCTGCAGTACATGCTTGATGCTTGGGATCCTGTTAACCAAGTGTTCCAAATTAGGGGAAAAGCCATCCCCTTGACCAATCCAGTGCGAAATTTCGTCGCTTAAACTCGCAATCGACCTTCTCCCCGGAACTTCAGAAGAAGAGGCTCGTTTCTTGGAATTAATCCAGTTGGATGAAACCCGTCGTGATGCCGCTTTGGCTAACGAGGCCCATAAGAAACGAGTCAAGGCTCAGTTCGACAAAAATGTCAAACCCCGTGTCTTCTCAGAAGGTGATTTGGTCTTACTTTATGACCAAGAATCCGATAAATTGGGAGCAGGAAAATTCAAGTCCTTATGGATGGGCCCCTATATTGTTAAGAGGGTGTTAGCAAAAGGAGCCTACGAGTTAATGGATTATGATGGAATTCCACTGGCGCAGCCCCGTAACGGGCTGTACCTCAAGCGTTACTATGCTTAAGTAGTAACCTGCATGCTTTTGTTGTATTTTGTTTTCGCTAAAGTGATTGTTTTGGTCGAGTGATCCACCTTTTTCGTTCGTTACAGATGTCGAACCTTTTGGAGACATGTGTTGGATATGCCGACGGAGCAAGTCGTAGTTCGCGGAACCTATCCTCCACAGCCTGGGCCATTTTTGATCCAAGCGGCGAGTTAGTAAGTTTCAGAGGTGTATGTATTGGGCAATCAACGAAAAACATCGCTGAGTATAGCGCGTTGATAGAACTACTCTCTGATGCCATCACACGTGGCATACGCCGACTAATTGTCAGGCTAGACTCACAGCTCGTAATACTACAACTCAATGGTATATATTCTGTTCGCAATCCAGCTATTTATCGCATGTTCCTAAGGGTTAAGATCTTGGAAAGACGATTTGATTCAATTCAATATCAACATATTTGAAGAAACTTAAACACATTAACTGACTCATTAGCGAACTATGTGTTAGATAGACATTTGCAACATTTATAAAAAAGGACACATCATCAAAGATTGTACATATGGATCACGTAAATCAACCAGAATAAAACTCGAAAATCAAAATATATATAAACTGTTTATATAGTTCATACATAATGTTCTGTAACCAAGACAAAATTGGTCATATGACCTAAAACTCAAAAAGATGCTAGGGGGCACCCTAGCCTAGTGGTGCTCATGATAGTACGTCACGGCCTGTGTAATCATACGCAAGAGACGAGTCCATCGTCTAGGCACACCAATAGTATGTCGCTGCAGCTGTAAAGGTAACTCGTCAATCTATACATCCGGAAGACCACGAGTAAGGCTCTCAACCTGCTCCTGCACAGCTGTAAGGGTCTCAGTATCGTCAAGATCGCGAATAACAACTCTCCTAGCAGGCTCCGCTGCCGAGGCAGCAACTGGCGATCTCGGACGAACTGCTGGACGAACAAGACCAATATCTGCATGCACCCAAGAGTACAATTAAAAGTCTTGATAGAATAAAGCACAACAACATTATGAATAAGAACAGTAAGCAGTAATATGGTCAAGGAGTTTACCAATGGCGCCCCACTGTTCGGCATCCGGTAGCACCAAATCCGGATCACCTCGGAAATCCATACCCACATATGGATACTCGGAAAACGCCATCTCCTGGCGCTCGAACCACCTAAAGAAGGCCTCAGTAAAAGTAATCTGAGGTTGACCAGCATGCCTAGACATGTGGTCGACCCACCTCTGCATGCGTGGCTCGGTCGGAGAAGGCAAATCGAGTATGATGTACTAAGGCTGCATCAGTGGGATTTTCTCCGAGGCGAAGGCAGTCAAAATAGAACCAAATCCAAAGTTCTTCAGCTTCCCGTCCTTTACCTTGGTCAATTGACTTTTCATCTGAACAAGTACTGCATCACACCAGTTGAATACTTTCGGTTGGAGACACTCCAAGGCGTGCTGCATATAAGACCTGTTGGCAACATGTAGAGCTGCACTACTGGCCATCCTACCAATAGTGAACAGAATGGACCTGAGAGCCCGATCAGTAATCTCACGGATAAAAATCTTGCCGTCGCTGCTCGGCTGAGAACCTTCCCTGCAATACTGGCAGACATAATCTCTGGTGGAATCAGTCCCCCGGGCCGTACCTGACAAGGAAATGGGGGCACCTCGTCTTGACAGTCCAGTCAAGAAGTACATGTCCTCTATGGTCAAGGGGATGGCCTTTCCCCTAATCTGGAACACTTGGTTAACAAGATCCCAAGCATCAAGCATGTACTGCAGCAAAGAAATCTGTGCTCTCATACTAGAGATACGGAAGAACTTCAGCAGGCCACAGTTCCGCAACGCGTTCACCATGACAGGGTCATGGAGGGCAATCATGTCCTCCTCTTCATGTTCTCATTCTCGCCACGTAAGGGACATTTTGTTCAAAGTTCCCTGCAAAGCAAACAAAGAGAAGGAGTAAGTTCCTGATTTTGATGAAAAACTGGCGAAAAATCATCAAAAAATGACCTGAAAACTCAGTTTTCTGAGCCCAACGCAGGCAGAGAGTCTCCCACCTGCGCTGAGGGTCAGGCTGCCTTAAGGAAGCTTGACCTTCAGCGCAGGTTTCGAAAGGGGAACCTGCGCTGAAACTAGGGCGATTTTGCAAAACCCCTGGGGCTCAGAAATACTGGGAAACAGGCCTAAAACAGAGAAATGAAACCATGAAAAGAAAGAGCTAGGGTTTAGCTCCTACCTGGTCCAGACGGCGCCGAAAATCGTCCACAGAATCTCCCGGAATCAGCTAGTGAAAATCAAGGGGGAAGTGGCACCTCCAGAGCTCCAACAAACCAAATGCAAATGAAATGGTAAATGAGAGGTAAAAACACCTTTTAATGGCTTTTTACGTAGTTCAAAGTGAAATATTAGGGTTATAATCTCATTTTCATGCAAATATTATTCATTTCTAACAAAGTTTGTTGCAGCAATTGAAAATGCAGTACCATATTTGAAAAGAGAAAATCTAGTAATGGTAAAAATCAAAATTTGACCATATAATCGAGCAGTTTTACCGCGGAATTTATGCTCGTTAAAAAATAGAAAAGCGTGAGCAAGAGTTTCCTTCAGAGTTCAAGCTCATTAAAAAATGAACCTATTCCGGTAAATAACCATCGTGATCGTAAATTTATTAGCCATAAAAAGCCTTGGTCGTGTTTGCACCCGCCACCTCCATTTCATTTGGCCAATCGTTCACCTCCATATGATTGTTTACCTATTTTGAGGAACAGCTGCGAAGAGTGATTTCATTTAGCCATCCTTGTGACACTGTCGTGATTGGAAAATTCCAACCTGTACCTGGAATCTGCTGCTATCCCTATTTATCACTCGTTCCTCAAAAGACGAGTCTTCTTTGAGCTCCTTTCATCTGACTCGTAAAATATGAAAAGTTTGCCGAGTTTTGGCCTTCCAGCTCGTTAAAAGGACCGGAAGAGCTATCCCTCCTCTAGATTTTAATCTTTTTGGACCTGAGGGATTATTGCACAAAAAGGTCGAGCGCTTGTTTTATTCGGCTCGTTAAAATTATCGAAAACTCATCCCTTCTGTATTGTTTTATACTTTTTCGGACTTAAGGGATTAGATGACGAAAAAGGAATTTTGGAGTTAACTTTCTGTACCTTTTCAGACTCTCTAAAAATGAAAAGGACCGAGTTTTCCTTGTCGTTAGACTCGTTAAAATAATTAAATAGCGACAAACTTGTCTTTAGACGAGAACGAGTTTCCCTATCGCTAGGCTCGTTAAAACATAGCGATGGGCTTGCCCGAAGGGCAGGTTATAGAACAAGCATATGTTATCCTCCTCAAGCTTGACAAAAATAAAGAGGTACTGGTCAGAAATTACTGGGGAAAAATTGGGAGAACCTCAAAGCTTTAATGGTAGCAAGTCACTCTTGAACATGACACTTTGTCCTCCGTATCACATCGGGTTGGGTTGTTTCATTCACCGGTCTCATCACCATGGTCTTCGCCAAACCATCCACATTTGGGGTAATGCTACCGATCCATCACATCAGTGTCGTTATATGATCAAGAGATGTTGTTCAGAAAGAGTCAACCGTGTCCCATCCACTACCATACATTATCCTTCATCCATCCATGATCGCCACCCTGAATTATATTTCACAGATTGTTTTCACCTCCACTAAAATAATTAGCTCCGTTCCGTGTCACTGATGTGGGATTCATTAAGGCCCTCCTTTGACGGATCGCTTCTTGTCGACTTCAGCTCATTATCCAAGAAGTTGATCTAGGAACAACCCCCTCAGTACTTTGAAGCTTGCATGCCTCAATGGCAAGTTTCTCACTTCCGGCGACAGGTATACATCAATGACCTTCGACCAGAAGATTTTGCGTGGTGTTCGACGCCAAGTCCTTTATTCACACCACGTGAATTGTACTGCAGTACCTTGAGGGTCATTGTCATTATTGGTGATTCCTCTCGCGCTTGTTAACGGTTTACATTATTGGCCGGTAATCAAGCGATGTCTTTCCATGTTCGACTTCAGCGCAATTCTCACATGGATCAACTTGTACTTAGAGTGAAGATCGAATGAGTTTGAAGACCCCGGATCTAGTTTCATCCATCCGGGCTGTGATATATATTCAGGATATAAAGACATTTGACATGTACATCATTACAGCAGATGATCATCCTACTCAAAGGATGATAATTTCAGCAGAGAATTATCAGTCTACCATCAGATGATCGTCTGTTCTATGTACCAAAATGAATTTATAAAGCTGAGCATGGGAATGCCCGCCTCAGCTAGATCATGAAAGCAGAATGAATCATAATGTATTGTATTGTATTTTATTACAGGTCACCTCTCAGCGATTGAATGAACTTCGGATCCTCCTGATAAAGCATTTCACCCGATAAACGGCCTCATACTTTAGGGGGCAACTGTTATAGACATTTTTGTGCCTTGCAGCATGAAGCATGAAATGTCAATAATCTGAGGGATCCAAAGTCCCTAAACATGTTGTTCCTACCCCTAGAGGAACAAGGTCAGCAAACCACAGCACTAAATATCAGTTCTCCACCTGAAAACACTCAAAAAGAAGCTAATTCTGGATCATGTCAACTGCTCCACTCTGTACCTGCGCTGAATGTCAACTTTAATGAAGGCTACCTGCGCTGGGCGAGATTGGCCAAGTGGCACAGTCATTCTGCAAGGTGTCAAATGCCCAGGAAGCTTCCAAAATGACACTTGGATCAGGGAATTCGCCTTGTGATGAGTAAGAGGATCTAGATCTCCAAGTGGAAGCAAGAAACTCCAAGTGGACTCAAGAACTGAAGAATAACTGAAGTGGGAGAGGACACTAGTCAGCTTCATGCCAGCCTCAAGCTGACTCATCCTTTCTCCAAAACTCCTATATATAGAGCTCTCTCATGAGGTCTAAGGAGGCTGGAATCTTGTGAATGTAAGGAAGTGCTGTTGGTTTGTGCATAGAACTATTGGGTGATTGCTTTGAAGGAGGTGAAGAGGAGATTTCTTTCTGCTGGGAGGTGTTGCTGGATTGGGCCTCTTATGGTTGTAACACTCTCAGAACTTTACTTCTTCCATTAATAAAGCATTTGAGGTTCTTCTATATGCATGTGTCTTTGTGGCATATTGATACTTGTATGTTTGATTTATTCTAATCCTTGAATCAATTATGGATGTATGCTTCTTGTAGTTTCCCTTTCTTGTGCTTTTGCAGGATCTCTGTGCAGCTAGGCCAGTGAAAGAGCAAGGAGCTGGGAGCAAGCAGCAAAGAGGGAAGATTGGATCAACCATTAGCGGAAGATAACGGTTAGTGGATCTCTTTCTCCTCTCTCTTACATCTCATAAAGAAGTAATCTTGAATAGCTTTGCATTCGGTTGTTGCTGAGGTACTATCACCCTTAGAGTGGGATAGGGTCATTCCGTATTGGATACTTTTCCCAACAACATTCGCTGAACAATCTGTTTCCGCTCATTAGGGGTTAGATGTTTCGACAGTTTACCTACTGCTAGGTAATTGGCAACATCAGCATACCAGGGCATTTTAACAGCAACAACAAATAGATGCTCGTCTGGAAATTGATCTTCAACTGCTGCTGCATCAATTGGCTTTGGCATTCTTGAGAGAAAATCGGCTACAGGATTTTCTTTTCCAGGTCGATCCTTGATTGTAATATCAAATTCCTGCAATAAAATCAGCCATCTAGTTATTCTGCCATTCGTGATATGCTTGTTTATTCGTGATAGGCTTGTTTGCTAAATATTTTATGGCAGAATGATCTATATACAAGATAACAGGATATCCAGTAATGTAATGTCTGAACTTATTGACAGCATGTATTACAGCTAGAAATTCTTTTTCAGTAACAGTGTAATTTAGTTCAACAGGGGATAAATTTTTGCTAATATAATAAATTGCATATGGTTTTTTATCCTCTTCCTTCCCAAGGACCGCTCCAATAGCTGTATCTGAGGGATCTGATGATATCTGAAATGGAAAATCCCAATTTGGTCCTCGAAGGACTGGGGTTGTGGACACAAGCTTCTTCAGATCCTGGAAAGCACGTTCACATTTTTCTGTCCAAAGAAAACCAACATTACCTGTCAGTGCATACAAGGGTGCAACAATATGTGAAAAATGTTCTATAAACCTCCTATAATAACTAGAAAATCCAAGAAAACTGCATACCTCCGTTTGAGTGGTAGGAATGGGAATAAGCAAAATTATTTGGATTTTGGCTAGGTCTACCTAAATGCCAGCTTCTGAAATCTAGTGTCCTAGAATAAGTCCTTCAATCATCATCATATATTAGTTTTCATGGCTTAAACAAAGCCTAGTAGCAATGCAGCATTGTAGGAATTTTTCCAGTGTATCTAATGCTAGATCGAAATTGTCTCCATACGGTGTAAAGTCATCCATGTATACCTCAAGTCCTTCATTTATTAAGTCTGTAAAAATGTTGAGGATAGCCCTTTGGAATGTTGCAGGAGCGTTGCATAGGCCAAAAGGTAGAACTCTATAAGCAACTGTTCCCCAAGGACAAGTAAAAGTGGTTTTGTCTTGGTCTTCAGGGGCAATCTGGATCTGATTATATCCACTGAAGCCATCTAGGAAAAAAAAGAATTTCTTTCCTGCCAAAGTGTCTAATACTTGATCAATGAATGGGAGAGGGAAGTGGTCTTTTTTTGTTGCTTTATTTAGTTCTATGTAGTCCACACAAATTCTCCATTTCCCATTCTTTTTTGGTACTACCACAAGTGGAGAGACCCATTTACTATCGGATATAGGATAGATGAAATTGACATCTAAAAGTTTTTGAAGTTCAGCTTTTACCACATATTTTAGATGAGGATTAAATCTCCTTTGAGGTTGGTGAACAAGTCTCGCATCTTTTTCTATGTAAATGTGGTGTGTACATAATTGGGGATCAATTCCTTTCATATCAGGGTAGTCCCATGCAAATGCTTCTTTATATTTCCTTAATAAATGGATGAGCTTCGTTTCTTGTTCGGAGGTGAGGTTGGCATTAATGTTTAAGGTTTTTCCCGGTTCAATTTCCACAACTTTATTATTTGCAACAAAGGTAACAGGTATTGCTTGATCATGTGTATCTTTAAGAGGATCTTCTTCTAATTCGTTATTGAATGCTGCCTTTATCATGTGACATTGTGTGTGGGATCTGAGTTCAGTTTGACTAATAAAATTATTAATGGCATCGTCTTCTGTTTGGTCTTTTAATTCAAGTGCCTCATGTATAGTTAATGGAGATCTAATGTTATCAGTAAGGTATGATACAGGTGCTTATTAGTTTTGATTATTGTGACACTCGGCTATGCTGGAGGATATAAAGCTAAGTTCTTGATATTCGCTCCTCTCGTTATGGTCATATTGTCTTGTCGGCAGCCAATATAGGCATTGGAAGTTGCAAGCCAAGGTCTACCTAAAATCAATGGGTGTCCATCAAGTCGGCTTTTGGGATTTATTATCAGAAAATCGGTTGGATATTCCCAGGAGTCAAGAGATACCATGACATCGTCTAGTGTGCCCTCTGGCCTAACCACAGATCGGTCAGCCAGTTCTAGTAAGGTAGAGGTGGGTTCTACAGATGTAATGCCTAGCTTTTGGCAAGTAGTAGTTGTTAAGATGTTGATTGCAGCTCCTAGATCAGCTAAGGCATTGGGGAAGGTTTGACCATAAATTTTTACGATGACTGTTGGATTTCCTGGGTCTTCGTATTTAATGGGTGTTTCGTTTCCTGATAATAAGTCAGATAGAGTGCCAACTACTTCGACTCTTGGATTGTTTGCTATATTCCTCCTTGGTTTCTTTACACACAATTCTTTTATAGTCTTTGCATATATCGGGATGTCTTGAATGGCTTGGAGGAATGGAATTTTTATGTACAAATTTTGTAATTCTCCCAGAATGTCAAAATCAGGATATTGTGTAGGTCGAGGTATGATTAATTGTTCTGGGAATGGGGGAGAGGATTTGGTTGCTTGGTTATGAGTTTGTTGTTTGTTCACATCCTCTTCTTGTGACAGTTGTTCTCTGGGTAACTAATTTTCAACATGGGTTGTCTTATCTCCCTCAGTTTCAATAATACGCCCAGATCTTAGCTGAAGATCATTACACTCCCTCAGATCGGCTCTTATTTCTATTGTTTCTGCTATTTGGACAGATTAGATTCGTCTGTTATTTGGATTATTGTTGGGTCAGGCTGGGAGTTGTGGTCTCAGATTAGACTGGGGATTTTGTTGTAAGGCTGGCAATGTAGGTTGAGGGAGCGGAATGGTTCCTACTGGCTGATGCATCGGTCTTTGCCAAATTGTTTGCCAGGCTGGACTTTGTGAAGTAGGGGGAGTCCATTATGCTGGGTATGCATTACTTTTCCAATATGGTGGGGCATATGGAAAATTTAACCAACTAGATTGGCTTGCCTGATTCGGCCACAGGGTCGATGAAGGAAACGACTGTGGGGACCAATTTGGAAATGGGGGTTGAGGTTGATTTTGCCACATATTATATTGTTGAGAATTATACTGTGGAGACTAAAAAGAAGAAGCTGGGTCCGAAAACATACCAGACTGTCACGGCTGCCACTGATGGCACTGGTTGAGCAGATATACCGATTCTGGCTCTTCTTCTACTTCCTTATATACTGCTTATAATCTGGGAAGTGAGGGACAGCTTTCCGTAAGGTGATCTTTTGTGCAGATGGCACATGTTTGGACTACATCTAGTGGACACTCCTTATGGCTATGTTTCTTCCTGCATCGGGGACAGAAGATTGCCAAATTCTATTCTGCCTCCATTTGCTTCTGTTTGGCCTGCATAATATCAAGTTGTGTAGTTAGTGTCCCTAGTATATCAGTTTTAAAATTTTCCAATAAATTTCCAATTTCTGCACGTGTTACTCCTTCTGTCGAAATTTTATTATCTCTTACAAACCGATCATGTTCTATCGGTTTTAATCTTGTGCTGCCTCTCGAGCTCCTGATACATAAATCAATAATGTCAGCAAAATTTTCCTAATAAATATCTCCTTTTCCCATAATGTTTAATGTTTCAATCCATTGTTCCTTCATGCCCCTAATTAATGCTGTTTTTAACACATTATCAGGTAAAGGTACTGATGCATAAGGAGATCTTTGAAGGTTATGCTGAAAACGTTCCACATACTCCTCTAATGTTTCATTTGGTCTAGCTACCATCTGGAATATTTCGTCCTTCAGTTCTCTAGACCTGCAATAGTCCTGATATTTTTTTAGAAAAGATTCTTTCATTTGATCCCAGTTATTTATAACCCCGCCACCTAATCCCATAAACCATCTTAAGGCAGCCCCTTTTAATGTATAGGGAAATAATTTCAGTTTCTAGGGGTCAGTGGCGTAATCATATGCCCTACACAGCACATCAAACTCAAATAGAAATGCATCTGGATCTTCTGATGTAAGACGATGGAATGTGGGGATATGTTGAAGAGGGATTGCTTTCATAGGTGCATTTGCTGCAGTATACACTATGGGGTATTGCAATGTAGAGGTTTGGTTGTTTGGCTGGTTTTGAGCCATTTGGTTGAATATATGCCAATAACCTTTTGGGATATCTAGGAGGGTATTCCTAGGTTGAAAGGGAATGGCTTTAACAGGAATGGTTTTAATAGCGCTTCCTATATCTGGGATAATGAGAGTGCCTAATGTTCGAGGATATTTAGTTTCTTCAAAAATGATTCTTGCAGCACTTCCCTTGTCTAGGTTGTTCAATGGCTGAGTTGTCCCAAGAGGAGACCTCGGTTCCTTAGTTTCCCCTATCTCTCCTCCTCCTTCACAAATATTGCTGAAATTCCCTTCTTGCAATCGTTCTAGAGTAGAATTTTCAATTTCTTGAAAGTCCTATTCTTCAGTTTGACTATGCACCTCAGCAAAGGCTACAGATGGTGATTCTGTGGCCTGAAGGGAACTAGTAGGCTATCTAGAAATAACTTTTCTGGGTCCTACTGAAGGCTGAGATTCTGCTTTCTTGAATATTTCGTCTATGAAGGTTGATCGGCCAAGGGTCACCAGCCCCTTAGCTTTTTATGGCTTGGGTAGAGGCTTGGAATCCTTTTCTTGCTTTTTCTGCTTAGTCATGCACACAAATCAACTTCTAGGTTCTACCCAAACAAAACAGCAGAAAATCTGTAGGAAAGTAGGCATGGGAGCAGGGCTGTTACATGCTCCACACATAGGTTCTTACCTTCCGTTTTTAAAACCCAATTCTTCCCTAGTAGGTTCTTATGCTACTCTACAAAGAAACCAATGGCTACACTCTTTCCCCGGCAACGGCGCCAAAATGTCGAGCTATAAAAAGGGTATCTTTCACCTCTAATTACCTCACATTAGTTTGTCAATCCAGGAACGTTTTGTTATTTCAAAGAGTGTCTCAGTCTGAGGCTATCATTTGCCAGAGTAATGCTAGTAGTACAGTGCTAAAAAATACAAGAGTAAAAAGATGCTTGTTTATAGCAAACTACTTTTAAAGACTAAACCATGCATTCAGAAAACTAAGCAATTTATCAGCCAAGGGTTCATTAGCAGTAACTCATCCCTTTGTAAAATGATGGAACTAAAGGAAATCAGGGAACAGATCATCGACCTGGGAGCCAGACAGTAAATGTCAATGCTCACTACAGCCTTAGATCGCTCTTCACACCACACAATAACGCAAATGACAGGAAATGGAATGGCAGATAAGAAATAGGATAGCAAATAAGAAATGGAACAACAAACCTAAAATGGAACAACAAACAGGAAACTGTAACAGCAATTAAGTCTAACAAGCAGTAACACCTTAGTCTACAAGATCAAATGCAATAATCGTGTCCTACAGGAATCAAATGGCAATCCTTCACTTTTAAGGATGAATTGAACAACACACAAAAATGGAACAACACTGATTAATAATGGACTATAGAACAGTGCTTGAAAACCATACATACATGCACACGGCACACCTTAATAGTAATATGATCTTGGTAATCCAGTTATCAATCTTAATTATAAAGAATATGACTGTATTTCAGAATGGAATAACAATGTCTATAGATTCAACAATCGCAAAGAACATAATCCCTAAGATGAGTTTAGTAATACCAATGAAATAAGTGTACAACACAGATACTCTGTAATTGAACAGCAACAGTATTCTGTAAAGACCGGTGATATTATATCAGCACTTAAAGGAACAGTAATACGTTGCAAAGTTAATACAATGGTTCTGTCTTCGGAAACTTCAATAAATCAAACATAATAGAGCATGTGATGTAAACTAACAGAACATATCAGATTACCAAATAACGCTGATAGGCAAACCACGCATAAACCAAAAGTAATAGTACAGGAGCAAGTGTCCTCCAGGGCCGGGCTCTTAGCCTCCAAGGGTACACCACTTGAAGTTATTCCAAACTCAGAGATGAAATAGCAACCGAGTTTGTATTAATGCATAAGACAGAGTTACAGTAGATAAATTCTTAACAAGACTTGATGATCAAAGTTTCAATCTTAAGAGAAATTACATAAAACATAACAGACTCCTCGGGCTAACAGTGCTGCCCCTTTTTATAATGGTGAAGGCAGAGATGTCTAGGTGCAAAAATAGTTAAAGCAGCGATCCCTCAGGATCAAAGGATCCTGAGGGATTCGCCGAACCGTTAGTCCTTAGTTATCTCTTTTCTTTCTTGCATCGAGCCGATATCTCCATTTCCTTTCCAGGGCTGATACACTTTGATTTGGTTTGCCTTGTTTGCATACGGTTCCCCGTCAAAGGGACAGCGATTAACCCAGCCTTGTTCTTTCCTTTGGAATGGCATTCTTTCGTTTTTCCTTCTTCCTGCATAAGAAAATGACAATTGTCAGTGTTTTCGTTTTGCACATTAATCTCACAGGTTTTATTACAATTCCTTATCATTTACCTAGTTCATGATGCAAAAGGTTTGTAAGTTCTAATGAAAAGATGCTGAAATAATTACCAAAAACATACCTTCTTTAGTACTCCACACACCCGAGGTCCAGCCCCTTTGGTTGACCTCCTGACCTACGACTTGGCCAACTTGCTAACCAAAACTTGATTTTTAACTCGTTATTTATTTTTCTTTTCACAAAATTCAATACCTTATTTTTTCCATGGTCTCTTCAAGCTTTTCAAGCACTACAACTAACACTTGTCTTTCCAATAAGCCCCAAAAAATTGGGAGACAACTTAGAAGAAAAACCAATTATAAGAAAATTTAGCAAACAACAATATTATCAAGTGAATTATTTCCCAAATGTACACAAAGTTGTAACAACTCATCAAAAGTGCAGGAAACATACTTTCCTTAGCACAACAACCCTATCATTTGAGAAAATATGTGAGAAAGGTTTAGCATGTCATGCATATCTAATCGAATGAAAGAATGTGACTACAAGGGATGGAAACAAATTTTCCTTCCCTTCAATCATGAATAAGCCAATTGGCATTCAAGTAAGATATACTAATACTTATTCAACATAAGTTATCAACCATTCCCCAATGCTTATTAATATTAATTGTGAAATCACATTAGAAAGTGAAATTCAACACTGTCATAGTTAAATGGTCCCCACAAACCAGATGTTTTTGTAGAATCAATCATTCTATGAGATCATTCAATGTTATACTCATGTGTATTATAATCATCGAGTTACACATATAATCACAATAAACCAAGAGATTTTCAAGCAACAAATAATTTTTCATTCATTCACAATTTAACATATATTTTGTACAATATTTTGTGAAACTGAGTTAGGGACTACAACTCTCCACCCAACCATAGACAAGATACAACTAAGCTTACTTGCAGTTGTCACCCCAAATCAAGATTACAGAGACTGAGGTGGTTTGTCTCAAGGTAATTTAGACTAATTCCTGACTAAAATAGGGACTCCATAGGTCCTCCTACCACTACCTACCAGCTACCCAACAGTCAACAAATGCACAAGGAATCCACAGGTCTACTTCCTCCACCCTTCATCTACCCAATAGCCACACACACACACTTTAGGGAATCCATAGGCTTCACCTCCATGCTAGAAGTATGTAACATATTGATTCCACCCAATGAAGGGAATCCAAAACTCACTACTCATAATCAAATGGAAAATAAGCAAGGAGACTCCAAATCTTCCCCAATCAGGAATCTAAGGCCTAATTCTCTACCCTAGGATATTAAGAGAATATATAGAATGACATCTCCACCCTCCATCCCCCTAGGGAATCCTAATATTAAACCTCACCTAAAAGAAGTATGGTTGTGCTCTCAGTTCTCAACCAAGCTTGTAGATCTCTTCTAATAGTGCTGACAGAAGCACGTATCCTCCACATTGTTATAGGTATCACTCATAATTTTATAAACCATACATTCTCCATACCTATTCTATTCACAACCAAAAACATTACGTATACTTTGGTGCATGTGTTAATCACCACCAACGAGCCTCTCTCGTGTATTCCTGTGTGTGCAAGTCCAAAATCTACTCGTCGATATGCATAGGAATTTTGTATATTTTCCTAAGTGTAATTCCGAGAATCCTTTGCAAAATATCTTCAAGAATTCCTATGCGTACCTTATTCATAATGTTGAAAAAATGTTCACAAAACTCTCACATATTACCTTCTTGTACATGTGTTCCCTTCCCTACTTGCAATCTTCTTGTCTCTTCTAGGAGTTCATTTTGCCTCCTTTCCCTCTATGTGTCTGTACTTCTTCCCACCTCCCTTGCTCACGACCATGCTTTTCTAATGAAATTATGTTCAAGCATCATATAAAACTCCTGTGCATTTAAATTTTGTACTTTTCATGTCTTGTGCAGCTCCCAAGCAAGCATGGGTTATGTCCCTTCCTTTGTAGTCCATAAATTCACAACACAAATCCCATTAAAACACCACACCAGATCCATTAAGAACAAAACCATCAACCATCAATAGTTATCCAAAAAATCCAGTTTTCTTACAAAAAGTAAGATGAAATTCCCGAGTAATTAACCTCCCTCAGTCCCTTGGAATCTATGTCCCTTACATAGCCAATTTTAAGTTTTTAAATTTCAAATACAAAAATATTTAGATGGCATGTATAAGATCAATACAACCAAGTTGTCACAACATAAAAAATGAGAATGCACTCATACTCACTCATCCATCAAGCATTAACTTATTCAACACTGAATTAGCTCTTCCTAGAAACATTCAATAACAACACTAGCAATGCAATAGTGCACTTGAAACATGCTAAAAACGTATAGCAGCATATCAATCCAAACCTTAACAATAGAAAATACATCAAGCCCTATCTCAAACACTAGATTTTCTCATAACCTTCCCAAATATCAACAGGAAGATTTGGTCATCAATTATGAGTTCAAACACTGTGAAGCCCTTTTGATTAGTCCAAATCTTATTCTTGGTCATCCAGATTCTTTCAAAATTGAATTTGGATCAAGATTGGCTTCAAAAAACTCATAATAACCAAACTATTCCATATTATAAATTAACTTCTCTACAATTAATTTTCAAGTGTTCTTGTTGGATTCTAGCACCTGAAAATTATGGAACTCAATGAAAAATTAAAATCCAAAATTATAATAAGGTTTTGATCTTACTACTATGGGTATGAATCTGAGACTCGAGGCTTACAATATGTGATTCCTTATTTATCAACATACACAATTTCAATAATAGTATTATTCATGCAAATCAAATATAATATTGTCTTCAATGTAAATATAACGTTGATCTCATAAGCGGTGTCAATAAGCTCCAATGAAGAATTTAAGCCTATCTCAACCCCAATGTTTAATTTACCTCTATTCATATGCAATGAAAACAAAACAATCATCATCAAACTTAGGCTCAATCCCTCATTTGTATTTGTTTGTTCATTCATCAATTTGACATTGCCAATTAGCCTTTTGGACCCTACATACTATGTAAACTCATATTGCGATTAAATGATGTGTCAATCAATGTTCAACTCAAATATTCATTTCAACATTGTTATGAAACCAGCTCACAAAAAGATAGAAAAGAGAGATCCACGCCTTAGAATTCAGCCTCTTCGAGGGGGCAACCTCCTTTACATTACATAAATGAAAAATTCTTGGACGATACAAATGACAAAACCTCCTTTCTATATATAGGAGTTTAAGGAGTCACAATATAATCCAGCCGACCTAACAATAATAATATAAAGCCACAAAAATAACAATAGAGGGATTCCATGGGGCACAGAAATAACAATATGGGGGTAATAGGGGCACAACAATATAAATAGGGGGTATAACTACAATAGTAATGGGGTAATCACTAGTATTATAGGGACCCAGCATGCCCCTCTCCTTCAAAAAAGTGTTGTCCTCAACGCTTGAGCAGTTCTGGATACTTCTGCATAAAATTCTCATCCTCCCATGTGGAATCTTTAGCGGATAAGTTCTTCCACTTGATAAGATACTCTGAAATTGATCGATTTCGTAGCTGTCGAGTTCTTGTTTCTGTGATTGCTTCCGGTTCCAATATAATTTTTCCTTCCTCGTCAAGTTCTGGCAATATTGTTTGAATTGGGAGCTTGTCACCTATAACCTTCTTTAAACATGAAACATGGAAAACTGGGTGCAATCGAGAAGCTGCAGGAAGCTCCAATTTGTATGCCATAGTACCAATCTTTTCCAACACCTTGTACGGACCATAATACTTTGGTGATAATTTATTATCCTTCTTAGCTTGCTTTAGGGACATTTTCTTATATGGTTGTAGCCGTAGGAATACCCAATCACCTACATCAAAACTTCTTTCACTGCGATGTTGATCTGCTTGTTGTTTCATTCTATTTTGTGCCAACACGAGGTTATCCTTTAAGAGTTGGAGGACTTGTTGTTGATGTTCGATGTGATGTTCCACTGCCTGAACCTTAGAATTTTCTCTTAAATATGATGTGATGGATGGTGGTTGATACCCATAAAGTGCCATAAATGGGGTCATTTTTGTTGCTGTATGGAAGGAAGTGTTATACCACCATTCAGCCAGAGGCAACCATTTGACCCATTGTGTCTGTTTATCAGATACAAAGCAACGAAGATATCCTTCCAAACATTTGTTTACTATCTCAGTTTGCCCATCAGATTGAGGATGATAAGATGAGCTATGAGCTAACTGAGTACCAAGACAAGAAAATAATTCTGTCCAAAAATTTCCAGTGAAAATGGGATCTCTGTCACTTACAATAATCTTTGGGTTTCCATGTAGCTTTTGAACTGTTTCCATAAATGCAGTAGAAACTGTACTGGCTTTAAATGGATGTGATAATGCACAAAAGTGTGCATACTTGGTAAGTCTGTCAACTACCACCATGATGACACTCTTTCCCTCAGACTTGGGTAAACCTGTGATAAAATCCATTGAAACCTCCTCCCAACGTTGGCTTGGAATGGATAAAGGTTGTAATAGACCTGGTGTCTTAATTGTTTCAACTTTATTTTGCTGGCAAACCAAACATTCCACCACAAACTTTTGAATATCTGATTTAAGGCCATCCCAAAAAAATTCCTTCTTAACCCTGTGGTAAGTTTTTAAAAATCCTGAGTGCCCTCCTAAGGGAGAAGTGTGCAATTCCATAAGAATCTTTTGTTTTAGCTGGGAATTCTTACAGAGGTATAAGCGATCTTTGTACCATAACGAATCATTTTTCCAGCTAAATGTATCAGAAGTACTGGAATCTTGTTGTAGCTTTTGAATAAGTGCCCACACTTCTTCGTCATTCTTCCATTCCTCCCTTGCTTCGTTTATCCAATCTGGTTGGATAATAGAAATGGCACACAACAATGCTTCCACATCCTCATCCTTTCTTGAGAGTGCATCTGCCACCACATTTTGCTTCCCTTTTTTGTAGATGATTTCAAAGTCATAACCCAACATCTTTGTGACCCACTTTTGTTGCTCTTCAGAGGATAATCTTTGTTCTAAAAAGTATTTAAGGCTATCATGATCCGTTTTTACCTTGAAGTGTCTTCCCATTAGGTAGGGTCGCCATTTCTTAAGTGCATGGAGTATTGCCAACATTTCCTTCTCATAAATAGCTTTGCTTAAAAACTTTCCCTTGATTGGACGACTTTCAAAAGCAATGGGTCTTTCATCTTGCATTAGAACAGCACCAATTCCATTTCCTGAAGCATCACATTCCACAATAAAGGTTTTTGTGAAGTCCGACGTAGCTAAGATCGGTGCTTGGCACATTGCCTCTTTAAGATGTTCAAAGGCCTTTGTTGCTTCCGAAGTCCATGAAAATGAATCTTTCTTCAATAATGTTGTTAGAGGTGCTGCTATTCTCCCATAATTCTTAACAAACTTGCGATAATACCCTGTCAACCCAAGAAATCCTCGCAGATGCTTTATGGATGTGGGGATTTTCCATTCCTTAATGGCTTTAATTTTGCTAGGGTCTACCTTAACTCCTTCATGAGATACAATATGACCCAAATATTCCACCTCCTGGACTCCAAAGAAACATTTGGATCTTTTTGCATATAATTGTTTCTCCTCCAATAGTTGTAACACCCTGTCAACATGTTCAACATGATCCTTCCAAGACTTGCTGTAGATTAGTATATCATCAAAAAATACTAACACAAATTTTCTAAGGAATGGTTTGAAAATTGAATTCATCAAACCTTGAAATGTTGAAGGTGCATTGGTAAGGCCAAAAGGCATGACCAAAAATTCATAATGACCCTCATGAGTTCTAAATGCCGTTTTCGGAATGTCTTCAATCTTCATTCTAATTTGATGATATCCCGAACGAAGATCCAACTTGGTGAAGTAAATTGATCCATGCAATTCATCCAGTAATTCATCAATAACAGGAATGGGGAACTTATCTTTAATAGTGAGCTTGTTGAGCTCCCTATAATCTGGACACATGCGCCATGATCCATCCTTCTTGTGCACCAATACTACTGGAGCTGAGAAAGAACTTTGACTTGGTTGAATTATACCAGCCTCTAGCATTTCTGCAACCATACGTTCAATTTCACTTTTTTGGACATATGGATATCTGTACGGCCTGATGTTTGGAGGAACACTTCCTGGAATCAGATGAATAGCATGATCATGATCACGCATAGGTGGGAGACCTTTGGGAGTCTCAAATACCTTGGAATGATTGTCCAGGACATTTTGGAGATCTGGAGAAATAGATGATTCCAATGTGGAAACATCTAGCGAACATAATTGTGCAATTACACCTCTTTGCTCCTTTTTTAGAAGCTTTGTCATGCCATTAGAGCTGATTATCTTTCCTGGTTTCCCTGCAATACCCCTTAATTCAACTTCCTTTCCTTCCACAGAAAATTTCATGAAAAGTTCTTGAAAATTAAAAGCTATTGTACCCAAGGATTGTAGCCATTGGACTCCTAGTACAACATCAGCACCTCCCATTGGAATGGAAAGCATTGGGCTAGTCAATACATATTCTCCCATGGATAGCTTGATATTATGGCACTTTCCAAAACAATTTATTGTTCCTCCATTTGCAATCATCACTTGACACTCTGGTGCTGGATATAGGAAGCAATTCAATTCTTTTGCTACCTTACAATGAATAAAATTGTGGGTGCTTCCTGAATCAATCAACACTATTACCTTTTTCTTCTTGATTTGTCCTTCTATCTTGATGGTTTGAGGAGTGGTAATTCCCGCCAATGCATTACAAGATATGGTCGGATTTATTTGTTCTTCATCTAGGCTTTGTTCCTGGAATATATCCTCTTCTTTTGACCTTTCTTGCTCCTTTTCTTCTTCCTCTTCACAATCTATGTAGAATAATTTCTTCTCAGCACACTTATGACCTTTTGTATATTTGCTATCACAATTGTAACAAAGCCCTTTTGCTCTTTTTTCTTCCAATTGTTGTGGTGTCAACCTTGTAGGTTGTGGAAGACTATGGGCAACAACACTTCCGTCTTTATAGTTGTGAATGGTATGCTTCCTAGTTGCCATAATTTTGCTTTCCATTTTTCTTGCTAACCTGAATGCCTTCTCTAATGAATCAGGTTCCCAAAGGCGCACATCATGTTGGATATTATCCTTTAAAGACCCTATGAACACATCAATCCTATGCTCCTCTGGAATATCTTTTACCCTTATGTTCAATTTTTGGAACTCCTCAATGTGCTCCATTATTGAACCCTTTTGTTTGAGACTTATCAATTGGCTAAAAAAAGTGTTGCTTTTTGTATCCTCATAATGTGCTATCAATTCTTCCGTAAAAATTGCCCAAGTGATAAATTGTTTACGAGAACAAAGCCATTGATACCATACAAACTGATTTGGTTCCAAATATAAAGTTGCCATACGTACCTTTTGTGTGTTTTGCACATTATTGAGATCGAAGAATTGCTCCATCTGTAATATCCATGTGGTGGGATCCTTGCCATCAAACTTCCTCATATCAATTTTTGGAACATGGTGAGTCTTCGATCCAACATTAGAGTCTATGGAATCATGATTAACATTTCTTTTGTTCTCATCATGAGTTTCCTTTACTACCTTTTCACCATTAGTGACCCTTTCTTGTAGCAACTTCTTCAATTCTTCCATGTCTGTCTTCAAATCTATCTTCAAATTTGCCATCGAATCCTCCATAATAGCTTCCATACCCTTTATCTTAGATTCCACGCCATTTACCTTAGCTTCTGTTAGCTTTTGTGAGCGTGACATTTGTTGCACTTGTTCTTGTAATTTTGATATATCATGTAGCATTTCTTCCTCTTCTTCATGAGTCATGCTAGAGCTTTCAGGTTCCTTACTAGGTGTTTGCATTTTCTTTCCTCGGGGCATCAGTTACCGATAATAATGCTTTACTATGCCCTTTGAATTCCGTTAAACCAAGCTTACACAAAAATTTAAAAAAACTACACACCTTTTTTTTCACTTTATAGAAGCCTGATATTGAATCTGATGTATCTCTGTAATCTTGGATCATCCAATTCTGAAGTTGCTACCTATAGTAGCCTTCTGCATCCTCTTTCCAATGCCACAAATCTGAGCCAAATTGGATTCTCCAAGGAAGCGTTATGTGAAATCTCCCACAATGACTCGCTTTTAGACTGGTTCAGTAGAGCGAACTTGTACGACGTGCCACGAGTCCCTGTTTCAACCTTTGAATCTGAAACACACACACAAGAAACTATAGTCTGTCCTCTTTCTGTACCTTTTTACGAAATTTCAATCCGATCCTCAGAGAGAGAGTTATGACGATTTTCCCCCGGTCACCTGTTTTGAATGTAATTCAGGAGTCTGCAAAAAGGCCAACTTCCTTAGATCATATCTCCGAAACTATTGTGCGAAAAGCTCTGAAATTTGGACCCAAGGTTCAGCGCCAATTCTTCTCAAATGGGTTTTGTTTTCGACTTCTGAAACATCACAGAAAAAGAGTTATAGCGAAAATGCCACGATGACCTGTTTGGAGCATCGAAACCCTAGAATCCAAAGCTCTGATACCAAATGTTATGAAACCAGCTCACAAAAAGATAGAAAAGAGAGATCCACGCCTTAGAATTCAGCCTCTTCGAGGGGGAAACCTCCTTTACATTACATAAATGAACAATTCTTGGACGATACAAATGACAAAACCTCCTTTCTATATATAGGAGTCTAAGGAGTCACAATATAATCCAGCCGACCTAACAATAATAATATAAAGTCACAAAAATAACAATAGAGGGATTCTATGGGGCACAGAAATAACAATATGGGGGTAATAGGGGCACAACAATATAAATAGGGGGTATAACTACAATAGTAATGGGGTAATTACTAGTATTATAGGGACCCAACAAACATGGTCAATTGCATCTAATATTTATGTATGGTTTGGTCATACAACTAATAGTTCGACACTCCACTAGGTTCTGATCACAGCACATCGGGTTCCAACTATACACCATAGTGAACCATAGCCAAACTTTGTTGGGTTCTGATCATACATGTCATATTTAGAAATACAGTACATTGTTGTTGAAACCAAATCAATGTAGCCCCTTTGAATTCAAACCACAATATTTATTAGCCAAATAGCTTTGACTTTGTATAATTGATGATTGAATGAACCACCAAGAACTATGAACTAGCGAATACAAAAAAAATCATACCAATGAACATTAGAATTATAGACTAAGAATGCACCATCACAAACCATAACTGAGAGGGCTATTGAGGATCAAGAATCCCATCACCTAAATTCAGCACAGTGAGAATCTTGTCATCAAATTCAAACTCACCCTTTTCTATTAGTCTTCACAAACAAATTTATAAAAAAAATCATATGGAAGATAATTCAATCAATCTCTTGCATACATATATTTTTCCAATTCATAGCTCATGAGAGCCAACCATGGACCAATTGCAAAGTAATTAAAAATTCAAGGCAACAATTATGTCAAAGTGGCCAGCTCAAATCGTGACCTCCACTGAAGTGTGTTAATTATTTTTTTGGAGATTAGTTTCTAGATCCATTGCATAAGATGTTGGGAGTTATCGAAATTTTGATCCTACTCGTGAGGTTCATCATCAAGATAAGTCATTGTGAAGAAATATGACCATGCTAGGTAGTACTAAATATGAAATGCAAAGGGTAAAGGACCGACATATAGAACACCCTAAAAATTAAAACTAATGATTAAATATTTTATTGAATGTTAGGGATTGTTTAATTAATTATTTAAGTGTCAATATTAGTTAATTAATATTGTAGATTATTCTTAAAATAATATGATAATATTTTAATATTAATAATCTTATTAATATTGATAATTAATATAAATGTATTAATATAAATATAAATATATAAAGAATAATTAGGATGTTACTATATGATACAATATATTAATATTTTATATTAATAATTAATATTATATTATTCATTCATGCCTATTCTAATCAAACTTCAAATTTGCTCATAAAACAATGCAATTTCTGGCAAGAGTTTGATAAAATACAACAGAAATTTTTGGAAATTTGGCTTACAATTGTCAATTTTCAATATTTTTGGTGCCCTAGCAATGAATCCATTCCCACCATCAAAAACAAGATTTAAACACCCCTTCTGTAATATTTGTTGAGAAAAACAAAGGGCAGATTCTGACGATTTTTTGTCATTCGGGAAAATTTGTCGCCTTGGTAGACAATGCCATTCATTAATATTAATACTAAAACCTAATATATGTTAATATTTGTGTAATTTTTAATGTATCATTCATATTTATATCATTTTTATTTATTGAATTATGGTTATATGTGTGTGTGTGTGTGTGGGTAACGTTAAAATTATTTTAGAGTAGGATATTTATTGGAATTTTATATTAATAATTTTTTATTAGTATATTAATTAATTAATAATATATTATAACAGGGATTAATATAGGATCATTAGGATTATTTATGATTAAGAAAAATAGTTTATATAAAAATTATTAAAATGGGGGGAACAATTAGTAAGGGATGGTTTAGAGGTGATGGTGGGAATCCATCTTTCACTAATTTTCCACCCATCATCTATGTTACAATTATTAGGGTGCTTTCTTATTTCAAGAGCCTCTCTAATTTTTTTTGTGTTGGTAATGGTTAATTCTTGCTCAGATACTTGCATTTTCAAAGAAAATATGATGCTTTGTCTTAAGGGAATGTTCAACAAGGGAAAAGGAGCAGGAGTGATTGTGTTTTATACGAGCACAATGTTCTTGAATTGTAATGTTTATGAAACGACCAGTTTCTGCTACATAGGATTTACCACAAGAGAAAGGGATTAAGTATACACCTTTTTTATTGGTGGGGTCAATGGGATATTTGATGGATCTAAGGTCACTGCAAAAAGTGTTGATAGGTTTAAAGGTAGTGGTGATGTTTTTCTTCCAAAGGATATGATAAATTTTGTCAATAGTTCCTTGAATGTAAGGGAGACAAACTTTGGAAATCATATTTATCATATCATATTTTTCTCTAATACCTTTGTTGGCATTATTGAAGCCATTAATACATTGTCTCTTAGTGTAGCCATTTTTGTTCAAAACATCAACGAGATGGACCTTCTTAATTTCCAAAAGGTTATTATCATAAATTCTTAGGGCTCTTGTGGCTAAGGAGTTAAGAACTCAAAGTTTTTATTAGGATGATGGTGGGAATCAGCATGGAGGTATTATTTAGTATGTGTTTGTTTGTGGAAAACCTAATGGGAGATGGATCCATCATGGTTTCTGGTAATAAGAACACCCAAAAAAGGAAGATTACCATATGCTTCAATCTCCATGGTGAATTTCATAAATTTTGATTGATCATTAAGGTGTTGCTTGAATATTTCTAATTTTTCACGTCCATGGGGCCAAATGATGATGGTGTTGTCAAAAAATATTTTCCAAAGTTTGCATTTGAAAGTGGAAGAGTCTAAAGCCTTGTTTTCAAGGTCTTCCATAAACAAATTAGCAACTACAGGGGAAGAAGGGGATCCCATTGCCACACCATATGTCTATTCATCAATATCATTTTGAAAACTACAAAATGTGGATTTTTTATAGATTTCAGTTAGTTTGGAAGCGTTTTGATAGGCTATTTTATTGATAAAATTCATGGAGCCATCACTGGGAATCTTAGTGTAAATTGAAACAACATAAAAAGTAAAAAGTTCATATGGTTTAAGTTTTATATCATTAATTTCACTAATAAAATGGGAAGAGTCTTGAATTAAGGAGTTGGTATTACCTACGAGAGGCTTGCGCTTCTTGGCAAGGCACTTGGCAAGAAGGTAGTTGGGTCCTCCAATAGTATGAAAAATGTAGCAATAATTTATGTCATCATCGAACATGCATATTTTAATAAATGTTGGTTCTTTAGGAGGGCCAACAATGGATCCATATCATAAGTTTCAAAACCTTATGCTCATAGTTTTATTTTGAAGATAATACTCAAAAAAATGTTGGCTTAGTTGAGGTTCAACAAATAATATCAATGGTGATTGACAAGCAATGGGAGAAATAACCATGCATTGTGGTTCCCCGACATTAAGTAAGCACATTCCACAACCGAAAGGAACCACCTAGCATGTAACCTACCATTGGAAATGACATGATGAGAATTATCATCATATGATAATATGATTTGAAAATTCATAGATCTTTCCATTCAATTTTCTCATCAAAAGTGGGGCATCATGACCACGCCATGGGGGATTCTAAACTTTTGGGCTTCGCTTTCTTCCTTCCAAGGCTTCTTGTCCATTGGAGCTTCCAAGTAACGCAATCCATAGACAGGTATTTAGAGCATTCAATGATTAATGTTGGCATCAATGAAAACACCATTCAACATTCTATTATAACTATGTTTCTTTCTTATTATTGCATTGTATGGATGCATCAAGCAAAGTGTTATGAATTGAGGCACCCCTTTCAAACATTTTACATATTTCTAGTTATTTTTTACAATCGTTGTGAATATGTATAATTAGATTTAGTTTTCCCATTAAAGGCAAATTTTTATAGAATGTTTTCATATATTGGGTTCTTGTTCCCCTCACTATTTCAAAAAATTGGTTCTCATAGACCCCATAGGTGCCTCAGGTGATAGTACACTTGTTTCATAGGTGATGTCGAAAGGGTTGGTATCCAGTAGGGTATGTTGGTTGCACCACACACATTAACTTAGGTTGAATTCAAAATAAGTGACAACAGGTGGTATGGTTCTATTGACGGTGCTGGACCCACCAACACTAAGGGAATCTCCCGATATGAAGTCCCAACTAGACCTCACACTGTTTGGTGTAGGATTCCTATCCAGTACGATGGCCCGAATTCCATTATCTTATATATTTTTCTTCTCTCTTATTGTTTAGCACATGAGAGTGTTATACTTGTAACTTCAAGAAAGCAAGGTGAGTGTGCATGATGAGTGCTTAATGTAACTCTTGGTCCAAGTTCTCTTATTGTCAAAAGGGGGAAGTAAGGTGAGCCTTTTAATGAGGGGGAATAGTCCCAACCCATGAAGAAACACATGCGAAACCCAACAAGGTTCTGTCCAGCATCCAGCGGAATAGTCCACAACGGATACGACTGTCATGAAAACCAAAGTTCAAGGGAAAACACGTACATCATCCAGTAGAATAGTCCACATGGGGGTGACAGTCGTTAAAACTAAGAAAACACAAAGATGGTCTGTCTAATGTCTGGCAAAGTAGTCCACATGGATAGGATAGTAGCGATAAACAGTATAACACATCTTCAACAATATGAGTACTAAAATAATTGGAGTAGTTCAACTATCTTAGTACATGTTAAGAAAACATGCATTACAAACGTTTAAAGAATAGTCTTACAAACGAATATAAAACATGCGTGAAAATGTGTTGGCCTGAGATAGGCTTCAGAATTAAAAAAAATATCAAAGACACATGTGTACACCATACATCACTGGTCCTAGTAGTGGGACATTGGAGCCACTCCTCACTCCTCAAAGAATAGATTACAGACTCTCAAGGCTATGTGGGATGTTAGCTTAAGGGTGCCTAACCCAAGTTCAGATTTGTTCACGCCAACCAACAAAAACCTAACTGTTTTCCCTTTCGGCAAAAACCTGCATAGCACAACCTACAGTGTCACCTAAAGCAGTATTAGGCGATGCTAGAACCAAGTTTCTACATCTAGGGACATGTGATAAGCGGTTCTTACGCTCTAGTATTTCAAATCTTCCTTCGCGCATATTGATATACTTCTAGGGCTCATTACTGTAATTTGGGTAAAATGGATTCTAGACCTTCACAATGTTCTACGATCAATCTTTCTGAACCCTAAACAGACGAATTATCCACTTTTGTGAAACAATTAATTACCCTATATCTGCCTTTGCGCAGATCTACCTAATTCCTTAGAAAACATAACAAAATTAACCCTTAACTTCGTGAACATAGATAATTACTTTATTCATAGAGAAATAAGACAGGTTTAGTAGTTTCACAAAAAATTTATTCATTATTCCATGGAAAACATATTATAAAGCGATAGATCATAAGATATGCAGAATCAACAATAATGCTCAAATTGCAAGATAACACTTCAAAGTCAGTCTTTATTCATTCTCAATGTTAATATTATAGACTCTTTCACCCTTCGCACTCAATTGCACGGGTCTGCACACTCAATTACATACTTACTAAGGCCTTCTGCACACCCAGCTGCAGGAGCCTTCCCCTTTCACCTAAGTACAAGAAGCAGAGCCTTTCTACCTTAGCAATTGCCCAAAACAATCTCTATCTTGCTTTCACCACTATGCATTACTTCTTAGACTCGCTATGACTCAACTATACATATCTTTCTTCAATACAATACCATTGTATGTGGACCATGGGTGAGTCTTAAAACTAACTTATTTACTTACCCAAACAGGGGGCTAAACCCGTTTGATTATATCTACCTGCACGCTTTGCATCCATATTTCATGGAGATTTTACATCTTTTAAAAAATTTATACAAAATTTGGGTTAACGAGCTACAAAATTAACCCTAGGGACCCTATCCCAATAGGCCCCCACCACAAATTTTGTGACTCGCCCTTGAGTCACTCAGTTGGAACCTCGATCTTGCTACAGAGACCACCAAGCTTGACTTATAACACTGCAACTTCAGCGGTGCTCTATGTTGTAGCATGCTGCACTTCTTCCACCTACTTTTATGTTCTTAGGTTCTCCACTACTAGGTGCATTGTCCTCTGTGTATGTTGTAGCACCTTTAGAAGGGTCTCTTTCCTCTACAATTCTTCCATCTAGTTTTGTAGCTACTTCCCTTCCTGTAACTTCACAAGGTTTTGCGCTAGTGCCAAAGTGCATGCAGTCACTCGGACCTCACTATACTTATGTTGTGTCTCTTGGACATTGGCTTTCAACTTCTGCAAATCCAGGTCCTCCTACAGATTTGTCCATAATTCCATTTCTTGGTTGAACATCATTGTGTAGTCATTGATTGCGGTATCCAATGTGTTCACATTCTCCTTAATTTCTACTCCGCGTTGCTCATGAACCTTTGGCAGATTCGTTGGCTATAACTTCAACTGCAACTCTGATATCTTCATTTGGAAGTCAAAAGTAACCGTGCCAACTTCATCCTTTGATGTGCATACCGCAGTAGCCAATTTCCTTACTTTTGTCAAACCTTCGCCATCCTCAGAGATGTTCAATTCTGGCACTATTTTTCAGGCTTGTTCTATTGTTGTCTCCAGCCTCTGACTTTGTTGCTAAATCTCCTCCTTTTCCTTAAATGGCCGTGCTTTCTCAACAAACATCTATTCATTATTTATCTTGAACTCGTTGAGACTGTGAGGGCACATTGCTCTCTATTTTGCAACTCATATGAAACCCCCTGATGTAGTGTGTGGAGGGTCTAGAGTGGTAGTTCAGCCAAATTCACTCCCATTTATTTCATGGTACTTAGTACAATGCGGTTCTCATCTAACTCTTCTCAAATAGACCCTTCTAGAAATGGTATGACTCTGAACTCCATAGTTTGTTCCAGCTTAGTGACTATTCCACTTCCTTGTGTCAAACTCACTTGCACCCCACTCGCTTGCTCGATGCCCACCTAAATCCTATTAGCCTAGATCTGAATTTCATGCAGATCCTTTTGGATGCTCCCCATCTTCTACATATATTGTTCCTCAAATTGTTGCAAAAACTTAGTGGTGGTTTCTCTAACCTTGTCACCGATCTCATCGAGATCACCTTCTGTAAGCACCATCGGGTCAATGTGTGTATGCTTATCAGACTTATTCCTTTTCCATTTTCCACTCGTCTTATCCTACCCATTCCTTTTCAAGGTGAAGGGAGTGCTCCTCTCCTCTACACCACCTCCTTCCTACTCTGATTCTATTGCTCATCTATGTGTTGTGAAGCCACATTTTTTACTTCTTTTGTATCACGATGTTCTTTCTCATCCTACTCTTTCACAGCATGATCTTTCTCCACCCATTTTTCCTTCATAGCTACCTTAGTAGTAACTTCCTTCTTCTTTTTCTCAGGGAGCTCTCACGTGGCCTGCTAAGCGACTTCCTTATGTTTCGGTGCAGCGGTCGACTGTGCAACAGAGCTCTCTGCACCTTTTCTTGTACCCACACCCAACTTTGTGCTTTTGAGCCACTCCATTGGCCAAGCCCCCACGTTCTCCTGCACGTACGTCTTAGAGACCAAATATGGCAGCTTCTGCCATAGCTGCTTTGGGTCCTTCCATGCTCTGATTGACACACTGTGCAAATCGGCCTTGAACTCCACGTAGGCCATCAATTTCTCTAACAAGGTTGGGACAACCTTGGCCTTTGAATTATTACCATGCAAAGGTCTGTCTCCATTAGAATACAGAAAATTTTTGACTCCTTGATTCTTTCTGGATCCTTTGTTGTCCATAGCAACACAAACCTCGCTTCCTCGGGCAAATCTTCCCACTGCGGAGGAAACTAGTTGTCCTCCAGCAATCTCCAAGCAACTAAAACAATAGACAGTAATAGCCACACATAGTGGAAGGGCTTGCTCTCTTCCTATGCTTCCAATAGTTCGTGAGGAACTCCTTGCATAGATATTTTTCCCAGTTGTATTGAACACCCTTAAGGCACTGGTTTGTCAGCGATACTACCAACGCCAGAACTTTGTTTGCATGACACTTCCTCATGATTTTTCCTGCAAGAATCTAGGTGGAAAACTACAAATCCTGGTCCTGAATAGAGTGGATAAAGTATGTGCATGACTTCTTAACAAGCCTATACTCGGTCTTAATTTTATTTGCTAATTCATTTTCCCCACTTTTCCCTCCAAACTCTTTGGCAAGGTCCACTCCTTTGTAAGGTAGCTTCGTTATCCGATGGATTAACATGTCTGTAATTGGGATGGGCTCCATAAGCCATAGACACCCATTGTGCACTAGTGTAAGGAGCTTGTGCATGCACACCGTGTTGATAGTCAATCTATGAAAATGCGACATGTAGAGCATGTGTAGCAACCCCGCCTGCTCGACACCTCTGACCCACTTCATGGGTTCCAACCATGTAACCCCAGTCTCTTCATAGTATATCTTCATCATATATTTGTTGGTTGCCAAATGTGGGAACCTCTCATGGTCCATGAGGTCCCAATCCTCCATTTTCAGCATAGGAATGTGCATTAATGGTGTGCCTTCAAATTCCACTTGTTCAGGCAACAGGGGGGTCGAAATTGAGAATTTCCTGGAATCGGGGTCTTGGTAACCTTGGTTTTTCCCTTCCATGGAGGGATATATGATGGGAGCCATGAGATAGGCTCGACCTCTTTGACATCCAATTCCTCCACACCTTGGTATTCCACCTCCTCCAAATCAACCACTTTCTTCAGTTGTTTGTCTTTTTTCTCCTTTTAGCATACCTTTAGATTCTTCCTTGGTGATTGTGTCACTGACATTGGCTTTTCTTCTTTTCTTTGGCAGCGGAATGCTTTGGCCTAGGTGACCTCATGGCTCGGTGCATTAAAAATAGTAGCTTTGAAAGTTACATATTCAACGGGGTTTGTAGCAATCATTCGTTCAATGAAAAACTCTTGGGCGTCTACGATGTAGTTTGCGAATGAGGGGCGCATCACAAACTCCTCCCAGGATTGACGATTCATAAGCTTTGAACAGAAAAGTGCCCAGACAAATCTCAAAATGAAAAGGTTCTGTGGTGGACCAGCATGCGTAATTTATAGGAAGCTTTGAATTCAAATCTGACCCTTCCCGCAAAATTCTGATAATAAATGTATCTTTGGTAGCAGATCTCTAAAGATTTTCACCATAAATGGTGCCTACCCACTCCTATGAACTAATTTTTGGCCATCAAATCATGAATAGTAACCCCAAGAGCTATTTTTGGGCCCATCTACATGACACCATCCTCCATGGTGTAGCTCATCCAGCGCAACTTCACCTATCACACCCCTATCATCAATCATGCAGCCTCCCTACCACGTTTTTCACTTAGTCAGGTAGTGTACGTTATAGTCCCACAATCCCTTACAGTTGCCTGGATTAATAAGAATTTCATGCTTCCATATAGTAATTGCGCATGGGCAATATCCCCTGTGTATAGCTTCAACCTACTTCCATTCACCTTTCCAGGGAATGCTTCCCCATTCAGATTCACGAGCTCAACTATGCCACCATCTGTGATCTCCTTAGTAACATATGGTCCCCAACAATGCATTTGAAACTTTCCTGGAAATTTTGTGAACTTGTTGTCATACAAAAGCACTAAATCATCCACCTTGAATGTGCACAGCTTAATATGCCAATCATGCCATGCCTTCTTGCGTTCCTTTCGCACTTACTGGCGAAATCCTACAAGGATGTGATCATCTTCTAAATCCATGATCTGTGTGAGTCATTCCTCCAAGGTCTTGTGATCTGCCATTTCTTCCAATGTTGCAATACGTAAACTTGGCATGAGATACTCCATAGGTAGTACAACTTCAATTCCATAAACCAACCTAAATGACATTTGACCTATTAACTTCTTGTAGGTCATCCTATAAGCCCATAACACAACACGTATGTGCATGTCCCAATCATTCCTCTATGCATTGCATACCTTTGTCATTGCAAGCTCCAAAATCTTGTTAAAAGCTTCAACTATTTCGTTCGCTTCTGGGTGATAGGGCTTGCTCTTCTGATGATACACATGAAATTCTTCAAGCATCGCACTGATCGTTTCATTCCAAAAATGTGTACCCTTATCACTCATCAAAATATTAGGGCATCCAAACCTTGTTAAGGCATACTTGAATAGGAACTTCACAACAGTGGCTGTTATACAATCCTTCACTAGTTGCGCTTCCACCCACCTAGATAAATACTCACTTGCAGTAATGATATACCGTGTGCTCATGTTCTTTCCTAGTGGTTGTATTTGACCTATAAAGTCAATGGCCCACTTATCAAATACCTGCAACGAGACTTGAGTATTTAAAGGAAACTCATCCCTTCGTGAAGGCTTCCCTTACCTTTGGCAAGCATCACATGCCTTGCAGTATTGTGGAGTAGGAAGATTCTCTCTACGGACAAAGACAATCTCTCTAGCCTAGGAGAGAGGGTCTAGCCACCAACAAGACAATCTAGTATAAGTTCCCTTATATTGAGGATGGATAAGATCCTACCTCTTATATCGCTTATCCTTGTTTGATGAAGTCCTTGTGTCTTTGCTCCAACGATCAGATCCTTAATGTCAATAAAGCTCCTGAAACAAATAGACAAGGAACCAAAGAACACATTATAGCATAAATAGATTCAACCTACTTAAGAGGCTAATGAGTCTTAAGCTACCAAATACCATATGCGTTGTAGGTTTCCTTAGCGTTGTAGGTTTCACCTTAGCATTGTAGGTTTCCTTCGACCTGTTCGGGTTCCATCACCACTGTTAGCATCTCATGATTCACCTCAAACAATAGAGGTCCAAGGTTTCTTCCTCTATTCTCCAAACCAAACAAACTACACACTTATTCTCCATTTACAAGCACAAACTAGAAGGCTAAGGCTATCAAGAGTTGTTTTGGCTATCGAGATTTTGTAGATTATTCCAGCCCTTTCATTAGCTAGCTGAGGTTGGAATAGGAGAAGTTTATATAACTTGAGAGAGGGGACATGGATCCTCTTATGATGGGAGAGGTCTTATCCCTTCTGGTGCATTCCATTTTAATAGGAGAAAGGAGCCCAAACAGTCTCTCTCAGCTCTATCTTGACTAACCATTTACCAGACTTCTCTTCAGGAAGCTTCTAGACCTCGAAGCTTCGACTCCATTTTCAAAAACTTTCCAAAAGAGGGTTGGCATGGGTAATGGATGGATACTAGCACTAATCGGTGCTAGCCTTAGTGTTAGAATCTACAAATCAGCGCAGGGAAGAAACTGAGGGATAGCGTCAGCCTTTAAAACTGAGTTTGAAGGAATATTATCTAGAAATGATGTAAGAGGGAAATGTTTTGCAATGAAGAGTGATGTAAAGACATGTTCTTCATGATAGGAAAACACATGAGGTTCACTATAGAGGTCCTCTGAGATCGAGGAACGAGGAGTACAGGGACAGTGACAAAATGTTGTGTAACAGATGCCCCCTAAAGAGTGAAGGCCAAACAAGAGTGAGGGATGAAATGATTTACGAGTAGATGCATGGAACTGGAAAATGTGATCAGAAAACCTACAAGCAAGCATATATATAGATGTATCACTAAAATCTTTGATAAAAGATACATGAATTGTGGTATGGACACAGCCATCCATAAAAAGATCACGTAAATGGATACAAGGTATGGGTGCAACCATCCAGTAAAAAGGATTATATCTAACTCAAGGTATGGTCGTAGCCATCCAATAATGAGAAGGATCACATATAATATACTCATGGTATGGTCACAGCCATCCATCTGAAAGAGACATGTGTATAAGCATGATCATGTCACATCGCCTCAAAACCTAGACTTTTGTAATCTGATCCCAAATCCTGCGCTCCAACACGACCTGATCAAAGTACAAATTGTAACATGTGAATAGATGTGTCGAAGTCGAACACGCTAGAAAGTTGCTTGATTACCAGTAAATGATGTGAACCATTAACAAGCAATAATGAAAATGGCTCTCAAAGTACCAGTAGCACAATTCACGAAGTGTGAATAATGAACTGAATTCAAACACCCGTGAAGTTGCTCGATCGAAAGCCAATGACGAGAACTTGTCATCGAGTGTGGAGAACTTGCCATTAGGGCATGCAAGCTATAAGGTATTGGAAGGTATTCTCTTGGGAAACTTCCCAGAAAATGAGCTGAAGTCAACAGGAAGTGACCTTGTCGAAGGAGGGCCATGATGTATCCCACATCATCGACGCAAGACAAGGGGATGCAATGATTATGGATGATACTAAGAATCTAGAATGGATGTAAAGTATAGAAGGATTAAATCTTGAACATATCAGCGACATGAATCTGGAGTTTAGCAGCATTTTGAATCCATAAGATCGTAGGTCATGATGATGTGGCAAAGATTAGATGGAAAGGGAAAAAGTGGATCACCCAAACCCAGGAAGGTCAATGACGAAGTGAGAATATCCCAACCTGACATGAAGAAAAATAGTGTAATGTTCAAGAGTGACAAGTTGTCGACGCAGCTGGTAAAAATTTTCCATTTTCCCCCACCATTCGTGGTAGGTACCCCATTTATTTTTTATTACAAGATTGAAGGGCATAATATATGCTTGTAATATAAGTCCATCCTTCGGATGGATCTGACCTAATAAGATTAACGAGCCCTAGGAAGGAGAAGTTCACATCCATCATGGTGATGAATCTAATGTCATTAAGTTTTAACGAGTTCAACAAAGGAAAAACTTGGTAACCTTTTCATGTTTAGAGAGTTTGAAAAAGACATAGAAAAGAAAACTCCAAAAGGTCCCTTTTCATAAAGTTGTCTCTCAAGCCCAAAAAGGTAAAAAACAATACTCGAGAGAACCTCTTGGCCATGTCAACCAAGGAGTACGTTTTTCATAAATAGTTTATCCCAAGGGTAAACATATATTGGGTAAATGACGTTTTGAAACTATTTACGAGGTCAAAATGACAAGGCCTCGTCAATATTTTCATGTTTTGAGAGTTGGAAAAGCGCTTAAAGTCCCCATTTTTATTTACATTAATGAGTCAAAAAGGGAAAAATACTCAGCAATATTTTCGTTTCCATTTTTTACGAGTCAGGAAAAGAGCTTAAATACGACTCCATTTTTGCATCATCACTGACAAGCCATCACCCGTCACTGCATAGGAAGAAAACGCATTATCCATTTCTACGGAAAAAATGGTGAAAACTTATTTTTAAAACCATAAAATATTGCCAAAAGTTTATATAAAGGGGAAAAAGTAAAACATTTTACCATTTATCTTTCTACCTCATTGGAGAAATTTTTTACCCACTTGTACCCTAGTTCCTCAGGAACAAATTGTTATGGATCCAGGAAGCCAATTTTCAAACCGTTTGTTGCAGGTAAGAGTTGTGGCCCTATTCTTCGCATTGATACCTGTTTTTTGAACATTCGACTATCTTTGCAGGGGATTTGAGGGGATTCTTACAACCAAAAAATCATCGACAGTCGGCTTGGGATCCGGGAATGGGACCGTGCTGATGGTAAACTTTTAACATATGGTGTCGTGCCATCGAAACTCCTATTTTAAAAATAATAATGCTGGTACAGAGAAACGAAATTTTCCGATTTTTTCCCAAATTCAATGCTTCAAACCAAAAATTTCCCTTTCAAGGACTGATGTTGAGTTAAATGTGGGGTGTTTGCAGGCAAATCAAGGAAAGAAAATGATGATTGAGTGGAAAGAACAAAAATAGGAAAGAATAGACTAACTGGCCTTGGAGGATCCAGATTGCCTTGACACATTGAGGAACTGTGGGCTCCTCAATTTCTTTCTGACACTAGGCTTACGGGCTCAACCTGAGATACTGCAGTACTTGATCATTCTATGGGATATCGAATGGGAGATATTGGTGATTCATGACCAAGAGCTGGAGTTGGAGACTTCAGATATTTATTTCATTACTGGATTGTCTCGTTGAGGGTAACTAGTCCAACTGTTTGGAGGAAGGCCTATTGGGGTGAGTGCAAATAGTCTCCTTTGCCCAACATTGCCTAGGAGCTCTGAAATCCACAAGTGGAAAGATCAATATTATGACAAAAGATGATCTTCTATTGAAGATGGTACTTTTGACCATCAATCGAGTAGCTGGGGCTCAAGCACTACATGAGTCCAATAAATCTCGCTTCCAATATGTTGCGGATTGTATGGCGCTCACTGTTTTCAATTGGGTGGAAGCAATGAAAGTAAACATGAGGCAGCAACTATCCAAATGCAAAGTAGGGAATTTGAGGAAATTTTGATATGGATCTGTCCTAGTAACCTTCTTCTTGGAATGAATCCCACTAATCCATTATCATATGGCAGAAGTGAACTCCCTGGTACCACGAGATCTAAGGATGGTTCGATGGAGCTAGTTGATGCCCAGATCTGGAGGGGGCCAGCAAATGTCTTACAAGCCCGCCTTCTTTGTGTGGCTTAGACGATAGTTGACCATCATGGAGGATTGACCGTAGAGTTGAACTGACCTCCACGGTGATCCTGACATGCCACTCCCATAGGGAGAGGACTTCAATGATGGAGGTAAGCAAAGCAATTTTTTTTTGTTTTTGTTTTTGAATATATGTATCTCTCACACCTTGACTTTGTAATTGTAGATGTTGGACGAGAGAGACTAGCAGGAATTTCCCCAATAGAGAGACACGTGGCTCAGCAATTCGAGGTCGCTCCTTACCAGGAAGGAGTTGACAATGAAGAGGATATCTCTCGAAACCTGGATAAGTTGACGAGAGGGATTCCAGAGTATGCACGAATCAAGGACATTCCTCATCGTTATCAATGCCACATGGTGGGAGTGTCGGATTGGATCCGTCGATTACAAACTTGTGTAGTGCGAGTAGTAACGAGCATCACGCATAGTAGTTTGTAGTCAGCATTTACAGTTTTGAGGCCTGCAAGCCATAGATGTACTTCAAACACATATATTATTTTTTGTATTTTGATGCATTATACTCAAATGTTATCGACATATATATGCTACATTTCTTGTTTACTATGATAAAAAAAATTTCACATATCGCGTACATGTCTGTCTAAAACATAATTATCCAATGCATATGTTAATGTATTCATATGCCTAGGAATGTGATGATATCTAATATAATCAAAATTTCTTTCCAATAGACAAATACGCAAAAAAAATTTCAATAATTGAGGGTTTCTGACAGAATATTGCCCATTGAGCTAAAGAACAACAAGTTACAAATCAAGGTTTACAACCATTTTTTGAATGTCAAGAGAAATAGCTTTTGACAAGAGTTTGAGAACTATGCTATATTCAACAATGTTATTAGTTGTTGTACCAAAAAAAATACCTAGAAGATCAATCAACTCAGCATGAGGGTCATAAATAACCCATGATGTAGATGATAAATTCTGAGTACTACAACAAGCACCATTAATGAAACTGACATAAGGAGTTGTAGACATCTGAAAAGTAGGTGAAGACATAATAAGAAGGAAAGTTGCTTGAAAAAAACACACCAAACCAAACTGCACAAAAATGAATAAGACACTTATGTACATAAGTAACCATGCGAGATGACTCACACATAATAATTTTTGAGGTAAATCCCATTCTGGGGCTTGTCCAAAGGGTTACCCTCATAATCAATTAGCCCATAGGCCCCTTTTTGTAATGCATGCTTGACAATATAGGGCCCATGTCACATGGGTTCAAATTTTCCTGCCCCCAGCTTATTGTTAGCTTGGTCATCTAGCAAGACCAAATCACCCTCAAAAAAAGAATGAGGAGAGACTAACTGATCAAAATGGGATTTAATTTTCTTTTTCTGTGCTTCAATAACTAAAGCAGTGAGACAACAGGTTTCATCCAGTCGTTCCAAATATAGGAGATGCTCCTCTTGAGGAGAGGTATAAGGAAGTGATTCGACAGCCAATTTGAGTGAGGGAATTTCGCATTCAATCGATAGGGTAGCTTCAACATGATAGACTAGTTGAAAAGCTGTGAATCCAGTTGCGTCTTTAGTTGAGGTTTGTTTGGCCCACAGAGATGAAAAAAGCATGAGATGCCAATTTGATTTGTGCATCCCAATGGTGCACTGAAGCATAGTACTAAAACTTTGTTTACCTCTTCAACTTGGTTGTTGGCCTAAGGGTAATAAGGAGCTGAGCCGTTGTGACGTAAGCTCAATTTAAAAGTTAGCTCAGCCATCATATAATCATGAAAATTGGAGTCATGGTCAATGACAATGGATTGAGGCACTCTAAACCTAGAAATAACATAATTGAAGAGAAATTGCGCAGTCGTTTTACCGTTAGTTGAAAATGTAGGCATCGCTTCAGCCCATTTGGTGAAGTAATCTATGGAAATGATAATATAACCATGATCCCCAACTGAACGAGGGTTACAGGTCATAAAATCAATGCCCCATTTGGAAAAGGGACCAACGGTAATAACGGGGTGAAGGTGAGCGGGTGGGGCACGCATTTTCCACTGATAAATCTTGTTGGAAAATACTGGGGGGTTGAATCAATATTCCTTAGAAATTATCACTTTTAAATCTTTTTCAGAGCATTAGTTAATATTCAATTATCATTAATGTTTATGCAGTAACAATAGTGAATAAAATAACACAGGAGGCACAAAAATTTTAGGTGTAAAACCCCTCTGGGTCAAAAACCACCGAATGATTTTCTAATAATTCTTTAATATTCAACTCCAATTGAAAAGAAAGCTCCAACTCCCTAGAATATAGAAAAGAATTCTTCTCTAGATCCCACTGGATGGACGCTCCAACGCCTGAGATTCTTCAGGAGTCAACTAAATGGATGCCCCAACACCCAATGAGCTACAACTCACCCTAGCACCACCCTACCACCCTGAAGTTTTCACAAGCTTAAACCTGTTGGTGACTTCATGCACCAGCCTAGCACCACCCTACCGTCCTATAGAAGAATAAACTAAGAATGGACTCTCGTACAGAGGAAAATGGTTCACTTTACAATGAAATAGAATGATGTAGAAGAAGAAGACACACTAGACGATAAACCTAACTATGACACAACCACCTAATGATGATCCTAGACGTCGTGACACTGCCTCTTAAACTGTTCGCAGATAGACACTTGTACAACTTTTACAAAGATGCTTTTACAATGACTCTGTACAATGACACTTTTACAATGTTTGTATGTAGTGCTGCCCACTTGAAGACTTCATGTGGTGAACTTCTTACTGCTATTTTGAACCTTGATTGCTGCTCTTTTCATGCTACCCTTTCTCTTTCTTTAGAAAATTAGATTATGCATTGATTCTTCTCTTGATGAATATATAATACATGCAAAAAGTCTTCAAGGAAATACCCATGACATGATAATAGCAAAACTTACCTCATCCTGCAGAGCGTATGTCAGTGTTAAACAGAAACAACAAATTATAATACAAAGAACCTAATGCAATTAAGAGATGAATATGTATATACAGAATATACTGACCTGTAGCTTACCTCTACTACATCATTTTGTTGCACCTTTCTCTTTGTTGCCCTAGAAAGTCTAGTCCTTTGCACACCTTGACAACACTTGATCTAGTTTTTCTTGCCTTCTAGGAGCACAATATTTAATCTAATGTATCTCTACAATTTCAGATCCCCAACATGTGATCTTCGGTCTTGTAGAAGCCCTCTGAGTCTTCTTTCCAATGCCATAGTTCTAACCCTATTTGGACTCTTCAAGATAAAGTTATTCCCAATCTCTCACAATGACCTAATTATGGACTAGTTCAATAGAGCTAACTTGTACGATGTGCCATGTGTCATTGTTTGTGGGATTGATGGGGCCTGACCCAAGTTCGAAGTTAATTATCCAAAAAAATCCCTACACTACTGACCCTTTTGGAAAATGCCCGTGGAGCGCAGACTGAGGTCTCACCCAAAGTAGTATGGGGGGGTGCTGGAACCAAGTTTCTGCACCCTTGATATGTCTGAGGGGTTGGTTTAGTCCAACTATAAATACCTTTGGGTAGGTCACTTCGCACGATGTCTTGACCTGTGAGACCTTTGTGCATCCCTAACTAGGGGCTGAGGTGATTTCGCGCTACCCTAGTAGCGATCTGCGATACTTCCCCAAGTTACACCACATATCTTACTTATCTCCTTATAACTGTTAGTTATCTTTGCGTAAACAGATACTTTATCTTATATTCACTTTATCAACAAATTCATGTAATTTCGTGCATCATATAAACAATAGAAATGCAATTTATATCTGACACATTCAATGCACAAAATAGGAAAAATATACACATAAATGATGTAAAACTTCTCTTTATTACTTCTCCAATGGTTACAAACCCAACTCGCCCTGCACACTCAGCTGCAGGACTCCACACACTCAGCTACAGACTACTAGGTATCTACGCACTCAGCTGCAGAACCTTCTCCTACCCTACGACCCAAAGACTTGACTCTATACTTCGATAAGACTCAATTCTTTATCCTTCATTCATGACTATCATTCGATTATTTTCAACTCAGAGCCTCGCTCTATTTATACAATCCCATGGTCTGCAGACCATGGGTGGATCTCTAAAGCTGACATTACATTACAAAAATGAGGGCAGACAACCCTATGACTCATTTACAATCTTCGCGCTCTATCCCGACAAAATGCGGAGTCTTTACATCAGATTTGGTAAAAATTTGGGCTTTAAGCCCCGAAACTTCACTTGAGGGATCCCGTGCTCAACATTGTTTACTCCTTCAGTTCTAAAATTGATACATAGCAAACTAAATTCCATGCACTATTCATCACTTTTTATGGAATTTCAATCCTCTTCTCAGAGAGAGAGTTATGATTATTTTCCCAAGGTCACTTCTTTGAGATAAAATTCGGTAGCTTGCAAAAACCCTAACTTCCATAGATCATATCTCTGAAAAGGTAATGATCCAAGATCTGAAATTTGGTCACGACGTTCATTATGATGGCAAATCAAATGGTTTTAATTTTCAAAATCTAAGACTTTGCAGAAATGAAGTTATAGCAAAAATTCCACAATCACTACATTTGGAGGATATATGCAATTTCTTTTTATAGAGTTGACAGGGGCTTCTATAGAGAATGTTTGAGGGATTTTAGGAGCTTAAAAAATTATCAATTAATGAATATTCAATGACCAAAACGAATTATGAGTTCCATGCCACAACCCCAAAGGGTTTTAGCCCACTAACTAGGGTTGCTAACTTCAAACATGAATATATCTCAAACTGTGAAGAATTACTTGGCGTGCCATATATCAACGAAAACATCTCGATGAGTAGAATCTATCTAGAAGATCCTTGACTCAAAATAGAGTAAGTTGTCAAGTCAAAATTCCCTTGCAAGATCATGGTAGCCCTTGGTGTTGCTTGGGTTGACATCAATGACAACCTCAAATCATCTTTAGATCAACAATCTCCCCCTTTGGAATTGATGGCAACACAAGTACTCTCCTTACGATCAGGGCACCTCTTCCTACTACCTTCTCTCCCCCTTTGACATGAATGTCAAAGGGTAACTCCCCTTGACACACAACCATCCTATGGACCTGTACACACTTCCACTCCCCCTTTATTTTCTGAATAAGGAAAATCTAATGAGAACTTGGGTGAATCCCATGCTTCTGGTGAAGATATTCAAATGTTCACAAGGCAAAGGTTTAGTAAAGATATCAACGATTTGTTCTTTTGTACCAACATATTGTAGTTTGATATTATTTTCAACGACTTGTTCTCTAACAAAATGATATTTTATCGGAATGTGATTTTTTTTTGAATGCATGACAGGATTCTTGGAGATGTTGATGGCACTGGTGTTATCAAAAAAGATGGGAATAGGCTCACCGAATTGTACTTGAAGATCTTGCAAAGTTTGTTTTGTCCAAAGGACTTGAGTACAACAAGTTGCCACTGTAATTTATTCTTCTTCCACTATAGATGGCGAGATTGAGGTTTGCTTTTTTCTCAACCATGATACGAGACAACCACCTAGATAGAATGTTGCTCCACTAGTACTCTTATGATTATCAATGTTTTTTTCCCAATCTGCATCTGTAAAGGCTTGAATAATAATATTGTTGCCCTTGTGATACCACACGCCATATTCTGTTGTGCCCTTTAGATATCTAAGAATTCTTTTGACAGGAACAATATGTGATTCTTTTAGTGTTGCTTGGGATCTTTCTACTTGTCCAACTGCTTGCATAACATCGGGTCGGGAGGCTGTTACATATAGAAGACGACCAATCATAGATCTGTACAACCTCTGATCGACATCCTTAGATGAGTCATCTATGCTCAATTTGCAACCTATTATCATCAGAGTATGGATGGGTTTGCAATCTTCCATTTTGAATTTCTTGAGCATTTCCTTGATGTACTTGGCTTGACATATAAATATTCCTTTCTCTTGTTGAGATATTTTAAGCCTTAAGAAGTATGTCAACTCACTAAGTAAAGACATATCGATCTTACTTTGCATCTTTGTAGCAAAGTTCTTACTTAGTCGATCATCATTGCTACCAAAGATTTTATCATCCACATATATCTCAATGATTGTTAAATTATCCTTATCTATTTGTACATAAATATTGCTATCAACAGTACCTTTCTTGAACCCCTTTTAACATAGATATCCGCTAAGACGAGCATACCATGCTCTGGGAGCCTGCTTGAGATGATACAAAGCCTTCTTTAACCTGCAAACATAGTCTTATTTTCTTGATAGTAGAGAACCTTCAGGTTGTTTGATGTAAACTTCTTCTAATTCTCCATTCAGAAATGTTGACTTAAAATCCATTTGGTAGAATTTTATTTTTCTTGAGCATGAATAAGTGAGAAGCATCCGGATGGCTTCCATTTTGGCAACTGGTGCAAATGTTTCCTCGAAATCAGTTCCTTCCACTTGTGCATAGCGTTTGCAAACCAATCTTGCTTTGTTTATGGTAACCTATCCATCTTCATTCAATTTGTTCCTGAACACCCATTTAGTCCCAATGATATTTTTATCTTTTGGTCATGGAACTAATTCCATGGTGTTATTCTTCTCGATTTGATCCAATTCTTCATTAATAGCTGCTACCCAATTTTCATTCTTCCTGGCTTCCTCAAATCTACTAGGCTCAAAGGTTGCTAGAAAATCAAGGTGAGCTTATTGTGATGAACGAAGTTGTCGACCTTTTCTTGTTCCAATTCCTTCATTTATGTCACCAATGATTTCATTTGATGGATGGTTCTTTTGAATCCATTATTTTGTTCTCTTTGGAGGAGCTTCTTTTTGTTGTTCCTGTATATCTTGTTGATCATTATTTACTTCTTCCGAGTTGACAGTTGCTTCTTGTTCTAGAATTTTCTCTATACCTTTTTTAGCCTCTGTCTCAAGCTTCAAAGATTCTTCTGGAGGATTTTCAAGTCTGCAATCTCTGGCTATGTGTCCAAAGTTTTGACATTTGTAACATTCAATATTACTTCTTAAATGTTCAAATCTATTGATGTTTCGTGGAACCCTGGGAGGTTCATATTTGACAAATCTCCTTGAATTGTATTGGTCCCTAGGGTATGTGCGACATTATAAAGATTTATGACCAAATTTTTCACATGAATAACAATAGCCATGAAAGATATGTCGGTACCTGGATGGAAATCTTTGTCTGGGAATTTTCTTCCAAGGCTGTCCTTGCAAAGCTTGTCCAATGAAGTCTACATGCATGTCAGTTCTCATAGGTTCATTGTATTTTGTTGTAGAAGGTCCTACTTCTTCTTCTTTGTAACCGCGACTAGTTATGTTGTTGTTAGATCATTGATTGTTGATGAGTTCTTCCAATGCCCATGAGCTGTTGGCATAGTTTTTGATAGTTTTTCCCTTCTTCACTTCCTTACACAATGAGAATACTTCAGCTTCTAATGCTTCCCTTTCTCGGTTGCTTTATTCCAACTTCTTTTGAAGTGACTCTTCAATACATTTGTATTCTTCAACCTCAATTTTGAGACCTTGAACTTGTTCTTGAAGGGTGTTGGAATGGATCTTCTCAGCCTTGAGCTCTTTTATAAGCTTGATTTCCTCCTTATAAAATTCTTCTATGGCCAAACATTCTTCTTCATTGTTTGATATCTCTTGTTTATTGTGCTTGGCCATAAACAATACTCTCTCATTAGCTTCTTCTTCACTGTCACTATCTTCATCGGATGATGAGCTACCTTCTTTAGATAGAAAGTTCCTTTTGAATCCTTTCTTCTTGCCTTGCTTGTTGAATTTCTTATGGCCTTTCTTTCCTTTTGAGTTTCCATCACTTATGTTCGGACATTTTGCTGTGAAATACCCAAGCTCGCCACAACTGAAACATGTCAATGGAAGTTTACCTTTGAATTTTCCCTTACCAATTTTTAGTTTTCTCGTAAAGTAAGCATATTCTCCATTTGAAAAACCTTCTTCATCATCTTCCTTTTCTTCACACTTGTAGGTGCAGGTGTAGGTATTTGACTTTGAAGCTTGTTAGTCCTTATTTGTTTTCTTAGATGCAGAAATCGTAGTTTCTAGATGTGAAGTACCCTCTTCTTTATCAAGTCTCATTTTATATGCTATGAGAACTCCATGTAATTCCTCTTTGTTGAGTTTTTCCATATTTGCACAGTATTCTAAGACCGATAACTTTGGGTTGAATCTTCCTGGTAACATTCTAAGAATCTTTCATATAATAGTCTTCTCGTCAACAGGCTCTCCAAATCTTTCCAGAGTGTTGGTTATTTCATCAGCGTGTTGCAATTATGCAACAATGTTGTCATCTTCCTTCATTCTGACTTGCTCAAATTTTTCTCTATAGAATTGAAGTTTTGCTTCTTTGACATTTGAGTCACCTACATATATATTTTCAAGCTTTTCCCATACATTTTTGGCAGTTTTACAACCCAACAAGTCATTTTTAACAGTGTCCCATACTTCGTAACCTTGTGCCAAGAGATATACCTTCATTCTTCCTTTCCAGAGTGCATAATTATTTTCATTGAATAGAGGTACACCATTCTTGGTATGCTCCATGATCTCCTTCTAGTTGTTAAACTGGTATTGACAGAACCAAGCTCTGATACCAATTGTTGGAAAATGCTAAGAGGGGGGGGGGGGGGGGGGGGGGGGGGTGGGTGAATTAGTATTCCATAGCAATTAGCACTTTTAAATATTTTTAGAGAATTAGTTAATCTTCAATTTTCATTAACGTTTATGTAGTAACAACAATGAATAAAATAACACAGGAGGCACAAAAATTTTGGGTGGAAAGCCCCTACGGGTCAAAAACCACCGAATGCTTTTCTAATAATTCTTTAATCTTCAACTCCAATTGAAAATAAATCTCCAACTTCCTAGAATCTAGAAAAGCATTCTTCTCCAACTCCCACTGGATGGATGCTCCAATGCCCGAGATTCTTTAGTAGTCAACTGAACGTATGCCGCAACACCAAATGAGCTACAATTCACCCTACCACCACCCTACCTCCCTGAATTTTTCATAGGCTTGAACTTGTTGGTGACTTCATGCATAATCCTAGCACCACGCTACCACCCTATAGAAGAATAAAAGAAGAATTGGCTCTTGTATCAGGGAAAATGGTCCACTTTACAATGATATAGAATGATGTAGAAGAAGAAGACACACTAGAACATAACCCCAACCATGACACAACCACCTACTGATTATCCTAGACCTCCCAACACTGCCTCTTCAACTCTTGGTAGATAGACACTTGTACAACTTTTACAAAGATGCTTTTACAATGACTTTGTACAATGATACTTTTACAATGTCTGTATGCAATGTTGCCCACTTGAAGACTTCATGTGGTTAACTTCTTGTTGTTGTTCTACACCTTGATTGCTGCTCTTGTCATGCTACCCTTTCTCCTTCTTCAGAATATTAGATTATTCATTGAGTCTTCTCTTGATGAATACATAATACCTGCAAAAAGTCTTCAAGGAAATACCCATGACATGATAATAGAAAAACTTACCTCATCCTACAGAGCATATGTCTATGCTAAAAAAATAAAAAATTAGAATACAAAGAACCTAATGCAATTAAGAGATTAAAATGCATATAAAGAATATATTGACCTATAGCTTACCTCCAGTGCATCATTTTGCTGCACCTTGCTCTTTGTTGCCCTAGAAAGTCTGGTCCTTTGCACCCCTTGACAACACTTGATCTAGTTTTTCTTGCCTTCTAGGAGCATGTTATTTAATCTGATGTATCTATGTGATTTCAGATCCCCCAACATGTGATATTTGGTCCTTTAGAAGTCCTCTGAGTCTTTTATCCAATGCCATAGGTCTGACCCAATTTGGACTCTTCAAGACACAGTTATGCCCAATCACTAACAATGACCTAATTATGGACTAATTCACTAGAGCGAACTTGTACGATGTGCCACGTGTCACTGTTTCCTCCTTCAGTTCTGAAATTGATACAAACAAAACTACAGTACCTGCACTATCCACCACTATTTACATAATTCCAATTCTCTTCTCAGAGAGAGAGTTATGATGATTTTCCCAAGGCTGCTTCTTTAAGATGAAATTCAGCAGCCTGCAAAAACCCTAACTTCCACAGATCATATCTCCGAAAATCCAATGAACCAAGATCTGAAATTTGGTCACAACGTTTATCAAGAGTGCAAATCAAATGGGTTTTAATTTCAGAATCTAAGACTTTACAGAAATGAAGTTAGATCTAAAATGCCACAATCCCTACATTTGGAGGATATATGCAATTTCTTTATATAGAGTTGAGAGGGGATTCCATAGAGAATGTTGGAGGGATTTTAGGAGCTTAAAAGATTATTAATTAATGACTATTCAATGACCAAAACCAATTATGAGTGCCATGTGAAAACCCCATAGGTTTTTATCCCACTAACTGGGGTTGCTAATGTCAAACATGAATATCTCTCAAACCGTAAAGAATTACTTGGCATGTCATATATCAATGAAAACATCTTGACGAGTAGAATCTATCTAGAAGATCCTTGACTCAAAATAGAGTAAGTTGTCAAGTCAAAATTTCCTTGTAAGATCAGGGTATCCCCTGGTGCTGCTTTGGATGACACCAATGACAACCTCAAATCATATTTAGATCAACAATCTCCCCCTTTGTCATTGATGACAACACAATTACTCTCCCTACGATTAGGACACCCCTTCCTACTGCCTTGTCTCCCCCTTTGACATCAATGGCAAAGGCTAACTCCCCCTAGCACACAACCATCCTACGGACCTGTACACACTTCCACTCCCTTTTTATTTTCTGAATAAGGAAAATCTAATGAGAAAGAGGGAGAATCCCAAGCTTCTGGAGAAGATATTCAAATGCTTCATGAGGTAAAGGTTTAGTGAAGATATCAATGATTTTTTCTTTTGTACCAACATATTCAAGTTTGATATTCTTTTCAGCGACTTGTTCTCTAACAAAATGATATTTTATCGAAATGTGTTTTGCTTTTGAATGCATGATAGGATTCTTGGAGATGTTGATGGCACTAGTGTTATCACAGAAGATGGGAATAGGCTCACTGAATTGTACTTGAAGATATTGCAAAGTTTGTTTCATACAAAGGACTTGAGTACAACAAGCTATCGCTGCAATGTATTCTACTGCCAATGTAGATAACGAGATTGACGTTTGATTTTTGCTCAACCATGATACAAGACAACCGCCTAGATAGAATGCTATTGCACTAGTACCCTTACGATCATCAATGCTTCTTGCCCAATCTACATCTATAAAGGATTGAATAATGATATTGTTTCCCTTGTGATACCACAAGTCATATTCTATTGTGCCCTTTAGATATCGAAGAATTCTTTTGACAGCAACAATATGTGATTCTTTTAGTGCTGCTTGGGATCTTGATAATTGTCCAACTACTTGCATAACATCTGGTCAGGAGGTTGCTACATATAGAAGACTACCAATCATAGATTTGTACAACCTCTGATCCACATCCTTAGATGAGTCTTCTATGCTAAATTTGCAACCTGTTACCATCGTAGTAAGGACTGGTTTGCAGTCTTCCATTTTGAATTTCTTGAGCATTTCCTTGATGTACTTGGCTTGACATATAAATATTCCTTTCTCTTGCTGAGATATTTGAAGCCCTAAGAAGTATGTCAACTCACCAAGTAAAGACATCTCAAAATCACTTTGCACTTTTGTAACAAAGCTCTTACTTAGTCGATCATCATTTCTACTAGATATTATATCATCCACATATGCCTCAACAATTATTAAATTATCCTTATCTATTTGTATGTAAAGATTGCAATCAGAAGTACCTTTCTTGAACCCTTGTTGATGTAGATATCGGTCAAGATGATAATACCATGCTCTGGGAGCTTGCTTGAGACCATACAGAGCCTTCTTTAATCTGCAAACATAGTCTTCTTTTTCTGATAGTAGAAAAGCTTCAAGTTGTTTGATGTAAACTTCTTCTTCTAATTCTCCATTTAGAAATGCTAACTTAACTTCCATTTGGTAGACTTTTATTTTTCTTGAGCATGCATAAGCGAGAAGCATCCAGATGGTTTCCATTCTGGCAACTGGTGGAAATGTTTCGTCGAAATCAATTCCTTCCACTTGTGCATAGCATTTGCAAACCAATCTTGGTTTGTTTCTGGTAACCTGTCCATATTCATTCATTTTTTTCCTAAACACCCATTTAGTCTCAATGATTTTTTTATCTTTTGCTTGTGGAACTAATTCCCAGGTGTTATTCTTCTCAATTTGATCCAATTCTTCATTCATAGCTACTACCCAATGTTCATTCTATCTGGCTTCCTCAGAACTACTAGGCTCAAAGGTTGCTAGAAAAGCAATGTGAGCTTGTTGTGATGAACAAAGGTGTCGACTTTTTCTTGTTCCAATTCCTTCATTTATGTCACCAATGATTTGATTTGATGGATGGTTCTTTTGAATCCATTCTTTTGTTCTCTTTGGAGGAGCTTCTTATTGCTATTCATATATGTCTTGTTGATCATTATTTACTTCTTCCTGGTTGATAGTTGCTTCTTGTTCTAGAATCTTCTTTGTACCTTTTTCAGCCTCTGTCTTAAGCTTCAAAGCTTCTTCTGGAGGATTTTCAAGCCTGCAGTCTCTAGCTATGTGTCCAAAGTTTCAACATTTGTAACATTCAATATTACTTCTTAAATGTTCAAATCTATTGATGTTTCATTGAGCCCTGGGAGGTTCATATTTGACAGATCTCCTGGGATTATATTGGTTCCTAGGGTAAGTGCGACATTCTATAGCTTTATGACCAAATTTTCCACATCAATAACAATAGCCATGAAAAATATGTTGGTACTTGGATGGAAATCTTCATTAGGGAATTGTCTTCCAAGGATGTTCTTGTGAATCTTGTCCAATGAAGTCTACACGCCTGTTAGATCTCATAGGTTCATTGTATTTTGTAGTAGAAGTTCCTACTTATTCTTATTTGTAACCAAGGCCAGTTCCATCGTTGTAAGATCATTGGTTGTTGATGAGTTCTTCCAGCGCCCTTGAGCTGTTGGCATAGTTTTGGACAATTTTTCCCTTCTTCACTTCCTTATATATTGAGATTACTTCGGCTTCTAATGCTTCCCTTTCTCAATTGCTTTCTTCCAACTTCTTTTGAAGTGACTCTTCAATACATTTGTGTTCTTCAACTTCAATTTTGAGACCTTGAACTTTTTCTTCAAGCATGTTGGAATGGATCTTCTCAGCCTTGAGCTCTTTTATAAGCTTGATCACCTCCTTAGAAAATTCTTCTATCATCAACCCTTCTTCTTCGTTGTTTGATACCTCTTGTTTATTATGCTTGGCCATAAACAATACTCTCTCATTGTCTTATTCTTCATTGTCATTATCTTCATCGGATGATGAGATATCTTCTTTAGATAGAAATTTCCTTTTGAATCCTTTATTCTTCCCTTGCTTGTTGAATTTCTTAAAGCCTTTCTGTCCTTTTGAGTTTCCATCACTTCTGTTCGGACATTTTTCTATGAAATTCCCAACCTCACCAAAACCGAAACATATCAATGGAAGTTTACCTTTTAATTTTCCCTTAACAATTTTCAGTTTTCTCGTAAAGTAAGCATATTCTCCATCTAAAAAACTTTCTTCATCGACTTCCTTTCCTTCACACTTGCAGCTGCAAGTGCAGGTCCTTGCCTTTGAAGGTTGTTTTTACTTATTGGTTTTCTTAGATGCAGCAAACACAGTTTCTAGATGCAAAGTACCCACTTCTTCATCAAGTCCCATTTCATATGCTATGAGAACTCCATGTAATTTTTCTTTGCTGAGTTTGTCCAGATGTGCACAGTATTCTAAGACCGATACCTTTGGGTTGAATCTTCCTGGTAACATTCTAAGAATCTTTCATATAATAGTTTTCTTGTCAACAGGCTCTCCCACTCCTTCTAGAGTGTTGGTTATTTCATCAAAGTGTTGGAAGTATGCAGCAATATTGTCATATTCTTTCATTCTGAGTTGCTCAAATTTTGCTTTGTAGATTTCAAGCTTTGCTTATTTGACATTTCAGTCACCTGTGTTAGTGTTAGTCTTTGAAACCTTCCTCCAGTGATCAAGCATGCTCTTACAAAGTGATTTTAAGGTGTCAAGGTCAAATTTTGTCATTTCAGTGAGTCTTCAAGTAAAATTTGGTCACTAGGTATTAGGTCTAGGGTTTATTTTCACTCCTTTCCAAGTTGTCCAAATGTCACTCCTTGTCACCATTCAACTGAGTGTACCATCATTCAAAGGGTTTTCATCATCATGCTAGGTTCCAATGGGTCATTTTACACCTTGTTCATGCTTCAATTGTGCCTAGGTAAGGTTCATTTCTCTCTCCTAGGGTTTTGAAGGTAATTTCTCTTGCATGGTCAAATCATTAACAAAACTTGTATCCTGATGTTCATACACCTTCCCCTATCCTTAATGTACCTTATTAAACACTTCCCATCACTAATATCCCTCAAATTCCTCATTTTTGCACAAACCCTAGTTTCTTGTTACAATTTAACATTTTTATAGGCTAGGCCTATGTTTTGCCCTTTTGGACCCCTTCCCTTCACTCAATATTTGAAATTACACTTTCTGCTACTTCCTAACATCCCTCCCTACTTCCAAAAATTTTCTCAAGAATTTAGAAGACCCTTATCCCTTTCATTTCACTTCCTTTCGACAAATCCCCTGTTCCACACATCGGGGTAGGTTTTACTCAAATGATGTTTCTGAGCAAGGAAAAATGAATTTATAAAAACTGAGAGATATTTTGTCCACAATAGGCCAAGGAAGAAAAACCTCCTTCACTTTTTACACAGGTTTCATGGTTTTAGAGAAATGTCAAAAATACAGTTGCCTCAGGAGAATTGATGCACCGCTGAAGTGACCTTGGTAAAATCAATCTTTCCCCTAGCTTGGTTGGCCAAATGACTTGCTTTATGAGTCACGAGATAACTAGACACGAAGAGATTTCTAATGAGCTATTATGAGCTCAATTTGGAGTTGAGGAAGACCTCCAAAAGTTGACTGCAACATCACTCTACCTTTAGGCAGCCTCATTTTTCACAATTTGACCAGTCTTGGGAGATTTGACTTTTGACAGGGCAAAAGAACTCCAAATTGAGAAATTCAAGCGTTTTTAGAAATTCGACTCAATAATATTTCCAACGCGCTATCATGCACCCAATTTGGACACCGAGAAGGCCTCCAAAACTAGTCTTCAAAAAGGCGTTATGCACCTGTTCCTTGGCGCTACGCCCCTATTCCAAAAGCCAGAAACACTTCAAAAATCTTCCAAACTTCCTAAAAATCAAACTAAATATTGTTCCAAGTAAGTAAAGCATTCCTCCTTGTTCAAGGAAGTTGTGTTTGGTGCCTTGGATGTTTGTGGTTTCCTTTAAGAAAAACCCTAGCTAAATTGCTAACATAAACCCTAGCTAATTCTTAAATCCTCTTTTGCAAGTTTTTAAAGGGAATTGCTCTTCTTTTTCACTTCATCCATTTTCAGCTTGGAAAATCCCATGCCCTTTCCCTAACATCATCAACATTCACTCCCTAAACCCCACTCCCATTTACCAAACCCTAGCCCTATACTTTATTCCCAAACCCTAACTCCCACTTCTTATTCCTTCACTACATCCACTTCATTATCAAATCCATCATTCCACATTCATAATACCATCCACTACCCTCATTCCCAAAAGAAATTATTCCTCCTAGCATTCACTTCCTTATACACACCACTCACCTCATATTTCAAAATCTCTTCATACTCATCTGCTTTGACTTCAAATTCCTAAGCATGGAGACAGATTCAGACTATGAGAGGGAAGAGGAAAACCTCAGTGATTCTTCCAGAGAAGCTCATGTACCAAAAAATCCACACAAAGGGGGAAAGATCATTCGGGAGGACACTATCAGTTTCAAGAGTTGTTTGCTTGTCCTCTTGCTATATCTTGTTTTAGACAACATTCTTGCTATGAGCTTGCCTGGTTGTTTGTCACTCATCTACATAATGGCTAAGTGAACCTTGCTAGTGTCTCCTTCATCCTGTTACCTACCACTATCTCAGAAACAACAAGCATTCCAAATGTTGGTGAACAGTGGAATAAAGGACAATATGTTGATAGTATAATGAAGAGGCTTAAGCCTAAGTTGAAAAAGGGCCTTAAGCAAGCAAAAAGAGCATGATAAACTCAAAGATCTTGGCTGGGCTTCATTGGCCCAGCATAGATCATTCATGCCAAATTTCAAGAAATTTGGTAAACTTTTTGGCATTTTTTAATTTTTCAAGGAAAAAACAGGTTTTTCCGGCATGTGCGTAGCACCACCGGTGCTCGCTTTTGATAGGGACCTCCATTTGAAGAAAAATTGGCATTTTTGGATTCCTTATGAAAATTTATGCATTATCAGAAATTAATAAGAAATTTTGACAAGTTTTGGACCTCCAAAAGGGCCAAAAACACCCAAAAAATGCCCACTTTGCCACTTTTTGGCCACACAGGAAGCAATCTTGGGAGATTGCAATTTTGGAGGGGCAAATAGACTCCAAATCAAAAAATTAAAGTTGTTCCAGAAGGTAGACTCAAAGGGCTTTCCAACGAGCTATCCTATACCTAATTTGGACCTCGCGAAGCCCTCCAGAAGTAGCTTGGAAAAATCGTTATGCACAGAAAAAATGGCATTACGCACAGGATGAAAAAGTGCCAATTTTGCTCAAAAACTTTGTTTTTCACCTAGTTTTCTTCTAGTTTGATTTTTTCTCTCTTATGGTCAAATTTTTGATCTGACATGATGTAAATTGATATATTGTGATGTAAAAATGATAAAATTTTACTTGATAAGGAAGATACGTCAGTTGTAGGTGGTTTAGAGTTGAATGAATCAGTTTCCTATGTTTTAGAGACAAGTTGTTCCACTGCCTACTTTTGTGTTCCTAGTTTAGATATGGTTGAAACCACCCCTTTTCTCATGGATTCAACCCCTGATGGATAACATAGGTGGTTTGGATGTCTATATCATGTGTTTTTTCAGTCAATTGTCAGTGTTGGACTCTTGTGAATGCTTTGAGAACTATTGTACATTCATTTTTGCAGTTTGGCAAGGAAATAGACCAAGGTTTGTAGTATTTTGTGGGATTCTTGTGGCAAGGTGACTTAGTATTGTTTTTCCTTCTGTGATTCAAGTTATCATATGTTTACGTGTGTCATTATCTCTCTCTTTTCTGCTTAACTAAATGAATCAAGTATAAAGGTGGAAATCGTTGATGTTTTAGTGCTTTGCCTTAGGGTTTATTTAGCTTTACATGTTTTCTACTATTTGAAGAGGACTCATGACACTTCCATGCCCTCTCCAACTCCTCACCAATATTAAGACTCTCCATTTCACTTAATTCAAAGTACTAAAGCACTTGCCTACCTCGCCCCATAGAAACCTCTGCAAGGCTGAGTTCATTCCTCGAACCCAAAATTTCCTTTCACATTGATCTAGCAAACCACCATAAAATTCAATCAAACTCCTCTGAGCATATACCTAGCCTAAAATTAGTTTTTACATCAGTCATCTCAAGCCTTACTTGCAATATTTTCTTTGAGATTGACAAGGAGAGAGCCCTCTCCCAACCTGGTAGGGCTAGCTACCAGGTTAACCATGGCTTGATGTTACCCTAGACCTGCTTTTCTCAGCTTGAGGTAGATTTAGGCCATAACATATTGGCGATCGTACTGGGGAACGTAGTGTTATGTTTCTCAGTAACATGTATCAAGTTTTGATCTGATTGTTGATGGTGGACAATGAGCAGACACATCAAGGCTGAAATCATTCACCTGGCGACTCTAAATCAGTTTCAAGATCAGATCTAAGGACTCCACTGGAGGATGAACCTAACCAGCAGAAACATGAAAGGACAATATGGAAAGATTAGGTATTCAAGTTGGAATTTCATCCAAGACATTTTATTCTTTGTTATAAATTATTTCTTCTCTTTTCCCGAGAAGGTCAAGAAGGCTTTGCAAAGTATATTGTATTTGAGAAAAGATCCTTGGCCTACATTTGATTCCTTTCCTTTGAAGATTGTAAATACCAAAGATTTGCATACCTTTGAGCTTGATCAAGACCCTTTTTCTAAATCTTGTGATGACCATCTTCAAACTAATGAGCCTCAAGAGACCAAGATTGATTCTACAACTTCTGTACATACCCCACTACCTTGTAAAATTCCATATCGATACAAGCCTTTGATTTTACCTCCTATATCCCATGCTTTCCCTAAAAATCATGACCGATATCTACCAAGATTTGATGGGGACTGTAACAACATCACTGCTGAGAGACATGTATTGAATTTATGAGTCTTTTCTTGACCTTTTTGAAGTTTTTGATGAAGATGTCAGTATTAGGCCTTTTGCTCTTTCTTTGCAAGGCAAAGTCAAGAGCTGGTTCAAAACCTTGCTTGATGCGAGCATCTCAAATTTCCAGCAGTTCGTCAAAGTTTTCCTTGACAGGTGGGTGATCAAACAAAAAGCTTTCTTGATCATAGAAGAGTATAACTAGCTGAAAAGACTGCCAGGGGAGATAGTACAACAGTTTTCTACTAGGTTTAACTAAGTCTATTTTTTGATGCCAGTTAATATAAGACCTCCTCCTGGATCCGCTCTCTTTCACTACCCTGAAGCATTTGATCTGGAAATGGAGTTTCAGCTGAGAGGAAGGAACTTTGCAACACTTGAAGAGATGCAGAACAGTGCAGTAGATGTAGAGGCTAATTTGCTGATCAAAAGGGAAAGTTTGAAGGAAGAAGAGATGAAGAACATAGACCTAGAGGAATCGACATTTTGATACGTGCAGTGGAAGAGATGATGCAAAAGATCACTACAAGGAATGAGTATGATGTTTAAGACAATGGCTCGCTAATTGAAGAAGAAAACGTTGCTGATCCAAAAAATTTTGTTTCTCATCCCAGTTGTCATAGACCTGATAATGATTATTTTATAGATCACCTTGGATAAGAGAGATCTGTTGATATGCAATGTATGCTTGATGATATGTTTTATACTGATGATCTGCCTCAGTTTGATCAGTATGATGATGATTATGTTCTCTAAATAGAAGCTAATCTTGTAGACAAATCAACAGCTAGTTTGTGGGAGGAGGAAGTTCACTTTCAACAGCTTGAATATAGTGATCAATAGATACATATCAGCTATGGAAGTGAGGAGGAAATTGCAACAAATTTTGAAGTAAGTGAAGGATCTTTGCCTTTTTGTTTTTCTTCATTTCAGTTCATTAGAGACAACTTTCATGCAATCAGAAATCAACTTTCGACAAGTCTTGATCTGAACCATCTTGAGGGTAATGAAATCCTTGTTCAAGACTTTTAATATCCAAAGTTGCAGTCCCCGAATGCCTTTGATTGTCAAGTTGCAAATGAAGACTTGGAAGTTGGCACATATGATCAAATGATGCAAGATGATTCCGTACCACTATGTTTTGAATCATTTCAGTTTTTGAAGGGAAATTTTCATAGTATATCTTCAAATGAGTAGCCTATAGAAAAGCATGCCATTTCATTGGAACCAATCGAAAATGGGTTGCAACAGTCTTTTCAAGATTTTCACGATCCAATAGCTGATGTGTTGGATGATGTCTGCAGTCTAAGTCCTTTGTCATTAGCTAACTGTGAGCTTGAAAAAAGTGTTGAAATTTTGATCTGGCAGCTAGTTTATTTGTCATTATCATTAGGAGTCTCGTCACAAAGCTCAGATCAAAGTTTGCATTCATGGTACGAGGAGAAGAAAAAGTAATCCATTGGATGAGCTATGTCCCAGTGTGCATGAATTTAAAGATCCTTATGCAATGTTTTTGGAGGCGGATAGAGGATCAATATTATTCAACGGATCTGTTTACAGATTTTCATGGGAGTTGCCTTTCAGTATTTCTCTCTTGTTGTTCATAAGCAAGCACTTGCGAAGAATGCAAACAATAGCTAGAATGCTTACTTGGTTGCATTGGTTGTTTCATTTCACTTTATCAGGTGATGAATGGAAAAGTTAGATTAGACTTTATTGAATAAGCTCCATTTTGAGCATATTTTCTAGTTTGTCAGTTGTATTATAGTATTGATTCAGTTTAAAGTTAGTTTGAGTCGTCAAGTTGTCAGTTTTCAGTCATCTAGTTTCAACTGAGTGTCTAGTTTTAGCTTTTGAGAGTCTTGTTCCAGTTTTGAGTTAGTCAGTTCTTTGTCATTTCAGTTATGAGTCTTGAGTCTTGAGTCTTGAGTTTTGATGTTTTTGTTGCCAAGATATTGACTCCAATTTTCCTAATGGATAAGGCACTGGTCTGCTCTCCCAAATATCTGTGGTTCTTAGCATCTCTAAGGAGTTACCATCCCCATTGGAGCCAATGTTAGTGTCATTCTTTGAAACCTTCCTCCAGTTATCAAACATGCTCTTACAAAGTGATTTTAAGGTGTCAAGGTCAATTTTTTTCATTTCACTGAGTCTTCAAGTAAAATTTGGTCACTAGGTATTAGGTCTAGGGTTTGTTTTCACTCCTTTCCAAGTTGTCCAAATGTCGGTCCATGTCACCATTCAGCTGAGCGTACCATCATTCAAAGGGTTTTTATCATCATGTCAGGTTCCAATGGGTCATTTTACACCTTTTTCATTCTTCAGTTGTGCCTAGGTAAGGTTCATTTCCCTCTCCTAGGGTTTTGAAGGTAATTTCTCTTGGATGGTCAAATCATCAACAAAACTTGTATCCTGATGTTCATAAACCTTCCCCTATCCTTAATGTACCTTACTAAACACTTCCCATCACTGATATCCCTCAAATTCCTCATTTTCGCACAAACCCTAGTTTCTTGCTACAATTTAACAATTTTCTAGGCTAGGCCTGTGTTTTTCCCTTTTGGACCCCTTCCCCTCACTCAATATTTGAAAGTCCACTTTCACCTACTTCCCAAAATTTTCTCAACAATTTAGAAGCCCCTTATCCCCTTCATTTCACTTCATTTCGGCAAATCTCCTGTTCCACACATCGGGGTATGTTTTACTCAAATGATGTTTATGAGCAAGGAAAATTGAATTTGGAAAACCTGAGAGAGGTTTTTGTCCAAAATAGGCCAAGGAAGAAAAACCTCCTTCACTTTTTACACAGCAATCATGGTTTTAGAGAAATGTCAAAAATATAGTTACCTTAGGAGAATTGATGCACCTTTGAAGTGACCCTGGGAAAACCAAGCCTTCTCCTAGCTTGGTTGGCCAAATGACTTGCTTGATGAGTCAAATGGATAACTAGGCACAAATATATTTGCAATGAGCTATCATGAGGTCAATTTTGAGTTGAGGAAGACCTTCAAATGTTGACTGCAACAGCACTCTGCCTTTAGGCAGCCTCATTTTGCACATTTTGACTAGTCTTGGGATATTTGAGTTTTGACAGGGAAAATGAACTCAAAATGTAACAAATCAAGTTCTTTTGGAAGATATACTCAATAATATTTCCAATGAGCTATCGTGCACCCAATTTCGACACCGGTAAGGCCCCCAAAACTGGTATGCAAAAAGGTGCTATGCACTTGTTCCTTGGCGCTACGCACCTGTTCCAAAAGCAGGAAACACTTAAAAACTCTTCCAAATTTCCTAAAAATCAAATTAAATCTTGTTCCAAGTAAGTAAAACATTCCTCCTTGTTCAGGGAAGTTGTGTTTGGTGCCTTGGATGTTTGTGGTTTCCTTTAAGAAAAACCCTAGCTAAATTGCTAACATAAACCCTAGCTAATTCTTAAATCCTTTTTTGCAAGTTTTTAAAGGGAATTGCTCTTCTTTTTCACTTCATCCATTTTCACCTTGGCAAATCCCATGCCCTTTCCCTAACATCATCAACATTCACTCCCTAAACCCCACTCCCATTTACCAAACGCTAGCCCTATACTTTATTCCCAAACCCTAACTCCCACTTCTTATTCCTTCACTACATCCCTTTCATTAACAAATCCCTCTTTCCACATTCATAATACCATCCGCTACCCTCATTCCCAAAAGAAATCCTTCCTCCTAGCATTCACTTCCTTATACACACCACTCACCTCATATTTCAAAATCTCTTCATACTCATCTGCTTTGACTTCAAATTCATAAGCATGGAGACAGATTCAGACTATGAGAGGGAAGAGGAAACTCTCAGTGATTCTTCTAGAGAAGCTCATGTACCAAAAAATCCATACAAAGGGGGAAGATCATTCGGGAGGACACTATCAGTTTCAAGAGTTGCTTGCTTGTCCTCTTGCTATATCTTGCTTTAGACATCATTCTTGCTATGAGCTTGCCCGATTGTTTGTCACTCATCTACATAATGGCCAAGTGAACCTTGCTGGTGTCTCCTTCACCTTGCCACCTACCATTATCTCAGAAGCAACAGGCATTCCAAATGTTGGTGAACAATGGAATAAAGGATAGTATGTTGACAATCTAATGAAGAGGCTTAAGCCTAAGTTGAAAAAGGGCCTTAAGAAAGCAAAATGAGCATGATAAAATCAGAGATCTTGGTTGAAGCTTCATTGGCCCAGCATAGCACCTAACATAGATCATTCATACCAAATTTCAAGAAATTTGGTAAACTTTTTGGCATTTTTTAAATTTTCAGGGAAAAAACAGGTTTTTCCGGCATGTGCGTAGCACCACCAGCGCTCGCTTTTGATAGGGACCTCCATTTGAATAAAACTTGGTATTTTTGGATTCCTTATGAAAATTTGTGCATGCTTAGAAATTACTAGGAAATTTTGACAAGTTTTGGACCTCCAAAAGGGACAAAAACACCCAAAAAATGCCCTCTGTGCCACTTTTTGGCCACACAGGAAGTAGTCTTGGGCGATTGCAATTTTGGAGGGGAAAATGGATTCCAAATCAAAAAATTAAAGTTGTTCCAGAAATTAGACTCACAGGTATTTCCAACGAGCTACCCTGCACCTAATTTGGACCTCGGGAAGCCCTCCAAAAGCAGCCTGGAAAAAGCGCTACGCATAGAAAAAATGGTGCTACGCACAGAATGAAAAAGTGCCAATTTTGCTCAAAATCTTTGTTTTTCGCCTAGTTTTCTTCTAGTTTGACTTTTTCTCTTTTATGGTAAAATTCATGTTGTGAAATGATGTAAAGTGATGTACTATGATCTAAAAATGATAAAAATTGACTTGATAAGGTAGATACATCAATTGTAGGTGGTTTAGAGTTGAATGAATCAGTTTCCTAAGTTTTAGAGGCAAGCTATTCCACTGCCTATTTTTATGTTCCTAGTTTAGATATGGTTGAAACCACCCTATTTCTCATGGATTCGAACCCTGATGGATAGAACAGGGGGTTTGTATGTCTATATCATGTGTTTTTTCAGTCATTTGTCAAGGTTGGACTCTTGTGAATGCTTTGAGCACTATTGTACATTCATTTTTGCAGTTTGGCAAGGAAATAGACCAAGGTTTGCAGCATTTTGTGGGATTCTTGTGGCAAGGTGACTTAGTATTGTTTTTCCTTTTGTGATTCAAGTTGTCATATGTTTATGTGTGCCATTCTCTCTCTTTTCTGCTTAACTAAAGGAATCAAGTATAAAGGTGGAAATCATTGATGTTTCAGTGTTCTGCCTTAGGGTTTATTTAGCTTTACATGTTTTCTACTGTTTGAAGAGGACTCATGACACTTCCATGCCCTCTACAACTCCTCACTAGTCTTAAGACTCTCCATTGCACTTAATTCAAAGTACTAAACACTTGCCTACCTCGTCCCATAGAAACCTCTGCAAGACTGAGTTCATTCCCCGGACCCAAAACTGTCTTTCACATTTGATCCAATAAACCACCATAAAATTCAATCAAACTCCTCTGAGCATATACCTAGCCTAAAATTAGTTTTTACATCAGCCATCTCAAGCCTTACCTGCCATATTTTCTTTGAGATTGACAAGGAGAGAGCCCTCTCCTGACCTAGTAGGGCTAGCTACTAGGTTAAGCATGGTTTGATGTTACCCTAGACCTGCCTTTCTTAGCCTGAGGTAGATTTAGGCCATAACAACCTACATATATATTCTCAAGCTTGTCCCATACATTTTTGGTGGTTTTACAACCTGACACCTTATGATAAGAAGATTCAATAAGTCCACTGATAATAATATTCTTTGATTTTGCCTCATTTACTAAATTCTTCTTACCTTGTTCATCTGCAGTTGGTGTAAAGACATTTTGAACAGTGTCCCATACTTAGTAACCTTGTGCCAAGAGATATACCTCCATTCTTCCTTTCCAGAGTGCATAATTCTTTTCATTGAATAGAAGTACACCATTCTTGGTATGCTCCATGATCTCCTTCCAGTTGTTAAACTGCTATTGAAGGAACGAAGCTCTGATACCAATTGTTGGAAAATACTAAGACGGTGGGGGGGAATTAGTATTTCTTAACAATTAGCACTTTTAAATAGTTTTAGAGCATTAGTTAATATTCAATTATCGTTAAGTTTATGCAGTAACAACAGTGAATAAAAGAACACAGGAGGAGCAAAAATTTTAGGTGGAAAACCCCCTCCGGGTCAAACAACACCTAATGCTTTTCTAATAATTCTTTAAACTTCCACTCCAATTGAAAAGAAAGCTCCAACTTCCTAGAATCTAGAAAAGAATTCTTCTCCAGCTCCCACTAGATGGATGCTCCAACGCCTAAGATTCTTTCATAGTCAACTGAACGGATGCCCCAACACCCAATGAGCTACAAATCACCCTAGCACCACCCTACCACCCTATAGAATAATAAAAGAGGAATCGACTCCCGTACCAGGGAAAATGGTCCACTTTACAATGATATAGAATGATGTAGAAGAAGAAGACACACTAGACCATAACCCGAACTATGACACAACCACCTAATGATGATCCTAGACCTCCTGACACTACCTCTTCAACTCTTGGTAGATAGAAACTTGTACAACTTTACAAAAATGCTTTTACAATGACTCCGTACAATGATACTTTTACAATGTCTGTATGTAGTGCTGCCCACTTCAAGACTTCATGTGGTGAACTTCTTGTTGTTGTTCTGCACCTTGATTGCTGGTCTTGTCATGCTACCCTTTCTCATTCCTCAAAACATTCGATTATTCATTGAGTCTTCTCTTGATGAATGTATAATACCTACAAAAGGTCTTCAAGGAAATACCCATGACATGATAATAGCAAAACTTACCTCATCTTACAGAGCATATGTCAGTGCTAAAAAAAAATACAAATTAGAGTACAAAGAACCTAATGCAATTAAGAGATGAACATGCATATACGGAAGATACTGACCTATAGCTTACCTCTGTTGCATCATTTTGCTACGCCTTGCTCTTTGCTGCCCTAGAAAGTCTAGTCCTTTGCACTCCTTGACAACACTTGATCTAGCTTTTCTTGCCTTCTAGGAGCACAGTATTTAATCCGATGTATCACTACGATTTTAGATCCCCAACATGTGATCTTTAGTCTTTTAGAAGCCCTCTAAGTATTCTTTCCAATACTAGAGGTCTGACCTGATTTGGACTCTTCAAGACAAAGTTATGCTCAATCTCTCACAATGACCTAATTATGGACTAGTTCAATAGAGCGAACTTGTATGACATGCCACGTGTCATTGTTTCCTCCTCTAGTTCTGAAATTGATGCATAGAAAACTATAGTCCATGCACTATCTATCACTATGTACAGAATTCCAATCCTCTTCTCAGAGTGAGAGTTATGATGATTTTCCCAAGGTCACTTCTTCAAGATGAAATTCGGCAGCCTGCAAAAACCCTAAATTCCACAGATCATATCCCCGAAAATGTAGTGAACCAAGATTTGAAATTATGTCACAACGTTCATCAAGATTACAAATGAAATTGGTTTTAATTTCATAATCTAAGACTTCGCAGAAATGACGTTATAGCAAAAATGCCACAATCACTACATTTGGAGGATATATGAGTTTTCTTTTTATAGAGTTGAGAGGGGCTTCTATAGAGAATGTTGGAGGGATTTTAGGAGCTTAAAAAATTATTAATTAATGACTATTCAAAGACCAAAACCAATTATGAGTGCCATGGCACAACCCCATAGGGTTCTAACCCACTAATTTGGGTTTCTAACTTCAAACATGAATATCTCTCAAACCGTGAAGAATTATTTGTCGTGCCATATATCAACGAAAAAATCTCGTTGAGTAGAATATATCTAGAAGATCCCTGACTCAAAATAGAGTAATTTTTCAAGTAAAACTTCCCTTGAAAGCTTAGGATAGTCCCTGGTGCTGGTTGGGTTGACATCAATGAAAACCTTAGATCATCTTTAGATCAACATATCTGGCACTCGTGGCATTTGCGGACAACAAGAATGCAATCCTTAAAGATAGAGGGCTAGAAATAGCCATCGTGGAGGATATTTTGAGTAGTGGCGTAGCCAGAAAAATGACCACCGCGTGCACTAGAATGGTAGTCATTTAAGACTCTTTTAGCCTCATCAAGAGTTAAACATCAGAGAAGAATCGAATCAACACCAGCACGGTATAAAGTATCCCTAATGATGCGGTAAGGTTGGGATTGATGCTGAATGCATAAGAAATCATCCTTGGACAACACAGACCGGAAGGCAGAAGTTTGGAGATACATGATGATATCACCATACTAAGAATTGAGAGTGCTAATCAGAAAGAGAGTCTCATCGGGGAGCTGCTCATCAACACCAGTAGGTAGAGAAGCAGAGGGGAAAGAGAAAATCAACTAAACAAATACAAGTGATTTCTTCAATTTGGCAGTAATGAATACCAAAACGAATTCCCAGAGGATGAAAATCCACTTGGAATATTTTCCCCCAAGTAACTAATGAGTCATAATATAATTCATGGGCTTGAAATCTGAAATCATGGTTGTAGTGCAGAGGAGAATATAATATCAAAAGTGTTCAACAGCCTGAACAATAGCCAAAGTCAATTACTCAACATGATTATAACGGGTCTCAGTATCGAGGAGATTGTGGCTAAGGTAATAGATGACATGTTCATGACCTTCGTCTTCGTCTTGCACCAGTACCATAGCAATAGTGCTAGAAGTTGTAGCTAAAGAGAGGAAATAATCACGATGATATTTTGGAGGGTGTAGTAAAGGAGCATTAATGAGGATAGCTTTCAAGTCATCAAAATACTTTTCCTTCCAGACTCTGTAATTGATGCAACGAAGAGGGAGAGGGTAGAATAACAATAGCCTCGACTTTGAGAGGATCAAGATGAATACCATCCATCGAAACAATAAAACCGAGAAGTCGCCTAGATTCAACACAGAAGACACACCTCTCTGGGTTAATCTAAATGTTATAGTGTCTACAATGAAGAAAGATTTGTCGAAGATGATCGGGATGGTCATGGAGCTTAAGTGAATGAGTGGGAAGATCATCTAGATAAGGCTGAATGATGTTTTTAATGTCATGAAAAGCATAAGACATCACTCGTTGGAAAGTGGCCCCAACATTCTTAAGGCCAAAAGGGAGCTTTTTATACGCAAAAGTCCCCCACGGATAGATAAAGGCGGTCTTGTGTTGATCAATCGATGAAATATTTATTTGGTTATAACCTGAAAAACCTTCCATAAAGGAGAAAATATCACTCCCAGCACATTCATCTATAATATGATCTATAAAAGGAGTGGGATAATTATCTTTTGGATAGGAATTATTAATGTCACGGTAATCAACACAGATGCGAATGGTGCCTTTTTTCTTAGTCATTGGTACAATGTTGGACACCCAATCTATCAGAGGTATAGGATAAATAAAACCATATTTAAGAATTTTTTTAGCATCTTCCTTAATGGAGGCTACTTTTCTAGGGTGCATAAGATGAAGTTGTTAACGAAATGGCTTCATGTTAGGATACGTTGGAATTTCATTCATGACTATACTTGGGTCAGTGTCGGGAATTTCCTCATATGAACATGCAAAAGCATCTCCAAACTCTTGAAAAAGGCGAGTGTCAAGCTTGATCTCATCAAGAGAACAAGTTACCCCAATATGAACATGTTCAACAATACCAGGTTTGACATAAATATCAATAGGCATCGTTTGGGTAATATTACCCATGTTGCCTTCCAACCAGACTTCATGGGTCATGATAGGTGTCTGAAGTGGTTGGGTCAAGAAACGAGAAGAGAACTTCTCAAGACATAGACATGACTTCCGAGCCAGGTAAGAATGAGTAATGATGATGAGTATCATTCCAAGGTTCTTCCATAAGAGACATAATTTCCATGATACTTTTATCGGTAGAAAATGTCTCTGTTAAGGGATCAGAAGAATCTAAAGAGCCAAGCCAAATGGATTGAAAATACGCGTCAAGAGATGTACTCAAAGTAGTGTGAACAGTAGACACTGAAGCCAAAGCCGAAAGAATCTCCACATAATTAATCTCAGCGGGGCTTAACGGCATGACATCACCCCATGAATCAACGTGATCAAGAGGGGGAATGATCCATGGATAAGACTTAACCAAGATCATGTTGATTGAGGAAACATTTGGAGGTGGGAGAGGAAAAATGCCCATTAAGGTGGGATCTTTGAAAATTCTAGCCCCTGTCAGGCGGAAAGAGTCGATTGTGCGGACACAACCAACCTCCCTAGGAGCCTAAGACTCTCTAGTGACAAACAAGACAAACAAGAGCAATCCTTCTCTAAACATGCATTTACTATATAAGAAATCAAGTGTTTAGATCCTACCTGTAATCCAACGCTGTTGTAGCAGTCCAGCTCCTCTGATCCAGATGAGCTCCTCCTTCACGTTGAAACCTGCATCCACTAACAATCAAACGATTAAAAAGCACTTGATAATCTCATAGAATAAAACATATTTAACACATAGACCAAGGAGTACATGAAACAACTCATAAATAACAAGTTATTGAGAAGAATGGACTCATTTGCATTAATAGGTAACAAAAGGAACAAATACAACCTGAGCCTTGGTGTTGTGCAAGTCCCTCCCAGGGTCCATCAAGAGTTCTCCTTTACTTTGACAAAGCTCACCCACTTCCAAATAGAACAAGCAAAGATGGCAATCTCTCCTCACAAGCTTCTAAATGGGAGTCCTAATTCTAGCAGCATCTACCAATAGAAATGTATAGCTTCCAACCTCTCCTCCTTCTGGCCCAATGCCTGTATTTATAGTCCTCAAGAGGAAGTTAATCAGGTCCACCATCAATGGGATAATCCCCTCTTTGGATGGGATAGCTCCCTTATTGATGGGATAAGTTCCTCTTTGGTAGGGGTGCATGAACCATCTGGAGGCGCTCAATACACGTCGAACAACCTTCTAGAATGCTCTAGAAATGACCACAAGTAACTTTTTAGAGATGAAACTTGCGCATTTTAACCTTTACAGGGGGACGCACCTGCCCCTTTACATACAAAGCGTCCAAAGACGCAGCTTTTGTGAACATTGGGTGCGTACCCGCAGGTAAGGTTGAGAGAACCTGCGTACCCAGAGATAAATACATTTGTAAAGACTTTCTCTCTTTTTGGAGTTTGACATGGAGAGCAGAGGCATAAGACTTGCCTAAGAGGATAGCATGACTGTTGATAGAGCCATACTAACTGTAAATAGCCATGGTGACATTTTTTAGTGTAACAGATTGCCCCCTAAAGTGCGAAGCCTGTAATAGATTAGGGTTTTGTATTATCTAGGAAGGGTGAAGCGCTTTATCATTTCAAGGATTATCTCGTGGAGAACCTGGTCAGAACCTGCAATTTTCAACACAAAATACATGTATAAGATTATATCATCACTGAGGTAGGCATTCCCATACTCAGATTAAAACTTTAACTAACAGACTAACTACTCTGATACAGGAATGATCTTGCAGTACATCATAATCATAGACTTTTGTAGACACAGTATGGGCGCAGCCATCTGCTTATGATTAGTCTACTTAGATAATGAATACAAAACTCCTCGCAGCCTGGATGGTGGAAACTAGATCCAGGGTCTTCATTTCTACTTCCCGAATTGGTACGATTCTAGCCATGCGAATAAATGAGTTGATGTCGAACATGGTAGAAACCACTTGATTACCAGTCGATGATGTAAACTGTTAACAAGTGTGAGAGAGACCACCAGTAATGTCAATGGTTCTCAAAGTACCCAGTACAATCCATGAGATGTGAATGAATGAGTTGATGTCGAACATTTCACGGAATCCTTCGATCGAAAGTCAATGATGTAAACTGATGTCGAAGGCGAGAAACCTGCCATTGATGCATGCAGACTTCAAGGTACTGACGATTTCTAAGTCATCTCTCTAGATAATGTGCTGATGTCGATAGAAAGCGACCCGTTGCAGGCAAGCCCACAACACGAAATCATTGTTCAAGTTGAAGAAATGTTGCTGTAAGGACTGACTCAGGGATGGTCAAATGGATGACAAGTATTTTGCAGATGAAATTTTTGCTTGCAGACCTCTTGAACACATAACGACACGACAGATGGCTTGGTGATGAATAACTCAAAGTTAATCCCCGGAACCCGGCTAAAGACTTTCAAAGTGGTTTGATCAACTGTGAGGTAAAAGATTTCCCAACCCAGGTGAATGAAAAGTGTCGTGTCCAAGAGTGGTAATAAAGTTTCTTCTGAGACAAAAGATAACAAATAGGCTAATTCTTCTCTCTTTTCCCCCACCATTTCTGGCAAGTACCTCTTTATTTTTAACAAGCTTGAGGAGGATAACATATGCTTGATTATAAGCTCATCCTTCGGATGAGTCCAACCTAGTTTTGATTCGAACCCTAGGAAGGAGTGGTTCGTTCCTATTTGTAATTGAACAGGTCCTTTACTGTGAAATGTTTAACGAGCCCAGTATAGGAGAAACTCGGCATTTTTCAATTTTAGAGAGTCTGAAAAACTTAAGAAGACTCCAAGTTGAACTTTTTCGTAGATTTGTGTCCCTCAAGCCCGAAAAAGTATAAAATAATACTTGGGGGAACCGCTTGATCTTGCGACCAAGGAGTACTTTCATAATTAGTGCCACTGACCTGAAAAGTAAAAAGCGATCAAGGACACGTCGTTTTATTTCCGTATCGAGTTTGAAACGACAAAAACCCGGCAATCTTTTCCTGATTTTACGGTCAGAAAAGAGCTATAAGGGGACCGTCTTTTAATTCTGTTTTAACGAGTGTAAAAGAAACGCTCGGCAATCTTTTCATATTTTAGGAGTCAGAAAAGGGCTTAAAAGATGACTCTGATATTTTGGTTTGTGAAAAATGACAATTTTCCCTCTAAATCCCTTTGTCCTGCACAAAAACGACACATTACTCATACCTGTTTAAGATAGGCAAAAATACATCGAAAAATATCTTTCCATGGTGAAAAATGAACAAATTCATCCAAAAAACCTATAAAAAGACTTTTTACCATGTCATTTTTACCATTTTACTGTTGAGGTTGAAAAAGGGCTTTTGGCAAGAAACTTCCCGTGGTCGCTGCGGAAAATCCGACCGTCAGAATCGAACGCCGTCTCTTCCAGGTATTTCACAACATCCTCCTCTTCAATTTCATCCGATTAAAAATTTGTTTTAGGTTTTAGTTTTGATTTTTGGGGGGTTTTGGGTTTCAAAGTGCGCTCTGCGGGGTACGCAGGTGCCCTTAGGGTGACCTGCGTCCCCCGACTTTTTCCTGTACAGGAAAAAGGTCGGGGGACGCAGCCCACCTTCAGGCCAGCTGCATCCCGACGCTCTGTGTTCTAAACGCGGGGTGCGTCCCCCGCGAAAGGCAGAATTTGAAACCCCAAACTCCACAAACAACCATTTAAAATTTCCCAAATCAATTCTAATCTCTGTTTCTTGGTGTGTAGGGCACTCACCATGTTGGATTGGAGAGAAAGAGAGCACGAAGACGTTGATTTAGCCGCAATTGAACATCAACCTTCCATTGATGCCCTAAAAGCATGCAGACTATATAAATACTGGGCCATACCTGGCATGAGGGCTCAGGTGAGATTCTTGGAATGGCTGGTTGAGAGATGGAACGTTCATGAGCAATGCTTTTACATCGGAGGGCACCAGCTCGAGATAGAGCCCTCTGACATATACTTTCTCACTGGCTTGCCAAATAGAGGTGAGCAACTCAATCTAGCCGGGACTAGGCCGGGTGGCCAATCCCTTGCTAGTCTCTGGGCAGATTGGTGCACACCCAATGCACACCATGCGAAAGGCGTAGAAATCAAACACATCTCTCTGCGTGAACTCAAGGTTATAGCTTTCACGGTTACCAGAATTTGCGGCGCAGCCGCTTTACATATTGCCACCGGGTCCCAAATGCAGATGGCGATTGACTGTTACCAAGGCACCATTTTCAACTGGTGTGATGTTGTGTCGGCTAATATGAAGAGCCAATTGACTAGGGCAAAGAACGGACAACTGAAGACCTTTGGATATGGGCCTCTAGTTGTGAGCTTTGCCTTAGAGAGAGTTCCGATGCTGATCCCTCAGCAACTCACTGTTGATATCTTGGGTCCTCGGGAGCCAAAGCTGATACGATGGGTTATGGTGATGGCCCGGCATCCTGACGAGGGCGCGGCGATTGTTCGATTTTCTGATAGTTATTTTCACTGGTTAGAGGACCAGGTTTTTTCGATCCAGGACTTTCCGTATGTCGGAGTAGATTTTCGAGGTGATCCGGACATGGTTCTTCCACAGGGAGAACAATGGGACGACAGAGGTACTTTATTTTTCACAAGTTTTCAAATTATGTATTCTTTTGTTTTTTATATATATCGTCTCAAAACTGACAGTAAAAATTTTCAAAATGCAGATGTTGGTCCACAGCGCCCAGCCAACCTCCGGCCTTTTGAGAGGAGACATCCAGTTGCACCGGTACCGGCCCCACAGGACGCGGCTGCAGAGTCACTAGCTGAGTTGGAGCAGGATCTAGAGCGTCTGACGGTGGATATACCTGAGACTACCATAGATGATATTCCTATCAGACTTCAGCGCTATGTAGTCGCAGTCCCTGGACCGTTTAGGAGGTTTTTGTGTAAGGTAGCCCGTGCAGTGGTGTCGTATAGGGAGCACCACCAGTGATTGACTAGTCACTTTTGTAGACACATATGACATTTTTGGCTTTTTGTACTTATCATTTTTGCCGATCATAAGGTGTTTTTCAACCTATGATCGAAGATGATGTATATTTTTTGACACACTCCTATCTATATATATATCACTATTACCGGCTTATCTTGTTTAACATATGTGATGAAATGTTTTTAAATTTACTTGCATGATTATCATAAATGTCTGTCCAACATTCGAGAAGCAATTGCATCTGCTAATGTATTTAAAGACCTTGGAATATGCTGATATTCAATGTAATCAAATTCACGTTCCAAGAGACGCACTCTCAAAAACAACCTTAATAACACAGGATTTCTAATGGCATATACTCTATTAAGCTGTAATACAACAAGTTCAGAATCTAACCTCACTATCAAACGTCGAATTCCAAATGAAATAGATTCGGATAATAATTCAACCACTGCACTGTATTCTGCAATGTTGTTTGTTGTTTGACCGAGGCTTACCCCATGCATAGAAACTAACTCGTCAGAGGGCGAATAGATAACCCAAGCTGCGGAAGAGATATTCCGTGTACTACGACAAGCACCATCAGCAAATCCAATGTATGTTTGGAGAGGCGTCGACATCTGCAATATCAAGAGTAAAACCAAGATAAGCCAGAATAACGACGAAAAACACACTCTCTAAGCTAAGCACACTAACTAAACTAACAAACACGCTAGCTAGAAAGAAAATCTAACCTAACTAAAAATTCTCCATACCCATCATTTAAGCATAATACCTCTTTAGGTAAAGTCCATTTCTGGGTTTACCCAAAGAGTCCCCATCAAAATCTACCAGCTCATAAGCCCCTTTTGCTAGCTTTCGCTTTACAATGTAGGGTCCATGCCACATAGGAACGAATTTTCCAGCACCTAGCTTATCGTTAGCTTGATCATATAATAGCACTAGGTCTCCCTCCGAAAAACTTCGAGGGGTCACATTTCTATCATACTGAGCTTTCATTCGCTTCGCGTGAGTCTCGATTGCCAATGCAGCGTCACGTCGAGTCTCATCTAATTTAGCTAAGTACAATAAACGTTTCTCCTCTTCGGAAGTAGCTGGAAGTAATTCGACAGCCATTTGAAGTGATGGGATTTCGCATTCAATGGGTAACACAGCTTCCAAGCCATAAACTAGCTGGAAAGGAGTGAACCATGTTGAAGTTTTCACTGAGGTTCGGTATGCCCATAGCGCTGAAAATAACATGTTGTGCCAATTCGACCGATGAATACCAATGGTTCGTCGGATCATGATAACTAGAACTTTGTTGATAGACTCAACCAAACCGTTGGCTTGCGGATAATAAGGAGTAGAGCTATCGTGGCGCAAACCAAGCTGGCTTGTAAGCTCAGTCATCATGATGTTTCGAAAATGGCTCCCATGGTCAGTAATGATTGCTTGTGGGACACCAAACCTAGTTATAATATGATTGAATACGAAAACTGCAGCTGTTTTGCCGCTTGCGTCGAATGTAGGCATCGCCTCGGCCCATTTAGTAAAATAATCAACCGCGAGGATGATATACGCATGCCCCCCGGCCGAGTGAGGGTTACAAGTAATAAAGTCGATACCCCATTTGGCGAATGGACCAACGGCAATTATAGGGTGGAGAGGAGCAGGTGGTGCGCGCATCTTGCGATCAAACACTTGACAGTTGTGGCACTTCCGGACTGCAATGATACAATCTTTAAACATAAACGGCCAGAAATAGCCAGCGCGCAACACCTTCTGAGCTGTGGCATACCCAGACATATGACCGCCACATGCTCCAGAGTGACAATCATTCAAAACCCTCTCAGCCTCTTCGTGAGTTAAACAACGTCGAAAAACTAAGTCTGCCCCCCGGCGATAAAGTGTATCTCCAATAATTTTGTATTGCTGGGATTGAAACCGAATTTTTCGACGTTCCGCCTTGGAAGCTTCAGGCCGAAAGGTTTGGGTTTGGAGATAGATGATTATATCCCCGTACCACGGATCTACAGTACTGATAAGAAACAAAGATTCGTCCGCAATGGACTCCTCTGCCACAGTCTCTGTGTCAGCACACGGGAAATCACACATCAATTCCGCAAAAACTAAGGATTTCTTAGACTTGGACTTCTCGAACTCCAAGTCGAACTCTTGCAGGATAACGATCCATTTAGAGTACTTGCCCCCTAGCAGTTGTTTTGTCAAAATATAAATCATAGGGTTGCAATCCGAAATAACTGTAGTTTTACGGAGAAGAATGTAGTGACGAAAACGCTGGACAGCTTGAACGGCTGCCAGGGCCAATTTCTCCACATGCGAATATTTTAACTCAGTGGGATTTAAGGTCCTACTAAGATAATATATCACATGTTCCACTCCGAATTCATCTTCTTGAACTAACACCATTCCAATGGTGGAATGCGAAGCTGCGAGGTATAAGAAGTAATCCTGGTTGTAGTTTGGAGGATGCAACAACGGTGCATGGGTCAACGCGTGTTTAAGTGCATCAAAAGATTGTTGGGCAATCTCGTCCCAAAAGAATTGTGCGTTCTGTTTCAACAACCGTGTAAAACCTTTAGTGACCTCGGCGTAGTTTGGGATGAATCGGCGTAAAAAGTTCGCTTTCCCTTGCAAACTTTGGAGTTGGCGCAAACTCGAAGGAGGAGGCAATTTGATGATAGCTTCGACCTTCGAGGGATCGACGCGAATGCCGGCTTTTGAAACAACAAATCCCAGCAATCGACCCGTTTCTATACAGAAAACACACTTGTGGGGATGCAACCGAATTCGATAATTCCTACACCTCATAAAGATTGCTCGTAGGTGGACAAGGTGATCAGCTCGATGTAAAGAATGAGCAGGCAAATCATCGAGGTACGGTTGCACAATGTGCTTGATGTCATGAAATGCGTAAGACATCGCCCGTTGAAAAGTGGCCCCGGCATTCTTAAGCCCAAAAGGTAATTTGCAATAAGCAAATGTCCCCCATGGACAAATGAATGCCGTTTTTGGTTGGTCGGCAGGTAGAATATTGATTTGATTATAGCCCGAAAAACCATCCATAAAGGAAAACATTTCACTTCCGGCACAATCATCAATAATTTGATCGATATAAGGCGTAGGATAGTTGTCTTTTGGACAAGCTCGATTTATATCCCTATAGTCGATACAGATTCTTATTGTTCCTTGTTTCTTGTTGACCGGAACAATATTCGATACCCAATCCGTTAACGGGATCGGATATATGAAACCTGCTTTCAACAGCTTTTCGACTTCTGCTTTAATCGCAGCCGCTTTCCGAGGGTGAATCTGACGCAACCGTTGCCGGACGGGTTTAGCATCCGGGTAGGTCTTTATTTCATGAACAACAATGGCAGGATCGATTCCCGGCGTTTCCTCGTAAGACCAGGCAAACACATCGCGGAATTCTTGGAATAGGGCCTTGTAAGTTTGGATTTCATCTTCTGTACATGCGGCACCTATATGAATGTTTTCCTCAATTCCGGGCTTCACTGAAATATCAATGGGAATAGTGCGAGAAATATTCCCTAAATTCAACTCTGAATCAGAATGTTTCGTTGGATCCTGAGCGTCTTTGACATATTCAGCGGTAAAGATAGATGAAAAATCATTTTCAAAAGCATCATCCTTAGGTAAAAACGAAGATCTGTGATGGAGATCTTCCCACGGTAGATCGTCTACACTTAGGATTTCGCGAAGTTGTTCGTCAGATGACATGACTTCGGGAAACGCTATCCGTTCTAAGGTTGAGGTGAAAAGTGATTCTTCACTGACCACATTCATTTGGTCGATTTCGGTTGAACGCGAGTCGGTAAAAGACATGACAGTTTCATAAGCAATTTCATATGGACTCAAAGGCATAGCATCACCGAATGAGTCTATCTCAGATTCAGATGGGACAATCCAAGGATCATCATAAATAATGTTGTCTGATGTAATCATATGAATTGATGCAAATGAAGGGTCTGCGTTGATTGGAGGGAAAGGAAAAGTTCCCAGTAAACCGGAATCTTTAACTAAACCTACGCCAACGTCCCTATAAGGGATTGTCGTCTTACCGACATGCTGGATACTCTCTGAAGAGGCTGGGTCGGATGAAAAGTATGTCAGCTGATCAATAGTCACGATCTTACCGTTATATGGAAACTTAATTACTCTGAAGACCGATGAAACGACCGCGGTCATAGCATATGACCAACTTCGACCCAAAAGAAGGTTGTAGTCTAGAGGGGCATCAACCACCTCCACATCCAGACTAACGGTTTTACCTTCTACCCCTATAGGCAATTCCTGTAGAATACCAAACGGACGGAACCCACGGCCATCAAAGGCCTTAAGGATGGTGGGGGATTGGTTCAACGAAGGAGAACCAAGCGATCTCCAAAATTGAATCGACATAATACACGTAGAAGCTCCCTCATCAATCACAGTCCAATGAATAGGCCTGTTTTTGACTATCACTGGAATTTGGAAAGCCATTTGATGGGGGAGACGCGGTGTACTATTTTCTAGATCGAAGATTATCAGGTTCGGGTCCTGAACATCAACAGCTCCGATAGCCGACAAAAGTAATTTTCGTTGTGCTGGGCATGATTGTAGCACTTCTAACGCCGACATTGCTGAGGGTGAAACAGCTAAGTCCTCAACAATGTTGTAATTCTGGGCTGCTCTCGCATGTGGATTGAAAGCAGACCTTCGAAGTACACCCTTGGCGGGCGGTTTAATTACTAAGTCCGGGTTAGGTTTTTCGATCTGTAGTGGATCAGAACCAGGAGCTGAGGTTAATGGGTTAGAATGAGAAGATTCTGCTTCCTTACCATCAACAGGATTCTTACTACCATAATCTTGCGATCGAGTCGCAATCCTCACATGAGACATCATCAAAATGGGTTCTTCACTGGCATTCGAGGAAGAACCTATCATCTTATTCTCCTCCTCCGGAAATGGATTTTTTAACACAGCAGGAGTGGGAGAACCTTTGACTATTTTCACAACCTCGGCCCGATGCGGGCAATCTCTTGTAAAATGATCCTCTTCACAAATAAGACAAGGATATCGAGGTTTTCGCTTTTCGTCATTGGTTTCCGACTTTTCTGTTTTCTCCTTCGGAGCCTTGTCTACTTTAGCCTTCTTCTTTCCTTTCTTCTTTCCACCGTTTTTTTATTTGGCCGTAGATGACTCTACAGCATGAATATCGGCGGTAAGTTCAGGAGAAGACTCTCCTGTCGGGGAATCAGGCAAAGTGATTATAGGAGTAGTTGAAGCCTTGGAAGACTTCTTCTTGCTCTTTGTATTCACGATACCAATCATACCATCAGCGGCATGAGATCCCGAAGGAGCAGCAGCGATTTGATTCGACTTTGGAAGATCCGGAATCTTCTCATGTAACGTACCCGACTGAGTATAAACTAAGTCAAGGTATTGCGCCTGAGCAATGACTTGCTCCTCAGTAACTACTCCGGCCTTAGCTACATCTTCAGTAATCTTCGGTAGTAATGATTTAACAAACCATTCAGCTAAGATTTGGTCTGGAATAAAAACTTTCACTAACCTTCTTTGACGTCTCCACTCATGAATGTGATCAGAAATATACGTGGACGTCGATTGTTTTAGTGAATTTAATAACTCCGTGCCGTTATCGTATCTGACCGGCAACTGAAAGTGAGTTAAGAACGAGGTAGCTAACTGGCTAAAATTGTAAAAAGAGGCCCGTGGCAACTCAATGTACCACTTGGCCGCGAGACCAATGAGTGTACGCTGGAAAAGACGTAAGCGGATCGAATCATCCGAGATAGAATTTGAAGCACACCAGAGGTGGTAAGTCATCACATGATTGGACGAATCCTCTCCAGACTTACCTTCGAACTTGGGTATATCACTGGGCAACTTATTTGGCATTGGCGGCCAGAACTGAAGATATTGAATTGGATCATTCGTCAGGCGCGTCAAGTCTGGTAAATCCAAAGTTGCGATAAACGGTAACTGCCGGTTAGGATCTCTAAAACTCTGGGTCACAAGACCAGTCCCAGGAGGAGGATATCCAGGATAACTAGGAACAGGAGTCGCATTTGGGATATTATATCCTCCTGGAAAACCAGGATTAACCGGACCGTACTGGGGTTGTTGAGGTTGTTGATAAGTATACCCAGGATACGGTTGATACTGGTAAACCGGTTGTTGGACAGCTTGCCCATGTTGGTACTGTCCCTGGTACGGTTGTTGAACAAATTGAGGTTGAGTAGTGACAACCGTACTGATACCAGGCTGACCTACAGGCATCTGGACCGTGGTTTGAATCGTAGATCCAGACAACGGTAAAGATGTCTGAGGAGTGGTTACAGAGACAGTAGAAACCGGAGCCGTCGATACTCCAGAAGTAAGTATGGTAGATGTGGTGGTAGTTGCAGCAGCCGTTTGAGATGGAGTACTAGGTGCAATTGGCGGCTGAGTAACTACCGAAGTTACAGAAGTTTGAACATTTGACTGGACAGGTTGCGGTTGCTGGGGTGGACCAGAAACTATGGGTTGTCCAGCTTGAGGAACCAACTGCATACTTGGCTGCAACACCTGTTGACCCTGTGATGGATCCCACACTAACATTCCGGGGTATTGACCCGTAACAGGTTGAGGATACTGAGATCCATAACCGGATTGAGGATAGGATTGATAATTGTAAGGTGCAGTTCCCATACTTGGAACATATGACTGACCTTGAGGCGGTTGATAACCTTGACTCGAGTATTGACCTTGAGGTTGATAACTTTGAGGTAAATACGGATACTGGGGTTGACCTTGACCTTGAGGTTGGTACCCTTGAGGTTGATACCCTTGGGGTTGATACCCTTGGGGTTGCCATCCTTGAGGTTGCCATCCTTGAGGTTGATATTGATACTGAGGTTGACCCTGGGGTACATATTGAGGCTGGGGTTGACCTTGAGGCATGTATTGCACCATAGGTACATACTGACTTTGAGGTTGCCCCCCAGACACGATTTGTGTACCTTGAGGTTGCCCCCCAGGCGTTAACTGAGGCTGCCCCCCAGGCGGTAATTGGCCACCTTGAGGTTGGGAAACGGGAACTGAACCTGACATCATGTAAATGTCTCCTACACCCAATGGTATATTACCACTGTTTCCAACTAATAACCCATGATCAACTGGTTGAGGAGATGCCCCCGCAAAGGTACCAGAAAGTGATTGATACCCGGTGGGAACAGAAGGACCGCCGTGCAAGAAAGATTCAGGACTTTGAGTAAACACGGACGACTGACCAGACATATTTACAGGAGTATAAATACCTCCAGGTGGAAAAGGAGTATGAGGTGTAGAAAAACCTACCCCTGAGTTGTCTAAATAATTGGTTAATGAAAGGTACCAAGTAGTACTTCTAGGAGGACTGTAAAAGATAGATTCACGCTCCCTTAGATCAATAGTAAGTTGACCTTCAAGGTTAGAGACGCCTATTTCTTCCTCTGGAGCAAGTTCTTCGATAGAAATCAAACTAGTAGGAAGATTTTCGGTGATAACTCGTTCTATTCTCGGTGAATCTAGAACACTAGAAGTCGGAGTAACAGGTTCAGATATTTCAGGTTCTTCGCCTGTATCACTAGCAGACGAAAAACTACCAACAAGTTCAGAAACTGTAACAGCTTCGGGATTATAACCTGTCTCTAGACTTTGGTAATCTGGATGGACTACCAAGGAAGATTCTCCTTCTTCAGGTGAACCTACTCTACTGCCACTAGGAGGAGTTACAAGGACCTTCAACCCTTCGTACTGACCCGGAACGTCTTCAGGAGATCCACCCCGCGATCTACGGAGTTTCCTCAACAAATCTGTTCCGGTAACAATCTCAGGTGACTTGCCCCGAAGTCTACGGGACTGTCTCGGTAATTCCGCCACAGCTAAAAACTTTTAACTACTACACACGAAAACAAAGTAAAATTTCAAATCAAACCACCTAAAGTCTCTAAAGAACCAAACAAATTTGAAGCACACGCCTAAAGAATCTAGGGCGTCAAACCAAGCACAAACAGTAGCCTTCCAGACCGAAAGCGCTAGTTGGTGATGAAATCCAACCTCGCCGGATTCAGTACAGAAGTGGCGGGTGGAACAGTTACCCCGACAACCTGCTTAATGAATAGACTGGACCAAGTTCCTCGACTTTAACCGTCTCGAGTGAAGTGAACCCCCCAGAAAATCCAAGTGAGTCTAGCCAACGTCTGCTCCAGGTACAGTGGGATCTTCCCTCCACCGTCACCTCGGTAGAATCCTAAAGATAATGGTCACTAAGGTTACCAACCGCAACAAATGCACCTGGGGGAACAGTCTAAACTCCGACAGCACGCAAGTGCAGAGTATCAAGCTCAATCCCCTTGCCGGCTCCTTGACAATAATCCAAGGTTTACCGACAAGTGACCCCTGGCTCCTCGACAATGGTTAATCCGAGGTTTACCGTTTGTAATACGTGCGTGTCTGGCGTCGTTCCCAACGAGGGGGGATTGATCCCCTCACTGGTTCGGACACGAGCTCGTGCTTCTCCTTTAAGAGGAGCTTTCCCAGAGTACAAATGAGACAATTGGATTTATTCTATCACAAGATAAGCTACTTGTTTGGTTTTGTTGTCTTGGAGAGTTAATTACTCACCTACTCCAAGACACTAGCCTGATCTAAATTGGTGTTTCAGAGCCCTAGTAAATAAAAGTTACTACGTCGATTTTACTTTAAGCGTTAATTTTATGGTTTTTCTTAAAGACAAAAGGTAGCGGAAGTGAAACCAATGGTGTGTAGACTCGACTCAAACCACTACAAAGATGCACCTAAGATGATTTACGCTACTTTTCCTTTTTTCAATGAAATTCTTAACTAAGAGAGTTGAGAGATGCAAATTTTATAGAAAACAACTTTCTTAGTAAAGACAATCAAAGAAACAATTCTCTTTATCTTTTCAAGCATACAAACATGACCACTCTTTACGTGCACGAAAAACTCTTTCTCTTTCAAAACTTTTCAAAACTACTTGAAACAAAACTTTTCAAAGGAGATGTTTTTGTATTTTCTCTTTTTAATAAAGCATATAAATCTATTGTAACGAAAATCAATCTTAAAAGCTATAAAAACTATGAAAACTTGACTCACAAACACATCAAAAAGGAAATTACTCTAAGCAAACCTAACGAGGCAAAAGCCTACAAAGATGATTCTAGGTTGTTTTACTTGACCAAAATCAAATCAAGGACCAGCTAATGCAGAATCAAAAGACTAGTCAAAACAAAACTCAAATCTTTTTGTTCTTTTTGTAAAATGGAATTCAATACTCAATCAACAAGCACTTCGAAATTTGCCAAAGAGACAACTCAATGGTAATTTGCTCACACAGGTAGACTTTAGGACAGGTCTGACTTCTAAGAATGTTGACAAAACCAGAGAGATCTAAGGCTTGACAACTTCTACCGCCAAAGTCACTACAAGACCTTCTCAAAAATCAAACCCTAGGGCTTAAACTTCTATGAAATCCACTAAAACACTCAATGCTATCGAAACAAGTTCAGGTGAAGATCTTTGACAAGAGACTAATGAATCTGGGCAGTAAAAACTAAGAAAAAGCAAAATCTAAGAGAAAAAATGCAAAAAATGGAATTTTCTCAAATTTTAGCAGGGGACGCAGGCAACCCGTTAAAACAGGTGCGGGCCCGCTCTGTGTACACAGTGACAGTGTGTCCAGGGACGCACTGTGCAATGCTCAGAGGGTGCGTCCTACTGGAAAATTCAAGAAAAACTAAAATGAATCTAACTCTAAGCTAACCCACCCAAAAACAAAGTCACAGAGCCAAAAACCAGAAAAATAAACCAATTTTCTCAGAGCAAAGTTCATACAAAGGAAAAGACTTTCACATCAATGGAGTCCCCAGCGGAGTCGCCAATTTGTCAGGCGGAAAGAGTCGATTGTGCGGACACAACCAACCTCCCTAGGAGCCTAAGACTCTCTAGTGACAAACAAGACAAACAAGAGCAATCCTTCTCTAAACATGCATTTACTATATAAGAAATCAAGTGTTTAGATCCTACCTGTAATCCAACGCTGTTGTAGCAGTCCAGCTCCTCTGATCCGGATGAGCTCCTCCTTCACGTTGAAACCTGCATCCACTAACAATCAAACGATTAAAAAGCACTTGATAATCTCATAGAATAAAACATATTTAACACATAGACCAAGGAGTACATGAAACAACTCATAAATAACAAGTTATTGAGAAGAATGGACTCATTTGCATTAATAGGTAACAAAAGGAACAAATACAACCTGAGCCTTGGTGTTGTGCAAGTCCCTCCCAGGGTCCATCAAGAGTTCTCCTTTACTTTGACAAAGCTCACCCACTTCCAAATAGAACAAGCAAAGATGGCACTCTCTCCTCACAAGCTTCTAAATGGGAGTCCTAATTCCAGCAGCATCTACCCATAGAAATGTATAGCTTCCAACCTCTCCTCCTTCTGGCCCAATGCCTGTATTTATAGTGCTCAAGAGGAAGTTAATCAGGTCCACCATCAATGGGATAATCCCCTCTTTGGATGGGATAGCTCCCTTATTGATGGGATAAGTTCCTCTTTGGTAGGGGTGCATGAACCATCTGGAGGCGCTCAATACACGTCGAACAACCTTCTAGAATGCTCTAGAAATGACCACAAGTAACTTTTTAGAGATGAAACTTGCGCATTTTAACCTTTACAGGAGGACGCACCTGCCCCTTTACATACAGAGCGTCCAAAGACGCAGCTTTTGTGAACATTGGGTGCGTACCCGCAGGTAAGGTTGAGAGAACCTGCGTACCCAGAGATAAATACATTTGTAAAGACTTTCTCTCTTTTTGGAGTTTGACATGGAGAGCAGAGGCATAAGACTTGCCTAAGAGGATAGCATGACTGTTGATAGAGCCATACTAACTGTAAATAGCCATGGTGACATTTTTTAGTGTAACAGCCCCCACACTCTCATATTGAGCACCAGTATTTTTCACGTAAGGAACATCGTCGTCTGAGGAGGAGGAGGCAAAGAAAGACAATTGGTCGACCGTGATGATTTTCCCTTGATGAGGAAAATGGATCATGCGGAAAAGAAGGGAGGCTACACAATGCATAGCATGGCTCCAACTCCCCCCAAGTATAAGATTATAGTTAATATTCCAATCAACAATTTCTTCTTCGACATTAATTGTCTTACTTTCCGAGGTAATGGAAAGATTAGGAATGACAATGAATGGTTGAGAATCGCGTCCATCAAAGGCTTCAAATGTGTTAGGTGATTGGTTCAAGGTAGGAGAACCAATTTGCTTCCAGCAAGACACAAACATGATGCAAGTGGAAGCACCTTCATCAATGACGGTCCTATGAATCGTCTTTTCATTAATTATCACCTGAATGAGAAAGGAAATCTGATGGGGTAAGCACTGAATATGATTTTCTAGATCAAAGAAAATGAGGTTGGAATCAGATGGATCAACACCTCTAATGGCAAACAGTAATGCTTTCCGTTAAGAGGGGCAGCTTCGAAGGACCTTGAGAGCAGACATGGATAATGACACTTGAGCGAAATCCTCAACAATGTTGTAGTGCTAAGTGGCTCGAGCATTTGGGTTATATGAGGACTTTCGCAACACACCTTGAGAGGGTGGTCGAATAGCGGAATTAGGATTAGGTCGCTCTATATGGACAGGACTGGAGGTAGACGGGATAGAGGAGGAAGGGATACTTTCATTCTCTTTCCCTATCATTGAAGGAGGGGTTTGATAATATTTAGATCTAGTAGCCACATTTATAGGCGTATTCATCATAAACACTTGAGAACCTTCAGAAGCGGAAGATTGAGGTTGGGCTACCATTTGGCAACACTGGGATGGAAAGGGTTCTTTAAGGATAGTCGGAGTCCGTTTTAGCAAGTGACTAACATTAGATCGTTGGGGACAATCCTAGTGTAATGATCCTCCTCATAGATAAGGCAAGGATACTTTGGCTTTCTTTGAGAAGCATCACCAACAGAAGATTTATGAGAGCCCTATTTCAGGGCATCAGTTTTGGCCTTGCCTTTTCCCTTCTTTCTACCCTTAGAGGTTTTGTCTTATGTGGTAGACTAGATAGCATGAACCTCAAAGGTCTTACGAGGACTAGATGAATTTCTAGAGGGGTCACTGGAACCAGTGTTCGAGGCTGATTTCTACTTTGAGGAAGATTTCGTGGGAGTCTGAGACATGCAACCAATCACTCCATCAACACGTGGTGTATTGGAGACTTCGATGTTGTCTGATCTGATGATGGTCTTAGAGCATCAGGTAACATCTCATATAACGTGCCAGATTGCGAGTAGACTAGGTCCAAATACTAGGCACGAGCGATGGCTTGCTCCTCAGTAACACACCCACCCATAGCTATGTCCTTAGCAATTTTTCCAACAAATGATTTTTTGAACCATTCTGTCAACAACTAATCAACAATTTCAAACTTGATGAGGCGATGCCAATATCTCCATTCATGGATGTGATCAGAGATATGGGTCATGGTGTATTTCTTAAGTGACATAAGCGGATGGGTGCCAGTTTCATAGCGAAATGGCAGCTGGAAATGAGTGAGGAAAGCCATAGAAACAGACTTGAAGTCATTGTAGGTGTTAGTGTTAGTATATGCATACTTCCATCAGGGATCAAATCTGCTCTTTGCATTTTCATTGTAGGTGTCTCATGCTGAAATTTTTTATCATTCCACTAGGTCATGCAAACATTATCTACTGATGGTTGTCTTCTTCTTCTTAGAACATCTAATTTTCCCTCATCAGGTATACTTGCCGACCCTTCTTCATGTTTCATTTAGTGATGGTTTTGGTTATATTATTTTTAGAGTCAAGGTAGTTATCTCTCCATTAGGTCTTAGGGCTCATTTCCAAAGGTCAAAAGCTTTGTTTTATTGCAAATAAAGGGTATCAAAGGTATGAGGAAGACCAACAAGCAAGAATGGTTGGTAGTTAGTCATGGTTACTGTACAAAATCCTTATTTCACTAATGTAATTTTCATCTCAAAAACATTTTTTTTTTAGATGAAAGTAGAGTATTTTAGTTTGATTCATATCCTTGATGTAATTCAAGTCATTTTATGTAATAATTGTTCCCATAAGTTGCCAAAGTCACTTCTCCTTGCTGCAAGAGAGAAAGCGAGTTGTAGCAAATTGGTGGCCAAGGGAAAAGTTGCAGGGCACTGTGCACACAGGTAGGGAACTGTGCATGCAAGCGGGGCACTGTGCATGTAGGCAGGGTGCTGTGCATACAGCCAGAGCACTGGGCATAGAGCCCCCGTGCTTGTGTATTTTTGCACGATGTTGCACTTACAACAAGGCGTTGCGCACCTGTACACGGCACTGCGCATAGGGACACCAACCATCAAAACTATCCTAACAAGCATCCAAATCACTCCTTTTGCTACATAGAGCCTCAAACAAGTAAGTATACTCCCTAAGCTGTCCTCCCAGCACTCATTTCAATATTTTTGAGTTTATTCGCTATTAAAATTTTCAAACCCTAGGTTGTCTAAAAACCCTCCTTGCTTATCATTTTCCTATTCATTCCCTTATCTTATTGTCATATCCCCAGATATCATCCCTATTCCCTATTCCATACTATCAAATACACTTATCCCCTATACCCTAGTCCCTAAAAAAAACCCCTAAACCCCTACTTACAAAATAGTCCCTGCTAAAAAATACCCCACTTTCTCACTCTCACATCATACATATCTCATTCCTACATCACACAAACTTCTCTCCCCTTCCCCTATCCCTACTCACCATAACTCCCACTTCTTGATTACCTTCTCTAGGGTTTCTAAAGCTTCAAACTCAAAAACATGGATAAAGAGGATAAAGATTATGAGGAGGAGGAAAACAGTGGCAGTGAAAGCATGGAAGATGAACCTCAACATCAGAGAAAACCACATAAGGGAGGCAGAATTATCAAAGAGGAACCATCAAACATCAGAGAGTTAGAGGCTTCCCCTATGACTGTCTCTTGTTTCAGGTATCTAGGATGTTATGAGTTTTGTGAGCAAGTACAAAGAGTTCAACATCATCCTGAGCTGACAAGGCTTTTTGTAGCAAATCTCTGTGATAACAGGGTAACTCTTGCCAAGGTGACATTTGCAGTTTCCACCTCCACAATTGCTGACACTACAAGGATTCTAAATGTGGGGGAAAAATGGTATAAAGCACAAGATTTGGATGAGCACTAGTATTAGCCATACATCAAATATAGGTACAGGAATGAAAAGAAGATAATCTTTCCTTTTAGGTTCCTTCATTACAAGTATGCCTCTATGATGAGTATCATTATGAAGTATTTTACATGTGAGGGAAGATTTTCCAGACTATACACCTATCATATTAGGCTTCTCATGCACTTCACAAGAGTGAAAATGTTGAACATCCTGTACTTCTTATTTAGGAACATTGAGAAGATGGCCTACATTGTATAGAAAAGGCCATACCCTCAGCAGATGAATAGTATTTATCACTATTCCTTGATTAATATTATTGTGCTACATCATCTCAACCTCCTCAACATCTCCTGGGATACGTTTATTGCCAATGACATCTTCAATGGTCCTCAGATTCCTCCACTAGTGCCTCAAGAAGCAAAAAGGCCTTCCAGCAGTACCAAAGTAAAGAAAAGTAAGAAGGCTAAAAAGACTAAAGTTGTTGAGAAGACAGAAACCTACAAAACATATCAGAGAGGGGCTAGAAATTTGTTCATAGTGGATAGACAAGTGTTTACTCCACCTGATGTGGAAGGGTCCTTTCCTTCTTCATCAACTCATAGGAAAATGCTTGTTCCACAAATGGTGGAAGGGGCTTTGCCTTCTTCATCAACAAAACAGGTGCAACAAGTGAAAAAAGGGAAGGAAAAGATGTTGGAGGAGAGCCTGAATGATGAAGAGGAAAGGGAATTTCATTTGATAGAACATGATGAATCATAATAGCCACACATTCATCATGGCATTGAGATAGTCGATTTGCAGGTTCAATATGAGGCGACAAATGAAAATATAATCATAAAGGAAAAAGATGCACAGATCGAAGCACTGATGGACAACTTGGCAAGAGCTAAGTATGTCATTTCATACCTTGAGCAAGAGAACAAGTAGCTAAGTGAAAAATAGGTCCTCATGGAGCTAGAACTTCTCAAGGAAAAGAGGCAAGATGGCAAAGGAAAATTAGTAATGCAAGAGGAAAAGACCCCATCGACCTTGACTATAGAACAGAGGCTTGAAGGGGAGATTAAAGAGGATAGAGAAACATGGCTTGACATGGTCAATTTTCATTTGGAGAAGTTGCTAAAAAGGGCCAACATGGGAAATCAAATCATCAGGCACATGGCTCACCATTACAGGACCCGGAACAAGATTTGTAACATAAGAGTCAAGAAAATGAAGACAAGGCTAAAACAAACCCTTAAAGGAAAATTTTTCAAGCATGAGAAACTCTGATTCAATCTCTGGCATACTGCGTATCTCAAACTCATACTTTTCCATTTCATATTCTAAATCATCCTTGAACAGAACACATTCTTCAAGATTATTCAGTAGGTCAGCCTTATCCTTTTCATGAAAGAAAACAATATTTGTTAGCTGATATCCTTGCAAGAAATGTACATCACAAATTGGATTACTCACAACAAATTCATGTATAGTTTCATTAGTCTCATGATTGTCATCATTTAAACCCAGCTTTTCATTTTTAATAATGGAAGAAATTTCACTCACACAATATTGACTGTGTGAGCACTGCAAACCTGCCTTAACTTGGTTTGTAACATGCTTTTTCAAAATCTAGTCAATTTCATCTTCAAACAGAGGAGACAACTGAGTTTTATAGAAATCAACATTGGCTTGGTGATTTTCATTTTCAAGATCAGGAGTAGGCCTTTCTCTATTTTGATCCCAATATGTTTCATTCAATGAGGAAACTGTTGACTCTTGTTGGGAGGAAAAATCATAAATGGATTCTAATATATCTTCCTCCATACATTCTTCATACCCATACGAATTTTCAAGAAATTTAATGAAATTTTTAGAAATCTCACAACAGTTATCCATCATTGATAAGGAAAAATTGCAGCTTTGATAATGTTGAAATAAAACTGAATGAAAATCCTTTAGAGAATATAAACTAGCATATGGTAGACTCTCATACCATTTCCTCGCCATTTCCTCCAAGGTAGCCATGAAAATCTTCATCAGACAATCTTCAGGAAACTTAGCCTTTAATTTGTGAATGTGAAAATGAAATTTGACCAAATGCAAACTAGGATCTTCTCCATCCTGACCTTTAAACTTTAGCAGCCCTATTTTCCAATCTATACAAGGAATTCGATTTGGAAAAACATGAATATGGGATCGATTCATAGGAGCATACCTTCGAGCAGTTGAATCCATCTTGGAAACAATTAATACACCAAAAAGTTCTTCAAACTACCGTTTTTGAACAATGGAGTCACCATGAAAATTCTTAACCCTTGGATTCTTCAACACTGGAGTCGCCAGGTGAAAGATGCACAACCTTTCTTGTGTTTGATCATTGTTCACCATCAGCAATCATATTTGATCCTTGTCATTCTTTCCTAGGGAAGATATGATCTTTTGTTCCTCGACATCGACGCCAAAAATGTTAGTCCTTACAATCTCCTAGGCTGAAAAGGAAATCGAAAATGGTAACCTCAAACCACTTCAGCTTAGTAGCTAGCCCTACTGAGCATGAGAGGGATCTCTCTAAGTCTCTTATCAGTGATATGAATTTAAAGCAAATGAATCTTAGGCTAGATATGTGTATTTGTTTGTTTGTTTGTGAAAATATGGTTTTTTTATGGATTTGCTTAACTTAGGGTTTGGAGCCACAAGTAGGTCTACGTTGTGGGAATGCAAGAGAAAACATAAGAAGGAGCTAGATGTCAGAATCCATGGTGTAATTTTGAGTATTTTTTAGTGTAGTATAGAGGATATAGTGTGGAAGAAACTAATGAGCATAAATAAACATGACTTCATTAGCTTAGGAAGCCAAAACACATAACTATGAAAACCAGATAACAGAGCTTGAAAAACAAGAATTATGAGTATTTTATCACAAGGCATTCATAGAAAGAAGAGATATAATGTAGATAAAGATTTTTAGACCATGAGAAAACAAAAAGAATGAAGTACAAGCACCATGAACTCACTGGGCTAGAGTTCCTTGAAAATAGTTGCAACCTATATTTGTATTAGTTGAAAGATGATTACAATGCAAGCCTCCTTCACAAAAAGTTCAAGGACCTTCTCCTAAGGAGAAACGATACATATAGACTCACCTATACCACTTTCCCACCTTCAGGAATCAAATTCCTTGGTGGAGGAATTGACTCCAAGATTCTCTCAACCAACAAGTGAGAGTGAGAAGGTGCAACTCAAACACCTCATGAAGAGTTTGTTTAGGAGTTTGCTTCTTTTATGAGGCCTAATAAACATAAAAAAAATACATTTACTCATGCCTAAATCACATAGCCTCATAGCTTGTGCCATTACATAGATAATTTTGACTTTGACCAAGTTAGACTAGAAACTAGAAATTTTACACAATGAAAATTTGCAAATAAAAACACAGAAAGTGCAGAAGCACAGTGTTGACTTTGAGCTGATTTTGAGGTGCCTTCCAGTAGTCAAAATGAAACTATGAGAGAATGGTCAACTAGAAATTCAAGTATAGTTTCCATAACAATTAGAATTTATGAATTTGGAGCATGATAACACCTTCAAAAATCCATTCTCCCAAGGTCACTCTTGAAGTGCATCGCCTGTCAAAAAATGGTCCAGAATGCTATTTTTGTTCCACTTTTTTGCATTTTTCTCCAAAACTAAGCCACCTCTGCAAAATCTAGGCGAATGGGTTTTTAGAGGATGTCAAGACCTTTCCAAAAATTTAGAAATTTCCTCAAATGGAGGCTTGATGAAAAAGCACAGCGCCAAGGCACTACACTTCTGGAGCAGCTGAATTTCTGAACTTGGATCAAAATTTGTCAAAAAAATCAAAATGCTTAGAATTTGCTCAAAATTGGAGGGAAGGTGTAAAAGTAGGTTTTTTATATCTTCATGGATGCTTCAATAAGAATCTACAAGTTTTCCTTCATCCTTTTGGTCTTTTTTGGCCTCCTTGAGCTTGTTTTCAAGTTGTTTTACCTTGACATTGGCGATCATGTTTTGAGCTTGATAGTGATGCGTCATGTGTATGAGCAAATGTTTGTCTCTGTTTGCCTTCTCAAGGAGCTTCTCCAAGTGTTCATTCACCCTATTAGGCCAATATTATTTATCTTGATGAACCTCTAGGGTGATCCTATCTTCTAGGTAAAGATCCTCATTAAGCAGAATTTTTTTCTTGCCCTCTTGCAAAGATTTATTGAGGCCTCTTGTTCTTGGTCTTTTCCTTTTCCCTTTCACCTCTAATTCTTTAGGCTCGTTTGATGTCATTATCTCCTTACCTTTTTTGACTTACAGAATTAGCTTAACTTTTTCCTTTTCTAGGATCAACTCTTTTTCTTTGAGTTGATCGTTTTCCTGTTCGAGGAATGATATAACATACTTTGCCCTTTCCAAATTTATTTCTAGCTCCTTGATTTGGTAGTCTTTGTCCTTGATATTCTATCTCATGCTTGTGGTTTGATCCTCAACCTCTGGATCAATTAGCTCAAACTCATGTTCAACTGTGTCTTTATCCTTTACTACCGATTCCTACTTTGTTGATGAAGAAGGCTTGGCCCCTTTCTCTCCATGAGAAGAAAACATAAGCCTCTATCCTCTGTTGTACACTTTAGTCACCTCGAGCTTAGGTACTTGAATTTTCTCCACTGATTTGCTAGAGGACACCACCTCCATTTGAATGAAAAATAAACTGTGAGGTATGAATGGAAATGAAGTGATGTGAAGGTGGATTTTGACATAATGATAGAGGAGGTTTGAAAAAGGTGGATATGAACTTTGGAAGATGATGAAAATGAGTGAAGAAATAGTGGAAGAGTGATCTACTTGCAAGGAGGAAAAACATGGTTTATAATGAAAAATGCCTAGAAACCTCTAGGAATGAGCTAGGGTTTTACTTTTTGAGAGTTAAAAATTTGTTGTGAGGTGAATTGAATGGTTAAAATGGTATATTAAACATGCATTTAGGTGTAGGGAACCATTTTACATGTTTAAAAACCAAAAACTAAAGATGGTCATTTTCACCCTATCATTTCCCTTGTAAATTTCACTACAAACCCTAACTTGAAGAATCATTGACATGAGATGAATTTGGAAAAGAAAAAGGGGGATAATGTTGGTGTAACTACTTGTCCCTTGGCTTAGAAGTCAATAAAATCAAGCTTTCAAGTGAAAAAATGAGATTTGGGAGAGTATTGAAGGATTTTTGGGCACTCTGTCCCGCGCGTAGCGTAGTGTTCCTATGCACAATGCAATTCACAGAAGCGCATCACCATCTTCCAAATTAGTTTTGGAGGCCTTAAACTGCTCCAAAATAAGCACTTGATAGCTCGTTGGAAATTGTTTGATGTGTTCTATAAGATGGACACCTCAAGCATGTAATTTGGACACTCCACGAGGGAGAAAAATTGATTTTCACAAGGCCACTCCAAAAACTTAGGGTTTCTCTGACAAAAGAGAAGCTCCCACTTGCAGAGCACCTTTGGATACATTTCACTAATAAAAATCATGATCTAAAGGTACCATTGGAAATATTAGGATGTCTGCTACACAATAGAGTCCTTAAGAACTGCCAATACCTACTCCAAAACCCTGAAAAACTGTCTTGAAGTCAAGCTATCTAGAAGTGCATTAACTCTCCCGTAGCAAGTGTATTTTGGGAATTTGTTTGAAATAATAACACCTGTGCATAAACGGAAGGAGGTCTTTGTTCCTTGGACTATAAATGGAAAAAAATATCGTTCGCTTTTGTAAAATTATTCTCCATTTGGTTAGAAACATATTTTGAATCAAACATGTACATATGAGGAATAATGAGGCGAGGTAGTGTACTGCAACATTGTCTTATTTGAAATTAAATATTACCTTTACCTTTATTTTGATTTCACTAAGCTGAAATCCATTTACCCACTTAATCACATGATGGACATGTTTTGTTTTGACATATGGTATCATGACGATACATGGAGTGAAACCCTAGAGCATGACCTAAAATGAGGAATTTAACCATTTCATGACCCAAGACACTTAAATGAAGATATGATACCTCGAAGAAGACAATGAACATGATGAGTGATGAAGACCATGAGTAAGTGAAGGGAGCAACAATGACATAGACACAATAACTAGTGACCAAATTTTTATTTGAAGACTCACTGAAATGACAAAAATTTGACTTGACACCCTAACAACACCTTGTAAGAGCATATTTGATCACTGGTGACAGGCTGAACTGACTGAAACTAACAATGGCTCCAACTGGGGATGGCAGATCCTTGGAGGTGTCAAGAACACCGTAGACCAAGTAGCCTTATCCATTGGGCATGGAGTCATAATGCAAAGACTAAAATCAAACTGAAAACTGACTGACTAACTGACTGACTTGACTATAACAAACATATTGACTAAACTTACTTATAGCAGCAGACCATCGTGATCTTAGGGCCTTCACCTATGGCTTCAAATCATGACGATAACTGCCCACCTACTAAATATGTATATACAATCATATGTAATGATCCCTCCAATGTAACCAATCCAGTAAGTGGATACTTACCTGAATTCTACTTGTACTTTCCTTGAGCAGGTAGAACAAACAAAAGCTAGCCAACTTCGAGTGTCCACTGAACAAGTGCCCATGATCCATTGATACAAGAAAATTCATCTCTCCAGATGATTGCAACAAATCAATGTAAGGATCCTTAAAAGTATGAAATGTTACCTTATCTTGAAATCCAGCAAAAATACAAGTACGCCTTTCATTTTGATCTGAAAGAATACTTGGTTGTTGATCCATAGGAAGGCATAGGGAAATATGGTTTTCTGCCACCTAAATGTTGGCTGCAAATTTCTCAAGCATGAGCAATTCTGATTCTATCTCTGGCATACTGTCTATCTCAGACTCATACTCTTCCATTTCATATTCTAAATCATCCTTGAACACAACACATTCTTCAAGATTATTAAGCAGGTCAGCCCTATCCTTTTCATGAAAGAAAACAGTCTTTGATAGCTGATCTCCTTGCAAGAAATCTACATCACAAATTGGCTTACTCACAACAAATTCATGTATAGTTTCATTAGTCTCATGATTGTCATCATTTAAACCCAACTTTTCATTTTTAATAATGGAAGAAATTTCACTCACACAATCTTGACTGTGTGAACACTACAAACCTACCTTAACTTGGTCTATAACATGTTTTTTCAAAAGCTGGTCAATTTCATCTTCAGATAGAGGAGACAACTGAGTTTTATAGAAATCAACATTGGCTTGGTGATTTTCATTTTCAAGATCAGGAGTAGGCCTTTCTCTATTTTGATCCCAGTCTATTTCATTCAAGAAGGAAATTGTTGATTCTTGCTTGGAGGAAAAATTACAAAGGGCTTCTAATATATCTTCTTCCATACATTCTTCATCCCATACGAATTTTCAACAAATTTAATGAAATTTTTAGAAATATCACAACAGCTATCCATCATTGATAAGGAAAAATCATAGCTTTGATAATGTTGAAATAAAACTGAATGAAAATCCTTTAGAGAATATAAACTAGCAGATGGTAGACACTCATCCATTTGCTCACCATCTCCTCCAAGGTAGCCATGAAAATCTTCATCAGACAATCTTTAGGAAACTTAGCCTTTAATTTGTGAATATGAAAATAATAGGCTCTAGTGCCTCCTTCCTTCTCCTATTGTGTCATATTTGTAAATCCTTCAATCCTATCCCAAGTTGTTCTTAAGGGGGATGTTAGGATATTCCGACACATAGGAAATAGTTAAGTACAACTTGGTCTAGTTTAGAGTTAGGTATAGAGTTAGGTAAAGTGTGTTTCTTTACCGTTGTACATTTTGTAACTTACAATCCGACGGTCACGATATGTAGTGATCCGACGGTTCATTCTCTCCTCGGTATTACTGACACTTGATCCGTGGCTTGACACCCGATTGGTCCATGAGTTCTATTTAAAGCGCATGGAGGGTCATTGTTCGGGTAATCCGTGCATGAGAGAAGCTTATGTAAATTTTCATTCTTTGATTAATAAATTGCCTGTAGTAGCCACGTTGGCGCAGACCATGGACTGTTTCCCTCTTTGAGGGTTTTAACCACGTCAAAAATACTGGTGTATTGATCTGTGATCTGGTTGTGAGCGGTGTCCTTTTGGTGTTCTTTCTGAGGAACTTACCCTGTAAATTCCTACATGGTATCAGAGCTATTTGAGGGCCGCGTCCGTTGGTGATCCAAATCTGAAGCCGGTAGAACTGCATCCAACTGTCGTTTCCTAGATCTGTTGTTTCTGACTGCTTTCGGGCCGAGAGGACTGCTCTGTTGCGTTCGGAGCATCTGTTCCAGTGAGGAACCCCTTTCGTTTCACACGAAAAGGTTTCCGGTAGCCCTAGCTGCGTCATTTTTCAGATCGGGAGGTATACAGTGTTTATTTGCAGTTTACTGTTATTTTCTCTCTGCTTATTTCGGTTTCGGTTTATTTAGCTTTTTTTTAACCGGATCTATACCTTTCATTTCTGCGTATGCTCTTTGCCCTGTGACTCTGTACGATCTGGGCAAATCAGAAACAGAAAGGAAGGATTTTTCTCATGCATATGCTCTTTTCCCTGCACCTTAGTGTGATCTCGGAAAATCAGAAACATTGAGAAAAATATTTAGTTTTTTGGCTAAAGCTAACTTTGAGCCGCAAGGTTCATTTTTTTAATATATCTAGTTTTTTGGCTAAAGCTAACTTCGAGCCGCAAGGTTCGTTTTTCTTTGCATATTCGTGTTGGGTTTTGTGTTTTGTGTTTTGTAGGGAAAAAGAGCTTTCTCAAGGCAAGCACGCAAACCAAGGCCCCCCCCCCCCCCTCCCTCTCTCTCTCTCTCTCTCTCAAATTTTTTGTATAGATCAATTGGTTCAAAGCTATTTTAAGAGAGTAGAGGTCTTGGGTTCAAGTCTCCATTTTGTGGGGGCGGATTTTTTTCATTCCCGCACATTCGCGCACTTTGCCGGCAACTTGAACAAATTTTGTTTCAAAAGCCATAACTTCTTCATCCGGAAGCCTTTTTTAGAGCTGTTTTTTTTAAAACAGCCTAATTTTTCGAGATCTATCCATTGGAACACTTACTTTCAGCATCTTCAGCTTCAGTTTTTTTTTTAAAATGGAAATTCCATGCCAAGTCATTCTTGATAGCACTAACTACTTCCAATGGATAGCCTACATGGAAGATTTACTTAGAAGTAAAGGTCTCTACAGAATAGCCACAGACCAAGAGAAGAAACCAAAAGATGAAGACAAGGCTGCAAAATGGGAAAATAGACAAGATCAAGCACGTGGTTTGATAGGGATGTCTATTTCTCCTGATCTTAGATTCCATATTGCAGAACTTGAGACTCCTCATGAAGCATTGGAAAAACTCACTAAAGTTTTTGGGATTAAAAATGAAATTAGAGCCCATCAACTTGAAAATGAGTTGCTTACATTGGATCCTAATAATTTTTCTTGCATTGAAGATTTCTTGTCCAAATTCAAGACCCTTAGATATCTTTTGGAAGGTGTTAAGGTTAAGAAAGAAGATAGTAACCTTATTTATTCCATCCTTACTAAGTTGGGACCAACCTACTCTGTATTTGTTTCCACCTTCCATTCTACAAGGGAAGCTTTCATTTGTCAAGGAAAAGACTACAAGGCCCCTTCCTTTGACTCTTTTTGTGATTCTTTAATAAGAGAACAAGAAAAACTCTTACACCTTGGTCTTCTTAATCTTGGAAACTCTTCCACGAAAGCGTTAGCCGCCCAGCAGCAACCAAATTCAAAGAATCCTAAGAAGTCATATCCTAACAAGAATGGTCCTAAACCAACTCAGCCTCAAAATGAAAGATCATTTCAGCAAAATGATAAGACCAATAAAAGCAAATGGAAGAAGACTGATAGACATTGTAACTTTTGTAATCGAGATGGCCACTTAGAATCTAAATGCTTTAAGAAGATGGAAGCCTTGGAAGCCGCAATGAAGAAACATAACATCCATGTGGAGCATACTTCAACTTCAACTTCCGGAATGGCACTTTCTGCATGTCGTTGTCAATCATCTCAGTCTGGTTATGCATTAAATGTATCTTCTTCCTCTCCTTCTCATGAGTGGCTCATTGATTCTGGAGCCTCTTATCACATGGCCAAAAACCAAGCCATGTTTTCTTCTTTAAATGATTGTAACACCAAAAATATATATGTTGGTGATGATAGATCTCTTAATGTTGTCGGGACTGGAACTGTTCATCTAGACAATGGTCAGTTTAATGATGTATTATGTGTTCCAACCTTATCCTGCAACCTTCTATCTGTATATCAGATAACTCATTCAGGTGAAGGTAAAATTGTTGAATTTTCACCTCATGATGTTGTAATCAAGGATCTAAGAGATCCTAAACAGATTCTAGCTACTGGTATTGCTGATGATTCCACAAGGTTGTATAAGTTTCACAACTTTGGGTCATCAAATCTTCCCTCAATATTTGTTGCTCATAATGATGAAGTGAGCAAACTTTGGCATGAGCGATTTGGTCACTTAAACTATCGCTCCCTTCAGCATCTATGTAAAGAAAATATGGTGACAGGTCTTCCTATGGTATCTTGCAGAGATGGTGTTTGTTCCGGATGTGTACTCGGAAAACATCATCGGGACAGTTTTGACAAACGTGCCTCTTGGCATGCCTCAGCCCCTTTACAGCTTGTGCACAGTGATTTATGTGGTCCTCTTCCTGTTGCTTCATTCTCTGGCTGCAAGTATTTCTTAACTTTCATTGATGATTTCTCCAAACGCACTTGGGTATACTTCTTAAAACTCAAGAGCGAAGTATTTAACACATTTTTGGCCTTCAAAGCCTTTGTTGAAAAACAATCTGGACATCAAATTATTAAGCTAAGAACTGATAATGGTGGAGAATATGTTAAAACACATTCATCAACTTTTGCACCGAAAATGGAATTCAAATGCAACATACTGTTCCATACACTCCACAACAAAATGGTGTAGCTGAAAGGAAAAATCGCACCTTAAAGGAAATGGCTAATTGTATGCTGCAATCTAAAGGACTCAGTCTTAGTTTTTGGGCCGAAGCAATTAATTGTGCAAATTATATAATCAATCGCACTCCTACTAAGGTTCTAAAGAATATCACTCCAGAAGAAGCTTGGAGTTCCATTAAACCAGATGTAAGTCACTTTCGTGTTTTTGGAAGTGAAGCATGGGCCCATATTGCAGATGAAAAGCATAAAGCTTTAGAACCTAAGAGTGAGAAATGTACTTTTGTTGGATATTCTGAACATGTAAAAGGTTATAGACTTATTCCATTTAAGTCCAAAAATGTTATCATTAGAAGAGATGTAAAATTTGATGAAAATAAATCGGCCTGCGAGCCTAGTCCAGCGGATGTGCCACCTCTTCCTATCTCTTTTGAAAACATTTCTTCTTCAGATGATGAAAGTGAGGATGATAATCCTCCCCCACCTTCTCAGGATCCTCAACTTCCAAGATGGGTCCGTGCTACTCGGGATGCAGTAGGTGATCTTACCGGTGATCCTACAGATCAGCGACGTACACGTTCTCAGTTTGAAAGAGCCTCTTCTTTACTGGCTCAAGCTCCAGTAAATCATGATCCTAACACTTTTGCAGAAGCTTCAGGCCATCCACATTGGGAAGCAGCTATGAATGAAGAATATCATTCATTGTTGGCAAATGATACATGGGATCTTGTTCCTCTACCAAAGGGACGCAAACTTGTTAGATGTAAATGGGTTTACAGAACCAAGTATGGACCAGATGGGAAAGTTGATAAACATAAAGCTCGTCTTGTTGCTAAGGGCTTTTCACAGGTTGAAGGCATTGACTACACTGAAACCTTCTCCCCTGTTGCCAAAATGAACTCTATCCGCCTTGTTCTTTCCCTTGCTGCCTCTTTAAAATGGGAAGTCCATCAGATGGATGTTAAATCTGCCTTCTTGCATGGGGACTTGCAGGAAGAAATCTATATGGAACAACCCATTGGCTTCATACAAACAGACTCTAGCCTTGTTTGTTGACTTAAGAAATCCCTTTATGGTCTCAAGCAAGCTCCTTGGGCTTTGTATGCCAAAATGGATAGCTTTCTTTTAGAATCTGGCTTTTCTAGGTGTTATTCTGACAATACTGTCTACACCAAGAAAGTGGGCAACTCTCTTATCATCCTTGTTCTTTATGTTGATGATCTTATTCTTACTGGTAGTGATCCCAACCTTATAAACCATGTGAAGTCCAGCCTTAAAAAGAAATTTGAAATGACAGACTTAGGACACTTACACTATTTTCTCGGTCTTCAAGTCTTGCAATCCAAGGAGGGTATTTTCCTTTCCCAGTCCAAGTATGCTTGTGATATTCTTCGTCATTTTCACATGGAAGACTGTAAGCCAGCCCCTTCTCCCTTTCATTCTGGAGTCAAACTTTCAGTCTCTTGTACTTCTCCTGAAGTTGATGCTACCTTATACCGTCAACTTGTAGGAAAACTCTTGTATTTAACCCATACTCGTCCTGACCTTTCCTTTGTTGTTGGCCTTGTTGCTCGTTTTATGCAAAACCCCCGTGAAAGTCATTGGAAAGCAGCTAAAAGAACACTTCGTTATGTTCGAGGTACAATACAGTTTGGGATTCATTACAGTGCCAAAACAGCTCCTCTATTAGTTGGTTTCACTGATTCTGATTGGGCTGGTGACCCTGATGATCGGAAGTCTACTGCCGGTTATGTCTTCACTCTTGGTTCAGGACCTATTACATGGGCTTGTAAGAAACAGGCTGCCATTTCTCTTTCGTCAGCAGAAGCAGAGTATCGTGGTGCCGTGGAAGCTAGTAAGGAAGCCTTGTGGCTTCGTCAGATCCTATCAGAGTTTGGCTTTGAGCAGCAGCATCCAACCACACTTTGGTGTGATAATCAAAGTGCCATTCAGCTATGCAAAGATCCAGTCCAGCATCAGCGCAACAAACACATTGAACTACACATGCACTTCATCAGAAAGCTCATTCATGACCATGTTCTTGAAGTGCAATATTGTTCAACAGATGATCAGGTTGCAGATATCTTCACAAAGGCTCTCACAGAGGCGAAGTTCACTAAACTTCGATATATGCTTGGAGTTCAGGAAGTTGTCACTAAGGGGGGATAGGCTCTAGTGCCTCCTTCCTTCTCCTATTGTGTCATATTTGTAAATCCTTCAATCCTATCCCAAGTTGTTCTTAAGGGGGGATGTTAGGATATTCCGACACATAGGAAATAGTTAAGTACAACTTGGTATAGTTTAGAGTTAGGTATAGAGTTAGGTAAAGTGTGTTTCTTTACCGTTGTACATTTTGTAACTTACAATCCGACGGTCACGATATGTAGTGATCCGACGGTTCATTCTCTCCTCGGTATTACCGACACTTGATCCATGGCTTGACACCCGATTGGTCCATGAGTTCTATTTAAAGCGCATGGAGGGTCATTGTTCGGGTAATCCGTGCATGAGAGAAGCTTATGTAAATTTTCATTCTTTGATTAATAAATTGCCTGTAGTAGCCACGTTGGCGCAGGCCGTGGACTGTTTCCCTCTTTGAGGGTTTTAACCACATCAAAAATACTGGTGTATTGATCTGTGATCTGGTTGTGAGCGGTGTCCTTTTGGTGTTCTTTCTGAGGAACTTACCCTGTAAATTCCTACAAAAATGAAATTTGACCAAATGCAAACTAGAACCTTCTCCACCCTCACCTTTAATCTTTGGCAGCACTGTTTGCCAGTCTATATAAGGAATTTGATTCGGAAAACTAGGAATATGAGCTCAATTCATAGGAGCATACCTTCAAGTAGTTGAATCCATCTTGAAAACAATTAATACACCAAGAAGTTCTTCAAACTACTGGTTTTTGAATAGTGGAGTCACCATGAAAATTCTGAACCTTTGGATTCTTCGACACTGGAGTCTCTAGGTGAAAGATGCACAACCTTTCTTGTGTCTGATCATAGTTCACCATCAGCAATAAAATCTGATCCTTGTCCTTCTTTTCCAGGGAAGATATGATCTTTCGTTCCTGGGCATCGACGCCAAAAATGTTAGTCCTTACAATCTCCTAGTCTGAAAAGGAAATCAACAAGGGTAACCTCAAACCACTTTAGCTTAGTAGCTAGCCCTACTAAGCATGAGACGGATTTCTCTAAGTCTCTTATAAGTGATATGACTTTAAATAAAATTAATATTAGGCTAGATATGTGTATTTTTTTGTTTGTTTGTGAAAATATGGTTTTTTTATGGATTTGCTGAACTTAGGGTTTGGAGCCACAAGTAGGTCTAGGCTGTGGGAATGCAAGAGAAAAAATAAGAAGGAGCTATATGTCAGAAGCCATGGTGTAATTTTGAGTATTTTTTAGTGTAGTATAGAGGATATAGTGTGGAAGAAACTAATCAGCATAAATAAACATGATTTCATTAGTTGAGGAAGACAAAACACAACTATGAAAACCAGATAATAGTGCTTGAAAAACAAGCATTTTGAGTATTTTATCACAAGGAATTCATAGAAAGAAGAGATATAATGTAGATATATATTTTTAGACCATGAGAAAACAAAAATAATGAAGTACAAGCACCATGAACTCACTGGGTTAGAGTTCTTTGAAAATCGCTGCAACTTGTATCTGTATTAGCTGAAAGATAATTACAATGCAAGCCTCCTTCACAAAAAGTTCAACCCCCTTCTGCTGAGGAGAAATGATACATATAGACTCTCCTAGACCACCTTCCCACCTTTAGGAGTTGAATTCCTTGGTGGAGGAACTGACTCCAAGATTCTCTCAGCCAACAGGTGAGAGTGAGAAGGTGCAACTCAAACACCTCATGAAGAGTTTGTTTAGGAGTTTGCTTTTTTTATGAGGCCTAATAAAAATAAATAACAACCTACGATATACATTTATTCATGCCTACATCACCTAGCCCCATAACCTGTGCCATTACACAGAGAATTTTGACTTTGACCAAGTCAAACTAGAAACTAGAAATTTTACACAATGAACTTTTGCAAATAAAAACACAGAAAGTGTAGAAGCGCAGTGCCAAAATTGAGCTGATTTTGAGGTGCCTTCGAGGGGTTAAAATGAAAATTTGAGAGAACAGTCAACTATCCCGTCAAGTCTAGTTTTCAGAATAGTTTGAATTTCTGAAATTGGAGTATGGGAAGACCTTCAAAAATCCATTTTCCCAAGGTCGCTCCAGAAGCGTAGTGCCTATCAAAAATTTGTCCAGAATGCTAGTTTTTTGCCACTTTTTTTCATTTTTCTCCAAAACTAAGCCACCTTTGCAAAATTTGGGCAAATGGGTTTTTAGAGAATGTCAATACCTTTCCAAAAATGTATACCTTTTATCAAATGGAGGCCTCAGGAAAAAACGTAGCGCCAAGGTGCTGCACTTTTGGAGCAACTAAATTTCTGAACTTAGACCAAAATTTGTCAAAAACCTCAAAATGCTCAGAATTTGTTCAAAATATGAGGGAAGGTGTAAAAATAGGTTTTTTATATCTTCATGGATGCTTCAGTTAGCATATCCAAGTTTTCCTTCATCCTTTTGGTCTTCTTTGGCCTCCTTGAGCTTATTTCCAAGTTGTTTTACCTTGACATTGGCGATCATGTTTTGAGCTTGATAGTGATGTGCCATGTGTCTGAGCAATTGATTGTCTCTGTTTGCCTTCTCAAGGATCTTCTCCAAGTTTTCATTCACCCTATTAAGCCAATATTCTTTATCATGATGAACCTCTAGGGCGATCCTATCTTCTAGCTCAAGATCCTCATTAAGCAGAATTTTTTTCTTGTTCCTCTTGCAAATCTTTCTTGAGGCCTCTTGTTCTTGGTATTTTCCTTTTCTGTTTCACCTCTGATGCTTAAGGCTCGCTTGAAGTCATTATCTCCTTACCTTTTCCGACTTTATTCATTAGCTTATCTTTTTCCTTTTCTAGGGCCAACTCTTTTGCTTTGAGTTGACTGTTTTCCTATTTGAGTAATGATGTAACATACTTTTCCCTTTCCAAATTTACGCTAGTGTTATAGACATTTTTGTGCCTTACAGCTTTGAGCATGAAATGTCCATAATCCAAGGGATCCAAAGTCCCTAAAAGTGTTGTTCCTGCCCCTAAAGGAACAAGGTCAACCAATGACAGCTTCTCCCAGAAGTTCTCCACCAAAAACCACTCAGAATCAGTCAATTCAGGATCAATTCAGATGCTCCACTAACTGCCTGCGTTGCAATGCACCCCAGTACACTAGCTAGGTGCGTTGCAACGCACCTAAATGCACTACCAGGGTGCTCTGAGTGAGAAATGCCAAATGGCAGTGTCATTCCGCAAGGTGTATAGACACTGGAAGCTTCCAGAATCTTCTCCAATGACACTTGCCTCAATGAATTCGACCAGTGATGAGTAAGAGGCTCTCAGCCTCCAAGTGGAAGCAAGAACTGACAAAGAGAAGCCACAAGTCAAAACATAAGCTGACTCATCCTCTCTGCTTACATCTATATATGGATCCCTCATCCCAGAGATCCAGAGGCTGGAATTTTGTACTTTGCAGAGAATTGCTGTTGGTTTGAGATTGAGATTAGTACATTGGGTGATTTATGCTTTGTTGGAGGAGAGGAAGGGATTCCTTTGCTGGGAGGTAGATGCTAGATCGGGACTCACTTGGTTGTATCTCCTCTTGGACTTTCTTATCATATCAATAAAATTATTTGAGTTTCTCCTACATGTTGTGTATCAATGATGTTTTGTTATATTTGCATGTTTAGCTTAATCTGATCCTGAGCTTTTTATGAATGTATATCTATATCTTTGTGTAGTTTCTCTCTTCTGTGATCTTGTAGGAACTTGGTGAAGCTGGACCAGTGAGGGAGCAGGCAGCGCGAAGCGAACAAAGAGGAGAACGAGTGGATCAACAAACTAGCTAAAGACACAGGTTAGTTACATCCTTCTTCTCCATTTACATTTCATAAAGAAGAATACTCAAGTAGTTTTCCTTGTTTGTTGCTAAGGCACTATCACACCTTAGAGTGGGATAGGGGCGTTCTGAATGGATACTTTTCCCAACAACAAATTGGCGACTCCGCTGGGGAGCTGTATCTAGTTAGTTTATTTGTGTTTCTATTGTTGTTCATCTCATAAACTCAGGAGTGCCGAATCAAACTGCATTTGCCATTTACAAATGCAAAGTAGAGATCTTCTACTCTAGTCCATTTACTGGGCCTGTTTATGATCTGAACAGTTGATCCAAAAATGCTCTAACAATCCTTTGTGATAGCTCTTAATCCTCCTTTAAATCATCCCTCTAATTGTACCTTATTGATAGCTTTTATCCGGCCAAAAACCGTAGATTAAACTGCAAACCGTGACCCAGAACCCAGAGACAATTCTCGTTTTTGCTTCAGCGCAGGCTCTATGAAGAGGTTCTGCATTTCAACGCAGGTCCTGAGAGGGCTACCTGCGCTGCAATTTAGTTTCTCTATGCAAGGGGTGCGCTGATCAGCCTTTGCCTTGTGCAGCTGTGGTTCTCTGCTTCTTTTTGCTCAGTTTTATCTCTGTTTTTTGCAGCATGTTATCAGTGTGTGTACCTATCTGAAAACCCCTTTTCTTTGCCTTAATTCCACCTCAGTTGTATAAAAGAAACTGTATTTGTTTTTGTGTATTTTTTACATCATTTGCAGTTTCCCATTACAAAAGTAAACTAGTCATACTGTCGCCCTTAGATCTAGACCTGTCGTAAGTGTCGTTTTGATCTTAGGAGTGAGTTTGTTTGCTGTTCACAGTTGATTACGCTTTTACTTTTGTCTTTTGGTTTGAATTTATGAATTTCTAGTGTCGAAACAAGTATTTGCTTCAAAATCATAAAGTGTCGTAATCGTCTTTTTGATTTCGAAAGAAACTTGTTTGTGTTTTTCACTTGAAATCGAATTCAAATTTGTACAACAGCTTTCTTTTTAGGCATCAATATTAAGAAAGTGAAAACAAATACATGCATATGTGCATTTGCATTTTGAAAGTTTGTATGTTGATTTAGGAAAAGTGCATTTACAGTGTGCTCTATGCTCTTTGAGAAAAGATTGTGTCTTTCTTTTCCCTTTGTAGCTAGGATTTTCATTGTTGAAAAGAGATAAAAGCTTGCTTATCATCTTTAGACTACATTTAGGAATTGTATCTACATCTCGTGGTGATCCAAAAAGGCAAACTTCTAACAAAGATCAACCTAAAATAAATTGAATGAACTTAACAATGCTTTGTAACTTAACGCACGACATAGAGGTCTAGGCTAGAGACGTGTTTAGGCGTCGTAAAACCTGGTGACTGTCGGTCTCGCTGATGGTTGGGTGATTCCTCCTGAGGGACGATAAGCGCCAGTACGGATTGTGCTCCCACGTACCGTCGAGTATATATTGGGAGACCCCTATAGGCATAAAACCTTTATCCATAGGAAGCCGTGTCGGCCGCCCTACTGATCGCAATGCACTGAACACAGCATTCGGGAAGATTGACCGCCCGTACCTTAAAAAGTATTCTGCGATTTTGCGATTGGTTTGGCACACCCTCTACCTAGAACTCCAGAGCAGTCCCTTTCGTTCCTTTTCAGACTCCTTAACGGAAAAGGTCCATCTGAGCACTTGTCACTTTAGGCTCATTAAAAATCGAAGGAGACTAGAGTCATCTTTTGCTTTTTCTCGACTCTTTAAAATTGAAAAAGCAAGTTGTGTCTAAGCGTCGTTAAAATTTATTTTAAATGGAATATTCATACCCTTTTTCCCGCGTTGATCTTTAGGTTGAGAAAATGGAGCCTACCAACCAAGGAATCCCCCTTGGTGGAAATCCTAGTCCCTTCTCCTCTTGGGGAGATGTTGGTGCGCCCCATATGGCCACATTGTCGCTTCCAGGACTGACAATTGGCCTGCCGGTCTGGCTCTTCTCAACCAATGTCGTTCAAAACACCACTATTCCTGAACAGTCGAATCAGTAATTAGACGAGTCCAGAATTTCCCACCAACCTTCTACTTCCTCTAATTCTTCTTCTCTTCCTTCCTCTTCACATGACGGGACTGGTAAAGCTAAAAACCAAGTTCCGAAGGAGAAGAAGGAAAAGAAGAAGAAGGAGAAAAAGAAGAAGGAGCCAAAGGCAAATAAGGGAAAACAAGTGTCGTCTAATGAAAATCCACACACAGCACCGACCAGGCCTAAATCGCCATGTGTCATCTGCAAGGGAGACCACTTTCACAGAGATTGTCCTTGCATCCCTCGGATACTAAGGGACTGGTCTCCCCGTTTTCACAATCCGGTTGTTAGGATATTCCGACACATAGGATATAGTTAAGTTCAACTTGGTCTAGCATAGAGTTAGGTAAAGTGTGTTTCTTTACCGTTGTACATTTTGTAACTTACAATCCGACGGTCACGATATGTAGTGATCCGACGGTTCACTCTCACCTCGGTATTACCGACACTTGATCCGTGGCTTGACACCCGATTGGTCCATGAGTTCTATTTAAAGCGCATGGAGGGTCATTGTTCGGGTAATCCGTGCATGAGAGAAGCTTATGTAAATTTTCATTCTTTGATTAATAAATTGTCTGTACCCACGTTGGGACAGGCCGTGGACTGTTTCCCTCCTTGCACTCTGAGGGTTTTAACCACGTCAAAAATACTGGTGTATTGATTTGAGATCTGGTTGTGAGCGGTGTCCTTTTGGTATTCTTTCTGAGGAACTTACCCTGTAAATTCCTACATGGTATCAGAGCTATTTGAGGGCCGCGTCCGTTGGTGATCCAAATCTGAAGCCGGTAGAACTGCATGCGGCTGTCGTTTCCTAGATCTGCTGTTTCTGACTGCTTTCGGGCCGAGAGGACTGCTCTGTTACGTTCGGAGCATCTGTTTCAGTGAGGAACCCCTTTCGTTTCACGCGAAAAGGTTTCCGGTAGCCCTAGCTGCGTCATTTTTCAGATCGGGAGGTATACAGTGTTTTTTTTTGCAGTTTACTGTCATTTTCTCTCTGCTTATTTCGGTTTCGTTTTATTTAGCCTTTTTTTTCCCGGATCTATACCTTTCATTTCTGCGTATGCTCTTTGCCCTGCGACTCTGTGCGATCTGGGCAAATCAGAAACAGAAAGAAAGGATTTTTCTCATGCGTATGCTCTTTTCCCTGCACCTTAGTGTGATCTTGGAAAATCAGAAACATTGAGAAAAATATTTAGTTTTTCGGTTAAAAGCTAACTTTGAGATTTTTTTTAAAAAATTCTAGTTTTTTGGCTAAAGCTAACTTTGAGCCGTAAGGTTCGTTTTTCTTTGCATATTCGTGTTGGGTTTTGTGTTTTGTGTTTTGTAGGGGAAAAGAGCCTTCCCAAGGCAAGCACGCAAATCGAGGCCCCCCCCCCCCCCCCCCTCTCTCTCTCTCTCTCTCTCTCTCTCTCTCAAATATTTTGTATAGATCAATTGGTTCAAAGACTTTTTAAGAGAGTAGAGGTCTTGGGTTCAAGTCTCCATTTTGTGGGGGCGGATTTTTTCATTCCCGCACATTCGCGCACTTTGCCGGCAACGTCAACAATTTTTTTTCAAAAAGCCATAACTTCTTCATCCGGAAGCCTTTTTCAGAGCCGTTTTTTTTTAAACCGCCTATTTTTTCGAGATCTATCCATTGGACCACTTACTTTCAGCATCTTCAGCTTCAGGTTTTTTTTCAAAAAATGGAAAGTCCATGCCAAGTCATTCTTGACAGCACTAACTACTTCCAATGGGTAGCCTACATGGGAGATTTACTTAGAAGTAAAGGTCTCTTCAGAATAGCCACAGACCAAGAGAAGAAACCCAAAGATGAAGACAAGGCCGAAAAATGGGAAAATAGACAAGATCAAGCACGTGGTTTGATAGGAATGTCTGTTTCTCCTGATCTTAGATTCCACATTGCAGAAATTGAAACTCCTCATGAAGCATTAGAAAAACTTGCTAAAGTTTTTGGGATTAAAAATGAAATTAGAGCCCATCAACTTGAGAATGAGTTGCTTACTTTGGATCCTAATAATTTTTCTTGCATTGAAGATTTCTTGTCCAAATTCAAGACCCTTAGATATCTCTTGGAAGGTGTTAAAGTTAAGAAAGAAGATGGTAACCTTATTTATTCCATCCTTACTAAGTTGGGACCAGCCTACTCTGTATTTGTTTCCACTTTCCATTCTACAAGGGAAGCTTTCATTTGTCAAGGCAAAGACTACAAACCCCCTTCCTTTGACTCCTTTTGTGATTCCTTAATAAGAGAACAAGAAAAACTCTTACACCTTGGTCTTCTTAATCTTGGAAACTCTTCCTCGAAAGCGTTAGCCGCCCAGCAGCAACCAAATTCAAAGAATCCTAAGAAGTCTTATCCTCAAAGGAATGGTCCTAAACCAACTCAGCCTCAAGATGAAAGATCATTTCAGCAAAATGACAAGACCAATAAAAACAAATGGAAGAGGACTGACAGACATTGTAACTTTTGTAATCGAGATGGCCACTTAGAATCTAAATGCTTTAAGAAGATGGAAGCCTTGGAAGCCCCAATGAAGAAACATAACATCCATCTGGAGCCTACTTCAACTTCAACTTCCGGAACGGCACTTTCTGCATGTCATCGTCAATCATCTCAGTCTGGTTATGCATTAAATGTATCTTCTTCTTCTTCTCATTCTCATGAGTGGCTCATTGATTCTGGAGCCTCTTGTCACATGGCCAAAAACCAAGCCATGTTTTCTTCTTTAAATGATTGTAACACCAAAAATATATATGTTGGTGATGATAGATCTCTTAATGTTGTAGGGACTGGAACTGTTCATCTAGACAATGGTCAGTTCAATGATGTATTATGTGTTCCAAACTTATCCTGCAACCTTCTATCTGTCTATCAGATAACTCATTCAGGTGAAGGTAAAATTGTTGAATTTTCACCTCATGATGTTGTAATCAAGGATCTAAAAGATCCTAAACAGATTCTAGCTACTGGTCTTGCTGATGATTCCAAAAGGTTGTATAAGTTTCACAACTTTGGGTCATCCCATCTTCCCTCAGTGTTTGTTGCTCATAATGATGAAGTGAGCAAACTTTGGCATGAGCGGTTTGGTCACTTAAACTATCGCTCCCTTCAGCATCTATGTAAAGAAAATATGGTGACAGGTCTTCCTATGGTATCTTGCAAAGATGGTGTTTGTTCCGGATGTGTACTCGGAAAACATCATCGGGACAGTTTTGACAAACGTGCCTCTTGGCACGCCTCAGCCCCTTTACAGCTTGTGCACAGTGATTTATGTGGTCCTCTTCCTGTTGCTTCATTCTCTGGCTGCAAGTACTTCTTAACTTTCATTGATGATTTCTCTAGACGCACTTGGGTATACTTCTTAAAACTCAAGAGCGAAGTATTTAGCACTTTTTTGGCCTTCAAAGCATTTGTTGAAAAACAATCTGGACATCAAATTCTTAAGCTAAGAACTGATAATGGTGGAGAATATGTTAAAAACGCATTCATCAACTTTTGCACCGAAAATGGAATTCAAATGCAACATACTGTTCCATACACTCCACAACAAAATGGTGTAGCTGAAAGGAAAAATCGCACCTTAAAGGAAATGGCTAATTGTATGCTGCAATCTAAAGGACTCAGTCTTAGTTTTTGGGCCGAAGCAATTAATTGTGCAAATTATATAATCAATCGCACTCCTACTAAGGTTCTAGAGAATATCACTCCAGAAGAAGCTTGGAGTTCCATTAAACCAGATGTAAGTCACTTTCGTGTGTTTGGAAGTGAAGCATGGGCCCATATTCCAGATGAAAAGCATAAAGCTTTAGAACCTAAGAGTGAGAAATGTACTTTTGTTGGATATTCTGAAGATGTAAAAGGTTATAGACTTATTCCATTTAAGTCCAAAAATGTTATCATTAGAAGAGATGTAAAATTTGATGAAAATAAATCGGCCTGCGAGCCTAGTCCGGCGGATGTGCCACCTCTTCCTATCTCTTCTATCTTTGAAAACATTTCTTCTTCTGATGATGAAAGCGAGGATGATAATCCTCCCCCACCTTCTCAGGATCCTCAACTTCCAAGATGGGTCCGTGCTACTCGGGATGCAGCAGGTGATCTTGCCGGTGATCCTACAGATCAGCGACGTACACGTTCTCAGTTTGAAAGAGCCTCTTCTTTACTGGCTCAAGCTCCAGTAAATCATGATCCTGACACTTTTGCAGAAGCTTCAGGCCATCCACATTGGGAAGCAGCTATGAATGAAGAATATCATTCATTGATGACAAATGATACATGGGATCTTGTTCCTCTACCAAAGGGACGCAAACTTGTTAGATGCAAATGGGTTTACAGAACCAAGTATGGACCAGATGGGAAAGTTGATAAACATAAGGCTCGTCTAGTTGCTAAGGGCTTTTCACAGGTTGAAGGCATTGACTACACTGAAACCTTCTCTCCAGTTGCCAAAATGAACTCTATCCGCCTTGTTCTTTCCCTTGCTGCCTCTTTAAAATGGGAAGTCCATCAAATGGATGTTAAATCTGCCTTCTTGCATGGGGACTTGCAGGAAGAAATCTATATGGAACAACCCATTGGCTTCATACAAACAGACTCCAGCCTCGTTTGTCGACTTAAGAAATCCCTTTATGGCCTCAAACAAGCTCCTCGGGCTTGGTATGCCAAAATGGATAGCTTTCTTTTAGAATCTGGCTTTTCTAGGTGTCATTCTGACAATACTGTCTACACCAAGAAAGTGGGCAACTCTCTTATCATCCTTGTTCTTTATGTTGATGATCTTATTCTTACTGGTAGTGATCCCAACCTTATAAACCATGTGAAGTCCAGCCTTAAAAAGAAATTTGAAATGACAGACTTAGGACACTTACACTATTTTCTCGGTCTTCAAGTCTTGCAATCCCAAGAAGGTATTTTCCTTTCCCAGTCCAAGTATGCTTGTGATATTCTTCGTCATTTTCACATGGAAGACTGTAAGCCAGCCCCTTCTCCCTTTCAGTCTGGAGTCAAACTTTCAGTCTCTTGTACTTCTCCTGAAGTTGATGCTACCTTATACCGTCAACTTGTCGGAAAACTCTTGTATTTAACCCATACTCGTCCTGATCTTTCCTTTGCTGTTGGCCTTGTTGCTCGTTTTATGCAAAACCCCCGTGAAAGTCATTGGAAAGCAGCTAAAAGAATACTTCGTTATGTTCGAGGTACAGTACAGTTTGGGATTCATTACAGTGCCAAAGCAGCTCCTCTGTTAGTTGGTTTCACTGATTCTGATTGGGCTGGTGACCTTGATGATCGGAAGTCTACTGCCGGTTATGTCTTCACTCTTGGTTCAGGACCTATTACATGGGCTTGTAAGAAACAGGCTGCCATTTCTCTTTCGTCAGCAGAAGCAGAGTATCGTGGTGCCGTGGAAGCTAGTAAGGAAGCCTTGTGGCTTCGTCAGATCCTATCAGAATTTGGCTTTGAGCAGCAGCATCCAACCACACTTTGGTGTGATAATCAAAGTGCCATTCAGCTATGCAAAGATCCAGTCCAGCATCAGCGCAGCAAACACATTGAACTACACATGCACTTCATCAGAAAGCTCATTCATGACCATGTTCTTGAAGTGCAATATTGTCCAACGGATGATCAGGTTGCAGACATCTTCACAAAGGCTCTCACAGAGGCGAAGTTCACTAAACTTCGATATATGCTTGGAGTTCAGGAAGTTGTCACTAAGGGGGGATAGGCTCTAGTGCCTCCTTCCTTCTCCTATTGTGTCATATTTGTAAATCCTTCAATCCTATCCCAAGTTGTTCTTAAGGGGGGATGTTAGGATATTCCGACACATAGGATATAGTTAAGTTCAACTTGGTCTAGCATAGAGTTAGGTTAGAGTTAGGTAAAGTGTGTTTCTTTACCGTTGTACATTTTGTAACTTACAATCCGACGGTCACGATATGTAGTGATCCGACGGTTCACTCTCACCTCGGTATTACCGACACTTGATCCGTGGCTTGACACCCGATTGGTCCATGAGTTCTATTTAAAGCGCATGGAGGGTCATTGTTCGGGTAATCCGTGCATGAGAGAAGCTTATGTAAATTTTCATTCTTTGATTAATAAATTGTCTGTACCCACGTTGGGACAGGCCGTGGACTGTTTCCCTCCTTGCACTCTGAGGGTTTTAACCACGTCAAAAATACTGGTGTATTGATTTGAGATCTGGTTGTGAGCGGTGTCCTTTTGGTATTCTTTCTGAGGAACTTACCCTGTAAATTCCTACACCGGTGTCGTCAACCTCTGATGGCCATGTTGAAAGTACACCGTCAACTAGTGAAAGTGAAGTTCCAGGACAAAAAGGGAGGTTTAGACCTCCCTGTAGACTGTGCAAAGGCAACCATGCCCTCCACCGTTGTCCCTTCTTAGACGAGGCTAAAAGAGTCTTGGAAGATCATCCGGTTTCACCGTTGCGACTTCCTCCTGGATATAAAAAATTCTTGCCGAGTCCTTCATTAGTTGAGAATCTAGCTGGCCCGCTCAAGTGGTCAGCTGAAGCGTCTATCATTGAAGATAAACCAACTGAATCCATACCAGACGAAAGTCAAAAGGTCGAGGTGGCAATTGACCCGGTTTTGCCTGCAGAGGTTTTATCTTCGAATGATACAGTCACTGAAGAGTATAAGGATGACACCGTCCAAATTCTCTTCATCAACACAGACTCCGACGAACACGGGGGAAATCCACCCATTCCTTTATCGCAGGAAGGAAGTTCGTCAGAGCGATACCCGGCCATCTACTCGGTCCCACCTCCAAGCAACCTAGTTGTCTCCTTCGATTGGAATCAACTAGGCAGACCCCATTTGCTAGCAAGCATACCATTCAGAATTATCGTCCAAATATACAGAATGGTAATGGCTGGCACCATTATTGATGAGGGGGCATCTGTGAGTATCCTTTCCTCTATTGCTTGGAAATCGCTTGGTTCGCCATCGCTTTTGCCTGAAATGAGAAATATGACAGGCTTTGATAAAGGAACCAGTCGACCTTTAGCGATCCTCCCCAATGTGCCTATCACATTGAAAGGGAAGACCTTTCAAATGAACGTGATGGTCGTTCAAGGACCCTTGGATTATAACCTACTCCTTGGACGAGACTATATTTATTGCATGGGAGCCATCGTCTCCTCACTCTTTAGAGTAATGTGTTTTCCACACGAAGGAAGAGTGGTCAAGCTCATGGACCAGCTTTCATTTCCTGGATCATGCATCGCAAATAGTCATATACCATCCCTAAATGGTCTCTTCACGCAAGAAATGTCTCAATCCATGGTCCGTCCTCCCGATGAGCACGAGTAATTCGGAGGGATATGACTGGAACCCAGGGGGCATGCGTCCTGGTCTGCTTCGGCAGGAAAACTTCGGGTATAGGGTAGGTTTCCACGGGAGAATATGACTAGTCCGTACCCCGTCCGTGATTGGAAGAGGGGTTGTTCTAGAATAAGATTCTTTTGTCAAAGTTATGTGTTTGGCGCTCGTTGTCACTCACCTTTGTCTATCTCGGTAGACATCGCCAAAGAAGTGTTTTGTTTGCTGCGCAAATGAGACAATCTTTGGTAACCTGAAAGAGGTAGGCCTCTCCCGGTTAAACAAATGTTTTTCCTGCAAATTTAGGGGTAACCTTGAAACTCTATTTTATACCTGGGGGCATGAAAACCTTTTGGAGTGCAAGAAAGGGGCGGCTATTTATTTTTTAAATTTTTAGGTCCTCCCTTTAAACCCGTAGGTCTAACCCTTTAAACTTGTAGGATTAGTCGTTTCCGAACTTGCATAACGAAAGGATGCGGGGCATAGCTTTGTAAGGCGCAAGCTCCATAAAAAATGGCATCTTACATGAGACATTCTTATCATATGATTGGATTAATCGAGCAGTTTTAGCGCATAGTTCATGCTCGTTAAAAAATAAACATAAAATCGAGCAGTTTTAGCGCATAGTTCATGCTCGTTAAAAAATAAACATAAGATCGAGCAAGTGTTTCAACCCGCGTTTAAGCTCGTTGAAAAATGAACTATCCTCTGGTAAATAACCACCGTGAATGTAATATTATCAGCCATTAAAGCCTTGGTCGTGTTTGCACCGTCACCTCCACTTTTCCATTGGCCGATCATTCACCTCCATCTGATTGTTTACCCATTTTGAGGAACAGCTGCGAAGAGGGATTTCACTAGCCATCCTTGTGACACTGCCGTGATTGGAAAATTCCAACCCTTACCTGGAATCAGCTGCTACCCGTTTTATCACTAGTTCCTCAAAAGACGAGTCTTCTTTAAGCTCTTTTCATCTAACTCGTAAAATATGAAAAGATTGCCGAGTTTTGGCCTTCCAGCTCGTTAAAGTGACCGGAAGTGCTATCCCTCCTCTAGATTTTAATCTTTTTGGACCTGAGGGATTATTGCACAAAAAGATCGAGCGCTTGTTTTGTTCGGCTCGTTAAAACTATCGAAAATTCATCCCTTCTGTATTGTTTTATACTTTTTCGGGCTTAAGGGATTAGATGACGAAAAAGGACTTTTGGAGTTATCTTTACGTACCTTTTCAGACTCTCTAACAATTAAAAGGACCGAGTTATCTTTGTCGTTAGACTCGTTAAAAAGATTAATAGCGACAAACTTGTCTTTAGACGAGAACGAGTTTCACTATCGCTAGGCTCGTTAAAACATAGCGATGGGTTTGCCCGAAGGGCAAATTATAGAACAAGCATATGTTATCCTCCTCAAGCTTGACAAAAATAAAGAGGTACTGGTCAGCAATGACTGGGGAAAAATTGGGAAGAAACTCAAAGAACCTTTATTGGTAGCAAGTCGCTCTTGAACATGACACTTCCACTCCGTGCCTGAGTCGGATTGGGTTGTTTCATTCACCAGTCACATCACCATGGTCTCGCCATACCATCCACCTTTGGGGTAAATGCTACCAATCCATCACATAAGTGTCATCGATATGTTCAAGAGAAGTCATCCAGAGAAGTCAACCGTGTCCCATCCACTGCCATACATTATACTTCATTCTTTCATGACCGCCACCCTGAACCATATATCATCAGAACGTTTTCACCTCCATCAAAATCATTTGCTCCGTTCCATTTCATTGATGTGGGATTCATTAAGGCCCTCCTTTGACGGATCGCTTCTTGTCGACATCAGCTCATTATCCAAGAAGTTGATCTAGGAACACCCGTTCAGTACTTTGAAGCTTGCATGCCTCAATGGCAAGTTTCTCACTTCCAGCGACAGGTATACATCAATGACCTTCGACCGAAAGATTTTGTGTGGTGTTCGACGCCAAGTCCTTTATTCACACCACGTAAATTGTACTACAGTACCTTGAGGGTCATTATCATTATCGGTGATTCCTCTCGCGCTTGTTAACAGTTTACATCATTGACTGGTAATCAAGCGATGTCTTTCCATGTTCAACTTCAAAACATTTCTCACATGGATCGACTTGTACTTAGAGTGAAGATCGGACGACATTGAAGACCCCGGATCTAGTTTCATCCATCCGGGCTGCGATATATATTCAGGAAAAATAAAGACATTGGCATGTACAGCATTGCAGCACAGATAATCATCCTACCAAAAGGATGATGATTCCATCAAGATCATCAATCTACCATCAGACGATTGTCTGTCCTATGTACATAAAAATGAATTTATAAAGCTGAGCATGGGAATGCCTGCCTCAGCTAGATCATGAAAACAGTATGAAAAATAATGTATTGTATTGTATCTTATTACAGGTCTCCTCCCAGCATTGAAAGAACTTCGGATCCTCCCAATAAAGCATTTCACCCGATAAACGGCCTCATACTTTAGGGGGCAACTGTTATAGACATTTTTGTGCCTTACAGCTTTGAGCATGAAATGTCCATAATCCAAGGGATCCAAAGTCCCTAAAAGTGTTGTTCCTGCCCCTAAAGGAACAAGGTCAACCAATGACAGCTTCTCCCAGAAGTTCTCCACCAAAAACCACTCAGAATCAGTCAATTCAGGATCAATTCAGATGCTCCACTAACTGCCTGCGTTGCAATGCACCCCAGTACACTAGCTAGGTGCGTTGCAACGCACCTAAATGCACTACCAGGGTGCTCTGAGTGAGAAATGCCAAATGGCAGTGTCATTCCGCAAGGTGTATAGACACTGGAAGCTTCCAGAATCTTCTCCAATGACACTTGCCTCAATGAATTCGACCAGTGATGAGTAAGAGGCTCTCAGCCTCCAAGTGGAAGCAAGAACTGACAAAGAGAAGCCACAAGTCAAAACATAAGCTGACTCATCCTCTCTGCTTACATCTATATATGGATCCCTCATCCCTGAGATCCAGAGGCTGGAATTTTGTACTTTGCAGAGAATTGCTGTTGGTTTGAGATTGAGATTAGTACATTGGGTGATTTATGCTTTTTTGGAGGAGAGGAAGGGATTCCTTTGCTGGGAGGTAGATGCTGGATCGGGACTCACTTGGTTGTATCTCCTCTTGGACTTTCTTATAATATCAATAAAATTATTTGAGTTTCTCCTACATGCTGTGTATCAATGATGTTTTGTTATATTTGCATGTTTAGCTTAATCTGATCCTGAGCTTTTTATGAATGTATATCTATATCTTCGTATAGTTTCTCTCTTCTGTGATCTTGCAGGAACTTGGTGAAGCTGGACCAGTGAGGGAGCAGGCAGCGGGAAGCGAACAAAGAGGAGAATGAGTGGATCAACAAACTAGCGAAAGACACAGGTTAGTTACATCCTTCCTCTCCATTTACATTTCATAAAGAAGAATACTCAAGTAGTTTTCCTTGTTTGTTGCTAAGGCACTATCACACCTTAGAGTGGGATAGGGGCGTTCTGAATGGATACTTTTCCTAGCAACAGCTAGCTCCTTGATTTGGTAGTCTTTGTCCTTGATAGTCTGTCTCATACTTGTGGTTTGATCCTCAACCTCTAGATCAATTAGCTCAAACTCATGTTCAACTGTGTCTTTATCCTTTACCGTCGATTCCTGCTTTGTTTATGAAGAAGGCTTGGCCCCTTTCTCACGATGAGAAAAAAACACAAGCCTTTGTCCTCTCTTGTACAATTTAGTCACCTCGGTGTTATAGACATTTTTGTGCCTTACAGCATGAAGCATGAAATGTCCATAATCTAAGGGATCCAAAGTCCCTAAACATGTTGTTCCTACCCCTAGAGGAACAAGGTCAGCAAACCACAGCACTAAATATCAGTTCTCCACCTGAAAACACTCAAAAACAAGCTAATTATGGATCATGTCAACTGCTCCACTGAGCATCTGCGCTGAATGTCAAGTGCTCCACTGTGTACCTGCACTGAATGTCAACTGCAAAGAAGGCTACCTGCGCTGGGCGAGTTTGGCCAAGTGGCACAGTCATTCCTCAAGGTGTCAATGCCCAGGAAGCTTCCAAAATGACACTTGGATCAGAGAATTCGACTGGTGATGAGTAAGAGGGTCTAGGACTCCAAGTGGACTCAAGAACTGAAGAATAACTGAAGTGGGAGAGGACACTAGTCAGCTTCATGCCAGCCTCAAGCTGACTCATCCTTTCTCCAAAACTCCTATATATAGAGCTCTCTCGTGAGGTCTAAGGAGGCTGGAATCTTGTGAATGTAAGGAAGTGTTGTTGGTTTGAGTATAGAACTATTGGGTGATTTGCTTTGAAGGAGGTGAAGAGGAGATTTCTTTCTGCTGGGAGGTGATGCTGGATTGGGCCTCTTATGGTTGTATCACTTCCTGAACTTTACTTCTTCCATTAATAAAGCATTTGAGGTTCTTCTATATGCATGTGTTTCAATGGTGTATTGTCATACTTGTGTATTTGATTTATTCTAATCCTTGAATCAGTTATGAATGTATGCTTCTTGTAGTTTCCCTCTCTTGCTATTTTGCAGGATCTTGGTGTAGCTGGGCCAGTGAAAGAGCAAGGAGCTGGGAGCAAGCAGCAAAGAGAGAAGATTGGATCAATCATTAGCGGAAGACATCGGTTAGTGGATCTCTTTCTCCCCTCTCTTACATCTCATAATGAAGTAATCTTGAATAGCTTTGCTTTGATTGTTGCTGAGGTACTATCACCCTTAGAGTGGGATAGGGTCATTCCGTATTGGATACTTTTCCCAACAACAAATTGGCGACTCTGCTGGGGATCGTATCTTGTTGGTTGTTTGTGTTTTTGCTATTCATTTCCTAAACAAAGAGAGTACCGAATCGAACTGCATTTGGATCTTTCAAATGCAAAGTAGAGGGCAGCTACTCTGGCTCAGTTTCTGGGCATGTTTATGATTTGAAGAGCTGATCCACAAGGACTCTGAACAACTCTTAGTGATAGCTTTTCATCCTCCTTTTCATCCCTTAGTGTGTACTTGATTGATAGCTTCTGATTTGGCCAAAAACCGTGAATTTTTGAGCAATCTGTGACCCGGAAACTGAGAAAAACGAAAGTTTATCTCTTCAGTGCAGGCACTGTGAAGACAGTCTGCATTTTAGCGCAGATCCCGAAGGGGCTACCTGCGCTGAATGTCAAACTGACAGTGTACCACCTGCGCTGAACCAGTTTTGCCTAGTGCTACTGGGGTTCCCTGCTGTTTATTGCCCTGTTTTCATCCTTGTTTTTGCAGCCTGTTATCAGTCAATGTACCTATCTGAAACCAACACTCCTTGCCACTATTCCGCCTCGGTTTTATAAAGAAACTGTGTTTGTTCTTTGTGTATTTCTTATATCATTTGCAGTTTCCCATAACGAAAAGTGAACTAGTCTTGTTGTGGCCTCTTAGATCTAGACCTGTGATAAAGTGTCGTTTTGATCTTAAGAGTTAGTTTGTTTGCTGTTCATAGCTGATTGAGATTTTGCTTTCGTCATATGGTTTGAATTTATATATTTCTAGTGTCGAAACAAGTAAATCTTAAGGTGTCTTTTGATTTTGGACAAGCTTGTTTGCTTTCACTTGAAATTGAATTCAAGGTTATACAACAGCTTTCTTTTTGTATTACATCAACATTAAGAAAGAGAAAAGAAATACCTGCATTGTGCATGTGCATTTTGACAGTTTGCATGTTGATTTAGGAAAAAGTGCATTAGTGTGTGCTCTATGATCTGTGTGAAAAGATGATGTCTTTCTTTTCCCTCAGTAGTTAAGATTTTCAAAGTTGAAAGATTGAAAAGCTTGCTTATCATCTTAGACTGCATTTAGGAGTGTTATCATACATCTCGTGGTGATCCATAAAGGCAAACTGCTAAACAAGATCAACATTAAAATGAATTGAATTTACATAACAACGCATTGAAACATAACGCAAACACATAGAGGTCTAAGCTAGAGACGTGTTTCGGCGTCGTTAAACGTGATATCTTAGCGTTGAGTGGTTGGGTGATTCCTCCACGGTGAAGCGATAAGTATCAATACGGACTTGTGCTCCCACGTACCGTCGCGTATATATTGGGAGACCCCTATAGGAACAAAGCCTTTATCCATAGGAAACCGTGTCGGCCGCCCTACTGATCGCAATGCAGTGAACACAGCATTCACGAAGATCGACCACTCGTACCGTAAAACGTATTCTGTGGTTTTGCAAAAAGTTTGGCACACCCTCTGCCTAGAACTCCAGAGTAGTTTCTTTTGGCCTTTTTCAAACTCTATAACTGAAAAAGTCCATCCGAGCATTTGTCACTTCGGGCTCGTTAAAACATCGAAGGAGACTAGAGTCATCTTTAGCTTTTTCTCGACTCTTAAAAAGTGAAAAAGCAAGTTGTGTCTAAAGCGTCGTTATAAAATTTATTTTAAACGGAACATAATCACCTCCTATTCCTACGTTGATCTTTAGGTTGAGAACATGGAACGCCCCAACCAAGGAATTCCACATGATGGAAATCCTAGTCCTTTCTCCTCTTGGGGAGAAGTTGGTGCGCTCCACATGGCCACATTGTCGCTTCCAGGACTGACAATTGGCCTGCCAATCTGGCTATTCTCAACCAATGTAGTTCAGAACACCATGGTTCCTGAACAGTCGAGTCAACAGTTAGATCAGTCTAGAGCTGCCCACCAACCTTCTACTTCCTATAACTCTTCCTCCAATCCTTCATCTTCGCAAGGTAGAGCCGGCAAAAGCCAAGCTCCCATGGAGAAGAAGGAGAAGAAGAAGAGAGAGAAGAAGAAGAAGGAGCCTAAGGCGACTGGGGGCAAGCAAAAGACATCTGACAAAAATCCACACACAGCACAGACCGGGCCTAAATCGCCATGTGTCATATGTAGAGGAGACCACTTCCATAGAGATTGTCCCTGTATTCCCCGGATACTAAGGGACTGGTCCCCTCGGTTGCACAGTTCGGGAGCATCAACCTCTGATAGCCATGTTGAATGCTTACCGTCAACCAGCGAAAGTGAAGGTTCAAGACAAAGAGGGGGAGCAAGATCCCCCTGCAGACTGTGTGAAGGCGATCACGCCATCCACCGTTGTCCCTTCTTAGATGAAGCGAAGAGAGTTTTGGAAGATCGCCCGGTTTCACCGTTGAGACTTCCTCCTGGATACAAAAAACTCGTGCCAAGTCCTTCGTTGGTTGAAAATACAGCTGGCCCACTCAAGTGGTCGGCTGAAGCGTCAGTCATTGAAAATGAACCTACTGAATCCAGACCGGACGAAATTCCAAAGGTCGATACGGCAGTTGACCCGGTTCTGCCTTCAGAGGTTTCATCTTCAAATGACACCGTCAATGAAGATTCATCTTCAAATGACACCCTCACTGAAGAGAATAAGGATGAAACCATCCAGATTCTTTTCATCAACACAGACTCTGATGAGCATCAGGGCAATGCGCCCATTCCTTTATCGCAGGAAGGAACATCGTCAGGGTCATATCCGGCCGTATATTCGGTCCCACCACCAAGCAACCTGGTTGTGTCCTTTGATTGGAACCAACTAGGCAGACCCCGGTTGCCAGCCAGTATACCATTCAAAATCATAGTCCAAATTTATAGAATGGTAATGGCTGGCACTATCATTGATGAAGGGGCATCTGTGAGTATCCTTTCCTCTATTGCTTGGAAAGCACTGGGTTCCCCGGCGCTTTTGCCTGAGATAAGAAATCTCTCGGGTTTTGATAAAGGAACCAGTCGACCATTAGGGATCCTCCCCAATGTGCCTGTTACATTGAAAGGGAAGACCGTTCAAATGAACATGATGGTCGTTCAAGGACCCTTGGATTATAACCTACTCCTTGGATGAGACTATATATATTGCATGGGAGCTGTAGCCTCCTCACTCTTTAGAGTAATGTGTTTTCCACACGAAGGAAGAATGGTCAAGCTCGTAGACCAACTTTCATTTCCGGGATCACGCATCGCAAATAGTCACATACCAACCCTGAATGGTCTATTCAATCAAGAAATGTCTCCACCCCCAGTCCTCCTTCCCGATGAATGCGAGTGATTCGGAAAGATGGGACTGGAACCCAGGGGGCATGCATCCTGGTCTGCTTCGGGCAGAGGAAACCTTGGGTATAAGGTAGAATTTCCGCGAGAGAATATGACTAGTCCGTACCCCGTCCGTGGATGGAAGAGGGGTTGTTCTAGAATAGGATTCTTTTGTCAAGGTTACTTGTTTGACAAAGGTCATTCACCATTGTCTACTTCGGTAGACAGTGCCGAAGAAATGTTTTCGTTTGAAGAAGTTAACAAAACAATCTTTGGGTAACCAGAAAGAGGCAAGCCTCCCTCAATAACACTAATTTTTTGTCTTTGAGTAGTGTTCTTCTCTTGTCGCAAGTAGCTGTTCTCTTGCGATCTTGTAAAAGAGCTGTCAAAAGTCGGGCTGACGGGAAGACAAGTACCGCATAAGACCTGTTAAAAATAACGAGAAGACAAGTATCGTTAACATTAGACTAGCAAGACGACAAGTAGCTGTGAACACCCAAAGAAAAGTAGAGGTGGAGGAGAGGAGGGGCAGCCTTGAAATTGTATTTTATACCTGGGGGCATGCAAACCTTTTGGAATGCAAGCTAAGAGCGGTTATTTATCTGTTTTTGGGATTAGCCGTGGCCGAACTTGCATAAAGAAAGGATGAGAGGGAGCATAGCTTTGGTAAGGCGCGAGCTCTATAAAAAATGGGATCTTACAGGGGACATTTCTTATCTTATGACTGGTATATCGAGCAGTTTTACCGCGGAATTTATGCTCGTTAAAAAATAGAAAAGTGAGATCCGAGCAGTTTTAGCACATAGTTCATGCTCGTTAAAAAATAAACATAAGATTGAGCAGTGTTTTTAGTGCATTCAAGCTCGTTAAATAAAAAATGAACCTATCCCGGTAAATAACCATTGTGATCGTAAATTTATTAGCCATAAAAAGCCTTGGTCGTGTTTTGCACCTGCCACCTCCATTCCATTTGGCCGATCGTTCACCTCCATATGATTGTTTACCCATTTTGAGGAACAACTGCGAAGAGTGATTTCACCTAGCCATCCTTGTGACACTGCCGTGATTGGAAAATTCCAACTTGTACCTGGAATCTGCTGCTATCCCTGTTTATCACTCGTTCCTCAAAAGACGAGTCTTCTTTGAGCTCTTTTCATATGACTCGTAAAATATGAAAAGTTTGCCGAGTTTTGGCCTTCGAGCTCGTTAAAATGACCGGAAGAGCTATCCCTCCTCTAGATTTTAATCTTTTTGGACCTGAGGGATTATTGCACAAAAAGGTCGAGCGCTTGTTTTATTCGGCTCGTTAAAATTATCGAAAACTCATCCCTTCTGTATTGTTTTATACTTTTTCGGACTTAAGGGATTAGATGACGAAAAAGGAATTTTGAAGTTAACTTTCTGTACCTTTTCAGACTCTCTAAAAATGAAAAGGACCGAGTTTTCCTTGTCGTTAGACTCGTTAAAATGATTAAATAGCGACAAACTTGTCTTTAGACGAGAACGAGTTTCCCTATCACTAGGCTCGTTAAAACATAGCGATGGGCTTGCCCGAAGGGCAGGTTATAGAACAAGCATATGTTATCCTCCTCAAGCTTGACAAAAATAAAGAGGTACTGGTCAGAAATGACTGGGGAAAAATTGGGAGAACCTCAGAGCTTTAATGGTAGCAAGTCACTCTTGAACATGACACTTTTCCTCCGTATCACATCGGGTTGGGTTGTTTCACTCACCGGTCTCATCACCATGGTCTTCGCCAAACCATCCACATTTGGGGTAATGCTACCGATCCATCGCATCAGTGTCGTTATATGTTCAAGAGATGTTGTTCAGAAAGAGTCAACCGTGTCCCATCCACTGCCATACATTATCCTTCATCCATCCATGATCGCCACCCTGAATCATATTTCACAGATTGTTTTCACCTCCACTAAAATCATTAGCTCCGTTCCGTGTCACTGATGTGGGATTCATTAAGGCCCTCCTTTGACGGATCGCTTCTTGTCGACTTCAGCTCATTATCCAAGAAGTTGATCTAGGAACACCCCCCTCAGTACTTTGAAGCTTGCATGCCTCAATGGCAAGTTTCTCACTTCCGGCGACAGGTATACATCAATGACCTTCGACCAGAAGATTTTGCGTGGTGTTCAACGCCAAGTCCTTTATTCACACCACGTGAATTGTACTGCAGTACCTTGAGGGTCATTATCATTATTGGTGATTCCTCTCGCGCTTGTTAACGGTTTACATCATTGGCCGGTAATCAAGCGATGTCTTTCCATGTTCGACTTCAGCGCAATTCTCACATGGATCGACTTGTACTTAGAGTGAAAATCAAACGAGTTTGAAGACCCCGGATCTAGTTTCATCCATCCGGGCTGCGATATATATTCAGGAAATATAAAGACATTTGACGAGTACATCATTGCAGCAGATGATCATCCTACTCAAAGGATGATGATTTCAGCAGAGAATTATCAGTCTACCATCAGACGATCGTCTGTTCTAGGTACCAAAATGAGTTTATAAAGCTGAGCATGGGAATGCCCGCCTCAGCTAGATTATGAAAGCAGAATGAAAAATAATTTATTGTATTGTATTTTACTACAGGTCACCTCTCAGCGATTGAATGAACTTCGGATCCTCCTGATAAAGCATTTCACCTGATAAACGGCCTCATACTTTAGGGGGCAACTGTTATAGACATTTTTGTGCCTTACAGCATGAAGCATGAAATGTCCATAATCTAAGGGATCCAAAGTCCCTAAACATGTTGTTCCTACCCCTAGAGGAACAAGGTCAGCAAACCACAGCACTAAATATCAGTTCTCCACCTGAAAACACTCAAAAACAAGCTAATTCTGGATCATGTCAACTGCTCCACTGAGCATCTGCGCTGAATGTCAAGTGCTCCACTGTGTACCTGCGCTGAATGTCAACTGCAAAGAAGGCTACCTGCGCTGGGCGAGTTTGGCCAAGTGGCACAGTCATTCCTCAAGGTGTCAATGCCCAGGAAGCTTCCAAAATGACACTTGGATCAGAGAATTCGACTGGTGATGAGTAAGAGGGTCTAGGACTCCAAGTGGAAGCAAGAACCTCCAAGTGGACTCAAGAACTGAAGAATAACTGAAGTGGGAGAGGACACTAGTCAGCTTCATGCCAGCCTCAAGATGACTCATCCTTTCTCCAAAACTCCTATATATAGAGCTCTCTCATGAGGTCTAAGGAGGCTGGAATCTTGTGAATGTAAGGAAGTGCTGTTGGTTTGAGTATAGAACTATTGGGTGATTTGCTTTGAAGGAGGTGAAGAGGAGATTTCTTTCTGCTGGGAGGTGATGCTGGATTGGGCCTCTTATGGTTGTATCACTTCCTGAACTTTACTTCTTCCATTAATAAAGCATTTGAGGTTCTTCTATATGCATGTGTTTCAATGGTGTATTGTCATACTTGTGTATTTGATTTATTCTAATCCTTGAATCAGTTATGAATGTATGCTTCTTGTAGTTTCCCTCTCTTGCTATTTTGCAGGATCTTGGTGTAGCTGGGCCAGTGAAAGAGCAAGGAGCTGGGAGCAAGCAGCAAAGAGAGAAGATTGGATCAATCATTAGCGGAAGACATCGGTTAGTGGATCTCTTTCTCCCCTCTCTTACATCTCATAAAGAAGTAATCTTGAATAGCTTTGCTTTGATTGTTGCTGAGGTACTATCACCCTTAGAGTGGGATAGGGTCATTCCGTATTGGATACTTTTCCCAACAACACTCGGGCTTATGTACTTGAGTTTTCTCCATTGATTTGATAGAGGACACCACCTCCATTTGAATGAAAAATAAACTGTGAGGTATGAACGGAAATGAAGTGATGCGAAGGTGGATTTAGACATAATGATAGAGGAGGTTTGAAAAAGGTGGATATTAACTTTGGAAGTTGATGAAAATTAGTGAAGAAATAGTGGAAGAGTGATCTACTTGCAAGGAGGAAAAGCAGGGTTTGTAATGAAAAATGCCTAAAAACCTCTGGGAATGAGCTAGGGTTTTACTTTTTGAGAGTTAAAACTTTGTTTTGAGGTGAATTATATGGTTAAAATGGTTTATTAAACATGTATGCAGGTGTAGGGAACGATTTTACATGTTTTAGAAACCAAAAACTAAAGATTGTTATTTTCACCCTATCATTTCCCATGTAAATTTCACTACAAACCCTAACTTGAAGAATCGTTGACATTAGATGAATTTGGAAAAGAAAAAGGGGGATAATGATAGTGTAATTACTTGTCCCTTGGCTTAGAAGTCAATAAAATCAAACTTGCAAGTGAAAAATTGAGATTTCAGAGATTTTCGAAGGATTTATGGGCACTCTGTCCTGCGTGCAGCGCATTGTTCTTACGTGTAGTGCCAAAGCACAACGCAATTCATAGAAGTGCAATGCCATCTTCCAAACCACGTTTGGAGGCCTTAGACTGCTCCAAATTGAGTGCTTGATAGATTGTTGGAAATGTCTTGAAGTCTACTATAAGATGGACACCTCAGGCATGTAATTTGGACACTCAGTGAGGGAGAAAAACGTATTTTCCCAAGGTCGCTCCAAAAACTCATGGTTTCTCTGACAAAAGAGAAGCTCCCACTTGCAAAGCACCTTTGGATGCCGTTCAATAACCCAAATCATGATCTGAAGGTACCATTGGAAAGCTTAGGATGTCAGCTACACAATAGAGTCCTTAAGAACTGCCAACACCTGCTCCAAACTCTTGAAACATTGTCTTGAAGTCAAGCTATCTGGAAGTGCATTAACTCTCCCGTAGCAATTGTATTTTGGAAATTTGTTTCAAATAATAACACCTGTGCATAAATGGAAGGAGGTTTTTGTTCCTTGTACTATAATGGACAAAAACCTCTTTCACATTTGTAAAATTATTCTCCATTTGGTCAGAAACATATTTGAATCAAACATGTCCCTATGAGGAATGATGAGGTGAGGTAGTATACTGAAACATTGTCTTATTTGAAATTAAATATTACCTTTACCTTTATTTCGATTTCACTAAGCTGCTAACTCCATTTACCCACTTAATCACATGATGGACATGTTTCTTTTTTTACATATGGTATCATGACGATACATGGAGTGAAACCCTAGACCATGACCTAAAATGAGGAATTTAACCATTCCATGACCCAAGACACTTAAATGAAGATATGATACCTCAAAGAAGACAATGAACATGATGAGTGATGAAGACCATAAGTGAAGGGAGCAGCAGTGACATAGACACAATAACCAGTGACTAAATTTTTATTTGAAGACTCACTGAAATGACAAAAAATTGACTTGACACCCGAAAAACATCTTGTAAGAGCACATTTGATCACTGGTGACAAGCTGAACTAAGTGACACTAACAAGTTCGGTGGGTAAACAACCAGTCTTTGTGAACGTTTAGGAGTCTGCAGACTCTCGGGAGTCTGGATAGGATTATCGGAGGATTCCTGGCTAGATTCATAAGGTGACCCAATATAGGTAGACGAGATGAAAAAGGTTGAATACTCAGAAAAATCCCTAGTTCAAAACCTTGATCCTCAAGCGGCGACGAAATTTTAGGGAAAGCTTCTCTGGATGACCTTCTAGATAGAGAAGAGGAAGAGGAAAAAGGAAAACATGATGGTTCAGGCATAATGACTTTGTCTCAAAAAAAGGAGAAGAGGTATTAATTTCAAGGCTTCTTTAAAATATATTAAGGATATACTCATGATGTGGTCCAAAATAAAACTATCAGGAATGTGATGTGATCATGGGTAAAAGAAGATTAAGACGCTGAAACAGAGTGATGCCTTTTCATGTTCTAAGAATCGAGAATAAGGAAAAGATAACTCTAGTCACTTTCAGTTTAAACGAGCATGAAAGGACAAGTGCTCGATGATATTTTAAATTTAAAGATTCAAAAATACCAAAATGACTAATCAGGATAATCTAGGCAAAAAGGATTACCAAGTAACCGTGAACTACAAAATACCTCCTGGTGAAACGAAAAGTACAAGCAGGAAATCTCCCCGAATGTTGTGTTCAGTGAATCACATTTACAAGGCAGAAGACTCGACTTCGTATGGATAAATGATTGCAAACCTAGTGGGGTCTTCCCTTATATACACGACAGTATGGGGAGCTCAAGTCCGTACTAGCGTTGTCTAATGCCAAAGCAATCAACAACTGTTAGGTTTAAAAACGTTGGAACACATCTCTAGCCAAGACCTCTAAATGTAAGCATTTAGTTTCAAATGTTCCTTAGGTTAATTGAATATATTTTAAAGGTTTATCTTGAAATTAAGTCTCAGTTTTTATGCCTTATCGATGTCACCTAAAAATATTTTATGTGCAGCTATATGAGACAAAACCATTTCAATTCCATGAATGCTTACACTAATTGAGAGAAGATAAAACAATCAATGCAATAAAAAAGAAACTGAAAGTAAGATGATTGTTCACTACTTCACTTTTCAAAACAAAACAATGAAAATTCTTTCCACTTCCTACTCTTCCTGTCAGATGCACTTCAACAAGTCCTTTTAATAGTAAAAGAAATTCATATTATTTCAAATTCTCATGATGATGTAATTCTAGCTTTTAATTATGCTACTCAATGCAACATATCAATTAAACAAACTAGAATGATGTATTTTCTTCAATGGAATGCTAGAATGAATCTTTCACATAAACATTTCAATGAAAATTTTCAAACAACCAAACATCAATCATATGAAAAGCACGCTAAAAGGAACTCATTTCAAACCAAATATGCAAAGATTCAATCGAAACAAACTGAACAATGTAATCTATGCTCAGAAAAGAGACATTCAACAAGAGAAGAGAAAACGAAGCGTTTTCACTTGTTCAATTGAAAATAGAGCAATATAGATGCAAGGACTAAAACATGAAATCCATGAAGCAGAAAATCACCAACTTGACTTGATGATCATATAAGCAAATGAATGGACAATGACCTAGATGCCCTAGGAACACAAACCATCCAAAAACTCAAAAAATCAAGAAAGTAAATCTCAAACCAATCAAGAAAACAAATAAAGCTAACAAAGGATTCTAGCCAGGGAGAATAAAGGAAAACAAGCCAAGAAACAGAATCTATGAGGACAAGCCACATTGGCACTGATTTAAGAGAAACCCTGATTTTAACCTACATGAATCGGCATGACTGTCTAACTAGAAACAAGCACCATACGGGACTGTGGCGAGATTTTTCAAGAGGAACTAGCATTGGTTGGCGCTACTGTTAGAAAAATAACAACGTTGATCAAGGGATTAAGAGAAAACCAAAAAAATTTCACAAACCAAAAGTAGACCTGTCACTCTAAATTCAAGAATCAAAGTAGTAGATAACGTAAAGTACATATTACAAAAGAGAAAGAGTGATACGAGAAAATTCGTTACAAATAATGAAATGAAAAACAATCCAAATAGAGGGATGGCTCCCTAGGATGGTTGCCAATTTTTGGAGTAGGAAGATTCTCTCTATGGACAGAGATAATCCCTCTAGTCCAGGGGAGAGGCTCTAGTGACAAACAAGACAATCTGATATAAGTTCCCTTAGATTGGGAATGGACAAGATCCTACCTCTTGTATTGCTTATCCCTTTTTTATGAAGCCCTTGTGTCTTTTCTCCAGCGATAAGCTCGTTAATGTCAATCAAGCACCTGAAACAAATAGACAAGAAATCAAAGCGCACATCATACCATACAATAGATTCAACCTACTTAAGAGGCTAAGGAATCTTAAGCTACCTAATATCATATGTGATTGATATAGGAAACAAAATATCAGTTGTATTACTATGACAAAAAGGAAAATACAACCTTCATCTTAGCATTGCAGGTTTTCTTCAACGTTTCCGGGTTCCAGCACCATTGTTAGCATCCGATGATTCACATAAAACAATAGAGTTTCAAGGCTTCTTCCTCTTTGGTCCAAACCAAATAAACTACAAATGTATTCTCCCTTTACAAGAACAAACTAGAAGGCTAAGGCTATCAAGATTTGATTTGGCTATAAAGATTTTGCAGATTATTACAGCCCTTTCATTAGCTAGCTGAGGTTGGAATAGGAGAAGTTTCCATAGCTTTAGGGAGGGGACGTCGATCCTCTTATGATAGGAGAGGTCTTATCCCTTTTGGTTTGTTCTATTTTAAGAGGAGAAAGGAGCCCAAACAGTTTCTCTCAACTCTATCTGGACTAACCATTTACCAAACTTTTATTCACGAAGCTTCTGGACCTAGAAGATTCGACTCCATTTTTAAAAAATTTCCAAAAGAGGCTCGTCATGGGTAATGGATGGATACCAGTGTTGATTAGCACTAGGCTCATTATTAGACTCTGCAAATTGGTGCGGGGAAGAAACTAAGGGATAGTGTCGACCTTTAAAACTGAGTTTGAAGGAATATTCTATGGAAATGATGTAAGAGGGAAATGTTTTGTAGATGAAGAGTGATGTAAAGACATGTTATTCATGATAGGAAAACACATAAGGTTCACTATAAAGGTCCTCCAATATCTAGGAATGGGGAGTACAGGGACAGTGGCAAAATGTTGTGTAACAAGTATGCCTTAGAATCTTTGTGTAATGTTGGCCACCATAGCCTAGTGAACAAAATCTTCTCTGTGGTTGTTTTCCCTGCATAGTGACCTCCTGCCACTCCTCCATGGGCTTCAACTAGGATACTAGTGCGTTCAAATTCTAGAACATAGATTTTCAGTATCTCATCCTATTCCGTCTTATACAAATGACCAACAATTACTGAAAATTCCACAGCGCGAACTTCTAACTCCTTCTTTTGTTGAGTGGAATAACATTCCGCAACTGTTCCTATAGATAAAAATTGAATGATATCTGCGAAATGATCATCTGAAATGTACATCGCAAAGAGTTTCATGTATGGAAATCCTTCCTCGAAACCACTTGGTTCCTCTCCTATTTCAATCCTTGATATATGACCTGGGCTTACATTCAGCCTTTTAGGCTTCACAATAACTTCAAAGTCATACTCTTGGAATAATAGTAAGCATCGGCATATCTTCCCCCCCAACACAGGCTTATTGACCACATACTTTAGTGTGGAGTGATCTATGTACATTTTCAAGTGTCAACCCACCATGTAATGCCTAAAATTCTGCAGCATGTAGACCATCACTGGCCCTTCGCACTCTGTAGTGGAGTAATTCTTCTCAGCTTTGGATAACTTCCTACTTGCGAAATCTATCAGATGATCAATCTCTCCCTCACCTACTTGTGCTAGTACTACTCCTAGTGCAATGCAAGAGGCATCTACATGCAGATGGAACTCCTTTTTCTTGTTCAGAAACACCAAAATAAGCATTATCACCATTCTCTCCTTCAAGACATCCAAACTGCGCCGAGAGTCTTCATCCCAAAAACACATCCAATCTTTCTTTAACAATTTCTCCATCAATGTGGTTATCTCGGCATACGCCTTGATAAACTTCCTGTAGTACCCAGTGTGTCCCAATGTCATGCGCAGTTGTTTCACATTCCTATGAGCTTCCAAGTTCACAATTACGGTGATCTTTGCAGGGTCCACCACCAACCCTTGCTTACATACAACATGGCTGAGAAAAATTCTAAAGGGTACATATAATATACACTTCTTTAGGTTTAGCGTGATCTGATACCTTTGACACGTATGCAGCATGAGGTGCAGACTCGCAACATGGCACTTTACCAACCCAAACATTGTCGAATCATCAAGGTATACCTCTAGGAATTTATGAATGAACTCTTTGAATGTCACGATAACTACCCGAGAAAAGATTGCAGGTGTGTTCTTTAATCCGAATGGCATAACTGTATATTGGAAGCAACCTCACTCAGTCATGAAGGTTTTTTTTCTTCGATCTTCTGGTGCAATCTTTATTTGATATCTCGAAAATCAATTAGTAAACAAGCACACCTCTTGTCCTCCAACATTCTCTAATACTTCGTCAGTAAATGGTGTTGGAAAGGGATCATGCACACAGGCATCATTCAACTTCCGTAGATCTATGCATATGAAGATCTCACCCTTCTGCTTCTTTTCTTTGACCACCATTGGGCTTACCCAATCTGATTCTTCTACTTGCTCAATAATACTAGCTTCTAGCATTTTATCCAGTTCTTGGAGCACCTTCTCCTTATATTTTGGATTTAGCCGATAAGGCTGATTCTTAATAGGCTTCACATCTGGTTTCAATTTGATCTTCATAACACCAAAATCTCTGATAATCCCTTTCAAATCTAAATACTTCGTTGGGAACAAATCCTAGTATTTGCACAACAACTCAACTACCTTATCAACTGTATCTGCATCCCAATAGTCTCCTATCTTTGTGAACTTAGGTTCTTCTCTAGACCCAATGTTTAGTTTTCGAGTTTTCAAAGGCTTTGATATATCTAGGTTCAGCACTTTCAATCCTCCGACTTCTCGTTGTCCTTTGGTTTCAGGAATTGCAATATTTCATGGATCATCCTCTTCTTCTTCAACAATCACATTATAACATTCCAATGCGTGGTGCAGTTGTGTACTCCAATTTGGTTGAGTCCATTCTACTAGTTCCTTTGACATTCTGAATATCATGGCTTTAATCTCTTGTAGCTCCTCATCAATGCTCTCAAACCCATCCTTGAAGATGAACATTACTAGAAAGTTCTCTCTTAAAATTTCCCACTCATTTGTTCCATGGTGAAGCTCCATCTCCAAATACCAGTTCATTGGGATTGTATCTAGCATATGAAAGAATATGTGCACCCATTCTAGTTGTGTTTTTGTCCCCCAGGACTTATTCCATCATGCCAAATGATCGTGTGGATCTTCCTTCCCACTACATACTATATTTTTTTGTCATTCTAGTATTAGCATACCCAAACCTTAACTTCATCATTCTCTTGTATTATTTCCATCCAGAAAATTTCTCCTTTTGTGTACCCCACCAATGGGTAGGTGTAACACGCAACACCAACTCTAGATCCTAGAATCGATGCTCTTCTGGTACTTCCCTTTCAAATTCATCCAAAAACAACTCCACATCAGTCAAGCCATCATAATGCAGAAGATTATTACCTCAGGCGAGACACATCTTAGCGGTTTGCTCATCATATTGTAGCGGAGCGTAGATACTTCATGCAGCCGATTCTTCTAGTGTTCAAGCTCTTCATCTAAGTCTAAGGTACAAGAACTATCCATGTCCCATGAAATTCATCCATCAAATGTAGGATTGATCCAATCCTCATCTCGCACTATTATCTTGTATATCTTATGCAATCATCATCACTTTCTACATAGCCGTGCGCAGGTTCAGTGTAATGCATTCCTTCAGTAGGGTCTAGTGGCACTACAACCCAGAGCTAATTCATTTCAAATGACCTCTTCTGCTTCTTCAAGTTTATTACCTTGTTCATATCAATAGCCCAATCAATTCCTAGTAGCGTAGGGTATGAGTTACTATCATCCACTATTTCAAAATCATCCAATGCACTCGCACCTTCAATGTCCACCATTACACCATATAAGAACCCCATTGGAATAATATTCTATTGATTTTCCATGTGCAATTGAATAGGAGACCACTATAGTGGAGGTCTCCCCATCATTTCCCATGTCTACTTTAGCAAGACATTCACATCAGACCCTAGATCCAAGATTACCTGTTCCATTTCATACTCACATATCTACGCAATTAACCTCATCTCGTGCCCCGTTCATGCTTTACGCTTACCAATCTTTATTATTGTGCATTATTTAGTAGGAGTCTTTTCCTTATTAGCACACTTATCTATTAATTATTTCAATCCTTTTAATGCTTTCTAGTCATGCAACAACTTCATACAAGTCTTCAGGGAAGTAGCTAGTATTGAAGGATCTGCTTCTTGTGCCGCACTAGTCTCGGTAGTGTTATCTTGACTCCCTAAGGTGGAGGCCTCAGTGAAGTTCTTCTTTGCTTCTATGAAGGTCTCCTTAGCTCGATTGAGATCAAAATCTACTTCATTCTCAGTAGCCTTGTGCATCCATCCATCTTCCTTAGGCTCCTTACCTTTATCTGCACTAGTTGTCATACTACTTCTCAACACGATGTTTAGACTCTGATCCTCTTCACAGGGCCCCGCCCTCATCATCTGAATGTTCTGCATACGTTGTTGGGGCTATGCCTTCTCCTCTTACATATTTTCCATAAGGACCAGACATTCTTATATGACATGCTCAAATTGTCGACAATACTAACATGAGGAATGCATGGGGTTTGTAAAATATTGCATGAAGTGCCCTTCTTCAACACAGTTATAGCAGATTACCTGCCCATGCCCTCGAACTAGTCCAGCGCCTCTTCCTCATCCTCAACTTTGGAATCCTCTGCGTGTTGCTCCTGCATCTTGATCCCGAGGCTGGTTCTCCCCCTGCATTCTGTATGTAGGGGTTCTATCCATCATCAGCTCATAACTCCTACAATGGCATTCATCGTGTCCTACAAACTTACAAAAATTGTAGAATAACTGTTGAGGTGTCTATACAAACTTCTTCAATAGATGCCAATTATCAGTATCATGTTGTCCTATAACTTGATAGATAGTGCACCACAGCGCAGCTCCCGTGCTTGCCCAACATTATTCTCTAGTTTCACTGGTACATGCCCTCCCCCTATAATATAATTCTTAAAGACTGGGCAATAGTCCTTATCATGTCCATGGATCTTACACTTCAGAAACCAAACCTCAACACGCACTTCCGGCTAAGCTTCCTTCCCTTTCTTCAAGCTCTAGAACTCCAAGAGCAAGCTTTCCAGCTGTGAATGAATCTATTGCACTCCCAATTTTGTATCCTAGATAGGTAAGGCATCTAGCCTCATTGCAAACTCCAAGGCTTCCGCTTTCATTGGTATCTTTTGCTACGACAGAGGTATTCTTAAATGTGGTAAGAGCGATGCTATAAACCAGTCGCGATGCTGTGAATATGAGATTATCATATTAGCCTACCTAATCAGGCCCTTAAACCTCTAATCAAAATCCCAAGGTGTCTCATCTATCTTCTGTCGGATTTCCTTAAATTCAATTACAGACAGTGCCTCTGACTTAGGCTTACTGAACTCCTTGTTCAAATCTAGCTGGGTATCTACCAACATCACATTGGGGATATGTTGATGCCTCGAAAATCGGTGCAACAACATTAGGGGATAACCACCCGGTCCGGACCTTAAAAGAAGCTCCTTTTCCGTTTGGTGTGGTGGCTCCGACTGTTCAACTTGGTCCAGTTACCTTCTCCCTATTGCTATTGGTTTATAATGTATCTTTAGCTACCAATAGACATGGACATCAGATCACTTCTTCTTGCTGATCAGGCAAGAGAATGACCCTTAAGCTGATTTGGGTTCAGCCAAGCCACAACTAAAATTTTGCCTCTTTGAGGAGAGGACTTAAAAGAATGTAGAATTTACTATAAATGCAAGCTTATTCTATGATGCAAGCAAAAGAAACTAATCTAAATCCTATCGTAATTAGGCAGATATAGATCTAACCCAACTAAGAGCAAGATAATTAAAGTATTGGGATTTAGATATGTCTTGTTTATAATGAATATCAAGTTAATGAAGTAGTTCAATTAACTGATATTATGGATATCAAAACACATCCTATTAAGACCTTTTAACTGAAATAATAGACCAACAACACTCAGGAAGTAGTTCACATAAATGATATCGATTATCAAATCAGCAAATCCAATAACTAAACAATAATATGTGGAAATAGTTCACAACATATTACCACTCAATAAATCAGTTTTAATAAGGCAGATTTCTGAGTAAATAGTTACTCAGAAATCAGAAATTAATCCATAAGAACAGAGATACATGATAACAACATTGAGACAAACTACCCATATTGACAATAATGCACAAACATGAATAAAATGACACATTCATGTTACCATAAAATGAAACTGATATTTAAAACAGTAGTATTAAAAATACCAATTTATTGCATCCATTTCTCTGATCTTGGTCTCCAACGGTCCTTTACATTGCTTGAACTTCTGCCTTCAAAGCTAAAGCCACAATAGTGAAAACTCTGCTCCTCATACATAATTCAAGATACAAAGAAAAAATCCTCAATAATCCCCAGATCTGAGATTTTCTCTCCTCTCTCCTACAACTCTAAATTCCTATTACATTAGTGCTTTTAGAAGTCTAGCATTGCAGAGGAGAGCAGCCCCTATTCCATTCTACAATCTGTTATTTATAATATTTGTGTAGGAATTTTGGAGAGGAGAGTTTGTTCAAGAGAAATCTGCTAAATCCAATTTTACTTGCTCAAAATTCTGATCTTCAATTGCTGGAGCATTCTCATTGACTGAGATCTTTTTCTCCATATTTCTTCCACTGTTTTCCTGCAAAAAGAAATCAAAATAAATTAAAATGCAACCATAAAATCAAAATAGCATTGCTGTAATTTAAATCAAATTCAATCAAATTCTATTCAAATAAATAATTGAAAATAAAATATAAGCTCTGTATTGATGCTTGGAATGATTTGATTGGAAAAGGATATCATTGACCAATGGATCTGCAATTAGAAGAGGCTTTGGACAAATGAAATTGAAGAAAATAACTCAGAAAATTGATTTTGTTTTCAAAATTCGGAGCCTGATCTTCTGCCTGATTTTTGGCCCAATAAATGATTAAATCTGTTGGTGAAATCTCCTCAGAAATATTCTCCTTGATTTTCTCTTTCCAATGAGCCGTCCTAGGCCTCATTTGGCCAAGTATAACTCAATTTATGAGCCTCCAAAGTTGATGGATCAAATCTGGCATGAATCTGGAAACTCTGTCGCTGGGCTAAAAAATCAAAATTCTCATTAAAAATTAAATCTTAAATTAGAATTCTAATTAATTCTAAATTAATTGTTAATTATTAACTAAACTAATTATCAATAACCTATTTATTAATCTAACTAACTGATATCTAATTAGCAATTTATAAACAAATTTATTCTAATTAAAAACTAATCAATATTAATCTAAATGATATTTGAATATTAATTAACTTAATTAAATATTAAATATTATTAATTAATTTAATTAATATAATATATTACATATTATTAATTAATTTAATTAATATAATATATTACATATTATTAATTAATTTAATTAATATAATATTACATATAACATGTTAATATAAAAACTAATGTTAAAAATATACTAACCTACACCACTACTTATTAACTTCACTCATACGTATGAGTGTTTTTTAAAAAATCTCAAACTAAGACAAAACTTAAAACCCATGTGTAATAAAACTTACGGTCATGCTTGTTAATGATTGGGGAATCGCATCGGCATCGGGAATGAGTGTCGGCCCTTTTAAAATGTGTCAAACCAAAATCCCCGATGCGATATCGCATCGAGGTAGATATGTTATCGGGTGGCTTATGAGATTTAAAATATGTTGCGAATAAACTTGTGACCCGATATCGCATCGGGGGGTGGCTTATGGCTTTTAAAATATGTTGCGAACCAAACTTGCGATGCGATAAAAAAGTCCCGACGCGATTAATTTTATTTTATATATATTAATTTTATATATTAAATTTTAATTTAATTAAATTAATTATATTTTATATAATAATTAATTTAATTATTTTGAAATTTAATATATAAAATTAATGTTTTATTTTGATTTTATTTTAATGAAATTTAGTTATGAAATTAACTAAACTACAACCACTTGGAAAATAAATGAAAAATAAACTACAGCCACTTGAATGTTTGGATTTTGGGATTAGGATTTGATTTGGAAATTGGAGTGAATTTCTTAAAATCCTGATAATTAATAATTTGGCTGCATAACTAAAAATGAAAAATGTTAGTAAAAATTCGCTATGGGTTAATATTTAAAATGAATGCCTTATTGAACTAATTTATTTACAAAATGCAATATTGTACATTTTATGCATTTTTAACCCAGGCTAGATAAATAATGAGACTTCAAAGGAGTGTCATTTTCAAACAAGTTGACCAAATGAGGCGAAACAAGCGTCAATTGGAAGCTTGTAAAAAATCGATTTTAAGCAAACAATCAAAACAAGAATTCAAAGAAAACTAAAAATTAACAAAAGCGTATGGCAATCAACTAAAATAAAAATTCAAAAAGGTGTTTAGCCAAATTTTTATAGAAAGGGTCCCCATTATTTGAAGTGAACACATCAATAATGGGGGGGTTGTGTTTTTACCACAACAATGGCGACACACGGGAGAAGAACCAGTTACCTCTGTTTAATGAGATTTTCCTAAAATTAAAGTAAAAATAATTAAAGAAGAGAAAATTATGCTTGAAATGCTTGACTAAGTTTATTAATCTGAATAGAAATAGGAATTATCTAATTGTAATTTTCCTCAAAATTTCTAATAAATTAAAATATTTCAAAACTTTATATCAGTCCTTAATTAGTTGTAGAGATAAAGCAGGGGTCACTTTACAGCTTAGCTTTCAAAATATACTCCTTTGTCATAAGTAGAGCCACTGCTGCCAGCAAACATCTATAATTTCAACAGGGTTACCTTTTAATCATAAATGATTCAGAATCCCATCTGTTTAAGAATTATTGATCGAGAGATAAATCCATTTATATATGTTTATTTATTTATTTATTTATTTTTATTTTTTTTTTTTAATTTTATTTTTGTTATAAATCTTAAAAGCCATTGTCCTGGTTTGGTGGCCAGATAGTTGACAATGCCACTCACTGGCTATAATCGGACTGAACAAGCTGGCTCGTGATGAGACCCCTTGTCTTATAATTGTTTGCAATCATAAGTCATTACTCTGGTTTGTTTAGCAGTGTTGATAATGTCAGCCTATTTTTCCCCTATGATCATGGTAAGCAGGCTCACGATGAGACCTCTTATCTTCTAAGTTTAAATATATTTCAGGATTATCCTCTAGAAAAATAAGACTCTTTGGGACAGGGAGAATCATTGACTCCTTAAGAGTTAAGAATGACAATTTCAGAGTTAAAGGTGCTTTGCTGTAAAGTGTCTTTACTTGGTTAAAAGTAACTTTTCTTGACTGATAATAGAACTTTGAAAGATCCTAATGAAATTTTGAAATCTCAAAATAATTACAATTTGATGAAAAAGAAATTTTTCAGATTTTATGATACTTTGCCAACTTCTCTTGATTGATAATCTCTTCCTTAAATATGTTTACCTTTATAATAAGAAAATCAAACTCTATTAAGAGATTTAAGGAAAAGCTAATAGATGACTATTAACAATTTTTCTCCACGTATCCTGACCATTGTTAGGTAACCAATAGGCCTTCCATATAAATAATGACAAAGTCACCAAAAATGAAACTGAAAACCAAAAGAAAAGAAGTCTTTTTTTCCGGAGAAAAAAGCGAACTTTTTATATATAAAATAGATAAAAAGTTACAAGTAGATGCTAACGCATTCAGTTGCAGTGAGGAGAGAACCCTCAACTGACTCAGAGAGAAATGACTCTACTCTGAAACTGTCCGAAGACATCCAAATAAAACATCCCCTGCAAGAGGGAGCAATACTGATCTCTCAACAAAAAGAAACCAACAGTCCACAGCAGATTCTCTGCCTGTAGCCAAAACACCATACACAAAAACCGTCTGTATAGTACAGTGGACCTCCATGAAGGAAAACAGCCCACTGTTTACAAATAAACGTCGCCCAAAACACTTGGGCCGTGATGAAAAAGTCACTGTCTCAGCAGAAACACAGAGAGTTGATATTCAAAAGACATCTTTCCGTGACCCAAAAGGGACAAAAACTGATGAAAGACGTAACAGGAGGCACAAGATTAGACATAAGGAGGTTGGAGAGACCCCTGTAGCTGGTCATTTTGCTTCTCTGTCACTTTCCAAAAGCCCAAACCCTGCTGCAAAGCATCTTTAGATAGTTTATCCGCGTCTTCAAAAGAAAAGAAGTCTTATGCTAAAGTGAGAAAAGAAATCAGCAATAAAAATAAAAACAAAGAAATCTCTAAAAATGGGAAGGAAAATCCAAGTTTCGCATGATAAACTTCAAACAAGAATGTTTATACCAATGTCTCCAACAATATGAAGAAAAAGAAAATAAGCATGTAATCATTCCTTCTTATGTTGAGATTTAGAAAAACATACCTTGTAGAGTTGTGAATGCTTTAGGCTTTTAGATAACAGTGATTGTAAAATTCAGCCACCATGAAAACTTTCTGTTTGATATTAATTTTCTTGTTTCAAAGCATCATCTTAATTGTTTTCCAATGAAATGGATGCTAAAGAAACAAATTAAAGGTTCAGAAACTTCCTGGTGTAGATGTTTCATCGAAGATCATCGCTGCTTCATGAAATAAAGCCAGAAGAAGAGTATGGACTTTGAAAATATGATTCGGCGGAAGATTGAAAAATTTTGTGAAAAGCTGCAAAACAGAGTTTTATATCAACATAATTTAAAAACAAAAATGAAACTAGAGTGATGAAATGGAAATTAATGAAAGTGGGTACATGAATCTTACCATTGGATAATTGCTTTTGATCTTACCTGAAAGGTATCAATTTCTCCAAACTAGCTGACTCCTTATTTTAATTAACATTAAAAACATGAAGAAGTCCTACTAACCAAAATCCTATAACCCAAAATCATTATTTATTTTATTTAAACTAAAGCAAGCAGTAAAATGTAAAAATGGAATGCTTAGTTCTCAAGGGAATTGAAATTAAAAGAAATGCATCAAAAATAAGAATGAGAATGTGCAGTAATGACTGTTTCTCAAAATATTATTAGTTTCATATAAATTCCATGATTTTATAAATTGTCCAGAATCAAGACCAAATCCAAGATAATAAAATTTAAATATGAAGATAGAGGTCTTGAATTCCATTTTTAATTATGGAATTATATATTTAAAACTAAAATGTATGAGAAATTGAAATGATTTTTGTATGCTGCAAATTTGTCATCAATTGCCTTTTTCCCATAGTGGTTACCCAAGCTCACTTTAACACATCGTCTCATCGGATGATTCGCATCAAATGTTTCTTCACCATGCTTGAATTTCAATTTGCAAAACTTCACTTTTATTGCTATGCCATACATTGATTAAATGTTAACGACTTAGAGGCATGCATTAGAAGTTCTCGCATCAAAGTTTGCAATGGCGAATCGCCGATATGAAAATATGTGATGAGAAGTTGTGCTATGAGATAAAGCGATCGCATCATTAAAGAAATATTAAATCAGAGATCGGGGACAGTTATGTCACAAATTGCACATCGCACACCGTATCTTGCGATTTGTACTTTGGACATCGCGCATCGCAGATTCAGAATAATGATATGGCCATAAATAAAAATGCAAGGAAGCGATTGCGATATCGGCGATGCGATGGATGACATAACCAATCGGCGATCGGCAATCTTAAGCACCCGATGTCACACAATATGATTCCTGCGATGCCGATGTGCGATGAATGTCTTAGCTAATCCACGATCGGCAATCGGCAATCTTGAGCACATGATGTAACCATTCTTGCTACGCCGACATGCGATGAAAAGTGGATCTGATAACTTTATGATGAAAATTTGATAACATATCGGATCCAAGACATCGGCCCTTTAAAAGTTATGCTCTTGCGATTAAACGGACGCGATAATTTTATGACTTTGATTTGAATTTAATATCGGGTCCGGAATTATGTGGTCATCGCAATATCGGTAATGTGGTTTATCGGAGATCAACGATTTGATTATGGAAGTATACTTCACTTGCAAACCTCCGATTTGTGAAATGCGATGTGGCATATGAGTAAGATAATACATCGGAGGTCTTTTGATGAGCAAAATAAATGCTAAGAACTACTTCCGATGAAATCTTATGATGCGAATGTTCTTATGATATTCCTTGGAATTTCAATTGGGTTTTCTAAGTGAATAAAAGCAAAATTAAAAATGCTTAAATTCTAATGCATCACAAATAAAATTTCCCTGAGCCTATTGCAAATTTGAATTGGGTTTGCTGCTTACTTCAAGTTTTGAAAACAAAATGAAAACCTGTAAATAAAACAAAACACAAATCAAAAATAAACTAAGGAAAACATGAATTAATAATGGATGAGAATAAACTTGTAAATGTGTACCTGAAAGGAATTTGTTTGTAAATTTTACCTGATAAATCTTCAAATTCTTCCTTTGATTAAAATCATCTCATTATTTATTCTAAATCTAAGTGTGCAATTAGCCTAAATAAAATCTGTTTATTCATGTCCAGGGAATATGAAATTTATCAGAAATAAATATTAAGCTATGCTTCCCTTTCGAAGTGAAACAACAATTTATTACCTCTGCTCATTCCGAATTAATCTTGAGAAAAACCTGTATTGTTATAGTGACTGTTCAATGATGCCTTCAGTAAATAAAGATGATGCATTTTACATCATCAAATAATAAACTAAAGATCAGAATGGGATAAAGCCACTATTTGTGGAAAAATATCAAAACAGATTTGAATGTGTGCACTTGGCAAAATGGACATCCTTAAGGTCAGCTTTTAACAAATTCCGAGGAAGATAATATGAACTTCATATGATTACCGTGAAAGGTTGGACTGACTAATAATGATGGAATTAGAATTAAGCTTATCATAGACAGTCATACATTTCATGGGATAATGGGGTCATGAAGCTTTTTTATCCTCAAATCCTTTATCATATAAATTTTAAAAGAAAATCTTAGAAGGAAATCTCAAAATAAAGAAAAGTGGCTTTGAATCGATCGATGCCATGTGCAACTTTAATTGAATTTAATCAAGACATTATTCGAAATAGGCAGAGTAGAGGTATTGCTGTAAGAAATTTAAAAAGAAAGCAAGAATTAAACTTTTCTGATAGGGAAAAATGTTTTCACTGAACATGTATGAGAGTAGCTGATTGCTTTGTTTTATTTTTAATCTACAGAACTGTTGAAAATAAATTATCTAAACAAAACAAACAAACTAAATTAATTCTACTCCTATTCTAACCATATACATGAAAATGACTAGGTATAGTCATATTTCCAGTGTAGCCATTTTCTCATTTTTATTCCCGCGTTTATGTACAATTCAAATGTTAGTAATAAAAATACAGTTTTGATTAAACTAAGGAAAATAAATAAGAAATCAGAATGTACAGTTATTGTTAGGAACTTAATTAAAATCTCTCTCTCCTGAAATTTCCTTTCCAATTGACTACCAATTGGATCATAAAAATCTGGATGGATTTCTATTAAGGATTGAGAAATGTTCAAAGGAAGAGACAACAAGCCAGATTGTGAAGATGAGCTTTTAGATTCAAAGGCCTGGAAAAAATTGTTAGTGTTATGTACAAATGTTAAGCTATTAACAATTTCCTTTGAGAGAAAAATTTCCAAATATTTTTCAAATGAGTTAATGAAAAATGAATGGAAATCTGTTAAATACAAGTGAGAATTATTAATTGAATTAAAAAGCTGGCCAGATTGTAAAAATATATCCTCTAGTTGAGATTGTCTTTGAGGAAATAGAAGCTTTTGACAAGAAATGAACATCAATTGATATTGACGTGTTAACAACTCTTGATGTTCATGGTTATAATATGAAACTTCAATTTCCCAATAAAGCAATTCATCAATTGAGTATTTGACAGTAAGGTGTTTAATATGCCAGCGAAAAGTGTGAAAATTTTGCAAAATAAAATCAGAAAATAAATCTAAGTTTAAACAAAATAGCTGTGAAAGAAAAACTAAAATGAAATCACTATTTGTACAACTAATGTTACAGCACATTTGGGATCGTTTTGAAATGATTTCATTTTCACAAGGAATGGCCAGAATTATGGAATTTGAATAATTTTGAATTCCAACTTGTGAAATAGAAAACGAATTATGATTATGAATAGGAATGGGAGTTTGATCCTGATATGAATCATAAATTGGAATGATTTCTTGAATGGTGAAATCATGAAGATAATTTGCTGCTCTAAAATGAGGATTAGTTGAGATAATTCCTAAATTGAAGCGTTCCTCATCCTCAGATGTTATTTGAATTTTATCATGAGGATTCTCTTGAGAATAATAAAAATCAACATCCTCAATATCAGAGTAATCATCATAAATGACTTCACAAGATTGCCTGGAATTCCCTTCGATTTCATCCAATATACCAAAACAAGGAGGAACAAAAATCTCATATTCATTAGTGGCAAAAGAATGATCAATTATTGTTTCTTTATCTTGATAAAAATTTAATGGTAATTCATTTAAATCATCCTCTTTAATTTCCGAAATATCATTAATATCAAGAGGAAAAATATTACCATCATTGAAAATATCAGGATAAAGGGAAAAATGTGAACCTGAAATAATGCATTTAAAACTGTCTCTGTTTGAGAGCTCTTGTGCATTATGCTCATTGTAAATTTCAGATTGCAGATCATTCCTTTGCATGCGAATGCTTTCTTGAAGAACGCTGCTTTGCTGCTCTGATTTTGGCATTTGCTCATCATGGAGAAATTCAGAAATTTGTATAGCAGTTTGCATTTTGATTGCTGCTTGTACTTGCTGATTTGCGATTTGATTTTCCGAATTTACTTCAAAGCAGCTTTCAGATTTCAAGGCGGCTCTTTCTTCAAAATTGCTGTTGTTATCTTCTTGCATTTGAATGGAAATATTTTCCAAGCTTTGTGAAACCACTTCATCACAATTTATTTGCACATCCAAATTGGGATTCTCATTTGTATTGGAAGGGGATGGAACAAAGCTTGAATCAATTTCATATGGATTGGGAATGGTTGGAAGAGAACAAATATATTTAAACCAATCTAATGATTCTTCTTCCGTAGGTTTATCTTCGTCCTTAAATCTTAAACAATTCAAGTGAAATCGAATATGAAAATCATTAACAGACTCATTTTTAAACCTTCGTAGATATTCAATTTCTTCACATACCTGTTCATAATCGTAGCCGTCAAATTTACAAATGAAAATTGTAACAAATTGATCCCAGCTATGGATTGAGGCAACTGGAAGAGTTTTGCACCAGTTTCTGGCTTTTGCCGCAAATGTGAGAGTAAAAATTTTGCATAAAATGCCTTCATCAATTCCTTGAAAATCGTAATTTGACACACTTTGAATAAATTGAAAGACATGGTTAAAAGCAGAAGAATTTCTCTTACCATTGAATTTTACCTGAGACAAGAGTCTTACCACTTCGGGTGGGGTATTTGAGGATGCACGTCCATGGATACAACTCCAAATTGGAAGTTTGAGAAGAGCCATCAAAATAAAATATTAAAATTGAAAAGACTCCAATAGACAAAAATCTCAGGCCCTTCTTCTAGCGCCAAAAATGTTGATGCCTCGAAAATCGTTGCAACAACATTGGGGGATAACCACCCGTCCAGACCTTAAAAGCAGCTCCTTTTCCGTTTGGTGTGGTGGCTCCGACTGTTCAACTAGGTCCAGTTACCTTCTCCCTATTGCTATTGGTTTATAATGTATCTTTAACTACCAATAGACAGGGACATCAGATCACTTCTTCTTGCTGATCAGGCAAGAGAATGACCCTTAAGTTGATTTGGGTTCAGCCAAGCCACAACTAAAATTTTGCCTCTTTGAGGAGAGGACTTAAAAGAATGTAGAATTTACTATAAATGCAAGCTTATTCTATGATGCAAGCAAAAGAAACTAATCTAAATCCTATCGTAATTAGGCAGATATAGATCTAACCCAACTAAGAGCAAGATAATTAAAGTATTGGGATTTAGATATGTCTTGTTTATAATGAATATCAAGTTAATGAAGTAGTTCAATTAACCGATATTATGGATATCAAAACACATCCTATTAAGACCTTTTAACTGAAATAATAGACCAACAACACTCAGGAAGTAGTTCACATAAATGATATCGATTATCAAATTAGCAAATCCAATAACTAAACAATAATATGTGGAAATAGTTCACAACATATTACCACTCAATAAATCAGTTTTAATAAGGCAGATTTCTGAGTAAATAGTTACTCAGAAATCAGAAATTAATCCATAAGAACAGAGATACATGATAACAACATTGAGACAAACTACCCATATTGACAATAATGCACAAACATGAATAAAATAACACATTCCTGTTACCATAAAATGAAACTGATATTTAAAACAGTAGTATTAAAAATATCAATTTATTGCATCCATTTCTCTGATCTTGGTCTCCAACAGTCCTTTACATTGCTTGAACTTTTGCGTTCAAAGCTAAAGCCACAATAGTGAAAACTCTGCTCCTCATACATAATTCAAGATACAAAGAAAAAATCCTCAATAATCCCCAGATCTGAGATTTTCTCTCCTCTCTCCTACAACTCTAAATTCCTATTACAGTAGTGCTTTTAGAAGTCTAGCATTGCAGAGGAGAGCAGCCCCTATTCCATTCTACAATCTGTTATTTATAATATTTGTGTAGGAATTTTGGAGAGGAGAGTTTGTTCAAGAGAAATCTGCTATATCCAATTTTACTTGCTCAAAATTCTGATCTTCAATTGCTGGAGCATTCTCATTGACTGAGATCTTTTTCTCCATATTTCTTCCATTGTTTTCCTGCAAAAAGAAATCAAAATAAATTAAAATGCAACCATAAAATCAAAATAGCATTGCTGTAATTTAAATCAAATTCAATCAAATTCTATTCAAATAAATAATTGAAAATAAAATATAAGCTCTGTATTGATGCTTGGAATGATTTGATTGGCAAAGGATATCATTGACCAATGGATCTGCAATTAGAAGAGGCTTTGGACAAATGAAATTGAAGAAAATAACTCAGAAAATTGATTTTGTTTTCAAAATTCGGAGCCTGATCTTCTGCCTGATTTTTGGCCCAATAAATGATTAAATCTGTTGGTGAAATCTCCTCAGAAATATTCTCCTTGATTTTCTCTTTCCAATGAGCCGTCCTGGGCCTCATTTGGCCAAGTATAACTCAATTTATGAGCCTCCAAAGTTGATGGATCAAATCTGGCATGAATCTGGAAATTCTGTTGCTGGGCTAAAAAATCAAAATTCTCATTAAAAATTAAATCCTAAATTAGAATTCTAATTAATTCTAAATTAATTGTTAATTATTAACTAAACTAATTATTAATAACCTATTTATTAATCTAACTAACTGATATCTAATTAGCAATTTATAAACAAATTTATTCTAATTAAAAACTAATCAATATTAATCTAAATGATATTTAAATATTAATTAACTTAATTAAATATTAAATATTATTAATTAATTTAATTAATATAATATTACATATAACATGTTAATATATAAACTAATGTTAAAAATATACTAACCTACACCACTACTTATTAACTTCACTCATACGTATGAGTGTTTTTTAAAAATCTCAAACTAACACAAAACTTAAAACCCATGTGTAATAAAACTTACGGTCATGCTTGTTAATGATCGGGGAATCGCATCGGCATCGGGAATGAGTGTCGGCCCTTTTAAAATGTGTCAAACCAAAATCCCCGATGCGATATCGCATCGGGGTAGATATGTTATCGGGTGGCTTATGAGATTTAAAATATGTTGCGAATAAACTTGTGACCCGATATCGCATCGAGGGGTGACTTATGGCTTTTAAAATATGTTGCGAACCAAACTTGCGATGCGATAAATAAAATCCCGACGCGATTAATTTTATTTTATATATATTAATTTTATATATTAAATTTTAATTTAATTAATTTAATTATATTTTATATAATAATTAATTTAATTATTTGGAAATTTAATATATAAAATTAATGTTTTATTTTAATTTTATTTTAATGAAATTTAGTTATGAAATTAACTAAACTACAGCCACTTGGAAAATAAATGAAAAATAAACTACAGCCACTTGAATGTTTGGATTTTGGGATTAGGATTTGATTTGGAAATTGGAGTGAATTTCTTAAAATCCTGATAATTAATAATTTGGCTGCATAACTAAAAATAAAAAATTTTAGTAAAAATTCGCTATGGGTTAATATTTAAAATGAATGCCTTATTGAACTAATTTATTTACAAAATGCAATATTGTACATTTTATGCATTTTTAACCCAGGCTAGATAAATAATGAGACTTCAAAGGAGTGCCATTTTCAAACAAGTTGACCAAATGAGGCGAAACAAGCGTCAATTGGAAGCTTGTAAAAAATCGATTTTAAGCAAACAATCAAAACAAGAATTCAAAGAAAACTAAAAATTAACAAAAGCGTATGGCAATCAACTAAAATAAAAATTCAAAAAGGTGTTTAGCCAAATTTTTATAGAAAGGGTCCCCATTATTTGAAGTGAACACATCAATAATGGGGGGGTTGTGTTTTTACCACAACAGGATATCAGTGCAATAATTGATATACGATGTTAATGCGCGATCCCGTAATGTTATAACCAACTGCGCTTTCTTAATATTATTGTTTTTAATCTGTTGTGTTATTCAAACAACTCCTATGACAAACCAGAATTTTTCTAGATCTTCGGTCCCTCTTCCTTTAAAGTTCGGCACCTTCATTGCGTTCACAATGTTGAATGATGGAAATGGAGGCAGAGGTGGTGAAGGTATAGGTGTATGAGGTGGAGGTGGAGGTGGAGGTGGGGTGGATGGATGAGGTATCCTAGGAATACCCTGCATAATTAACTAAACTACACTTTGTGGCGTAGTCAATATTATCCCTTCGTCGTCGCTTGAAGGGGGTTCAATGGATTATATTATGGGCTAGATACTCCATTCCTTCTAAAGAATCTCCCACTTCACTTAGCCCCAAACATCAAGGTAACTAGATAACCCTCTTTTCACATAACAGGATTTTAATTGAGGTCCTTAATGATTTCAAATAGTTACCTCGTGGTCCTTTAAAGATCCTTCACTATAGATGATATTCCTGTAGATCAAAAAATAAGTCACAAAAATTCCCAATGTGTGACCAATGCAATGGTCCATAGCCCGTGCGATATTTATTTATGATGCTTCCAAATGTCGCACCAATTCAGGATTCCACACTATAGAGCTTTTGATCCTCCACATCCCTTAACTATCGACCAATTTAGACAAACACTCGTATAGTTATTTAGGTAAGAAATAGAAGAACGCGTCGATCTCGTATGTGTACAAAAATATCTGCAACCACTACTCCATGGATAATTTAGGGCTCTTGTTCTCCTGAGTCGTGGATGTATGAGATTTCTGATCAATCCACATATCAAGCTCTCTCTTCGTAGGAATCCATTTATCAGACATCTCTGGTATAGATCCCAATCCCAGAAATGAAACCATTTGTTAGCTTAAGGGGGCTTGACCTAGGTTCAAAGTTGTTCGCACAGATCGGTATCGTTCTAGGGCTCATTACTATAATTCAGGTAAAATGCCTTCTAGACCTTCACGAAGTTCTACGATTAGTCTTTGCGGACCCTAAACAAACGAACTATCCACTTTCACACAAAAATTAATAACCCTAGATCTGCCTTCACACAGATCTACCTAATTCCTTTGAAAACATAACAGAATTAAACCTTAACTTCGCGAACACATACAATTACTTTATTCATGCAGAAATAAGGTAGTTTCAGTAGTTTCGCACAACCTTTATTCATTATTCCATGGAAAACATATTATAAAATGACAGATCATAACATACGAAAAATCAACAATAATGCTGAGATTGCAAGATAACACTTCAAAGTTAGTCTTTATTCATTCTCAATGTTTAGATTACAAACTCCTTCACCCTACGCACTCAGCTGCAGGGGTCCGCACACTCAGTTGTGGACTTACCAAGGCCTCCTGTGCACCCAGTTGCAAGAGCCTTCCCCTTTCACCTAAGTATAAGAAAAAGAGCCTTCCTGCCTTAGAAATTGCCCAAAATAGTCTCTATCTCGCTTTCACCACTATTCGTTACTTCTTAGACTCGCTATGACTCAACTATATATATCTTTCTTCAATACAATACCATGGCCTGCGGACCATGGGTGAGTCTCAAATCCAACCTATTTACTTACCCAAACAAGGGGCTAAACCCCTTTGACTCTATCTATCTGCGCGCTCCGAATCGACATTTCGCAGAGACCTTACATATTTTACAAAACTTATATAAAATTTCAGTTAACTAGCTGCAAAACGGATGATAGGGACCCTATCCCAACATGGGAGGAGCCAAGGTGAAAATCCCTTTGCTCATACAATGAGGGGGTATATATATCCAAGGGGGATAATTGACCCTTGTGACTCTTCGACTTCCCTCATGACAGTTTGACTTCTTATGACTTTTAAACTAACATGACTCTTCGAATTCATATGTGGGTCTCTTGGACTTCCACTTTACATTACATTGATTACAACAAGTATGGCCCATACTAGTGATTTGGTAGAGATGACTCATGACACAACTCAACATGACATTGCTGACATGTACTAGTTGACCATGGTGTCTGTATCAACCTGCTATATTTTTGAGTAATGAGTGTGTTCTTGGTGTATCATATCTTCACCTTTGCATGCGAAAGTGTTTGGGGTCTTAGATGGTCTCGGTGTTCCCTTAATGGTGCATGTGTATGTGTCCTCGTCGCTTGTTGCTCGATGTGCTTCACGTGTTCATTCAAGAGCAAAAATTTATTCTAGTATGAACTCCTTCTTCATCTCATTCGTTGTTGTGCCATGTTCTATCCATATACCTATTTTTTCAATCACTCATGACGAGACGACATCAAATCCAAAAATCTCCTAGTTTAACATAATACATTATTTTTTTTTTCGGTGTAGGTGACTGGGAGAGGGAAAATGCACTGAGACTATGGGAGAACAACACAGGCTGGGATGCGAGGCTCCGGAGAACTGTTGGGAAAAACTGTGTAGATTCTACTTGGAGATATATTTTCATAATCCGAGATAGTAGTGACAGATGCGAGGAAAAACCCAACTGGGAGGTATAATTTTGCAGTTTCTGGGAGGAAGGCCAGGCAGGGTGTCGAGGAGCTATTGGGCCAATCTATGCAATTTTCCAAAGGAGTTCTCAGCAGGTCATCCCTCTGGGATCTACACAATATTTCTAGGGAAGACAGTGCAGGCAGTAGGAGGCACTGGCAAAAAGAATTGTGCATTTTTATAGAGGAGCACAAGGTTAAGTTGTAGGATCTATTGGTCAAAACAACACAATCCTAAGAGACAGCCTGGGCCTATACAGTTCTGCATAATTTCTGAGCTGGTTGTATAGTGGTGAAGAAGGGTTGGGCAAGACAGCTCTATGCAGTTACTGAGCTAGTTGGAGAGTGGGGAAGAAGGGCTCGCAGGGCAGGAAACCTCTATGCAATTCCTAGGCTTGTTGCAAAGCAAGAAGTAACAGAAGGACAAGACATTTTTGTGCAATTCCTAAGTTGGTTGCAAAGTGGGGAAGAAGGGTTAGCAGTTTAGGATAGTTCTATGCAATTCCAAGTTTGATTGCAAAGTGGGAAGGAAGGGTAGGACAAGAAATTTCTGCACAATTCATAAACTTAGTATAGCCCTTTGTCACAGCTCAAGCTCTTTCTCTAGTTGACCAATGGGAGTCTTGATGGGAGGTCTTGCGAGAAGTGTAGACTACATCAACTTCTGGGACAACTTGTACACAATTCTAGGAGTCATTTAGCTGGCTCATCTCCATAATTGCATAGTGCATGCTGCCCAGAGGAAAGCCTCAAGCTCTGCACAATTCCGGACAACAGTGCAAGGTCATTGAGATCGGGGTCCGATTGAAGGAGGGTTGTCTGATCGACATATTTTTAGGAAAAATGACTAAGTGTGAAACCAAGTGTACTTATGTATACATGACATTGTGATCACACACTTAGCATGACTTGATGACAAGACACCTCAAACCAACAAGACAAGCAAGCACTTAGTGGGACTGACTCAAAGTTTAAGAGCAACAAGTGCGACACTTGAGATAGGTCTTTGAAGGACGACGAGACTTGCATGACAGTGTTTACAACTTTGTGTGTGAGTGTGACCAATGTTCAAAAAGCATAAGCAACTCATGCACCCAAAGTCAAACCTTCAAAATTGACAGAACCAACTCGCAAGAATGACATAGCAATCAACATGCCAAAGAAGATAGTTGGTAAAAGTAGTGAAAAGGAAGCAAGACACGTAGAGGAAATACATGGAATTATTTTGTGCTTGCAAACATGCATGTTATCGAAGACATAATGATATGACAATGTCAAGTAGTCCTTCAAGCTTCATTAAGAGATATGCTTCAAAATAAATTCTTAACTTACCCTACTTACCCCACAGGGGCTTCACTCAATGAACCTCTAACATATCACATGCGTTCGTGGCATATTAAACAATACCCTTAATTTGACTACATATTGGAAAATACCTCTAAAATTCACTTTATTTAACCCCCCACTAATACGAACCCAATATACCTTCCCAATTTAAAAACCCCTACTTTCAATAGATATTGTAGGTATCCATTTTCTCTTTAAAATTTTTTATACCCCTTTATATTTTTTTGTTAACTTTAGGCTCCATTTTTATACCTGCCAATATAAAAACTCTCTACCCCTATATATCCCTCAATATATTATGTCATTTTCTCCTCAATAAATATTCCCCATTATGAACCCACGTGATATGGTATTTCTCACGCAGTGAAGCCCCCATGACTTACCCTCGAGATGATAATGCATCTAATGGCGTTTGCATGAGGTCTTGATCATAACTTGGTTTCTTGTTCCTTCTCCTCAACTCCTTGAGAGTGATGCATCGTGCCACCTTTTCCTGTAGTCACTGAAAGATATATCAACGCAGTTTCAGTGGACATTGACTGCTACTGAGATGATCTGCGTAATTTTCCAAAGCAAGGTTGGGTTTCCTGCTCTATGTAATTTCTGAGAGCAAGGATGTTGGCTTGCTCTACGTAGTTTTCCAGAGCAAGGCTAGGCTTCTCTGCGCAATTTCTGGGAGTAAGGTTGCTAGGAAGTTAGGACAACATTGCGCAGTTTTGAGATGCAATACACCATTTCAGGATGGGGTCCTAGAATGACACTTCTGCGTGATTTCTGAGTGCAGTGCATCCTATTAAGTTGAGGGGAAATAATGTGAATTTTATTATTATAGGACACCGCTAGAGGATAGGGTCATGGGAGGACACCTTTGTGCAGTTTCTAGAAGCAGGGTAGCCAACCTGCTCTTCACATTTCTAGAGGGCAGTGCTAGTTGCCTCACTGCTATGTACATTTCTGGAGAGCAGTTTTGGATGCCTGCTTGATCTGCATGATTCTAGAGAGTAGTGTTGGCTTCCTAACTACTCTGCACATTTCTAGAGAGCAGTGTTGGCTGGCTAGCTGATGGACAACATTGTGCAGTTTCTGAAGATAGTGGGTTTTGGCTAGGGAAGGACACTGGAGGAAACCACTTCACAGTTTTGGATGCCAAGGGAGGTTGGGTTCTCTCTTCATTGCACATTCCCAAGAGGTAAGGGAAACATATTGAGGGTTTGAGAAGCAAAGTGTGCAGTTTCGGAAAGCTGGGAGAGGCTAGGTTGCTTGGTAAACCAGCTAAGTGTGAGATCAGTGAAATTGATGCAAACATTGATAGAACTTGACTATGACTATGATCAGACATGAACACTTAGTGATACAACATAGGCCATCCAGAACATAAAATACATACTCTTCTTGATGCAACAACCTTTGTGACAAGAGCGCATGAAGTGAGTGTGAAACATTTATGTGTAATGAGAACAACCAATACGCACAAGATTTCCCCTTGAAGCATAACAACATTTCCTTTGCATGAAAAATAATAACCCTGATGCCAAAACATGACACATACTGCATAAAGATGAGAACGTGAACAAATCTTCAGATCAAGGAGGGGGCTTGAGATCATCAGATTACCAACAAGTGACCAAGGAACGATCGATCATAGGATCCAAGGTAGGCTCTAAAATTTGCATGCAAGAAAAAATTTTGGATAGTGGTTGTACCCACTACAACATTGGTGACACGCTAGTAGGACTCCAGCTCTCTGTATGGGTCCTGTCTTGTGAAAAGTGAGTCTAACCTTTCTGGAAGTATTTTTTGATTCTTTGATCATCATGGCTTAAGCACTCACTTGGGTGAAAGATATGGTCCCTACCATTCTCTTGATTAGTTAAAACACATTCCAAGCCAAGTCAACTAAGTTATTTCGATTTGGATGAAGGGTATATAGAGGAACAAGTAATATAAATGTTAGAGTCTTAGTTTCATCTCTGGTGTTGCTCTGCTGCTAACAGGACTGGATAGTACCCCGACAGAGTCATGCAAGAACAGAAGCATCACTCTGCTACTAGTGAGCCTGGTCAGTAACTTGACAGAGTTACTTGCATCACCTATCTACATAGGAAGCATTTCTCTTTTTTCACCTTATTCATTTTTCATTTTTTCATTTTTTTAAGAACTGTGCATGGGCATTTATTTATTTTCATGAGATGGAAGAGGGATACTAATTTATTGAAAGGAAAAGAGGTTGTCCCTTCAGAGGAGTATTTTATATATACCTCTAACATACTTGTTAAGGTTTTCCCCCTCACCTTACTCTACTTGACTGAGTTAACAAGGGTTAACCCACAAAAACCAATTAGATTAGGTGGTACTAGTTAAAGTGCAAGCGTTGTGTTTTCACCAAGACTCACTCTAAACAAAAAGTATTTTCCATCAAGGTATCGTCGACTGAAGATGACAAGCTATTCAAAAAGAGAGAGGACAATAGATAACCAGATTTTGATAGTTGTACAAGTCCTCATATATTTACCTGACTTGTCTCGAGAGTCAAACACGGTTTCATGTGAGGCTAACCTATGGGCACAAGCAAGCAAAGAAAACAAGAAAGCAAAGAGCAGAATTAAAGCAAAATAAAAACAAGAAATCAAAGAAAGAAAGCAAGAAAACCAAATAAAGTAAGCACGCAAACACACCAAGTAATCAAGAAAACAAACATGCAAACCAGAAATAAAAGCAAAGCAAGAAAGCAAATACTACTCATACTCCTATGATAAACAGTGCATGGGCCTGCTCACGTAAAGTGATATTTCCAATGTATCCACTGCAACATTGGCTGGGCCATATTGGTGAAGGCATGGTAAACAAAAAATATATCCATGTAAACCACAAAACAAGAAAGATACAAAAGTGGGGACCAACATGCTTCGAGTTCAAAAATGTTCACAGAAAAGAAAAGAGTAAAAGCACAGGATAAGCATTTGGTAGACATATCATGGTGATGGGACACACTTCATGTAGAAAATAAACATGCACATTATTTGGACTGTGACAAATAATAAAACATGAGAAAGAAAGACAACTTTCATTTCACAAGCATTCTCATTGTGTATGATTCCTCCAATGTGTGGGCAATGTGATCATGCGGTTCAGGTGGAGGAAGCGAAATATGTGAACTAGAATGATTTTCAATGCACATAGGAGAGTGATGAGGAGCCTTTGGTGTTTCAACAATTTTTTGACTGGAAGTGAAAGTAACCTCAAGATAGCGAGAGCCTGGCATAACCATCAGTGTTGTTTGAAGTGCCTTGACCACTTGAGGGGTTTCCACTTCATTAGCGGGTATATTATCGGAGACTACTGGCTTCAAAAGATTAACAACGAGTGAATCAACATCATGATTGAATGAAGAAGTACAGAGATCATGAAAACCATGATTAGAAAATTCAGGAAGTTCATCGACATCCTCATGATCTGATGAATCATGCAGAGGGGTTGATGAGAAACAAGGATGTTTTCCCTCTCTGTTTTTAGAAATGATAGATGAAAGATTGAATGGAATTTTAGATAAAGATGTGTCCTGTCCGCAATGTAATGATAGGCTGACATCTAGCGTGTCCTATGAATGATCGGAAGTAGAAAAATCCAGTGATATGTTTTCATAGGGAAAATCAGAAATGGCAGAATCACAAGGGATGTCAGGATATAGCAAATCAGGCTTGGATAGAAGGAGTTCATCCTTCATCATGGGTTCTTCTTCAAATTCCCACACACACTCATGATGAATGATAGCGCAGGTTGGCTACACAACACCAACCCCATCAACAACTTAATCCTCATGAACAACAAGTGTGGAGTCTGGAATGGGAGAACACAACACAGTGCAATTCGGATGATCAATGGAACGTGGGTACGGAGGTTGAGGAAGCAAGTCCACATGAAAACCAATAGTCTCGCAAGCAAAATCTATGTGAATATTAAGAGTAGGTGGGGTGGGAGGATGTGACAGTTCAACAGATATATGTGCACCTTCTCTCGCCTCACACTGCAAGGCTAGAACTATTTTATGATATGAGGATGGACAATCACTTGTGACAACAACCGTGTCCACCTTAGATTTAGCAGCTCTAACATTGAGGAATGCTAGGATGGGTTTAAGTGATTTTAACACTTGTGGATTTTCATATATGTGAAGAATGTACTTAAATATTCCATCGAGAAATTCCCAATCAATTTCATCTTCAAGAAATCGAAATGCAAGATTACGAAAACGTGTGTGAAATCTCTCAATGGATTCATCATGTGCTTTCTATAATTCAAGAATTTTTTTATTAAGTGCTTTGTGGTCATAATCATATAAATCACGTGTCAACTCTCTAACCAAGTGATAGAGAGAGTGAATAGATTTTTTGGGCAATGTGACACACCATTGCAATGCATGCCGATGCAAACACTGTGCAAGAAACATAATCCTCTTGGATTTGATGCCTTTCATAGAAGCTTATGAAATCAACTACATTCCTAAGCAAGGTTTCTCTAGCTTCACCATCGCATGTGCTACATGAAAATTCATTCAATATATCCTCTAATACTTTAAAATCTTCTCCATAAGAAAGCCATGTGGAAGGATAAACTCTAACATAATTCATGGAAGATGTGTGAAGATTCAAAACATACTTTGAGGACTCATCTTTTCATCTGGTCATCCTTCCAGCGCCATAAATATTGATGGTGTTGATGTTGGACCCACCAAAATTAAGGGGATCTCCCTGATATGAAGTCCCAACTAGAACTCACATCATTTGGTTTAGGACTCCCATCCGGTATGATGGCCTGGTTGCCATTATCTTAGAGATTTGCCTTAGCTCTTGACGTTCAACACATTAGAGTGTTATACTTGTAACTTCAAGAAAGTGAGGTGAGTGTGTCTGGTGAATGGTTAATGTAACTCTATGTCTAGGTTATCTTTCGTGTGAAAATGGGGAAGTAAAGTGAGCCTCTTGATGAGAAGGAATAGTCCCAAACCAAGAAGAAACATGCACGAACAACAACAAGGGTTTGTCTATCATACAGTGGAATAGTCCACAGTGGATGCAGCAGTTGTGAAAACCAAAGTTCATGGGAAAACATGTACACTGTCCAGTGGAATAGTCTAGATGGGGGTGACAGTCGTTAAAACCAAGAAAACACAAAGATGGTATGTCTAATGTCTAGTGGAGTAGTCCACACTTACGGGACAATAGTGATAAACAATACAACACATCTCCAGCAATATGTGTACTAAAATAAATGAAGTAGTTTAACTATCTATTGACAGTGCTGGACCCGCCAACATGTCAAGGCATCTCCCTAGTAAGAAGTCGCAACTATACCTCAGACTGTTTTTTGTAGCAATCCCAACAGTGGGTCATACGGTATCACCTTGACTATGGTTGCACACAAAGGCAAGTAAGATGTCCTTGTTGATAGCAAGGGTGTGACATATGCAACAACTCAAGGAAGGTGCATGAGTGGTTCTAACACAAGGAGGGTGAGGTGAGTGCGCCCCTTGGAAAACTGTGAAAGCACGACGTTAAGAAGGGAACATATGAGAAAATATGCATCACAAAATGGAAGGAAAGTAAGCTGGCAATCCAAAGTGATGGTTAAACCAACAACACATTTCAGTAAAATTCATACATACTTATATAGTAAGGCCATACATGCATGCGTAAGAAAACAGATACACATATCATTTAGAGTAAACAAGATAGCTAAAATACAACACGACGTATGCATGAAACGTGTTGGCTCTGTTATATTAAGAAGTGAAAGTTCCAGTCATACAATACAACCATGACCAACCACTAGTTCCGACAGTGGAATGTTATAGTCACTGTCACCTGCTGCTCCAAAGAGATATACTAGCTCTGCACAGTGGAGAAGCCAAGGCTCATTATAATACTCTCCAAGATTTCTCTAAGATACTCCTATCAGAAGCTTGGTCAACCAAAAGACTCTATAATGAGTTGTGAGGTACTATATATAGCAAAGGGTGGGGTGACCCTTGACATTCCCCTTTGTCACTGTTCAGATACCCTCATGACCCTTCAACTACTCTATGACTGTTACATCCAACTATCAACACTTGAACTTCCACTTGAAAAGACATTACATACAATCTGCACATGTACCCTTGTGAGAAAAAATAGGCTTGAGAAAGCCATCCAATACATCACTATGATTCGGAAAACTGTGGGAAGACCAGCTCTTCAACATCCTCATGATGGTCGACAGTGGCAAACTGATGCCAAGCTTGGTAGTCCACGATGGTGTCCGTGTACTATGTGGTGACATCTTTTTGGAAACAAACTCTTGCCTCTATTACATTCAAGTACACTACTCTAGCTCCTCTATCCAATGCGTTTAATAAAATGCACATCATTAGCTTGAGTGCGGCCCAACTAGCGACATACTGATGCATGGTGTTTGCACTGATCACCAAGTCTACGCTTGTGGCTATGTGCATCAACTCATCAAAGTAGGAGTCAAGATCCAATCGGACTTGTACCTTTGTCTTTGCCTTAGTGAGTGTCCCAATAGATTGGATCGCATGTGCGCGCACAACAACATCCATACTCTTGAGTACCCATGCATGGGAAGCCTATAAACTAGTGATGAGCTGTGAGAGATCTTCATAGTTCCGAATCTGACTCCAGATGTGTGCCGTTAGCTCGACCGCTCTAGGCTTCATCTTGGGAAAGTGTAATAGGGCTCCCTTGTATCTCATTGTCCATGTTTTCATGTAGTCAATAGTAGTATGCACATTTGACTAGATACATGCTCTCCTAGCACATCATTGCTGCCAATTGTTGAGATGGACAACTTCCTTATGTATGGTACGAAACTTGGCATACAACACCCACATGATTATCTCAAGGGACGATACTTCAGCTAATATTGCCTTCTTCAATCTTCACAGGCGGATGTTGTAACCAGTTCTCCTCCCCGTTTCGTTGTTTGTAACTCATTAGCCATTTGCTCATCCTCAGCTATCAAGAAGCGAACACTAGAGTTAGTGGCTCCGGCATATGCTCTTGTAGCATCGCCCAATGTTGTTGGATGCTTGTGCACATCATGCATGATCACTCATTCCTCAAATTGCACAAGACATGTGTGGTCATCTAAAGTAGACACTCTGCGTGATTGCACAACTCTATCCTATGACTTGCCGAATGATATGTTGTGCATCTCTCCATCCAGATTGTCTCCAAGGATCTCAGTATCTCCTTGGTCACTTCGGACTTGCTCTGTTTCTGGATCTAATGAAGCTCATGGGTCGACCTCTTGGTGGTAAGGCATGAGTTCGATGTCTTGCTCTAACTCTTGTTGCTCCATATCTGTATCCATCTGCTCAAGTGCTTGTTCACTCTCTTGAGCGAAGTCTTATTCCTATGACTGCTCACCCTATCTACTTGGTGCTAGCTATTCGGATGAGTCTACAATTTGTACGGGTGCATTTTTATCTTTCTATACCTATTGCACCCCCTGATGTACCTGTTCTTGCTGCACTTCCTTCTCCTGTCTGTGCAACTCTTGTTCCTTCCAGATTCGCTCCAAAAACTCATGCAACTCCTTCACTGTTTCCTCCATCCTCTGTTTTTCTCTCTGCCTTTGCACGTTCCTCCTGTTGCACTGTGGCCTCTTCACCTCTATTTCCAAAGCTACTTTCTATACAAGTGGGTCTTCTCTGAAGTTTTAGCTTTGTTCTACCTCTGTTCTATCGACAATATTCCTCTTTCCTTTGCCGTGTGCTGGTATGTTTACCTTTGTTGTTGGTGCTCTCCTGGATGTTGCTTAATGCTGCTTCGCTAACCATTCCAAAGTGATTTAGATCGGTTCATTGGGCCTGGAGAAGCTATAACAATATCTCCATGGGTCTTCCTTCACCCAAGGACATGCCCCATGGATCTACTAAAACTATACTCTCGTGCAGTAATCTTTCACAATACAATGCCTATCATACAGATTGAAGATTCGCATGTCGAAAGGATATTTCTTGATCTCATATGTTTTGACATTCGCATGCTTGAGGTTTTGTATCTCATACAAATTGATCCATAATGGATGAGTGGAACAAGGTGCCTTCTTCTTAAGGTGCCTTCTTCTTCCATTGTAGTCTAGCTGACAGTTCTAGCGAAATGTGGTATGATACTTCTTGCATGATGAGCTTGTCCATGGAAAACTTTGGCAAAACATGCAAAGGCTTCTCCGCATTGTACATCCGTATGAAGGTGTCGAATGGTGAGGCATACCAATCTTATATATTGATTAGTGCCTACATTACTGCCTTCAACATGCAAGGTGGATCCTTCTCAAATATCACCTTATACACCTGGGTGAAAAAATGATCTAACAGTTGTGTGATAACTCCTTTGAAGTTGCTTACTGACCTTTGTGCAGCTTTCAAGCTCCTGTAACTAGTTCCTTCAACCTGTGAGCCAACATGTCAGACTCGTTGCATGCCTTTCCTTCACTGGCTAGTTGATCCAACGCGATCACCCAACTCTACGGGAAGGCCTTTGTGCTCTCTTGGCCATACAAGTGACATGAAAATATGAACAAGTATCGATACGCCTTCCGCAGTATCTTCTTGTAAATCTGGTTGAGTGTCATCCTGAATGTGGCTGGCTCCTTCAGCAAGTGCTTCAAGATATCCCTAGAGTTGGCATTGGTGCTAGGTATGATGAAGGGTGTTTCCATGGTGATCACTGGCTTCAACAAATGATACATCTGCTGATAACATTGTTCCCTAAAGGTAGCAATCTTCATCCCTCTAACACTACTCAATGTCATCGTCTCGGGATTAGTGCACGAGATGATCAAATGTATCATGTTCGTGCATGGGAACACGAGATACCTGCATGCAATTTGGTATAAGCTAGACTTGTGAATGTTCACATAGACTTGACGGTCTTCGATATCTTCCCCAAATGTGCCTAAGAATGCATCATTGACCTCTTGCCATTTTCGCTTGATGTCTTTGTCTATGATGCTTGGTGTCTTCATAGATCAGAAAACTCGTAGACTCTCACTCACCTTTTTCTCTAGTTGTGCTTCCATCAGTGTCCTTTGATCCTGAACTACTGAGATACATGAACACCTGCTCTATCTGGAGACATGGCGACATGCATGGCAAGAAATCTGTCAATTAAAACCAAATAAAACTTGAGGGATGACATGGTACAAACCTAGGGACTAACTGGCAAGGATTGCACAATTTTCACTGGGATGTTGGGAGACTAGCCACTGTAACTACGCAAAATGTAGTCCGAAATTTTGGGAGGCTAGTTGGCTACTGGAATTTTGCAATGCGTAATCCAAACTTGTCTACTAGGTGTTGGGATTACATAATGCACAATTTCAGTTGGCAAGTGTTGTAGGCCCATGGACTACATTGCGCAATTTTCTAGACCAGTGGTCACTACCTCTCAGAATTGTGCAAGGCAAGACTGGAGGGCAATCATTGGCTAGAATTGCATATTTTCTGGCATGAAGGCATAGCCTTCCCACTCAGAATTATGTAATGTTGTCTTGGTGAGGCAGAGTCCGAGCCCAAGCTCTCTAGACCCACCGACGGGCAACTGGAAGCAAATGAAGATGTGAATGCATGGTGATACTCAATGTAAGAAGAGGTGAATGATCATGCACGCTAATAGTGAATGCAAGATTTAGAAAATAGAACAACATGCAAATGTGTGAGACAAGTCGCCGAATAGACAGCCGTTCGTGCAAAGCAATGTCATGCATGCGACAACAGTGAGATGCTAACGAAAATTGAAACGGTTCTTATACAACCTAACATGCATGTAAATGATAGCAAGCATTCATAGAAGTCAAGAAGATAGCACTCACATAAGCCAAAACACAAAAGTTGACAGAAATGTTGCAAAATACAAGTAAAGTGGACTTAGCCAGAAATATCTGAGTTGGATGTGTCGAAGACTCCTCGATGTGTTGTGGGATGTCAAAGCTCCAAGATCAATGTGAAGAATGAGCTCTAAAGCATCAAATAAATAATTTTGAGGCTCATGACGTGCATGTCACAAATCTAGGAAAAAGTGACACTTGGAGAAAGGTTTCTAAAATGATCTTTGCATGTAACCTCCAGCTGCTAAAAATAGTTCCCAAAAATCTAGGGATGCTTTTTGCATGCTTATTTTTTCTATTTCAGGAAAAGGCATCCCATGCATGCAAGTCAAGTTTTCTCAATCCCGAGTAGAACTGGTCAACCTGAGGGCACATGCAATAACCTTCTTGACTGAGGGGAAATTTTGTGCAGTTTCTGGGAGGAAGTTGGGTTAGCTGTCCAGAAGGATTGCGCAATTTCTAGGAGGAGCAGCTAACTACTACCCAGAGTGCACAATTTTTGGGTTGAGCAGCACTGTTGGGCCAGATTGCGTAGTTTTTAGTGGGAAGGTTTCCGGACAGGATTGCATAGTTTTTTGGCCCAGCAGGCTGCTAGTCAGATTTGCATAATTTATGGAGGGAAAACTAGTTCCCCTCCAAAATTGTGCAATTTGTTGAGGGAGTTTCTCAGCCAGTAGCTAGACCAATTCCGAAGTAGCAGCCTGTGAGGGGAGTGAAGCAAGCTATAATGCACGGGCTGGAAATCTACTAGAAAACCACTAAATATCATGTACTTGACAGTGCAAGACATGTTGCTAAGAATGGTTGTAGCTGCTAAAACACTTGGAAACACATTGGTACAACTCCAACTATCTAAATGGATCTTTTTCATGAAAAGCAAGTCTAACACCTCTGGAAGTATTGTTTAGTTCTTTGTTCATCTTGGTTTCTACACTTTCTTGATTGTAGGATGTAGCATCTGCCAAGCTCTTGGTCGATCGACACACATTCCAAGCCAAGTCAACACAGTTGTCTCGATTAGGGATGAGGGGTGCACAAGTAGTATAGTCCTCAAAGTTTTAGTTTCATCGCTAGTGGTGCTCCGCTGCCAGTGGACCTAGATAGTACCCTGAGAGAGTCATGCAGGAACACACCCATCGCTCTACTGCCAGTGAGCCTGGTCAGTACCCAAGCGGAGTTACTTGCATCACCTCTCTACGCAGGAATCCTTCCTCTTCTTTCACCTGAAACACATAATTGAAAGCCATTGATAAAATTTTATTAATAATTGAATAGATGATGTTTACATTTTGTGAGAGGCCCTCGCTATATGCTGCCTTAGGTGCCTATTGGTGAACGGGCATGATCTTTGATCATTTCCTTTTCCTAATAAACTATAATTAACTAATATTTTATATAACATTGCCTTCCTCTCAAAAGAATTCTTTGTCCTCAAAGAATATGTAACAACAGATGTTGCTAATGAAATGCTTCAGTCTCCCAAGAAGCTTCCTCTTCTGGTAAGTCCTTCCACTTGATCAAGTATTCCTTGATTGCACAAGATCAAAGCTTCCTTTCTCTGGTAGATAAGATACCTTCTGGTTCTAAAATGACCCTTCCTTCATCATTTAGGGATGGAATGGTTGTTTGTGTTGACTGATGGTTGCCTAGTCCTCTTTTAAGGTAGGAGACATGAAAGACATTGTGAACAAAACTTTTCTCTGGAAGGCTTAAACTATATGCAACTTGGCTGATCTTTTTATTAATCTGATATGCTCCAAAGAACTTCGGTGCCAATTTATTTTTTCCTTTTTGTTTCAAGGACAACTGTTTGTATGGCTGGAGCTTGAAAAATACCCATTCTCCAAATTCAAATTCTTTTTTAGTTCTGTTTCGGTCTGCTTGTTGCTTCATACGGTTCCTTGCATTATTCAAGTTTTCTTTTAGGGTTTGGACGACTTTTTGGGTTTCTTCTAGTTGGTTTTTAACAACAGGTAGATTTTTCTAGACGATAGCTAGATCCTTCCATTTTGGTGGTTCATATCCATACAAATCTTGGAATGGAGTCATTTTTTCTGACGTATGATAAGTAGAATTATACTACCACTCAGTGAGATGCAACCATTGAGCCCATTTATTTTGTTTTTATGTAGCGTAACAACATAGGTAGGCTTCCAAACATTTACTGACAACCTCTGTTTGTCCATCTGTTTGAGGATGATAAGTGAAACTCATATTTAGGTAGGTTCCTACGTGGTTGAACAATTCCTTCTAGAAATTACCCTTGAATTGTGCATCTCTATCACTCACAATGACTTTCAGAAAACTGTGTAATTTATATATATTTTTGCAAAATATTTTAGTGATTTGTTTAGCTGAGTCTGGTTTCTTTAATTCCATAAAGTGAGCATATTTGGTGAGTCTGTAGACCACTACGAAAATTTTGTCCTCGCCTTCAGATACGGGTAATCCCTCAATAAAGTCCATTGATATTTCTTCCCATTTCTGATTGGGAATGTTTAAAGGGTGAAGTAATCCAGGTGTCATAATATTTTCACTTTTATTTCTTTTACATGTGTCACATTCTGCTACATACTTCTAAATATTGCAACTCATCCCCTTACAAAAGAATGATTGACGTGCATTGTAGTAAGTTTTAAAAAATCCTACATGTCCGGTTGATAGTGAAAAATGTGACTCCTTGAGTATCTTGGATTTAAACTTGGAGTTTTCATTCAGATAGATTCTTCCTTTGTACCATAGAATATCATTCTTCCATCCAAATTTTGAGTTGTTTGGAAGGTTATTGATTATCGTAGTTATTTTTCAATCCTTGGCATACTCACTTCGAATCTCATTAAGCCATTTAAGAACAACAATCAAGACTACAAGTAGTGTTGGTTCTTCATCTTTCCTAGACAGGGCATCTAATACTACATTGTCCTTTCCAATTTTATTTAGTATCTCCATGTCAAAGGTGCAAATTTTTTCAATCCATTTTTGTTGTTCTTAAAAAAGTGTTTTTTGTTGAAGGAGGTGCTGGAGACTGTTATGGTCTGTTCGAATGGAGAGCTTACTTCCTAAAAGATATTGTCTCCACTTAGCCATTGCGTGAATAATAGAAATAATTTCCTTGTTGTAAGTGGACTTGAGACGTTCTCTTTTATTGAGCTTCCTTCCTTCAAAAGCTATTGGATTCCCTTCTTGCATTAATATTATGCCTATACTGAATCCAAAAACATCACAGTAGATGATAAATGGTTTAGAGAAATCTCGAGTTGCCAATACCGGGGCATTAGACATAACTTCCTTCAGTTCTTCAAAACACCTTCCTGCTTCCTCATCCCATTGAAATGAATTCTTCTTTAAAAGGTTTGTTAGAGGTGCAGTTATATGTGCATAGTTTTTAATAAATCTTCAGTAATATCTAGTCAATCCTAAGAACTCTCATAGCTTGGATACATTAATTGGTTGGGTCCATTCCTTTATAGCTTTGATTTTATTAGAGTCCACTTTTACGCCTTCATGGGATATAATGTGTCTGCAGTATTCTACTTCTTCCTTTCGAAAGATGCATTTGGACTTTTTTGTGTAGAATTGATGCTCTTTCAGTAGTGTAAGAACTTTATCCAGATGTTGTAAGTGCTCCTTCCAAGTTTTACTGTAAATTAAAATGTCGTCAAAGAATACTAATACAAATTTCCTAAGATATGGATGAAATAATTCATTCATAGTGGCTTGGAATGTTGTTGGCACATTGGTTAACCCAAACAACATTACTTTAAATTCATAGTGACCTTCGTGTGTTCGGAATGCCATTTTTGGTATGCCTTCTAACCTGATTCGGATTTGGTAATAGCCTGACCTTAAGTCCAATTTTGAGAAGTATTTTGTGCCATGTATCTCATCCAACATTTCGTTGATAAAGGGGATTGGGAATTTGTTTTTAATTGTTATTTTGCTTAATCCTCTATAGTCAATGCATAGCCTAAATGAACCATCCTTCTTCCTTACCAATACCACTGGAGCAGTATACAGACTTTTACTTTTTGAGATTATCCTACAGTTTAAAATGTCTTGGATTAATCTCTCAATTTCCGTCTTTTGGTGATGTGGATATCGATACGGATTGATGTTGACAAGGTCTAACCTTGCTTTGACTTCTATTGTATGCTCAATTTCCCTGTTAGGAGGCATTTTCATCGGTACATCTTGAAATACCTTTTCATGCTTCTAAATTAGATCTTGTACTTCTGGTGACTCTTTGCTGATCATATTTGAAGATAACATTTCTAATTGGTGACATTGTACTACATAATCTGGTGCTCCTTTTCGACTCATATTCATCATCTAAGATGGTGATACGATTTGATTCTCTGGTGCTTGGAATCCGTATAATTTGTACCTCTGCCCTCCCCAATTAAATCTTATGAACTATACTTGATGGTTGGCAGTGTAAGTGCCTAGAGTTCGTAGCCATTGGATCCCTAAGACCACATCTACTCCTCCTAATGGTACAGTGAAGAACGGGGATTCTAAATTAAATTCTTGTATCTACAATTTAACCTTATGGAATTTCCTACCTTTCCAATCTTCTTACCGTCAGCTACCATCACCTTCATGTTCGGTAAGGGAAATGATAAAATGTTGAGTCTCTTTGCCACGGTTGCATCTAAAAAAATGTGGGTGCTACCAAAGTCGATGAGAACCACTACATTGTTATTCTTTATATGTCCTTTCAATTTTAGAGTCTGAGGTTGTGATATACCTGTCATAGCTGATAGTGACACTTGCAGAATACTTTTGTCATCTAATTCTGGAGAGAATTCTGGGGCATGTTATGTTTCTTCTATGTCAGAATCATCATTGTTTTAATCATTAGTTGCTTCATAGTTATATAGGTTCTTTGATTCTTTTCCTTTAGCACACCTATGTTTAGGGTCTCGCTTCTCGCCACAGCGTTTGCATTTGCCTTCTTTTATCCTTTGTATTTCCACGTTAAATTTTTTTCCTTCACAACGATGTGGTGGAACATATCTTGTATTATTCGTATCCATAGATTGCGGCATTCTTCGTCTCGAATATACCTTCTCTGGTTTTGACCACAGTATCTATTCAAATTTCTTTTCAACAGTTTTCGCTTTTCGTCTTGCTACTTCTATCGACGTAATGTCATGAAGCTCAAGTTCTACTTGTATATGAGTCTTATGTCTGGAGATGTATGATTGAATTAGACAAGATTCTGATAACCCAGGTACTCGTGTTGCCAAGGTCTCCCATTCTTGAGTGTACTCATCCACACTTCCTTTTGTCATAATCTAATGATTGTTGAAAAGAACTCTTCTTCCTTTACACCTTGGAATCTTTTAAAGAATGTGTCCTTAAATTTTCTCCAACTGATGGTGATTGTCATCTTCTTCCACCACATATACTAGTTGTATGCTTCTCCTTCCATTTTCATCGAAGCATTCCTAATCTTCTCATCATCATTGTTGATGTTGTAAATCTCAAAGTATTCTTATGCTTTATTCAACCACGCATCGCTGCATTTTTTGTTCCCATCGAATTTGGGCATCTCGATTTTTTCCTTTCACTGATACATTGCTAACGATGGAGCGAGAAGAGGGTGTTGATTGGTGAATGTATCCTAGAGTTGCTTATTTAAATAATTCGCGTTACTATTTCCTTAATGGGGCGTGGTTGATGTTTTTTGAGATTCTACTTTTTCGTGAGAATCTGATGAATTTGTTGAATCTGATGAATTGTGCGGTTGATTACCTCCATCATCTTGGAGTAGTTTTTCAGGTGTAGCCTTTGACTTTCCACACAAGGTGTTCAACAACACTAATGTCTAATTATGATTCATTTTGGATTGGATCTAGTTCTTCCCAAGCTATAGTTCTATCCAATTTTTCATATCCTGAAGCTTCTTGATATCGTCGGAATACCCGTAAACTTACTCTCGAGATAGACTAATTTTTTGTTGAAATCATCAGAGTGGCTAGTAATCCTATTCTCCAAGTCAATCAATATTTTGCTAAAAACGGTCGTTGATATCGATGACATTGAATGAGTTTGTGGGGGTGTATATTTGTCTGCCAACTTTTAATTTGATTTTTTTAAATAATTAAATTAGTTTAATTTAGTTATATAACAGATATATATATATATATATATATATATATATATATATATATATATATATATATATATATATATATATATAATTAAATTAATTAATTTAATTATATAACATAGAGTTTGTAAACTATATAATATGTATATACATATATATAAATAAATTATATATCATATATAATATATGTTATTATTGATTAACCTCTATGGGTTATTTAAATTAATATGCCATGGAAAAACAACAAGTTCACATGGAGCGTTTGGGGTGGCATGGCTTGGGTGGAAAAGAAGACAACAGACGGTGGACAACGAAATAGTGGACAACAAAATGGAGTAAGCAGAGGATGGCGGGCAGCGGAATGGGTGTGCAGAGGATGACGGATAGGTGCAGCTGCGGATAGAGGAAAGGGGCAAAAGCACAATGCCGGGACAACGAACAATGCAGGGAAAATGGACGGTGAGCAGTAATACTGTGAATGTCGATGATGAGGATTGAAACGCCTCTGATACTAGATGAAACACACCAAATTAATAATTGAAAGCCATTGATAAAATTTTATTAATAGTTGAATAGATGATGTTTACATTTTGTTAGAGGCCCTGGCTATATACTACCTTTGGTGCCTCTTGGTGAACAGGCATGATATTTGATCATGCCCTTTGCCTAATAAACTTTAACTAACTAATTTATTTTATAGAACATCGCCTTCTTAATTTTTCATTTTTTTTTCGAAATTTTTCACTTTTCATTGTTTTCATTTTTCATTTTCATAACTTTGCATAACACTTATTCATTTCAGAGGTGGAAGAGGGATCCCGACTTGTTGAGAGCAGAAGAGGTTGTTCCTTCAGAGAATTAGTTTATATATACCTCTGACGTGCTTGTTAAGGTTTTCCCCCTCACCTTACTATACTTGACTCAGCTGAAAAGGATTAACCCAAAACAACCGACTAGAGTAGGTAACACTAGTTAGCATGCAAACATTGTGTTTTCACCAAGGTTCACTTCGAGCAGTATGTATTTTCCATCAGTGTATCATGGACTGAAGCAACAAGTTCTTAATACATAGGCAAGATGACAAATAATCAAGTATTGATAACTGCGCAAGTCCTCTTGTACTTTACCCAACTTGTTTCAAGAGTCACGCACGGTCCCATGAAAAACTAACCTATGAACGTAAACAAGCAAAAAATAAACAAAACAAAACAGAAGTAGAAGTAAATGTGAAAGAAAAGCGAGTAAGAAAAAAAGCATGCAAGCAAACAAACATGCAAGTTAAGAAGAAAACACGCATGCAAGATAAGAAGAAAACATACATGCAAGAAAACAAGCCAAAAGAAAACACTACTACTCTTAAGCTAACGGTGCACGGTCTTGATCATGTGAAGTGATTCTTCTAATGCAGCCACTGGCACATTGGTCGACCCGTGTTGGTGAAGGCATGGTTTGTGAACAACACAGTTGTGCGAACCAGCAAACATGAAAGATATAACGATGAAGACAAACACACTCCAAGTCTAAATGTGTCCACAGAACATAAGTGAGTGCAAGTGCATGACATGCAATCTGTGGACTTATCATGGATCTTTGGGACATTGTGTGCAGCTGTTAAGCATACACATACTCTTCACTATGATATGCAAGCAAAAAAAAGAAACAAAGAAAACTTGTGTCATGCACATGTGCTTTCTATGTAAGATTCCTCCCATGCATGAGCGATGGGATCATGTAGTTCAAGTGGAGGAAGCATGATCTATGTGTGAGATTGATCTTCAATGCATACAGATGAGCAATGAGGAGCCATGGGTGTTTCAACAATTTCCTAATTGGAAGTGAAACCTACCTCAGGACAACGAGGGCCTGACATAACCATCAGCTCGGGCTAAAGTGCCTTGATAGCCTGGAGTGTTTCGACCTCGTCGACAAATAAATCATCATAACTAGATGGCTTCGAAAAATCAACTACTATAGAATCATCATCGTGATCGAATATGGGAGTAAATATATTACAATAGCTACAATTAGCAAAATCGATGATTTCATCGACATCCTCATGATCTGATCAATCAAATAGAGGGGTAGATGATAAGCGAACAAATTCACCCTCTTTGTTTTTGGAAAAAACACATGAAATGTCAAGTGGATTTTTGATGAATAATTTATCCTCTCCATTGTCGGATGATGGACCGAAATCTGATGTGTTCTGGGAATGATCAACAATGGGTGCATCCATAGATAGAGATACACATGCAAAATCATAGATGGCAAGTTCACCAAAGATGTCAAGAAAGAACAGAGGAGGCTCAAACATAAGGGAGTCATCCTTTGTCGAGTGTTGATGCTCAATATCCCAGTTATACTCTTCATGAATGACAGTGCGGGTTGGTTGTGCAACACTAACTCTGTCGATAGCTTGATCCTCGTGTTGGGTGTGGAGCCTAATTATCTTCTTTATTCAGAGGTATCACCGTATTGGACCCCAGTTCATAATGTAGCAGCAACACTACCCATAATATTTGTGCTACAATGGGGGTCCAGGGGGGTGGCAACGATATTTAGGAGCCACCCCGGCAGGCGGTCGGGGGCAACACCCCAAAAGCTAAAAGTAGATGTAAATTTTCCTTGTAAATTGTTGTAATTTCGTAGTCAATCTGGGCCATTCATTAGGTGGAGATCTGATGGTAGAAGTTACATTTAATTTAGGGCTTTTTTCCCTAGAAGGCAACCCCTCACTATATATGAGGGAATTGTATTGTGTCTATGTAGATCTGTATTCTGAGTGAGAAAGAGAGAGGAGATTGAGAGAGAGATAAGAGGGCATTACAACAGATCTGTTGTAGGTTGTATCTTTTCAGTTTGCTGGATAATATAAAAGGAAGGACTGGTTGTTTCTCCATGGACGTAGCCCAGATTGGGTGAACCACATATATCTGTGTCTCTCTTGTTTTATGTGTTTTCTGTGTTTATATTTCTACAATATATTTTATGTGTTCCATGGCTCTGTAATATATAATTTTCTAACAATTGATATCAGAGCTGAAGGTTTATTTGGCTGATAAACTCGCAGGAGAGAAGGGTTCCTAGTTCAAGTGGGAGCAATGGTGGAAGATGGTTGGTTTAGGGTTGAAACATTTAATGGCCAAAACTACCAAGTACGGAAGATGAAAATGGAAGATTATCTGTATTAGAGAGGTCTGTACCTACCGTTGAGTGGAAAGGCAAAGATGCAGATGAGTATGACAGATACAGAATGGGATATTCTCGATAGAAAGGCACTTGGAACAATATGGCTATGTCTAGAGGCATCGATAGCATTTAATATTTCAAAGGAAATGAAAACAGAGGGTTTAATGTCAGAATTGGCCAAACTATATGAAAAACCCTTGGCCTCAAATAAGGTATTTCTTATGAAGAATTTATTTAATATGAAGATGTTAGAAGGTGGATTTGTTGCTGATCATTGAAATGAATTTAATATAGTTACCAGTCAATTAAGTTCTGTAGGGGTAACTTTTGATGATGAAGTTAGGGATCTGTTATTTCTATGCTCATTGCTAGAAATTTGGAATGGTTTAGTTATGGCCATTAGTAACTCCGTCTTTGAATCTAGTACTTTAAAGTTTGATGATGTTGTCGGTGAAATCCTTAGTGAGGAAATGCGACAGAAAAGCTCCAGTGAAACATCAGGTAATGCTTTGACTGTCGAGACTAGGGGAAGAAAAATGGAAAGAGGAAAGAGCCCAGGATATCGCAGTAAGTCAAGTAAAGGAAGATCCAATTCTAGATCAGGGATAGTGTGCTGGAAATGCAGAAAGAAAGGACACCTGAAGAAATACTGCAAGTCTTGGAAGGGAAAAGAAGGAGACGCGTAGCAAGAAAACAATCGTGAAGCGAACGTGACAAGTGATGTGTTGCAAGATGCTTTGATTCTTTCATTAGAAAATATTAGTGATGCTTGGGTGGTAGATTCAGGGGCCTCATTCCATGCCACACTTGATAGGAAACATTTTCATGATTATGTTTAAGGAGATTTTTGGACAGGTTCAATTATGTGATGATAACCCTGTAAAATCATTGGAATGGGTACATTTTTCATAAAACATTAGAATGGAAATCAATGGCTATTGAAGGGGGTAAGGCATGTCCCAGATCTGAAGAAAAATCTAATTTCAACAAGGAAGTTGGGAGGTGAAGGTTGTGTGACTACTTTTACAAATAAAACCTAGAAGGTCACTAAAGGATCTCTGGTGATACCAAAAGGGGAAAAGGTTGGTACATTGTATTTATGCAATGTTATTTCTAATTCTGTTAATGCTTTAACCTCGACAGGAGAAGATACAAAAAATTGGCATCATAGGCTTGGGCACATGAGGGAGAAGGGGATGCAAATTATTCACTCAAGAGATATGTTGCCAGGTTTGAAGCATGTTGATTTAAAATTCTATGAGAATTGTGTTTATGGAAAACTGAAGAGAGTCAAATTCCTTGGAGTTGAGAAAGAAAAGAAGAGCAAAGAATTAGAACTTGTGCATACAGATGTATGGGGACCTTCTCAGGTATCATATCTCCATGGCTCTCACTATTATGTTACTTTTATTGATGATGCAACCATAAAAACCTAGATTTATTGTATTCGAAATAAATATGATGTATTTTATACTCTAAAGAAATGGAAAGCTTTGGTTGAAAATGAGACAGGAAAAGAGTTGAAGTTTCTTAGATCATACAATGGAGGTGGATATTGCAGCAAAGAGTTTGATAGGTACTATTCAGATAATGGAATTTGTAGAGAGATTACAATTCTAGGAACACCACAAGAAAATGGTGTGTCAAAAAGGATGAATAGGACAATCATGGAGCATGCAAGGTGATTGCATACAATATTGCCTTTACAATTTTGGGCAGATGCTATAGATACTTCTATTTGTCTAATAAACATAAGGCCTTCAAGTTCCTTGGATGTTGGTATTCTAGAAGATGCATGGATAGGTAAAAAGGTAAACTACTCATTTTTAAAGACTTTTGGTTGTGAAGCCTTTGTCTACATTAATAAAGAAAATAGAACAAAGCTTGAGGAAAACTCAAAGAAATGTACTTTTATTGGATATGGTGTTAATGATTTTGGTTATCACTTTTGTGATTATGAAAAACAAAAAATCATTCGTTGCAGAGATATCATATTCAATGAAAAGGTTTTGTATAAGGATCAGTTGCAAGAAAAAGAAAACAGTGAATACATAGTGCTTGATGAGATCACAGAAAAAGTGAAGATGCTTGAAAATCATAATGATCAATAGCTAGAAGAACAACAACAACCACAATAGAAACAAGCACCTCAAACACCTGAAAGTGGTGTTAGAAGATCTACCAAGATAAGTAGGCCCCTTGAATGATACTCTCATTCATTACATTATGTATTGTTGATTGATTTTGGTGAACCAGAATGTTATGAAGAAGTAGTGTAGGTAAAAAACAGGAAGAAGTGGGAGAAAGCCATGAAAGAAGAGATGGACTCCTTAGCACATAACTAGACTTGGGACTTAGTCAGGTTTCTTGCAGGTAAAACAACATTTCAGAATAAATGGGTTTACAGGTTGAAGGAAGAAGATGGAGGTAGAAAAAGGTATAAAGCTAGACTTGTGGTGAAGGGCTTTCACAGAAAAAGGGTATAGACTTTGATGAGATATTTTCTCCTGTTGTTAAAATGACTTCAATTATAACTATTTTAAGTCTAGTAGCAGCTGAAGATTTGCATCTTGAGAAGCTACATGTAAAGACAACCTTTCACCATGGGGTTTTGGAGGAAGAGATATATATGTAGCAGCCACAAGGATATGAGGTAAAATGGAAGGATAAACTAGTGTGCAGGTTGAAGAAGAATTTGTATGGCTTAAAACAGGCTCCAAGGCAGTGGTATCTAAAATTTGACAGGTTTATGTTTGAACAAGGTTATACTAGATGTCACTTTGATCATTGTGTTTATCTCAAAAGGAAAAATGATGACAGCTATATTATATTGTTATTGTATGTAGATGACATGCTTGTTGCAGGTTCTAACATGCAGAAAATAAATGTGCTCAAAAGAAAATTGGCAAACTCATTTGCAGTGAAGGATTTGGGTGCTGCAAAACAAATCTTTGGTATGAGAATAACTAGAGACAGGAAGAATCGAAAATCAAAATTGTCTCAGAGTGAGTACATAGAAAAGGTGTTGAAAATATTTAATATGCAGAATGGAAAACCAGTTAGTATACCTTTGGCTATCCATTTCAAACTAAGTAAGGAGGTGTGTCCCAAGACTTAAGAAGAACTGGCTTATATGTCCAAAGTTCCATAAGCATCAACAGTTGGAAGCTTAATGTATGCAATGGTCTGCACAAGGCATGATATTGCACATGCAGTGGGAGTTGTAAGTAGGTACATGAAAAATCCAGGAAAAGAACATTAGATGGCGGTGAAGTGGATTCTCTGGTATTTGAGAGGTACCAAAAATCAAGCATTATGGTTTGGTGGTTCAAACATTTCTCTACAGGGATATGTTGATGCAGACATGGCGGGTGATAGAGATAATAAGAGGAGCACAACAAGGTATGTGTTTACTATAGGTGGAACAGATGTCAGCTGGGTTTCAAAACTAAAAAGTGTTGTTGCACTCTCAATAACAGAAGCAGAGTATGTTGCTACTACAGAGGCTAGTAAAGAAATGATTTGATTACAAAGGCTTCTGGATGAATTGGGGAAGAAGCAGGTGTTGGGCAAGTTATATAGTGACAACCAGAGTGCCATAAATATTGCAAAGAGCTCTACATTTCATTCCAAGAAAAAACATATAAAACTCAAGTATCATTTCATATAGTCAGTGTTAGAAGATGGACAGTTGAAGCTGGAAAAGATACACACTAGCTAGAATCCTGCAGATATGTTAACAAAAGTTGTAACTAGGGAGAAATTGAGATTTTTCTCGGTTTCAATTGGTATTCAAGTATGATGATGAAGATGAGAAATGACCAGGTCCAAAGTGGAGTCATTGTCCAACAAATGAAGCGGCGGTGGAGTTGCTATAATCAGTATCCAAGTGGGAGATTGTTGGGTGTGGAGCCCGATTATCTTCTTTACTCAGAGGTATCATTGCATTGGACCCCATTTCGTAATGTGGTGGAAATTCCGCCCATAATATTTGTGCTGCAAGGGGGGTCTAGGGGTGGCAACAACAATCTTTAAGATCCTCCCCCTGGTGGGAGATGGGGGGCAGCACCCCCAAAGCTAAAAATAGATGTACAATTGCCTTGTAAAATTTTGCAATTTCATAGTCAATCTGCGTCATTCATTACGTGGAGATCTAACAGTAGAAGTTATGTTTAATTTAGGGTTTTTTCGCTATAAGGAAACTCCTCGCTATATATGAGGGAATTGTATTATGTCTATGTAGATTTGTATTTTGAGTGAGAAAGAGAGAGGAGATTGAGCGAGAGATAAGAAGGAATTACAAGGGATCTATTGTAGGTTGTATCGCTTTAGTTTGCTGGATTATATAAAAGGAAGGAGTCGTTGTTTCTCCATGGATGTAGCTCAGATTGGGTGAACCATGTATATCTGTGTCTCTCTTGTTTTATGTGTTTTCTGTGTTTATATTTCTGCAATATATTTTATGTGTTCCATTGCTCTCTAATATATAATGTTCTAACACCTCGTTCACACAAAGTGTAGAGTCCAAAATGAAAGAACATAAGATAGTGCAATCTATAGGATTAGCAGAACATGAAGACGGAGGCTGAGGTACAAAATACATGTGAGAAACTAATGGATTCACAACCAACCTTGCACGAAAATCGGAAGGAGCCATGTCGGGAGGATGGGTCAGTTGAACACATGTGTGCACCCTCTCCCACATCACTCTGCGATGGTGGAATTGTTTGATGAGGGGACGACGAACAATCACTTGTGACAATGACCGTTTCCATCTGTGATTGTGCGGTCCCATCACCGAAGTATGCTGAGAGGGGCTTGCGCTTGAATTTCTTCTTGGGATGGACTGATTTGTTAAGACAATATTCGAATCTATCTCAAAGATATGGAAATTTCATCTAACTTTTCGGAGCTTGAAACTACAACACATGGAAGAGTTCCCAAAATTCCATAGGCGATTCATGTGGGGCCTTCCATTGTTGCAGCATTTTTTGGTCAAGAGGATCCAGATCAAAATGATGGAAAGTAGATTCAATGAGATCACAAAACTTCTCAAGGAGGAAGACTGCAGCACCACAGTTGTGGAGATTCACGAAGTGTGTATGAAAGCATTAGATTGACCTCTTCTGCATAGAACTTGTCTGCATTATCAAGGAATGCATAGAAGTCTTCTACGCACTCAGGCCAGGCTACCTCGCCTTCACCATCATACGTGATTTCGGACATGCGAAATCTACCGTGTGATGTTGAGAGGTTCGGCATGTGAAAGAGATCGTGGAGGGATGAATGTAATATAATCCATGATGGATGATCTAGGTGGCTCCGAACACATGCAAAAGTCCTAGAGGACTCAGAAAGGGTCGAAATTTGAAGCTGTCAGAATGCTCCCAAACTAGCACTAGATCGAAGTGTTCATCGCCCTAATTCCAACAGTGTGAATGAAACTCAAATCCGATCTCGTATGAGGGAGAAAGAGCTAGTCAAAGTTGGGTTGTGGGCCATGTTTAAGTGTCCTACAAATTTACCATCAACCAACATGGGAACCTAGCTCCTGAAAACGAGCGAATTTGTTGGATACTTAATTTTTCTAATATCCCGTATATTAGACAAAATTTAAAAAATTCTTGTTATATTAAAAAATAAAAAATTATTAAAGAGGTGGTGGGCCATGACCTCCGCCACCACAATCGGACCCACACCATATCATGAAAACAAATGTTAATTAAAAATGGTCAATGGGCCATGACCCTCCTTGGCCCCAACTCCACATGTTATAACCAATACACTATGGGCTGGGCTGGCCACCTTTGTTGGACCCAGCCCACACCCAACCTTCGAACATGGTGTTATATTTTAAACGAAACTGGTGGGAGTTGAACCCATGGCCGACAGGTCTGCTGGCCCCGCCCACCCGGCAGTCCCACATTGAAACTCCACCCACACTATAACAAATAGTTTTCCTACCAATGATTTCCAATTAACCTCCACCATAAATGTGCCATGTTAAAATGACATTCTAAAATATGATAACCGTGCCAAAATTAATCTATGCAGCGCCAGTTTTCTTTTAATTTTTTAATAATAAGTCAAAAGACTATTACGTGTATTCTTCGCAGAGGTGGGATTTGATCCCCCAACCTCCCTGCCTTGGTACCTCCGCCTTAACCAATACGCCACAATAAACTCCTTGGTAAACTTTGCCCGAAAACATATATTTAACCCTTCCTCACTCATTTGCATAGAGGATGGACGGAGGCGGATTTGAACGGAACGAGGAGTGTAGAACACACAGAACAGAATAGACCCGATGTGGAGTTCGAGACAATGTTTTAATAATTCGCATGTGGAACCATGAGCATGGAGTAGAGGCAGGCAAAACCATGATTGAGCCCAACTTTCAAGAGGGAGAAATTTTTCTAGTGTCCAAATTGGACAAACTTTATGTTGATCCTACACCTTTCAGTGACATGAACCTGATGGCATAGACAGAATTTTGATTAGAGAAGCAGATCTTTAGATGACTCAGAGGAGGGAATCTTTGAGGAATCTAGGGGGAATCTAAAAGATTCATGTAGCCCTAGATTTTCACTCTGTCAAAATTCAGAAATTTGACAATCAACTTTACACTATTTGACGCCACGAATCTGATGGTGTAATAAAATTTTCCATTTGATCATTCCATTTTTCAGCCACTTTTCAAAGTGGAGAGCAGCTGTCAGCACTCAATGTGCAAGCAGTCATTTCCATGATATTCGACTCCATAAGATTGATGGTACAACCAGATCCAACAATTTATCATGCTCTTCTTCAGATAACTCCTTGTTGTGAGGTATGCAGTGTGATCATGTACTTCTTTATCTCTTTGTGTGAGATGCATTGTGTTTATAGATCATTGTTTGATGTTTGATGTGGGATATTGTTTTTTTCTTGATGTGAGATATACTTATTGTCATTTTTTGATTGAGATCCCTTTGTTCCCATGTTGACGGGATACTCATGTATTGCCATGTATGTCTAGATTGAGATCCCCTTGATGCCATGTTGGCAGGATTCTCATTATTATCATACGCAAAACTATGTCATGCTGATAGGAGTCCTTTTGTGAATGAGAGTTCCTGTAGCAGAACATCTCATGGACCCACTCCTGCATGAGGGCATATTCCTTGCATGATAGAGAAAACACATTCATGTACATCATCACTCTTTCCAACACATAATGCAGTGACCTACACCATCTTGACATCAGGGCCTGGAGACGTAGTCCCTGCTGGATGAACTCCATTATCAATGTCTCTTGTTTTATGTTGTTGATTCTTGTCATAATCCTTCTTCTTTACAACATGCATATGTGTTCATTTGTGCTCTTTTAATTTCAATTCTAACAACATCACGGAAGTAAAAGATCTTGGTTAAATCCAGGAGTTGAGTCATCTCAGATCAAGTTTGGTATCAAAGCGTCTTTGTGTGGATGTGAATTGTGAGCGTGAACAATGGAATGTGAAACGATGGAGGATGACAAAGCGATGTACGAGACCATGCTCAGAATTTTCCAAAAGGTGGAAATTATGTATGAAGCTCTACAAAAAGAGACAGAGGAAATGGAGCGATTGTAGCTTTAGTTGTGAGCTAAAGAAGAGGCCTTGGAAGAACTAAAGCACAGAAACCAAAATCTCCAAACAGATAAGATGAATTGAAGATGCTTCTTCAAGAAGATAAAGAGGAGAAACAAATTTTGCTACAACAGCTACAAGCTAAGGACGAGGCCTTGGAAAAGATGCAACGTGACCCATGTGAGGTAAAAAGTAATTATTTGAATTCATGTATGTGTCCTAATGATGATTTCGCTATTTTTGAAAATCATACCACAGGAATTGGCTCCAAACTATTGAGGAAAATGGGGTATGAAGGAAAATACTTGGGCATTAATGTCCAAGGCATTATCAACCCCATCAAAGTAGAGGAATTACCCCGTCAGGCAGGACTTGGGTATGTCCGGAAGGAAGTTGGGGAATGAGCCAAGAAAGCCAGCAAACCACCAACAATAGATGATGAGAAGCCTTCATCAGTTCTTTCCAATTGGATAGTGGAGGTAAAAGATGTTGATTTCCTTTTAGTTTTGTCTTCACATAGTATGATTTCTGTTGGATATTTGGACATCCCAATTACAGGGACAAACATGAGGCTCCTCACCAAGATGAGGTACAAGGAGGAAAAATAACTTGGTGTTAATAACCAATGCATAACTCAACCAGTAGAGGTTGTGTAGACCTCGATTTGCAGGCTTGGGATACACTGAAGGAGAATGCTTGAAGGTGTCAGATTCTTCTGAGACATCGTCGAAATCGTCGAGGAAAGAGAATGATGGTAACACGTCTCCATCATTCCATGGTAGTTTCCATAGCATGGAAAGAGCTAAGGCAAGATCTCATCGCCATAATGACACAAGAGACAACAAGGAAAGGTGTTACCAGTATATTTGAATGTTCATTTTGATTACAATCATGTTGTTAATGATGGACATAAATCAAGGCATCGAAAAATATGTACCTTTTGTGGATTACATAACCATACATTTGTTGAGTGCTAGAAAAGAATAGCATCACACAAAATGAGGAGGCATGAAAGACCCTCTCAACAGCAGCTAAAGAAACATGTTAAGAAGATCTGGAAGAAGAATATGTATTGCATTCATTGCAACAGAGGTGGCCATCAAAGAGCCACTTGTTGGAGGCTCCATCCACAGCAGTTCCTTAAAGACAAAGCGTTGGTGCATGAGCCAGATGAGATGTTGTTTGACCAACAAATGCACCACAAGGAAACGACCCATTCACATTGATAAGTGAGAAATGGTTCTTCTAGGCTTGATAGAATTTCATGCCAATCATGTGTTGCATTTTAAACTGTAAAAGTGATGATGTATTTTCCATAACTTGCTAAGAAACAATGATGTCTGGTCTTATTTTGTGATGCATTTTAAACTATGAAAGTGATGTTGTGTTTCCATCACTTGTCAACGAAACAATAGTGTTTGGCCTTATTTTTTTAAATCATGAGTTGCAGTGATGATGTGTTTTCCATCACTTGTTGAAGCAATAATGATGTGTTGGCCTTGTTTTCATAGCTTGGGTATTGTTTCCATTTTGATGTAAACTTGACCACTGAGTATGTGTTGTAAACTCTTGCCAAGTATGGGATGCTTGGGTCATTAGTCGGTCATGTAAATTCATCATGTAATTTGCAGAATTGTACTACAAGTTTGCAGAGGTTGCAAGTGTTGGCTCATCACCTATGGCTCCGAAGGACAAAGGTGAAGGAGAAGGAAGGGTGACTTATGAGACATTTGTAAGTGCAGAAAAGGTACAAAGAAGTGGCAGATTATTTTCATGCTTTTGGAGGACCAAAAGCTCCTCAATGGGGAGGATTAATCCAGGTGGCTTCGGACACATGCTGAAGTCCTAGAGGACTTAGAAAGGGTCAAAATTCAAAGTGGTCAAAATGCTCCAAAACTAGTACCAGATTGAAGTGTTTGTCACCCTGATTCTAACAGTGTGAACGACATTCAAATCCGAGCTCGTATGAGCGAGAAAGATCCAATCAAAGTTTTGGTCAAAGTTGGGCTGTGGGCCAGGTTTAGGTGTCCTACAAATTCATCATCAACCGGTGTGGGAACCTTGCTCCTGAAAATGGGTGAATTTGTTGGATACTTAATTTTTCTAATATCCCTTATATTAGACAAAACTAAAAAATGTTTATTATATTAAAAAATAAATAAAAAAATATTAAAGAGGTGGCGGGCCATGACCCTTGCCACCCCCATCGGACCCACACCATATCATGAAAACAAATGTTAATTAAAAATGGCCGATGGGCCATGACCCCTACCAGCCCTAACTCCACCTGTTATAAGGAATACACTATGACTGGGCGGGCCACCTCTGGTGGACCCAACCCACACCCAACCTCTACACACAATGTTATATTTTAAACGTAACCGGTGGGAGTTGAACCCACGGCTGGCAGGTCTGCCGGCCCCGCCCACACGGTGGTCCCACATTGAAGCTCCACCCACACCATAACAAATAGTGTGCCTACCAACAATTTTCAATTAACTGCCACCATAAACGTGCCACATCAAACAACATTCTAAAACATGATAACCATGCCAAAATTAATGTAGGTAGCGCAAGTTTTGTTTTTATCTTTTAATAATAAGTCAAAAGGTTGTTGCATTTATTTTTAGTGGAGGAAGGACTTGATCCCCCAACCTCCCTGCATTGGTGACTCCACCTTAACCAATAGGCCACAACAACCTCCTTGGTAAACTCTGCCCGAAAACATATATTTAACCCTTCCTCACTCATTTGCACGGTGGATAGACAAAGGCAGATTTTAATGGAACAAGGAGTGTAGAACACACGGAAGGGAATGGACCCAGCCCGGAGTTCGAGACAATATTTTTAATTAATTGTAGGTGTAACCATGAGCGTGGAGCAGAGGTAAGCGAAACCATGATTGAGCCCAACTTTCAAGAGCGCGAAAATTTTCCAGTGTCCAAACTGGACAAACTTTATGCCGATCCTACACCTCTCAATGACATGAACCTAATGGCAGAGACAAAATGTTGATTTGAGAAGCAGATCTTCAGATGACCTGGAGGACGGAATATTTGACGAATCTAGGGGGAATCTAAAAGATTCTTGTAGCCCCAGACTTTCACTTTGTTAGAATTCAGAAATTTGACAGTCAATTTTACACTTTTCGATCCCACGAATCTGATGGTGTAATCAGATTTTCCATTTGTTCATTCCATTTTTTGGCCACTTTTGAAGGTGGAGTGCAGGTGTCAGCATTCAATGTGCAAGTAGTCATTTCCATGATATTCGATGTCATGAGATTGATGGTACATCCAGATCCAGTAGTTTATCATCCTCTTCTTCAGATAACTCCTTGATGTGAGGTATATGCAATGTGATCATGTACTTCTTTATCTCTTTGTGTGAGATGCATTGTGTTGTATAGATCCCTGTTTGATGTGGGATCTTGTTTTTTTCTTGATGTGAGATGTACTTATTGTCATGTTTTTATTGAGATCCCTTTGTCCCCATGTTGACAGGATAATCATGTGTCACCATGTATGTCTAGATTGAGATCCCTTTGATGCCATGTTGGTGGGATGCTCATTATTATCATATGTGAAATTATATCATGCTAATAGGAGTCATTTTGTTAATGAGAGTTCCTGTAGTAGAACATTTCTTGTAGCCACTTCTATGTGAGGGCATATTCCTTGCATCATAGAGAAAACACATCCATGTACATCATCACTCTTTCCATCACTTAATGTAGCGACCTACACCATCTTAACACCGGGGCCTAGAGACGTAGTCCCTCTTGGATGAACTCTGTTATCAACATCTCTTGTTTTATGTTGCTGATTCTTTTCATGTTCCTTCTTCTTTACAGCATGCATATGTGTTCATTTGTGCTCTTTTAAATGCAATTCTAACAACATCAAGGAAGTAAAAGATCTTGGTTAAATCTGGGAGTTGAGTCAACTCGGATCAATGGATGTGAAAAGGTTCAAAACAGGATGAGAGGACACAATGCTAGAAACGTTGATGATGCTGGACCCACCAATATGTCAGAGGATCTCCTTGGTAAGAAGTCCCAGCTAGACCTCCGACCATTTGGTGCAGAAGTCCTAACAGTGGGTCATACGGTATTTCCTTGACCGTGGTTGTGCGCAGAGGCAAGTAAGATGTCATTGTTGGTAGAAAGGGTGTGACATACGCAGCAAGTCAAGGAACCTGCATGACTGGTTCTAACACATAGAGGGTGAGGTAAGTGCGCCCCTTGGAAACCTGTGAAGGAATGGAGTTAAGGGAACACATGAGCAAAGATGCATCACAAAATGGAAGGCAAGTAAGCTAGCAATCCAAAGTGATGGTTAAACCAACAACACATTTTAGTAAGATTCATACATACTTATATATGAAATCCATACATGCATGCGTAAGAAAACAGATACATATACCATTTAGAGTAAAAGGGATAGCTGAAATATAATACGATACATGCATGAAATGTGTTGGCTCTATTATATTAAGAAGTGAAAGTTCCAGTCATACAATACAACCATGACCAACCACTAGTTCTGACATCGGAACATTATAGTCACTGCCACCTACTCCTCCAAAGAGATATATTAGATCTGCATAGTTGAGAAGCCAAGGATCATTACAATACTCTCCAAGCTTTCTCTAAGATACTCCTATCAAAAGCTTGGCTAACCAAAAGCATATACAATGAGTTATGAGGTACTATTTATAGCAAAGGGTGGGGTGTCTCTTGATCTTCTCTATGACTGTTACATCCAACTATCGACACTTGAACTTCCACTTGACAAGATGTTACATACAATCTGCACATGTACCCATGTGAGACAAAATAGGCTTGAGCATGTCATGCAAGCCATCACTATGATTTAGACAACTGTGGGAAGACCAGCTCTTCGACATCCTCACAATGGTTGACAGTGCCAAAATGATGCCAAGATTGGTATCCCGTGATGGTGTCCATGTACTCTGTGGTGAGATATTTCTAGAAAGGAACTGTTTCCTCTATTGGATCTAAGTACACTCCTCTAGCTCCTCTATCCAACTCGTCTAATAACATGCGCATAATTATGCTGAGTGCATCCATAGCAACAATAAACTGGTCCATTCTCCTGAATACCCATGCATGGTAAACCTACAAATTAGTAATGAGCTGTGGGAGATTTTCATAGTTTCGGATATGACTCCAGATCTGTTCCTTCATCTCGAACTCTCTAGGCTTCATCATCTTGGGCAAGTGTAACAGGGCTCCCTTGTTTCTCATTTTCCATGTTTGTATGTAGTCAACAATAGTATGCATGTTTGACAAGATACATGCTCTCTTAGCACATCGTTGCTGCCAACTGTTGAGATGGACACCTGCCTTATGCATGTTACCAAACTTGGAATACAACACCTACATGACTATCTCAAGGGATGATACTTCAGCTAGTATTGCCTTATTCAACTCTACTCAAGCGGATGTTGTAACTAGTTCTCACTCCTTAGTCATTCACTCATTCTCAGCTATCAAGAAGAGAACAGTCGAGCTAGTGCCTTCAGCATATGCTCTCGTAGCATTGACCAATGGTATTGGATGCTTGTGCATGTCAAACACGATCACTCATTCCTCAAACTACATAGGAGATGTGTGGTCATCCGAAGTAGACACTTTACATGATTCCACAACTCTATGTTGCAACTTGTCGAATGATATTTTGTGCATCTCTCCTTCTGATTGTCTCTAAGGGTCTCAGTATCTCCTTGGTCACTTGGGACTTCCTCTACTTCCAGATCTAGTGAAGCTGGTGGGTCAACCTCTACTCAAGGGCTTGTTTAATCTCTTGAGCAAAGTCCTACTCCTGCGATTGCTTACCCTGTCTTCTTACTGCCATCTGTTCAGATGAGTCTACTACCTGTACAGACATAGTTTCATTTGTCTATACTTATTCTGCCTCTTGTTGTACCTTTTCTTGTTGTGCTTCCTTCTCCTATCTACGTAGCTCTTGTTCGATTTGGAGGTACTCCTTCAACTCATGTAACTCCTTCACTATTTCCTCCATCCTCTATTTTTCTCTCTGCCTTTGTGCATTCCTCTTGTCACATTGTTGCCTCTTTGCATCTATTGCCAAAGTTGCTTTCTATACAAGTGGGTCTACTCTGAACTTGCATCGTTATTCTGCCTCTGCATTGTTGACAATCTTCTTCTTTCCTTTGTTGCAAGTCATTATGTTTACCTCTTTTGCTGCTACTAGTGGTGCTCTCCTGGATGCTGCTTTGCTAACCATTCCACAACGATGTTGACCAGTTCATTTGGCCTAGAGAAGCTGTAACAATATCTCCATGGGTCTTCCTCTGCCTAATGACATGCCCCGTGGATCCACTAAAACTGTACTCTGATGCAATGATCTTTCAGAATACAATGCAGGTCATACAAATTGAATCTTCGAATGTCGAAAGGATATTTCTTGATATCCTCTGTTTCGACATCCACATGCTTGAGGTTTTGTATCTTGTACAACTTGATCTGCAATGAAATACTGGGCCAAGGTGCCTTATTCCTCTGGTATAGCCTAACTGATAGCCCTCCCAACATGTGGTATGATACTTCTTACATGATGAGCTTGTCCATGGAAAACTTTGGCAAAACATGCGAAGGGTTCTCCATGCTATACCTATGTATGATGGTGCTAGACGGTGAGGCATACTAATCCACTATATCGATCAGTGCCTCCATTGTTGCCTTCTACATGAAAGGTGGATCTTGCTCAAATATTATCTTGTACACTTGGGTAAAAAAATGATCTGACATCTGTGTGATAACTCCTCTGAAGCTGCATTCAGAAAACAATTTACAATAAGTATTGACAGAGTTTTCACCAATGTCCATGCCCACTTCATGCTCGGGAACTCCTGACGGGAACAGATTACATCCAAGATGTAAGTGGACATGTAGATTCCTGTTCACTGACCATTGGGTGGCTACTGAGCTCCTGTGACCTGTTCCTTTAGCTTGTGAGCCAACATGTTGGACCAATTGCATTCTTTTCCTTCAATAGCCAGTTGGTCCAATTTGATCACCCAACTCTATGGGAAGGTTTCCGTGCACTCTTTGTCATACAAATGACATGAAAATATGACCAAGTATTGATACCCCTTTTGCAGTATCTTCGTCTTGTAAATCTGGTTGGGTATCATCCTATTTTTGTTGGCTCCTTCACTCAGTTCTTCAAGATATCCCTAGAGTTGGAATTGTTGCTAGATAGGCTGAAGGGTGTCTCCATGGTGATCACTGGCTTCAACAAATGATACATCTACTAATAATTTTGAGCCCTAAAGGTAGAAATCTTCATCCCGTTGAAACTACTCAATTTCTTCATCTCGAGATCATTGTGTGAGATGATCCAATGTATAATATTCGCGCATGGGAACGCGAGATACCAGCATGCAATCCGATACAAGCCAAACTTGTGAATGTTAACATAGACTTGGCAGTCTTCGATATCTTCCCCAAATGTGCCTGAGAATGCATCATTGACCTCTTTCCATTTCAACTTGATGTCTTTGTCTACGATCAGCTTTGTCTCTTCATAGATCAGCAAACTTGTAGATGCTCGCTCAACTACTGCTCCAGTTGTGCTTTCATTGGTGTCCTTTGATCCTATTCTCTTGGAGGCCATTGATCCTAAACTACTAAGAGATAGATGAACACTTGTTATATCTAGAGACATGTCGACATGCATGGAAAGAAATCTATCAGTTAAAACCAAAGCAAACATGAGGGATGTCATGCTACATACCTGGGGACTGAATGGAAAGGAGTATGCAATTTTTATGCGGAGGGTTGGAGAATCACTATAGAAACTATGTAAAAGGAAATCCGAACTATCAGGACGCTGGTTGGCTGTTGGAATTATGCAATGTGCAATCCAAACTGGCCTGCTAAGTGCTGGGATTGCGCAATGCTCAATTTCAACTAGCAAGTATTGCAGGCCCAAGGACTGCATTGCGTAATTTTCTGGGCCAGCAGTCACTACCTCTTAGAATTGTGCAAGGAAAGACTGGAGGGCAGTCATTGGCTATAATTGTGCATTTTTTGGAAGGAAGGAAGAGCCTTCCCTCTCAGAATTACGTAATGTTGTCTTGGTGAGGTAGAGTCTAGGCCAAGGTTGTGCAGACCCGTCGATGGGCAACTGGAAAAAAATGAATATGTGAATGTATGGAGATACTGAGTGTAAGTAGAGGTGAATGATTGTACATGGAAACAGTGATTGCAAGGTTCAAAAAATGGAACAACATGCATGTGTGTGAGACGAGTCGTCGAATCGATGATTGTTCGTGCAAAATAGTGTCGTGCATGTGACAGCAGTGAGGTGCTAATGAAAATTGAAATGGTGCTTATACAAGCTAACATGCATGTAAACGACAACAAGGGTTCATAGAAATCAAGAAGAGAGCACTCACACAAGACAAAACACAAAAAGCGACAAAAATGTTGAAAAGACAAGTAAAGCAAACTTACCTAGAAATAACTGTGCTGGATGTGTTGTGGGATACTAGAGCTCCAAGATCGATGTGAAGAATGATCTCTGAAGTGTCGAATAAATAATTTTGAGGATCATGAGGCACATGCCACAAATATAGGAAAAAGCGACACTTGGAGGAAGGTTTCTAAAATGATCTTTGCATGTAACCTCTAGCTACTAAAAATAGCTCCGTAAAATCCAGGGATACTTTTTTCATGTTGATTTTTTCTATTTCGGGTAAAAAAATTTCCCATGCAGGCAAGTCAAGTTTTCTCGGTTTTGGGTGGAACAGGTCAACCTGAGGGCACATGAAACAACCTGCTTGACTAAGGGGAAACTTTGTGGAGTTTCTAGGAGGAAGCTAGGCTAGTTGTCCAGAGGGATTGCACAATTTATAGGAGGAGCAACTGACTACTACCCAAAATTGCACAATTTATGGGTTGAGCATTACTACTTGGCCAAATTGTGTAATTTTCATCGGGAAGGTTGTCTCATAGGATTGTGCAGTTTCTGAGCCCAACAAGCTGCCAGTTAGATTTGCATAATGTTTGGAGGGAAGACTGGCTCCCCTCCATAATTGTGCAATTTCCTTAGTGAGTTGCTCAACCAGCAACTGGACCAATTCCAGAGTAGCAAACTGTGAGGGGAGTGAAGCAAGCTATCATGCACAGGCTGGAAAGTTGCTAGAAAACCACTGAAGCTCATGGACTTGACAGTGCAATACATGTTGCTGAGGATGGTTGGTAGGGAGGCTCCAAAAAAAATCTAAGCCAAAATTTTGGAGGTTGGTTTTAGCCACTACAACACTATCTTAGTAAAGGTTAAGCAAACATGCATTACAAACATTTAAAGAATAGCCTTAAAAATGGATACAAAACATATGTGAAAATGTGCTAGCCTGAGATAGGCTTCTGAATTAAGCAAAAGATCCAAGACATATCTGTACACCATAAATCACTAGTTCTAGTAGTGGTACATTGGAGCCACTCCTCGCTCTTCAAATAATAGATTATAGACTCTCGAGGCTATGTGGGAGGAGCCAAGGTGAAAATTCCTTTGCTCATACAATGAGGGGGTATATATAGCTAATGAGGATAACTGACCCTTGTGACTCTTTGACTTCCCGCATGACTATTTGACTTCGTATGACTTTTCAACTGATGTGAATCTTCGACTTCATATATGGGTCTCCTGGAATTCCACTTTACATTACATTGATTACAACAAGTATGGCCCATAGTAGTGATGTGGCAGAGATGACTCATGACACAACTCGACATGACATTGCTGACATGTACTAGCTAACTATGGTGTCTGTGTCAAACTGTTATGTTGTTGAGTGATGAGTGTGTTCTTGGTGTATCATATATTCACCTTCACATGAAAAAATTTAAGGGGTCTTTGATGGTATTGGTGTTCGCTTGATGGTGCATTTGTATGTGTCCTTGTCACATGTTGCTCAGTGTGCTTCACGTGTTCATTCAATTGTGAGTAAGTCTTCTAGCATGTGATCCTTCTTCATCATGTTTGTCATCACACCATGTTCTATCCATGTACCTTATTCTGCAATCACTCATGACAAGATGACATCAAATCCAAAAATATCCTAGTCTAACATGTTTCGGTGCAGGTGACCAGGGAAGGGACAACGCACTGAGACTGTGGGAGTAGAGCAAATACCGAGATGCAACGCTCCAGATCAATATTGGGAAAAACTACCTAGATGTCACTGGGAAACATATTTTTTTCAATCTAAGATACCAATGAAATTTGCGGGGAAAAACCTAGCTGGGAGGCAGAATTGCGTAGTTTCCAGGAGGAAGTCCAGGTGGGGTGTCAGGAAGCTGCAGGGCCAATCTAAACAATTTTCCAGGCGAGCACTTGGTAGGTCATCTATCTGTGATCTGCACAATTTCATCGGGGAAGAGAATATTGGCACAAGAGGAACTAGCAGAAAAATATGTGTAGTTTTCTAGAGGAGAACAAGGTCGGGCTGCGAGAGCTCCTGGTCAAAGCTACGTAATCCTAAGAGACAGTTTGGGCCCAAATAGTTTTTCGTAGTTTCTAAACTAGTTTCAGAGCGGGGATGAAGGGTGGGAATGACAGCTTTGCACAATTCTTGTGTTGGTTGTAGAGAAGGGAAGAAGGGCTGGCAGGGAACGACAGCTCTACCCAATTCGTGGGCTAGTTGCAAAGTGGGGAGGAAGGGCAAGATAGTACAAATTTGTGTAATTCCTGAGTTGATTGCAGAGAGGGAAAGAAGGGTTGGCGGGTTAGGAAATCTCTATACAAATCCTGGGCTGGTTGCAGAGCAGGAGGGAAGGGCAGGATAGGACAGCTCTATGAAATTCCTGAGCTAAGTACAGCCCTAGGTCATAGCTCAAGTTCTTTCTCCGGTTGACTAGCGAGAGGCTTGATGGGAGGTCTTGCAGGAAGCGCAAACTATATCGGCTTATCGGACAACTTCTACACTGTTCTGGGAGTCAGTTAGCTAGCTCATCTCCAAATTTGTGTAGTGTAGGCTTCCCAGAGGACACCCTCAATCTATATGCAGTTATGGACAATAGTGCAAGGTCACAGAGATTGGGGTCTAGTTGAGGGAGGATTGTCCAGTCGACATATTTTCAGGAAAAATGGTTAAGTGTTAAAGTAAGTGTACTTGTGTATACATGAAATTGTGATAACACACTTAGCATGACTCGATGACAAGACACCTCAAACCAATAAGACAAGCAAGTTCTCAGTGGGACTGACTCAAAGGTTAAGAGTGACATATGCGAAACTTGAGATAGATCTTCGAACGACTGTGATGACACTTGTGCGACAGTGTTTACAACTTTGTGTGTGAGTGCGACCGATGTTCAAAATGTGAAAGCAACTCATGAACCCTAGTACAAACCTTCAAAATTGCAAGAAAAAATTGGCAATCATGACATAGCAATCAACATGCGAAAGAAGACAGTTGGTCAAACAAGCAAAAAGGAAGTAAGACACATAGAGGAAACACATGAAATGATTTTTTTCTTGCAAACATGCATATTATCGAAGATAGAATGATATGACAATGACAAGTAGTCCTTGAAGCTTCACTAAGATATGTAATTCAAAAGATATTCTTTACTTACCGTACTTACCGTTGAGATGATCATGCATCCAATGGAGTTTGCATGAGGTCCTGATCATAACCTAGTTTCTTTTTCCTTCTCCTCAACTCCTTGAGAGTGATGCAACATGTCACATTTTCTTGTAGTCACTAAGAAATAGATAAATGTAGTTTCATAAGACTTTGATTATTGGTGGGATGATATGGATAGCTTTCCAGAGCAAGTGTAGGTTGCCTACTCTATGCAATTTCTGAGAGTAAGGTTTTTGGCCTTCTCTGCATAGTTTTTGAGAACCAGGCTAGGATTCTTTGCCCAATTTCCGAGAGCAAGGCTGCTGTGTAGTTCTGAGATGGAAGACACCGCTGCGTGATGGGGTCCTAGGAAGACACTTCTATGTAGTTTCCGACTACAGTGTAGCCTGAGCAGGTGAGGGAAAATACTGTGCATTTTCTTATGACAAGACACTACTGCAGGATGGGGTCCTTGGAGGACAATACTTCGTAGTTTCTGGATGTAGGGCAACCAGACTGCTGTACGCATTTTTGGAGAGCAGTGTTGGCTACCTAAGTTCTTTGCACATTTCTGAAGAGTAGTGTTGGATGTTCACTACTTTGCGCATTTCTAGAGAGTAGCATTGGCTGCCTGACTGAGCACTACACATTTCTAGAGAGCAGTTCATGCTGGACAGTTGAGGGATAACACTGCGCAGTTTCTGAAGACAGTGGGTTCCGGTTAGGGAAGGGCACTAGATGAAACCACCCCATAGTTTTGGATGCCAAGGGAGGTTGGTGATTTTTCCCATTGCACAGTCCCAGGCGTTAAGGGAAAAATCTTGAGAGTTACAGAAGCAAAGTGTCTAGTTTTGCAAAGCTAGGTGAGGATAAGTTGCTCGGGAAAATAGCTAAGTGTGAGATCAGTGAAACTAATGCAAACAATGATAGAACCTGACTATGATCACACATGAAGACTTAGTGATACAACTTATACCATCAAGAACATGAAATATATACTTTTCTTTATGCAACACCTTTGGGACAAGAGTGCGTGAAGTGAGTGTGAAACATGTCTATGTAATGAGAAAAACCCATACACACAAGATTCCCTTGAAGCAGAATAACATTCCCTTTGCATGACAAACAATAATCTTGATGCCTAAAGATGACACATACTGCATAAATATGAGAACATGAACAAATATTAAGATCAAGGAGGGGGCTTGAGATCATTAGCTTACCAACAAGTGACCAAGGAACAATCGATCACAGGATCCAAGGTAGGCTCCGAAATTTTCATGCAAGCCAAAATTATGGAGGGTGATTGTAGCCACTACAACAAGTCCCTTCAAGATACTAGAAAATGTAGGAGATAATTCCTATAGACTCATTATATCCCCATACATGTGTGTGCATTTATTATATCATGAATCTAGAAAATATCAAACTCTATGAGTCCTCCATGTTAGACTTGGAAGAGGAGCAAGTCCTACCTTCCATAAATGAATTAGCTATAAATGCCAAAAAAGAGTTTATGAAGGATGTAATTGTGCAGAAGAGTATAGAACTACAAGACATGGGAAACATGACCTTTGGTATATTTGGTTGAAAGAACAACTTCCAAGAAAAGTGAAATAGTAATCTAAGGAAAAGGTATAGGAAATGTTTCCTTGCCTCATTTAGTAAAGAATTTTGGGACCAAAATCTTCCCAATAAGGGGAGGTATGCTTTGTATTATGTCATTATATTATTTTTTATCTATATCACTACTTTCAAAGTGGAAAAGTAGGAGGAATCAACTTTCAAGGTCATTTTTATCGATAGGTCCCATTTTAGAGAACTGGGGTTAGAAAACGTTTGGGTAATTTTAAGGAATTAACTGACATTTTTTAATCAAAATAATTGTATTTATTTGGCACCATACCCATGAAATTACTATATACTTAGATTCCTTTCCAAGAGTGAAAGAAATACATCAATCAAAGCTCGTACGTAGAAGTTAATCCTCCTATAATTTGACCTTCCAATTTGACCATCATCCTTCAAGAAGATGCCATGTCATCATTGTTTTCTCATGAAAAATGGGATGGTCACATGTATACTATGAAACAATCTCTAGAAGGGTCAAAGGTGTAACTCTAATTGAGAGTTGAAGGAGTCAATCCTAAATCCTAATTGGTTATTAGTATATGTTATTGTTGGGTCACTAGGAGGTGTAGATGTTCTATTCTATGCTTAATATTTGTTCCATTGATAGCAAAGAAACTAGGAGTTGACATTATAGAGAATGAAAAAGGGGTTAGTATTCTATAGAAGCCTAATAGGCCACAAGTCTCAAGTAACTCTATAGATAATGTCTTCTCCTTTGTACTTGCATTATTTCAATTCCAAAGAAAAGACAAAAAAGTAGCCTCACCCTCTATATAGGTTTTCTCCCATAAGCATTGCCTAGATAAAATATTTTTCCTCATTATATATGGTGTGTGATTTCATTTGTCATTCTCTATTTTCTGCATTTCAAATATTTCATGCATAAGTAGAAAATTAGTAATTCAAAAATATAGAACCTAAAGGAATTTAATTCTCATAGTATATATTTCAATCTATTTTATCTAATTTGTTGTGATGAATGGTTTAGTGGTATATCCATTGAATTTTAAAATCATGTAGACTCAAAAAAAGAGCCAAAAAATGAGACAAAGAAAGAGAAATCGTGTTCCAATGTTGTCACTCGTTCACATTCTTTAGTTAAGATGGAAGGAAAAGTGGACATCAAATGTTGCCAAGGTGAGATTGAAAGTTTTTAATTTGAATCATTAGCAACAACATATCATAAGTTTATATTAGTTTCCATAACATATAATAATAGAAATATATTCCATTTTCTTGATTGAATTTAGATGGACATGCACTAACCTAGTGGGGAAGCCACATGGATACACTTAGGTGAGAGGGTAATCACAAAGTAACTAAGTGTTGTGCATTTAAAACCCTCATCAAGTCCCAGTTATACCCTATTACATATGTCAAACCAATGGATCCATTGACATCACTTCAAGCAAAGGCAAGGGCATAGTGTGAATTACACCATTGAGTTTAGAAATATATAGTAACTGTGTTGGGTATATCTCCCAAGTATCTAGATGTACTCCTCAAATATATATAGGGCCTACCTAGTCATTTATAGAAGTAAGTGATGCTCTTTAAACCTAGGATAATTAATGAGGTTTTTGTAAGCATAGTACATGGAGAATGTAAGAAATAATATTGCACAACCAAGGGGTTCCAAATAGAAACACCATCGAGATGATCCCAAGCACAGGAAGAAGAAATGGAAAGGAAATACAAGAAGAAAATAGCCACAACATAATGCAAGGATCGAAAGAACCACTACAACTAATGTAATATAATGGTTCCTTTGCATTAAGATGTAAGTCAAGAAGAAAAAATTGGATTCCCTATTCAACTCTAAAATATAGGTCAAACTTGTAGTAGAATATTTTTATAGCAAGCATTGATTGGAAGTTCATGATTTTCCTAATCCATATCCATTGGGATGGTTAAATAGGAATGTGGAAGTCGAGGTCACTAAAAAATGTAGGATAATATTTTTTATAAGAATAAACTATGTTGATGAAATGCAGGTAGATGTACTACCACTTAATGTGTGTGGTGTAGTGTTTGGAGTTCCCTACATATATATGAGGAATCAATATCCATGAAGAGAGAAAACATGTATTTCCTGATCAAGTATGGGAATTATTTCACCATCAACGCACATAAAGGTAAATTCAAGATCTCTTCGGTAAGTGTTAAACAAGTTGAAAAACTGATATGTTTTAGTAGGGAGTTTGTATTTATTTTCTTGAGAGAAAATTAGTTAGGGAAGTGGAGCATGAGATATAGTTATTTCCTAAATCTCCATTGCAATATAATGAGATGTATATATAGTGTATACTAGAAGAAAATGAAGTGAATAAATAGTTGCACTAATTGTTGTAGAAAGGAGCAATTTAATAAAGCACCTCATCTTCTGGGTCAACTTTCAGCAGTGTTTAATAAGGATGGGACTTTGTGAGTATTCACTACAATTTTTTTAGAAATATTTCCCTCAAGAATCAATACCATCTACACAATAGCGAGATTTGTTATATTATTTATGGCCTACCAAGTACTTCACCAATGGTTGGATATCAATCCAAGATGCCACTAGGTACAAGTTAAAGAAGACAATTAGAATACCTTCTTTAAGATGAGGAAAGGTCTATATGAATGGATGTTAGTGCCTTTTGTTTTATGTAACGCATCAACTACATTTACGCATTTTATTATTGATGTATTTATGCCATTAATTTCTATTTTAATTTGTGATAGTGTACATATATTATTGTTGGCACTATCTTTAGTTTGACCGAGGTTATGCACAAAGTGCAGTCAACAAAGCCCCATTGGATACTGGCTCTTTTTGGCATCACCTGCAAGATAGGTGAAGTGTCACCTAAGGCATTAAGGGGGACTGTAGGAACCAAGCTTCTACAATTGTGAAACAAAATATGAACCAAATGAGTGCAACAATTCTTCCACATCTTACCCGTTATTCATACGTTAATGCCATGTGTGAAGATACAAAAAGGACATTGAAATATTGACAACCAAAATAAAATTTTAAAAGGGGATTCCTTAAATAGCTAGAATGGTGTAACCATCTTAGAAATGCATTACAACCATTAGAAAGGAACATTATTCATTCATAACGCAATCAACTCACAAAACATACGGAATAAGAACAGATTGAGCTTAATCCATCTTTTGTTAATGATCAAAAGGGGCACTTGGTGCAACACTTATAACATTACAATAGTATATCACCTTGGCTCACCATCTTAAACCTCATAACATTAAAGAAAAAGCAAGGGACTACTACAAAATCAATCATGAACCAACTAACCATTTGACCATCCAACCCAAATCCCTTTGGCACCCACCTATTTATACATAGTTACATAAACTTTGCTACTAGGGGAAATACCAAGGAATACAATTACCCTAGGCATTAACATGGGTAGATGCACTACACTTGCTAATTTGGACCAAATCAAAACATCTTCAATGATGTAGTCCAACTTAACTATTCCAACTCCTTCACTTTCTGTAATGCTCCTTTCTGTATGGTTCTCCTTTATGAGCCAATTCTATGCACTACTTATGAGACATATATGTGTGTTGTTTCTGCTCCACTTTCCTATGCATAATTCCCAAAAGTTCCTCAAAACTTGAAATTTCTTTGACTTTTTTCTTTCAAAAATTGGTCCCAACAAGCCGCCAATACTCACTTGTGGCTTGTCCCAAGCCACTAAGCCCTTCTGCGGCTATATGATTTTCTCGTTTGTTTTCTTCATTAATACTTAGATGGAATTTCACACACTATCAACCTTAGAGTGCATATGAGAAACATGCACAATGATCTTGGTGGATACCTTATGTTCCATGGCAGTAGAAAGCCACTACTACCCTTCTTCTACTACATTCTTAACTCTTTTTTGTACATCCATAGCTTCATTGGTGATCCATAGTGCTTCTTCCTATAAAGATTTGATGTTTTTTTCTAACTCTTCCCATGTGGCTTGCATCTATTTAATTTCTTTCTCAAACTAGAATGCTTCATTTATGGCAAGTTTCTTTGTGGCCATTGGTAAACCAGAAAAAATTGCACACAATATTTTGCATCTTTTCTTCAGTAACTTGTACTTTCTAGATAGCATCCTACAACTCCTAATTCTGAAATTAAATGTTCCACAAGCTTGGTCCCTCCTCTACATTTACTAACATGGTTCCTACAAATCCTTCATTTGTGCATGGTGAGTAATATCCTTCTACTCCTATAATCATCATTATTTTTCTTCATGTGGTGTATATTGCCTCTCCTACACTTTTAACTCCTCGATTTTTTCTTTCAACCCTTGCGTAATTTCCTCAATCTTCATAACTTGGCCTTCTTCATGGGTATCATCCTTCATAGACTCTACCATGACCTACTTATACACTGCTTCAACTGCTGCAGAAAATCCCATTTCCCTATCCCTCTTTCACCCTATATGAATCCATCATGTGATCCCTCATCAAATCTAATGCATGGAAAATATGGATATCATGTCCAACTGACTTAGATAAATCATAAAAGAGAGTCCTTACAAAAGTTTTATACTTATGCATCATGGGGAAACTTGGGGGTGTATGTCCCCACATTCATCACATTTCACACTAGAATCCCCTTCATTGTTCCAATGGGTTAGTTGTACCAATCAACATATAATTTGTCACCATTGGGAATTCATTTCTATGATGGACCTCCTTCCTACAAATCATACACCAAAAATTAGAGCATCATTCTCTCCTAGTTGCTAAATCCAGTTAAATCCTCCATTGAACTTTGAGAATGGACATTTGTGATTGAAGTTGGAATATTTCACAACTATCTCGATCTCCTACTACTGGAGATGCCTCCAACTTTAGTACAATCTCTGAGGCTTCTAACTAGGTCTATATATTTTTTTGATTCAAAGGAACTTGAATATGTTGCAACAATCCAGTAATAAACCACTCCTTATGTTGCTCACCTTGGATTTCAAGTATCAATTGACCCAACAAATCTTTGTATCTCTTATCATAATCCCATGCATGTTCATTTTGTCCTTTCTTGATATCCTTCATCTCTGTGATAAACTATGATAAAGACTTACTCCTATGGAATTCTTGCAACATCGCCTAATTTATATCTATTAATGTTCTTATTGTCCAACTAGAGCATTGTTCTTGTACTTCATATACTAAGTTAAGGCTCAACCTCTGAAAGTTGTTTCCAGTTGTATAATCTTGGTGGAATAATATTGGATATTTTTCACAACCCATACTACCTCACACAAAAATAAATTTTGGGTATTGCATTGGAACCTTCTTCCATTGTACAAGATGCTACTCCCGAAATCTACCATACTTTTCCTTCTACGCAATGTCTCTCTTAGCTTCTATGACATATTGTTGAAGGATCAAAATTCTCTTCCTACAACAATATAAGTGAGAGCACCTGGTCTGGACCTTAAAGAAGTTCTATTTCCATTGAGATGATGGTTCCAACTGGTTTAACTAGGTCCAGTTACCTTCTCTCTATCTATAATGGCTTAAAATCTCACTTTCATCTACCAATAGAGAAGAGACATCAAATCATCCCTCTCACTGATCAGGCAAGAAAGTGATCCTCAAGATGACCTGGGGCTCAGCCAAGCCACAACTAAAGTTTGCCTCTTTGGGAACAAGACTTCTAGGAATATAGAATTAAATATAAATGCAAAATTATCCTAAAATACAAGCAAAAGGAAAAATAGCATAATCCTATCTCAATTAGGCAGATATAGATCTAACCCAATCAAGAACAAGATATTTAAATGATTGGGATTCAAATATGTCTAACTTATAATGAATATCAAGCTAACAAAGTAGTTCAATTAACTAACATTATGAATGCTAAAACACATTATGTTTAGAGACTCTTAACTGAGATAATCAATCGACAACATTTAGGTAGTAGTTCACAAAATGATATTGGTTGTTAAATCAGTAATTTGAAAGATTAAACAATAATATAAGGAAGTATTTCACATGATATTATTGTTTTTTAAGGAAAAATTAAAAATATGATTTATGAATAAGTAGTTACTCATAAATTAGAATTCGACAAATAAGAACATAGATAAACAACAAATAATTGTAATAAATCACTCACATAGACAATAATGCATAAATATCACTGAAAATCACAAGTTTTTGCTATTATAAAATGAAATTAGTATTAAAAAATAGTATTTTAATTACCAATTTATTAAAACCATTTCTCTCACTTTGATATCCAATAGCCCTTTACAATGCTTGAACTTCTCCTTTTAAAAATAGAGCTCCAATAGTGCAACCTTTGTTCTCCATACATAATTCAGAATGCAAAAGAAAAATCTGCAATAATCTCTAGATCTGAGATTTTCTCTCCTCTCACCTACAAATCTAAATACTCATTACAATAGTTCATTTAAGAATTCCAAAATAGTAGAGAAGAGACGCTCCTAATACATTCTATAATCTATTATTTATAATAGTTACAAAAAGAATTATCAAGTAGAAAGTTGTTGAAGAATAGTTCTTCTCAATCAATTTTCATTGGCCCCAAAATATTATTCTTCTATTGCTAGAGCATTCCCATTGATTGAGATCTTCTTCTTCTTATCTCTTCAACTATTTTCCTAAAAAAACAAATCAAAAATAAATTAAAATGCAAAAATCAAAGCAAAATACCAAATCTGGAATTTAAAACATATCCAATCAAAACTTAAAATAAATCAAATCTTTCTATTAGTTCCTATGAGGATTTAATTGGTCGGGGAAAACATAGATGAATGGATTTGAACTCAGTAGAGATTGTGGGCAACTGAGAATGCAGAAAATAAAACTCAGAAAATTGATTTTGTTTAAAAATTAGGAGCTTGATCTTTTGTTGAATTTTAGACCTATTAAATTATCAAATCTGTTTTGCAAGAACTTCGAAAATAGTCTCCATGATTTTATCTATCCAATGAGCTATCTTGGGCCTGATTTTGCCAAGTAAAACTTAATTTATGAGCCTCCAAAGTTAATGAATCAAAGTTGCGAGAATTCTGGAAATTTTGTTGCCTAGGCTAAAAATGAAAAGTTTAAATTAAATTATAATCCTAAATTAGATTACACTATTTAATTTATTAATACTAATTAATTTCAATTACATTATTAATCTAAATTAATTACAAATTAATCATTAACAAAATTAAATTAATTAAAAACACAATTTATTTATTAATTAAAATATTATTATATTATATTAATATTATAATTATAATATAAACTAATTATAATAAAAATATAATATAATAATTATAAAATAATAAAAAAATATATATGAGGATACAACTCACCTCATATATTAATTAACACATATACGTGGGAGATGAGGGCTAATGCAGTTATAAGGAGAGGTGAGTTGTGGAGGGGTAAGGAGGGTGAGTGGAGAGTGAGGTGGAGGTACAAGCTTGAGGGTGAGGTGAGGATGACGTGAGCAGGAGGATGGAGAGGGAGTTATAATGAATTAAATCGAAAACTATATATTAAATCAAAACCCCCATCGCATAATTTCAAATCGGCGATCAGATTTTTGTAGTTTTATAAAAATGTGCATACAATCAAAATTGTCGATACGCCGATATGTGATATCGGAATATCATCGATTTTTAAAAATCAGAAATTTTAAATCGATGATTTTTGAGAGGAAGGAGGTGATGTGGAGTGGGGCCCACATGGAATTAAGGATCCTACAAAATGAACTACAACCACTTTGCAGTTTTGAGATTTCGGGTTTGGCAATTTGTTTTAAAATAAGAAATTGGAGTAAATTATCGAGATCTTGAAATGTGTTTTACCCGTTCTACAATTTGGTTGGGCCATTTTGTAGGACCATTAGTGAAAATGAATAAATTAGTAAAAATTAACCAAGAGTTAATATTTACAATGAATGACTATTTTAATTGTAAAAATTGAAATATCATACATTTTATATCTTTTTTTAAACCCTAGAGACAAAAAAATGATCAAACTTCAAAGGAGTGTTATTTACAAACCAGTTAACCAAATGAGGCAAAACATGTATCAATGGAAAGCTAGTGAAAATTCAAATTCAATGAAACAATCAAAATATAAATTCGATGAAAATGAAAAAAAAAATTGGAAAAATTGTAAGGCAATTAACTGAAATGAAAATCATGAAAAGGTTTTGCCAAAAATTAATGGAAAGGGTCCCCATTATTTGAAGTAATTAAGTAAAAAATGGGGGGTTTTGTGTTTTCCCAACAACAATGGCAACACTATTGGAAGAACCAATTATCTCTGGTTAAAGATAATGAACTTTAATTTACCCAAAGGTTGAAAATGATGGAAAACGGGAAACATCTAACAGTAAAACATTTCTATGAGTTTCACATAAATTTATTAAGTAATATGAGTTTGTAAAGATAAATACTCAAAGGAGACTCAAGTAAAAGTTATGAATCCAAATTTGGGAAAGTTTATTTTTAAAAATACCTCATATGAAAAATAGAATAAGGTACAGATAGGAGTTTTTGGATAAAGCATATATCCATTTTATGATTGGTCTCTGACATCGCTTCGCTACCAATGAGCCTAAACAGTATCTCAGTTAAGTTGTATTTTATGCCATACAATCCTAGTCCTGCTGCCAGTGAGCGTCCATAGCCCTGACGGGTCTACTTGTATTTCCCATGCTTCCTCTTTTAATCACCCTTTTGATAAACACATTTGCAAGATTTTATTTTATAATTTATTTGAGTGAAAGAGGTGGAATGGTAATAGAGATTTATGTTTAATGAACATAATACTTTCATAATGTTGATTCCAAATTATTTCCCTGCAACTATCAATCAAATGCTTTTATGTGGAGGGGTGGAAGGGATTCATTGTGTTAAACTCAAATAAGTTCTTTTCTTCAAAAATTAAATTCAATCACTCAGAAAGGATGTGTGTTCCTCCATAAAAAGATTTAAAGAAACGGGATTTTATAGTTCCATAAAGATATGCCTTTAATGATAAATGAAATTCACTAAGATAGATAGGGTTAACATATTTTCCTATGTACGCCAACCACTGTTGGGTGAGGCAAAGGTCTTTCACAAAAATCATGACAGAGTCACCAAAATCAAATCAAAATTGAAAACAAAAGGAAAATAACTCCAAATTAAAATAAAAAGAAATTAGTAAACCCTAAAAAAAATGAAGAAAGTGAAAGCTGAAAGAAAAGTTCAAATTTAGAGAATCAACCCCAACAAGATTAATTATACAAATGTCTCAACAAAAGAAGTAAAAGAAAATAAACATATGTACCTGCCTTCCTATGTTGAGATTAATTTTTGTATCTTGCAAAGTTATAAGAAATGAGGCTCTCAAAATGTAGAGGGTGAATAGAAATGATGATAGATAATATGCTAAATGAGAAGTCTCTATCTGTTGCAAACTCTGTTTTTTCGAAGAAAAAACCTGCAAAAAAAATCTTAACCATTTTCTAATAAAAGTAACGCTTAAAGATATAGACTAGAGATTTAGAAACTCCCTAGTTTAGCTGATTTGATGAGGATCAATATTTATTCTCTTAAGAATCTAAAAAAAACTAAACAAAAGAGAATGAACTGCAAAACTAATATGCTATAGGTGTGAAAGGTTCATGAAGACCTGTAAAAACAGAGTTCAAGATCAACAAAAACTAAGAGGAAAAAAACTAAAATCAAAAGTAACGTAATGAAAATAAATGAAAATGGCCACATAAAACTTACCATTGGAGAATTGCATTTAATCTTACTTGAGAGGTATCATTTTCTCCAACAAAAGATAAATGCTTCCTTTAATTATAATTAAAAGCATGAATAAATTTTATTCATCCAAAATCATTATTTATTAAATTTAATCTAAAGTGAGTAGTAAACTAGAATAATGCAATGCTTTATGTCTAAGGGATCAGAAGTAAACCAAATCCATAGAAATGGGAATGAAAGGATGCTTCTTAATGAATCGCAGCGATGAATGTCCTCATAATATTATAAGTTTCATATCGACTCCATGATTTTCATAAATTGTTCAGAATTGAGACCAAATCCAAAACAATGTAATGGAGAGGCCTTGAATGTCATATATTAAATATAGAGTGATATATCAAAACTCAAATATAAGAGAAATAAAAAATGATTTAACTATGTTCCAAATTTCTTATCAAATTCTTCATTACCATAGTGGTTTCCCAAGAGTCCTTTAAATTATTTTATATAGGACAGGGTCTCATCAGCTGTTTCACATCGCAAGTTTCTTTGCCATGTATAACTTTCAAGCTACAAGATTCACCTTTGTTAATATGCGATTGAATGTTATACAATAGCTAAAAGACAATGGAAGAGAGGCATATATCAGAATTTATCATATCAGAGGATCTTAAGGCAAGGCTTCATTTAAGTTTCGTATTCTGATATAAGTGATGTGATAGCAATATTTCTATATGACCATATGCGATTTGAAACTATGATGGAATGATTGTAATATCAGAGAATAATCATATTAGAGATCGGAGTTGTTGATAAAAGGAAACGCTGATATTATTCTTGTAATAGAAGGAATGTGATATATGGTGTGGCTCATTGGTGGGACCAGCTTTGGATTTTATAAGAGATCAGAAATTGGAAGATTTGAGTTCAGTATGTAACATCGTTGATACGCTGATGTGCAATGAAGAACATACCCGAAATTTTTATTATATGTATTTAATTTCATATCGGATCTGGGACATTGGAACTTTTAAACATACACCCTAACCAAAATTGTGATTTATGAATGGATGCAATATCCTTTTAAAACTAAATTTAAATGTCGTATCGGGTCCAGGGGTTGTATAGACATCGCAACATTGGCAAAGTCATCTATTAGAAATTGGTGATTCGGGATATCATAGATATTTGGAGTATCCTTATTTGAGAACCTCTGATATGCAAACTGTGATATATGACGTGGCATTTTGTAGGGTCAACAACTTCATAAAGTATTCAATTAAAATGAAGCACTCATTTTCATTTCGTTTTTTAAACAGAAAGCCACTTTTAATAGTTATTAGAAATATTGGATTGGGGATAATTTTATTAGAGTTTTTGAATGATGAGAATTATGATATTAAAATGCTTTGATATGAATCTTATGATATTGTTTTAAAGGCCTATCATGGTTTTAATGAATGAAAGAAAAATTAAGGAATACTCAAATTTTGATGAAAAACAAATAATACTTCCCTGAACATGTTGCAGATTTGAAAAAAGGTTGGTTGCTTGGTTATCTCAGTTCTCCACAATTAATTCAATGAAGACCAATAAAAGAAACAAAAAAAAAAAAAAAATAACCTTTGAAAAAAGTAAAACTAACAACAGATGATGATGAACCTATAAACACATACCTGGAAGACTTTTGATTGTTGGTTTACCTCATGAATCTTCAAGTTCTCCCATATATTTCTCAAAATTTTCATACGTTCAAGATCATCTCCTGATTTAATCTAAAATGCTAAGTAATGAATTTTCAAATTGCATCCACCTCAAATTTACATCGGAGGACAAGAGTGGTGAATATGAGCTTCTTTTTATAAATACTTGTGAATCATAAATTGTCAAGTTGTAACAAATTATTGGAATTTCTTGATGTATGATCATTGTGATGATTTTTTGCAAAACAAGTCAATTAAGAGCTTCAAAAATATGTATGATCTGATTATTTAAGAGCTTTTAAAATGTTCTAAGTCACTTTGCTAAAGAAACTTGGATTCATTACTTGCTTATTAAAATTTGCATAATGAAATAAATGCAAACATAAAAGGAATCTAGATCTGAATTAATCTATTTCTATTTCTAACTTAATGAAGGAAACATGACTAGGCATAGTCATACTTGCAATGTAACCATGCAAGCATTTTTTTTCTTACGTGTATGTACATTTCAAACATTAGTAATAAGAATACAAATATAATTAAACCAAGAAAACTAAATATGAAAGAAAAATATACATTTATTGCTAACATATTTACAAAAAGCAGCTTGTTTACAATTACCTTCTCTTGAAATGTCCTTTCCAGTTGAATTTCAATTGGATCATAGAAATATGGATGAACTTCCATTAATGATTGAGAGAGGTTTAAAAGGGAAGATGACATGCCGGATTATGGAAATGATATCTTAGATACAATGGCCTGCATAAATTTGTTAGTGTTATGTGGAAGTGTTAAATTATTAACAATCTTTCGTGTAGGAAAATTCTCCAAATATTTTTCAAATGGGTCAATGAAAAATGGATGGAAATCTATTAGATACAATGTAATATTATTAATTGAATGAGATTGTTGGTCATATTGTGAAAATGCACCCTCTTCTTGGCACTGCTTTGAGAATAAAGAAACAATTGATAAGACATGAACATCAACTGGAATTGGGAAGATTAATATCTTTTTATGTTCACGATCATAATTTGAAGCTTCATTTTCCCATTTAGTCAATGCATAAATTGAGTGTTCAATACTAAGTTTCTCAATATGCCAACACAAAGTATCTAAAAATCGAAAAATGAAAACAAAAAAGAAATCCGAAGTTAAACAAAATAAATGAAAGAATAATAACCAAATCAAATTGTAGTTTACACTAGTGTTACAATTATTATCTTAGCCAAATTGGGATTTTTTTGAAACAATTTCCCTTTCACAGGAATTGGCCAGAATAATGGGACTCAAAGGATTATTAATACCAACCTATGAATTAGAAAGATAATTATGACTAAGAATAGGAATGGGAGCTTGATTGTTATATAAATAATAGATTGGAATGGTTTCTTGAATGTTGAAATCATGAATATGATTAATTGTTTGAAAATGATAACTATTTGAAACAACTTTTGAGTTAGAGTGTTCTTCATTTTCACATGTGATTCGAATTTGATTATGAGGATTTAATTGAGAAGAATACAAATGAATATCCTCAATGTCAAAGCAACTATCATAAATAGCCTTGCGACATTAATTAGAATTCCCTTCGTTCTCTTCCGATGTATCAAAATAAGAAGAAATATGGAGCACATGTTCATAATGACAGAAGAATGATCGATGATTGATTATCTACCTTTATAAAAACTAATTTCCAATTCATTTAGATCAGCCTCTTTGTTTTCTGAAATAACTTTAAAGTGAAGAGAGGATAAATTTCTATCAGCAAAAACATCAGGATAAAGGGAGAAATGTGAATTAGAAGAAATAAATCTGAAATATTATATGTTTGCAGATTCAAGTATATCTTCTTCATTGCAAATTTCAGATTTATGATCATTCACTTCTCTATTAATTCTTTTTTGAAGAACATTGTTTGGATTCCCTAAATTTTCCTTTTGATCAACATAATCAAATTAAAAAATTTGTACGACATATTGCATATTATTGGAAACTTTAATTGTTGTTTGTACTTGCTGATTTACACTTTGATTTTCTGAATTTACTTCACAATAATTTTCAGATTTCAAGGCAACCTTTTCTCCAATATTTCTACTGGTATCTTCTTACGGTTGATTAGTGAAATTTTTCAAGCTTTGCGATATTGGTTCATTAACATGATTATTGTTAATACCCTAAGAGGTGTGTACTAAATTAAAAAATTTATCATACATGGCTGATGTCACTTTATCCTAATTAGTATGCACCTCTATGCTGGAATTCTCAATTATGTTAATAGAATTTGAAGGGGATTGATCAAAGCTTGTAATAATTACACATGGATTGTGAATCGGAGGAAGATAGTAAATATATTCAAACAAATCTAATAATTCATCTTCTAAAGGTTTATTCTCAATTTTAAATTTCAAACAATTTAAACAAAATCAAATGGAAAAATCAATAAAAGATTCATTTTCGAACCTTCGTAAATCTTCAAAATCGTCACATACTTGTTCGTAGTCATGGAGGTCAAACTTAAAAAGGAACATTGTAATAAATTGATCCCAGGTGTGAATTGGGGCAACTAGAAGCGATTGACACCATCTTCTGGCTTTTGCCAAGAATGTAAGAGTAAAATTTCTGCATAAAGTACCTTCATCAATATTATTAAAAGTAGTATTTGAAAATTTTTGAATGAATTGTAAAGCATTATTAAATGTAGAAATATTCCTCTTGTCGTTAAAATTTACCTCAAATAACAGTCTTACCACTTCTGGTGGAGTATTGACAGATGCATGTCCAGAAACAAAACTCCAAATTGGAAGTTTGAGAGGAGCCATTGTAATAAAAATAAAATTTTAGAATATAAAGATTGCAATAGATGACAAGTTTCACGCCCTCCTTCTAGTGCCAAAAATGTTGAAGCCTCAAAATTCTTTGCCTACAACAATATAAGGGAGACAACTTAGTCTGGACCTTAAATCAGTTCATTTTCCATTGAGATGAAGGTGCCAACTAGTTTAACTACATCCAGTTTCCTTCTCTCTATCTCTAATGGCTTAAAATCTGACTTTCATTTACCAGTAGAGAAGAGACGTTAGATTAGCCATCTTGTTGATTAGGCAAGAAATTGATCCTTAAATTGATCTGGGGCTTAGCCAAGCCACAACTAAAGTTTTCCTCTTTGAGAAGAGGAATTCTAAGAATATAGAATTAAATATAAATGCAAAATTATCCTAAAATACAAGAAAAGGGAAAAATATCCTAATCCTATCTCAATTAGGCAAATAGATCTAACCCAACTGAGAACGAGATATTTAAATGATTGGGATTTAAATAGTTCAATTAACAAACATTATGAATACCAAAACACATTCTATTCAGAGACCTCTTAACTGAGATAATAAATCGACAACATTTAGGAAGTAGTTCACAAAATGATATTGATTGTTAAATCAATAATTCGAATGATTAAACAATAATATAAGAAAGTAGTTCACATGATATTACTATTTGTTAAGAAAAATATAAAATAATGATTTCTGAATAAGTAGTTACTTAGAAATCAGAATTCAACACATAAGGATAAAGATAAACAAAAAATAATTACAATAAATCACTCACATAAACAATAGTGCAAAAATTAGATTTAAAATCACAAGTTTTTGATATTATAAAATGAAACTAGTATTAAAACAATAGTATTTTAAATACCAATTTATTGAAACCATTTCTCTGGCTCTGATCTCCAACAGCCCTTTACAATGCTTGAACTTCTATCTTTAAAACTAGAGATCCAATAGTGCAAGCTCTGTTCTCCATACATAATTCATAATGTAAAAGAAAAATCCTCAACAATCCCCAGATTTGAGATTTTCTTTCCTCCCACCTACAACTCTAAATCCTCATTACAATAATGCTTTTAATAATTCTAGAATTGCAGAGAAGAGATGCTCCTAATACATTCTACAATTTCTTATTTATAATATTTACAAAAAGAATTTTCAATCAAAAAGTTGTTGAATAATAGTTTTGCTCAATCATTTTCCATTGGCCCCAGAATATTATTCTTCTATTTCTAGATCATTCTCATTGATTAAGATTTTCTTCTTCTCATCTCTTTGTTGAAAATAATACTGAGAGGGGGGGGGGGGGGGGGTGTGAATTAGTATTAGCAAATTTCTCACTTTTTCATTTCCATAATCAGATTCATATGCGCTACTTCAGTTAAGGGAACCTGCGTGTACACTCAACTGTGTTTAGTACCACTAGCGTATATCCAATAAACTTATAATTTAGTTAATCCATTATATGTTGATCTTTAATCAGTGCATCAAAACTTCATTAATCATATAAACAGTAAATAGGTGCAGTAAAACAGAACAGATCATCACACATAATAAACACACATGAACACCATGATATAAGGTAGAAACCCAATGTGGGACAAAAACCACCTACTGTCGTCTTCCTTTAATATAAGAAAAACCTATTTACAATCTTGTACTAGTGCAGACTCATACCAATACGCAGGCACCCACCTGCATAAGGCTACAACCTTCTCTAATTCTCCAGCTACTACTGGAAGGGAGCTACAACCCCCTGGCTCTTGTACTAGCCAATATGATTACTAGTACGTAGGCGCTAGCCTATAGAAGGTTACAACCTTCTCTCATTTTCCAGTTGCTACAGGAAGGGAGCTCCAACCCCCTAGCTCTTGTACTGGCTGATATGTTTACCAGTATGTAGGCGCCGGCCTACAGAAAGCTCCAAGCTTCACTCTTCCTCCAGGGACCACATTTCATAAATTTTCATACTGGATACTCCTGAAGCACAAAACCATAATCTGAAGGCCACGTTTCATCCAATTTTCATACTAGACCCATCAACAACATTAAAGCACAAAATGAATCACCACTGCAATACGCCCATCAACTACACCTGCATCATCAATCTCTAAATCACCCAACATTGAAACACTAAAATCCTGTCAACAAAACACAGTCACCAGAACACAAAGCAGACCACAGAATTCTGTAACAACAACCAGATCCAACTGAAACTTCAAATATCATACTTCATACTGTATACATGCTTTTACCAAAGAGAACCTGTGTACAGTGTTAGTGCCTAGATTTACCTCAGGCTCAAAAGGTAGGATCCAGGGCCAACATCAAACCACACTCAGCTTGGTAGCTAGCCTTACCAGGTCAGGAGAGGGCTCTCTCCAGGTCAATCTCAGCAAATAATGATCGACGAGGGCTTGAAATGACTGAAATATCTTTTGATCTTAGGGTAGGTATGAGTGCAATAGGGATTGATTTGATAAAATGATGATTTTGTTGGCTCGGAGGGAAAGGCACATTTTGGGGTGTGGGGATTGAGGCTCAGTTCTGCAGAGATCTCAATGGGGCAAGGTATGTAGTTGTTTTGGCACTGAAATTTTAGTGAGATGGAAGGAATATATAGGTGAGGTGTTGGAGAGGGAAAGAGTAATCATGAATCATCCCCAAACAACTGAAAACATCAAATAACTAAAGCAAACTTCAATTAGAGCACTGCACTTTCAATGAATTCTACTTACACTCTTGTTTGTTTAGTTCAAAAGAAATAAGATAGATAATGGCATGCAATCACATAAACAAATTCACAATTACAAAGAGAAGCATTGTACCAAGACAAATTGCCACATGAATCCCAAAGAGTGCTGCAAATCCTGGTCTCAATTCCTTAGCCAAAATGAAAATATGAGTGTACAATGAAGTTCAATGCTTTCTCAAGAGTCCAACCTTCTACCAAAATCCAACCCCTACACTATGAAATTCATAAAATATATACATTTTCTCATCCTTGTACTAAGGGATTGAGCTCAACCATTTTCTTCAAAATAGAATTAGTTATATTAAACTTGGGCCGAATTTCTGAAAATAGGTGTTGAAAATGAACTCGTATCTCCTAAAACATAGCACCTGTTACAAAACTGAAAGAGTTTTTTGTAGATAAGGTCATTTTGGAGAAAAACATCTCTCAAATTTGGGAAATTCATTTCCAGTAGCTCGTAATCTGTTCCACAAAATCATCTCTAAAACAGAAAATCATTAAAAATTTAAATCTGTGAAAATGAGCTGTAAATATCTAGTCACATATCCCAATCCATGACACCTATGAATAAAATGAAAGAGTTTTTTGGTACATGTCTTATGCTTAACAAAAACCTCCTTGGGTTTTGCAAAATTATTTTCCATCTGTTGTAAAATGGCCCCGCACTAAAATGACTAAAACAGTAAAAAATATGAAAAATTTGCTTTGTTTTAATGTAGGCTCCAAATATCACTATATATCTCCCACATAGTAGCAACTATGCATAAATTGAAGGAGGTTTCTGTTATTTAGTATGTGATGAACAAAAACCGCTTTCACTTTTGAAAAATTCCTTACCATTATTTCAGAAACTGATTTTGTACTAAACTTGTCATTGTGTGTAGCAACTGACCTCAAAACATGCATAACCAAGAATCACTCATTCATTTATTCTAATCCAAGAACCGGTTGCGGGAGTGTGATATACTGTTGGAAATATTTTTTCGATCTTGTTCTTATGGACACACTTGTGACATGTTTTGTGTTGAACATCATGTGCAAAACATCTAAAAAAACCATACATAGTAAGAGCTCATGTTGAACCCTGGTAACAGGCTGCGAAGACTGGAACTAACATACAGATCTGCAAATATTTATTCATAAATTTGTAGCTATTCCAAACATCAGTCATACCTGGATCATATCACTTATACAATAAAACATGTGTTAATAATTCAGATCTAGTCTATCCATGATCAAACTACATAATGATAATACATTCCTAGCCTTATGATCCCGATCCATCATCCATCATCAACCACATAGGTGCATCCTTGGTTCAGATCAAGCAAAGCATCACAAACCCATAACCATCATACTAGACCTCACACTTCATCAGATATTCATCACTTGCACACTTGCACTTTGGCCTAATGATCTTCTTCTCCTTATATAGGTTTAGGCCTCTCTCAACACCATGGTCCAAAACCACGTAGGACCAATACCTTGGACCCAATATCTGAAGTCAATATCTCGGAACAAATACCATGGACCAATATTGAAATACCATGGACCAAATACCACGGACCAAAACTTATTTTTCCAACATGTACGTGCCTTTACTTCTGTGAAAATGCGTGTGTATGACATATGCGCCTTTTGTTCTGCTAACCCACGTGTATATGCGCCTTTGTCACAGTGAACCTGCCTATACCTCTTTTTGATCATTAGTTCTTTGCTATTGACTTGCTGCACTATGATCTGTCATCTGAGTGAGTTGCCATCAAGTACAACACTTGTATCATACCTGTATCATAATGCCAACAATCTCCCCCTTTGGACATGATGGCAACAACCACACCAAGTCACTCTCCCCCTTTGAAATAAGGGCAAAGGGCGAACCATGATAATCTCTGCCTTTGATACTCATTATGCTATCCATACTCCCCCTGAATACATGCTGAAATCTCTGATTGAGCTCTCCCTTTGTACATGTTGAGATGTACCAATCCATCCATGCTCCCCCTAAGCAGATGCAGAGTCTGCAACATGACTCTACAACTCAACTAAGTGAGTGTGACCTTCCTATCAACAATGACTCATACATACATCAATCTCCCAACCATGTGGGGATACACCATTTTTTACTCATCCACCCAACAAAGTGGGGATATACCAAATGTTTATACATGACTGAAGTAGACATTATTACATCATCCTCCCATGCATAGTGAGGGTGCAAATTAGGTCTTTGCATGACCCGTACATCAAATGATATACATGACTTTTACAACAAAGACCAACAATCTAAACGAGACCATGATAGTCATCAGCAACTATCATACACCATATAGATCTACACCGTAAGCATCTGTCAACATCATCCAGACTTGCAATACCATTCTCTTGACCAACAATAAGTAGCAAGATGTATCATTTAGCCACATAAGCATCATTACTAAAGACTTCTAACCATAATGCCAACAATGCATTATTCGAAGCATATGCTCCCCCTGAACCTGTTCCATCTGTTCACTATCAGATCTGATCATGCATATATTAGCAAGAAGTATCAAGGCATCATCATCAATCAGATATACATCAAGCACTTCTAAATAACAACACATTTCCACACATCATTAGTAGATTGTAACCATAATCAAACAGAGCAAATAATCGACTGAACCATATCAGACCCTTTTTCTTAAGTCTGTCCCATTTCTTTTCCTCAAACCAACATATACGCGACTGTGCAGCTTCAAACTCACATTTACATGTGTCTTGTATTTATGAAAATTGCATATAAGATTTATAACACTGAGGTTCCATACTTTCAGCTCCCTCTGAGTCTGTCATGTCCATATACTCTGCTATGCCACATCTTTCTGACTGTACTTCTTTTTTCTTCCATATCTTCAACTGTGATGATGTTTTCTCCTTTTGGTATGGTGCCAAAAATCTTCTCCTGCATTCCTTTGCTATGTGTCCAAGCTTGTTACATGCATAACATCTTACATATTTCATATTCTTTATGTAGTAGTCAACAGCTTTGTGACCAAACATATTGCAAGAAAAACAATACCCCTTAAAGTACCTGGAATGTGATGCTCTTTCTGTGTGACAGTTTTGAACCATTCTACTTCTGCATCTTGCTACAACATGTCCAAGATTATGACATACATAACATTCAACATTATTTATTGGAGGAAATAATTGTTTATCACTTCCACAGTTAGGAGAAAAAAAAATTGAAGACTTTCTTTCCTTGGTTGTTGATGGGGTTTACCTCTCATCTCCTTGTTGAACAATTCAGATTTTGCACTAGAGTTCCTTGCCTCACCTTGTGAGCTAGATTCACCTTCAATAGATTCATAGAAACCAAAACCAGTTTTGATAGCAGGCAACCTTTGACTACTAATAATATCATCCAAAATCTTAGTACTATCTTGAAATCGTAATAGTTTATCTTTTTCTTCTAATTTACCTTTCAAGATATTTACCTCAACCTGATGTTGTTCTTCCTTCTCCAGATATTGCATCTTCAATATTTCTTCAGACTTTCTTCCTTCTTCCACTTGTTGCCTTAGTTTGAGAATCTCATTTTCTTGTTCTTCATTTAGCTCCTGCAGCATTTGTCGTACTCTGAAGACACACTCCAACTGAGCTTTTAAGATGATAACTTCTTCTTTGAGGGCACTCTCCCTTTTGTTAAATAGATCTTGTTGATCTATGATTTTATCTGATGCTTCATTTGCTTGTTCATATTCAATCTGAGGTGATTCAGAATCTGAATACTTGCTTCCACTTAAGGGCAGGCTGTCACTATTCCTTTGGGCTGTCTTCTTCTTCTGACGCGCTTTATTTCCCATTGTTCTACGGATCTCCTTCAAGCGATCAATCTTCTACGAAAGGACCTGCTCTGATTCCAATTGTTGGAAATAATACTAAGGGTGGGGTGAATCAATATTAGAAAATCGCTAACTTTTTCATTTCCATAATCAGATTCATATATTCTACTTCAGTTAAGGGAACCTGCGTGTACATGCAACTGTGTTTAATGCAACTAGCATATATCTAGTAAGATTATGATTCAGTTAATCCATTATATGTTGATATTTAATTAGTGCATTAGAACTTCATTAATCATATAAATAGTAAACAGGTGCAGTAAAATAGAACAGATCATCACACATAAGAAACACACATGAACACCATGATATAAGGTGGAAATCCAATGCGGGACAAAAACCACCTATTTTTGTCTTCCTTTAATATAATAAAAAGTTGCTTAAAATCTTGTACTGGTGCAAACTCATACCAATATGCATGCACCCACCTACAGAAGGCTACAACCTTCTCTCATTCTCCAGTTACTACTGGAAGGAAGCTACAACCCCCTGGCTCTTGTACCAGCCAATATGATTACTAGTACGTAGGTGCTAGCCTATAGAAGGCTACAACCCTCTCTCATTTTCCAGCTGCTACTGGAAGGGAGCTCCAACCCCCTGGCTCTTGTACTGGCCGATATGTTTACCAGTATGTAGGCGCCATCCTACAAAAGGCTCCAACCTTCGCTCTTCCTCCAGGGACCAAGTTTCATAAATTTTCATACTGGATACTCGTGAAGCACAACACCATAATCTGAAGGCCACGTTTCATCCAATTTTCATACTGGACCCATCAACAACATTGAAGCACAAAATTAATCACCAATGCAATACATCCATCAACTACACCTGCATCATCAATTTCTGAATCACCCAAAACTGAAGCACTAAAATCCTATCAACAAAACACAGTCTCCAGAACATAGAGAAGACCACAGAATTCTGCAACAACAACCAGATCCAACTGCAACTTCAGATATCATACTTCATACTGTATACGCTACTTTGATGAGCCAAGCCAGCGTGTATACATGCTTTTACCAAAGCGAACCCGTGTACAGATCTGCAAATATTTATTCATAACTTTGCAGCTATTCCAAACATCAGTCATACCCAGATCATATCATTTATACAATAAAACATGCATCAATAATTCAGATCTACTCTATCCATGATAAAATTACATAATGATAATACATTCCTAGCCTTATGATCCTGATCCGTCACCCATCATCAACTGCATAGGTGCATCCTTGGTTCAGATCAAGCAAAGCATCACAACCCCATAACCAACATACTAGACCTCACACTTCATCAGATATTCATCACTTGCACACTCACACTTTAGCCTAATGATCTTCTTCTCCTTATATAGGTTTAGGCCTCTCTCAATACCATGGTCCAAAACCACGTAGGACCAATACCTTGGACCCAATACCTGGGGTCAATATCTCAGACCAAATACCATGGACCAATACCAAAATACCATGGACCAAATACCACGAACCAAAACTTAGTTTTCCAACATGTACGCACCTTTACTTCTATGAAAGTGTGTGTGTACGACATATGCACCTTTTGTTCTGCTAACTCGCGTGTATACGTGCCTTTGTCATGGTGAACCTGCGTATACCTCTTTCTGATCATTAATTCTTTGCTATTGGCCTGTTGCACTATGATCTGTCATCTGAGTGAGTTTCCATCAAGTACAACACTTGTATCATACCTGTATCATAATTCCAACACTCTTCAACTATTTTCCTGCAAAACAAATAAAAAATAAATTAAAATGCAAAAATAAAATCAAAATACCAAAAAGGGAATTTAAAACATATACAATAAAAAATTAATTAAATAAAAAATTTAAAAAGAAATCATAGTTTTCTATTGATGCCTGTGAGGATTTAATTGGTTAGTGATAATGTAGATAACTAGATTTTCACTCAATAAAGGTTGTGGGCAAATGAGAATGTAGGAAATAAAACTCAGAAAATTGATTTTGTTGAAAAATTAGGAGCTCGATCTTCTGTTGAATTTCCGACCCATTAAATTATCAAATTTGTTTTTGCAAACACTTCAGAAATAATCTCCATGATTGTATCTATCCAATGAACCATCCTCAGCCTCATTTGGGAAAATAAAACTCAATTTATAAGCCTCCAAAATTAATGAGTCAAAGCTAGCATAATTCTAGAAATTCTGTTGTGTGGGCTAAAAATGAAAATTTTAAATTAAATTCTTATCCTAAATTAGATTTCAATATTTAATTAATTAATACTAATTAATTGCAATTACATTATTAATCTAAATTAATTACAAATTAATCATTAACATAATTTAATTAATTAAAAACAAAGTTTAATTATTAAATAAAATATTAATATATTATATTAATAGTATAATTATATTATATTAAAATTAAAATTTAATATTATAATTATAATATAAACTGATTAGAATAAAAATATAATGTAATAATATTAAAATAATAACCAAAATAAATATCAGGATACAACTCACCTCATATATTGATTGATACATATACGTGGGAGATGAAGGCTAATGGAGTTATAAGGGGAGGTGAGTTATGGAGGGATAAGGAGGGTGAGTGGAGAGTGAGGTGGAGGGATAAGGTGGAGGGTGAGGTGAAGATGACATGAGTGGGAGGATGGAGTGGGATTTATAAGGAGGTAAATTGAAAACCATATTAAATCAAAAAACCCCATTACATAATTTCAAATTGGTGATCGGAATTTTGGAGTTAAGAATCTTACAAAATGAACTAAACCACTTTGTAATTTTGAGATTTTGGGTTTGGAAAATTTTAAAAAGATAAGAAATTGGAGTAAATTACTGATATCTCGAAATGTGTTTTTAACCATTCTATAACTTGGTTGGGTCATTTTGTAGGATCGTTAGTGAAAAATGAAAAAATTAGTAAAAAATAACCAAGAGTTAATATTTACAATGAATGACTATTTAATTGTCAAATTGAAATATCATACATTTTATACATTTTTTTTAACCCTTGCGACAAAAAAATGATCAAACTTCAGAGAAGTGCTATTTTTGAACCGGTTAACCAAATGAGGTGAAACAAGTATCAATGGAAAGATAGTGAAAAGTCAAATTAAATGAAACAATCAAAATATAAATTCAATGAAAAAATGGCAAATTTGTAAGAGAATTAACTCAAATGAAAATCATAAAAGGATTTTGCAAAAAAATAATGGAAAGGGTCCCCATTATTTGAAATAATTGAGTAAAAAATGGGGCGTGTTGGGTTTTCCCTATAACACATACCTTCCAACAATCTGACTTGTACTTCTTCACAACTCCTTCATTCTCTCCATCCTTTTACTCTTGCATCTTGTCCTTTTCTCAAATTTCCCTTGGCCATCCCCCATCTCACCATTTTCGCACAAGGGGTTTAGACTATCATGGTGTTGAACTCCATATTCAAAATTCCCTTACCACATAGAAACATCTTAAATATATTGGAAAATGATTTAGTATATCTATTGTGTGGTACTTTTACAAAATTTATATCCATAGTGTTATAAGATATTATAGCTTCAATGGAAAAGTTTATGATATATCCTTCTGATATCCTCTCAAACTAGTAATCCCTAGCACAAGAAAATTTTGTTATGTTGGGTGTGGAGCCTAATTATCTTCCTAATTGTTCAAAGCTTTTTTTATTCAGCCACATTTGATCCCTATTCCTAATGGGGCAGTAATGTTTCACGTTTAACCACGTTAGAGGGGTCCAAGGGGGCGATGGCGACTTCTATGAGCCCCCCCTGGATGGGGTTTAGTGAAAGTGCCCCTGAAGCTAAAAAAAAATGAAAAATTGCCTTGTAAAATATTAGAATTTTGTAGTCAATCTAGGTCGTTCATTAGGAAAATGATCTGATAGTATAAGTTATGTTAATTTAAGGTTTTTTCCCTAGAAGGCAACCCATAGTTTATATGATGGAATTTTATTGTGGTTGTGTATTATTATTCTGAGCAAGAAAGATAGAGGAGATTGTGCAAGAGAGAAGAGGAAATTAGAGTGGATTTGTTGTAGGTTGTATCTCTTCATTTTGTTGGAAAAAAAGAAGAAGAGGAAGAACTGGTCGTTTCTCTGTGGACGTAGCCAAACTTAGGTGAACCAAGTATATATGTGTCTCTCTTGTTTTATGTGTTTATGTATTTGTGTTTCCACAATATTTTGTTTATTTCATTGCTTTGTTCATTAATTTATAATAACTGGTATCAGAGCCGAAGGTTTATTTGCCTGATAAACTGGTAGGAGGGAAGTGTTCCTGGTGCAAGTGGGAGAAATGGCAGAAGATGGTAGGTTTAGGGTCGATAAATTTAATGGCAAAAACTACCAGCTGTGCAAGATGAAAACGAAATATTATGTGTATAAAAAATATCTATACCTACCACTGATCGAAAAATCAAAGAATCTGATGAGTACGACGGATGCAAAATGGGATATTCTCAACAGAAAGGCACTAGGAACAATACAATTGTGTCTAGCAACGTTGGTGGCATTCAACATTTCAAATGAAATGAAAACATAAGGTTTAATGATATCATTGGCCAAACTATATGAAGAGCCATCAGCCTCAAATAAGGTATTTCTTATTAAGTGTCTATTTAATATGAAGATGTCAGAAGGTGAATTTTTTGCTAATTGTTTAAATGAATTTAACACGGTTACCAGTCAGTTAAGGCCTATAGGGGTAAATTTTGATGATGAAGTTAGGGTTTTGCTAATTTTTTTCTCATTGCCAAAAAGTTTGAATGGCTTGGTTATGGCTATTAGTGACTTTTTCTCTAAATCTAGTACTTTAAAGTTTCATGATATTATTGGTGCCTTCCTTAGCGAGGATATGCAACGAAAAATCTCTGATGAGACATTAGGTAATGCTTTCACTGCAGGGACTAGGTGAAAAAAAATGGAAAGAGGAAGGAGCCTAGGAAATCGCAGTAAGTCAAGAAAAGGCAGATCCAAATCAGATCAATGATAATGTGCTAGAAATATGGGAAGAAAGGAAAGAAAGACTATAAATATCGTAAGGGAAAAGAAGGAGATGAACAACACGAGAAAAATCATGAAGTGAATGTGATAGGTGATGTGTCGCAACATGCTTTCATTATTTCCGTATAGAATATTATTGATGCCTAGGTGGTAGATTCAAGGGCCTCATTCCATGCCACACCCGATAGGAAACATTTTTATGACTATGTTCAAGGGAATTTTGGACAGGTTCATCTGGGTGATGATAAACCCTGTAAAATCATTGGAATGGGTAAGGTCTCTATAAAGAAACATAATGGAAACTAGTGGTTATTAAAGGAAGAAAGGCATGTTCCAAATCTGAAGAAAAAAATAATTTCAACAGGGCAATTTGGAGGTGAAGGCTATGTAACTATGTTTATAGACAAAACCTAGAAGTACACTAAAGGATCCCTAGTAATAGCAAAAGGAGAAAAGGTGGGTACATTTTATTTATGCAATAGTATTTCTAACTTTTTTAGTGATTTAACCTCCATAGGAGCAGGTATGGAATTATGGCATCATAAGCTCAGGCATATGAGTGAGAAGGCGATGCAGATTCCTCACTCAAAAACTTTGTTGCCAGGTTTGAAGCATGTTGATTTGGATTTCAACAAAAATTGTTTTTATGGAAAATGGAAGAGAGTTAGGTTTTTTAGAGTTGAGAAGGAAAAAAAAGAGCAAAAAATCAGAGCTTGTGCATACATATGTATGGGGACCTGCTTAGGTATCATCTCTCAATGGCTATTGCTATTATGTTGCTTTTATTGATGATGCAACTAGGAAAACCTGGATTTATTGCATTTTAAATAAATATGATGTATTTGATACTTTCAAGAACTGTAAATATTTGGTTTAAAATTAGATAGGAAAGAAGTTGAAGTGTCTAATGTTGGGCACAGGATCCCCCAAGGGAAGTTTTGGGGCTTAGAGCCAGATTTTGGTCAAAAGTTGTAACCCCGATGTAAAGACTCCACATTTTTTGGACGTGGAGCACATACTTTGTAAAAGAGTTATAGGGTTGTCCGCCCTCAATTTTGTAATGTAATGTCAGCTGTAGAGATCTACCCATGTTCCACAAACCATGGGATTGTATAAATAGAGCAAGGCTCTAAGTAATCAATAGATCATGGAATAATAATGATAAGAATGAATAGTTGAGTCATATCTGAAGTGTAAAGTCTAGTTTTGGGTTGTAGAGTAGGAGAAATCTCTGCAGTTGAGTGTAGCTGGGTATCTGCCAACATCGCATTGGGGATATCAATGCAATAATTGATATACGATGTTAATGCGCAATCCTGTAAGGTTATAACCAACTGCACTTTCTTAATATTATTGTTTGTATTCTGTTGTGTTATCCAAACAACTCCTATGACAAACCAGAATTGTTCTAGATCTTCGGTCCCTCTTCCTTTAAAGTTCGGCACCTTCATTGCATTCGCAATGTTGAATGATGGAAATGGAGGTAGAGCTGGTGAAGGCATAGGTGTATGAGGTGGAGGTGGAGGTGGAGGTGGGGTGGATGGATGAGGTATCCTAGGAATACCCTGCATAATTAACTAAACTACACTTTGTGGCGTAGTCAATATTATCCCTTCGTCGTCGCTTGAAGGGGGTTCAATGGATGATATTATGGGCTAGATACTCCATTCCTTCCAAATAATCTCCCACTTCACTTAGCCCCAAACATCAAGGTAACTAGATAACCCTCTTTTCACACAACAGGATTTTAATCGAGGTCTTTAATGACTTCAAATAGTTACCTCGTGGTCCTTTAAAGATCCTTCAGTATAGATGATATTCATGTAGATCAAAAAATAATTCACAAAACTTCCCAATGTGCGATCAATGCAATGGTCCACAACCCGTCCGATATTTCTTTATGATGCTTCCAAATGTCGCACCAATTCAAGATTCCACACTATAGAGCTTTTGATCCTCCACATCCCTTAACTCTCGGCCAATTTAGACAAACACTCGTACAGTTATTTAGGTAAGAAATAGAAGAACGTGTCGATCTTGTATGTGTACAAAAATATCTGCAACCACTACTCCATGGATAATTTAGGGCTCCTATTCTCCTGAGTCGTGGATACATGAGATTTCTGATCAATCCACTTATCAAGCTCTCTCTTCGTAGGAAGCCATTTATTAGACATCTCTGATATAGATCCCAGTCCCAGAAATGAAACCATGTGTTAGCTTAAGGGGGCCTGACCCAGGTTCAAAGTTGTTCGCACCAACCATAAATAACCTAACTACTGGCCCTTTTGGAAACAACCTGCATAGGGCAGGCTACAGTCTCACCCGAAGTAGTATTAGGGGATGTTAGAACAAGGTTTCTACATCCAGGGACATGTGATAAGTGGCTCCTATGCTCTGGCAGTTTAGATATTCCTTCGCACAGATCAGTATCCTTCTAGGGCTCAGTACTATAATTCAGGTAAAATGCCTTCTAGACCTTCACGAAGTTGTACGATTAGTCTTTGCGGATCCTAAACAGACGAATTATCCACTTTCACACAACAATTAATAACCCTAGATCTGCCTTCACACAGATCTACCTAATTCCTTTGAAAACATAACAGAATTAACCCTTAACTTCGCGAACACATATAATTACTTTATTCATGCAGAAATAAGGTAGTTTTAGTAGCTTTGCACAACCTTTATTCATTATTCCATGGAAAACATATTATAAAATGACAGATCATAACATACGAAAAATCAACAATAATGCTGAGATTGCAAGATAACACTTCAAAATTAGTCTTTATTAATTCTCAATGTTTAGATTACAAACTCCTTCACCCTACGTTCTCAGCTGCAGGGGTCCACACACTCAGTTGTGGACTTACCAAGGCCTCCTGTGCACCCAGTTGCAAGAGCCTTCCCCTTTCACCTAAGTATAAGAAAAAGAGCCTTCCTGCCTTAGAAATTGCCCAAAACAGTCTCTATCTCGCTTTCACCACTATTCGTTACTTCTTAGACTCACTATGACTCAACTATATATATCTTTCTTCAATGCAATACCATGGCCCTTGGACCATGGGTGAGTCTCAAATCCAACCTATTTACTTACCCAAACAAGGGGCTAAACCCCTTTGACTCTATCTATCTGCGTGCTCCGAATCGACATTTCGCAGAGACCTTACATATTTTACAAAACTTATATAAAAGTTTGATTAACTAGCTGCAAAATGGATGTTAGGGACCCTATCCCAACATGGGAGGAGCCAAGGTGAAAATCCCTTTGCTCATACAATGAGGGGGTATATATATCCAAGGGGGATAATTGACCCTTGTGACTCTTCGACTTCCCTCATGATAGTTTGACTTCTTATGACTTTTAAACTAACATGACTCTTCGAATTCATATGTAGGTCTCTTCGACTTCCACTTTACATTACATTTATTACAACAAGTATGGCCCATACTAGTGATTTGGTAGAGACGACTCATGACACAACTCAACATGCCATTGCTAACATGTACTAGTTGACTATGGTGTCTGTATCAACCTGCTATGTTTTCGAGTAATGAGTGTGTTCTTGGTGTATCATATCTTCACCTTTGCATGCGAAAGTGTTTGGGGTCTTAGATGGTCTCAGTGTTCCCTTGATGGTGCATGTGTATGTGTCCTCGTCGCTTGTTGCTTGATGTGCTTCACGTGTTCATTCAAGAGCGAAAATTTCTTCTAGTATGAACTCCTTCTTCATCTCATTCGTTGGTGTGCCATGTTCTATCCATATACCTATTTTTGCAATCACTCATGACGAGACGACATCAAATCCAAAAATCTCCTAGTTTAACATAATGCATCGTTTTCTGTTTTGGTGTAGGTGACTGGGAGAGGGAAAAGGCACTGAGACTATGGGAGAACAGCACAGGCTGGGATGCGAGGCTCTGGAGAACAGTTGGGAAAAACTGTGTAGATTTCACTTGGAGATAGATTTTCACAATCCGAGATAGTAGTGACAGATGCGGGGAAAAACCCAACTAGGAGGTAGAATTTTGCAGTTTCTGGGAGGAAGGCCAGGCAGGGTGTCGAGGAGCTATTGGGCCAATCTGTGCAATTTTCCAAGGGAGTTCTCGGAAGGTCATCCATCTGGGATCTACGCAATATTTCTAGGGAAGACAGTGCAGGCAGCAGGAGGCACTGGGAAAAAAAATTGTGCATTTTTATAGAGGAGCACAAGGTCAAGTTGTGGGAGCTACTGGTCAAAACAACACAATCCTAAGAGACAGTCTGGGCCTATACGGTTCTACATAATTTCTGAGCTGGTTGTATAGTGGTGAAGAAGGGTTGGGCAAGGCAGCGCTATGCAGTTACTTAGCTGGTTGGAGAGTGGGGAAGAAGGGCTCGTAGGGCAGGAAACCTCTATGAAATTCCTAGGCTTGTTGCAAAGCAAGAAGTAACGGCAGGACAAGACATTTTTTTGCAATTCCTAAGTTGGTTGCAAAGTGGGGAAGAAGGGTTAGCAGTGTAGGACAGTTCTATGCAATTCCTAGTTTGATTGCAAAGTGGGAAGGAAAGGTAGGACAAGAAATTTCTGCACAATTCCTAAACTTAGTATAGCCCTTTGTCACAGCTCAAGCTCTTTCTTTAGTTAACCAATGGGAGGCTTGATGGGAGGTCCTGCGAGAAGTGTAGACTACATCAACTTCTGGGACAACTTATACACAGTTCTAGGAGTCATTTAGCTGGCTCATCTCCATAATTTCATAGTGCATGCTGCCTAGAGGAAAGCCTCAAGCTCTGCACAGTTCCGTACAACAGTGCAAGGTCACTGAGATCGGGGTCCGGTTGAAGGAGGGTTGTCTGATCGACATATTTTTAGGAAAAATGACCAAGTGTGAAAGCAAGTGTACTTATGTATACATGACATTGTGATCACACACTTAGCATGACTTGATGACAAGACACCTCAAACCAACAAGACAAGCAAGTGCTTAGTGGGACTGACTCAAAGTTTAAGAGCAACAAGTGCGAGACTTGAGATAGGTCTTTGAAGGATGACGAGACTTGCATGACAGTGTTTACAACTTTGTGTGTGAGTGTGACCGATGTTCAAAAAGCATAAGCAACTCATGCACCCAAAGGCAAACCTTCAAAATTGACAGAACCAACTCGCAAGCATGACATAGCAATCAACATGCCAAAGAAGATAGTTGGTAAAAGTAGTGAAAAGGAAGCAAGACACGTAGAGGAAATACATGGAATTATTTTATGCTTGCAAACATGCATGTTATCGAAGACATAATGATATGACAATGTCAAGTAGTCCTTCAAGCTTCATTAAGAGATATGCTTCAAAATAAATTCTTAACTTACCCTACTTACCCCACAGGGGCTTCACTCAATGAACCTCTAACATATCACATGCGTTCGTGGCATATTAAACAATACCCTTAATTTGACTAAATATTGGAAAATACCTCTAAAATTCACTTTATTTAACCCCCCACTAATACGAACCCAATATACCTTCCCAATTTAAAAACCCCTACTTTCAATAGATATTGTAGGTATCCATTTTTTCCTTAACATTTTTTATACCCCTTTATATTTTTTCGTTAACTTTAGGCTCCATTTTTTATACCTGCCAATATAAAAACTCTCTACCCCCTATATATCCCTCAATATATTATGTCATTTTCTCCTCAATAAATATTCCCTATTATGAACCCACGTGATATGGTATTTCTCACCCAGTGAAGCCCCCATGACTTACCCTCAAGATGATAATGCATCTAATGGCGTTTGCATGAGGTCTTGATCATAACTTGGTTTCTTGTTCCTTATCCTCAACTCCTTGAGAGTGATGCATCGTGTCACCTTTTCCTGTAGTCACTAAAAGATATATCAACGCAGTTTCAGTGGACATTAACTGTTTCTGAGATGATCTGCGTAGTTTTCCAAAGCAAGGTTGGGTTGCCTACTCTATGTAATTTCTGAGAGCAAGGATGTTTGCTTGCTCTACGTAGTTTTCCAGAGCAAGGCTAGGCTGCTCTATGCAATTTCTGGGAGTAAGGTTGCTAGGAAGTTAGGACAATATTGTGCAGTTTTGAGATGCAATACACCATTTCAGGATGGGGTCCTAGAACGACATGTCTATGTGATTTCTGAGTGTAGTGCAGCCTATTAAGTTGAGGGGCAATAATGTGAATTTTATTATTATAGGACACTGCTAGAGGATCGGGTCCTGGGAGCACACCTTTGTGCAGTTTCTAGAAGCAGGGTAGCCGGCCTGCTCTTCACATTTCTGGAGGGAAGTGCTAGTTGCCTCACTACTATGTACATTTCTGGAGAGCATTGTCAGATTCCTGCTTGATCTGCATGTTTCTAGAGAGTAGTGTTGGCTTCCTAACTGCTCTGCACATTTCTAGAGAGCAGTGCTGGCTGGCTAGCTGATGGACAACATTGTGCAGTTTCTGAAGACAGTGGGTTTTGGCTAGGGAAGGACACTGGAGGAAACCACTTCACAGTTTTTGATGCCAAAGGAGGTTTGGTTCTCTCTTCATTGCACATTCCCAAGAGGTAAGGGAAAAATATTGAGGGTTTGAGAAGCAAAGTGTGCAGTTTCGGAAAGCTAGGAGAGGCTAGGTTGCTTGGTAAACCAGCTAAGTGTGAGATCAGAAAAATTGATGCAAACATTGATAGAACTTGACTATGACTATGATCAGACATGAACACTTAGTGATACAACATAGATCATCCAGAACATAAAATACATACTCTTCTTGATGCAACAACCTTTGTGACAAGAGCACATGAAGTGAGTGTGAAACATTTATGTGTAATGAGAACAACCAATACGCACAAGATTTCCCCTTGAAGCATAACAACATTCCCTTTGCATGAAAAACAATAATCCTGATGCCAAAAGATGACACATACTGCATAAAGATGAGAACGTAAACAAATCTTCAGATCAAGGAGGGGGCTTGAGATCATCAGATTACCAACAAGTGACCAAGGAACGATCGATCATAGGATCCAAGGTAGGCTCTAAAATTTTCAATTAAGACAAAATTTTGGATAGTGGTTGTACCCACTACAACATTGGTGACACACTAGTAGGACTCCAGCTCTCTGTATGGGTCCTGTCTTGTGAAAAGCGAGTCTAACCTTTCCGGAAGTATTGTTTGATTCTTTGATCATCATGGCTTAAGCACTCGCTTGGGTGAAAGATATGGTCCCTACCATTCTCTTGATTGGTCAGAACACATTCCAAGCCAAGTCAACTAAGTTACTTCGATTTGGATGAGGGGTATATAGAGGCACAAGTAATATAAATGTTAGAGTCTTAGTTTCATCTCTGGTGTTGCTCCGCTGCTAGCAGGACTGGACAGTACCCCGACAGAGTCATGCAGGAACAGAAGCATCACTCTGCTACCAGTGAGCCTGGTCAGTAACTTGATAGAGTTACTTGCATCACCTATCTACATAGGAAGCCTTTCTGTTCTTTCACCTTATTCATTTTCCATTTTTTCATTTTTTTAAGAACTGTGCATGGGCATTTATTTATTCTCATGAGACGGAAGAGGGATACTGATTTATTGAAAGGAAAAGAGGTTGTCCCTTCAGAGGAGTATTTTATATATACCTCTAACATACTTGTTAAGGTTTTCCCCCTCACCTTACTCTACTTGACTGAGTTGACAAGGGTTAACCCACAAAAACCGATTAGATTAGGTGGTACTAGTTAAAGTGCAAGTGTTGTGTTTTCACCAAGACTCGCTCTAAACAAAAAGTATTTTCCATCAAGGTATCATCGACTGAAGATGACAAGCTCTTCAAAAAGAGAGAGGAAAATAGATAACCAAATTTTGATAGTTGTACAAGTCCTCATATATTTACCTCACTTGTCTCGAGAGTCAAACACGGTTTCATGTGAGGCTAACCTATGGGCACAAGCAAGCAAAGAAAACAAGAAAGCAAAGAGTAGAAGTAAGGAAAAATAAAAACAAGAAATCAAAGAAAGAAAGCAAGAAAACCAAATAAAGTAAGCAATCAAACACACCAAGTAATCAAGAAAACAAACATGCAAACCAGAAATAAAAGCAAAGCAAGAAAGCATATACTACTCCTACTCCTATGCTAAACAATGCATGGGCCTGCTCACGTAAAGTGATATTTCCAATGTAGCCACTGCAACATTGGCTGGGTCATGTTGGTGAAGGCATGGTAAACAAGAAATATATCCATGTAAACCACAAAACAAGAAAGATATAAAAGTGGTGACCAACACGCTCCGAGTTCAAAAATGTTCATAGAAAAGAAAAGAGTAAAAGCACAGGATAAGCATTTGGTAGACATATCATGGTGATGGGACACACTTCATGCAGAAAATAAACATGCACATTATTTGGACTGTGACAAATAATAAAACATGAGAAAGAAAGACAACTTTCATTTCATAAGCATTCTCATTGTGTATGATTCCTCCAATGTGTGGGCAATGTGATCATGTGGTTCAGGTGGAGGAAGCGAAATATGTGAACTAGAATGATTTTCAATGCACATAGGAGAGTGATGAGGAGCCTTTGGTGTTTCAACAATTTTTTGACTGGAAGTGAAAGTAACCTCAGGATAGCGAGAGCCTGGCATAACCATCAGTGTTGGTTGAAGTGCCTCGACCACTTGAGGGGTTTCCACTTCATTAGAGGGTATATTATCGGAGACTACTGGCTTGAAAAGATTAAAAATGAGTGAATCAACATCGTGATCAAATGAAGAAGTACAGAGATCATGACAACCATGATTAGAAAATTCAGGAAGTTCATCGACATCCTCAGGATCTGTTGAATCATGCAGAGGGGTTGATGAGAAACAAGGATGTTTTCCCTCTTTGTTTTCAGAAATGACATATGAACGATTGAATGGAATTTTAGATAAAGATGTGTCCAGTCCACAATGTAATGATAGGCTGACATCCGGCGTGTCCTTTGAATGATCGGAAGTAGAAAAATCCAGTGATATGTTTTCATAGGGAAAATCAGAAATGGCAAATCACAAGGGATGTCAGGATATAGCAAATCAGGCCTGGATAGAAGGAGTTCATCCTTCATCATGGGTTCTTCTTCAAATTCCCACACACACTCATGATGAATGATAGCACAGGTTGGCTACACAACACCAACCCCATCAACAACTTAATCCTCATGAACAACAAGTGTGGAGTCTGGAATGCGAGAACACAACACAATGCAATTTGGATGATCAATGGAACGTGGGTACAGAGGTTGAGGAAGCAAGTCCACATGAAAACCAACAGTCTCGCAAGCCAAATCTATGTGAATATTAAGAGTAGGTGGGGTGGGAGGATGTGACAGTTCAACAGATAGATGTGTACCTTCTCTTGCCTCGCACTGCAAGGCTAGAACTATTTTATGATATGAGGATGGACAATCACTTGTGACAACAACCATGTCCACCTTAGATTTAACAGCTCTAACACTGAGGAATGCTAGGATGGGTTTAAGTGATTTTAACACTTGTGGATTTTCATATATGTGAAGAATGTACTTAAATATTCCATCGAGAAATTCCCAATCAATTTCATCTTCAGGAAATCGAAATGCAAGATTACAAAAACGTGTGTGAAATTTCTCAATGGATTCATCATGTGCTTTCTATAATTCAAGAATTTTTTTATTAAGTGCTTTGTGGTCATAATGATATAAATCACGTGTCAACTCTCTAACCAAGTGATAGAGAGAGTGAATAGATTTTTTGGGCAATGTGACACACCATTGCAATGCATGCCGATGCAAACACTGTGCAGGCAACGTAATCCTCTTGGATTTCATGCCTTTCATAGAAGCCTATGAAATCAACTACATTCCTAAGCAAGGTTTCTCTACCTTCACCATCACATGTGCTACATGAAAATTCATTCAATATTTTCTCTAATACTTTAAAATCTTCTCCATAAGAAAGCCATGTGGAAGGATAAACTCTAACATAATTCATGGAAGATGTGTGAAGATTCAAAACATACTTGGAGGACTCATCTTTTCATCTGGTCATCCTTCCAGCGCCATAAATATTGATGGTGTTGATGTTGGACCCACCAACAGTAAGGGGATCTCCCCGGTATGAAGTCCCAACTAGAACTCACATCATTTGGTTTAGGACTCCCATCCGGTATGATGGCCCGGTTGCCATTATCTTAGAGATTTTCCTTAGTTCTTGACGTTCAGCACATTAGAGTGTTATACTTGTAACTTCAAGAAAGTGAGGTGAGTGTGTCTGGTGAATGCTTAATGTAACTCTATGTCTAGGTTATCTTACTATGAAAAGGGGGAAGTAAAGTGAGCCTCTTGATGAGAAGGAATAGTCCCAAACCAAGAAGAAACATGCACGAACAACAACAAGGGTTTGTCTAGCATCCAGTGGAATAGTCCACAGTGGATGCGGCAGTTGTGAAAACCAAAGTTCATGGGAAAACATGTACGCCGTCCAGCGGAATATTCTATATGGAGGTGACAGTCGTTAAAACCAAGAAAACACAAAGATGGTATGTCTAATGTCCAGTGGAGTAGTCAACACTTACGGGACAATAGTGATAAACAATACAACACATCTCCAGCAATATGTGTACTAAAATAAATGAAGTAGTTTAACTATCTATTGACAGTGCTGGACCCACCAACATGTCAAGGCATCTCCCTAGTAAGAAGACGCAACTATACCTTAGACTGTTTTTTGTAGCAATCCCAACAGTGGGTCATACGGTATCACCTTGACTATGGTTGTGCACATAGGCAAGTAAGATGTCCTTGTTGATAGCAAGGGTGTGACATATGCAACAAGTCAAGGAAGGTGCATGAGTGGTTCTAACACAAGGAGGGTGAGGTGAGTGCACCCCTTGGAAAACTTTGAAAGCACGATGTTAAGAAGAGAACATATGAGAAAATATGCATCACAAACTGGAAGGCAACTAAGTTAGCAATCCAAAGTGATGGTTAAACCAACAACACATTTCATTAAAATTCATACATACTTATATAGGAAAGCCATACATGCATAAGTAAGAAAATAGATACACATATCATTTAGAGTAAACAAGATAGCTAAAATACAACACGACGTATGCATGAAACGTCTTGGCTCTGTTATATTAAGAAGTGAAAGTTCAAGTCATACAATACAACCATGACCAACCACTAGTTCCGACAGTGGAATGTTATAGTCACTGTCACCTGCTGCTCCAAAGAGATATACTAGCTCTGCACAGTGGAGAAGCCAAGGCTCATTATAATACTCTCCAAGATTTCTCTAAGATACTCCTATTAGAAGCTTGGTTGACCAAAAGACTATATAATGAGTTGTGAGGTACTATATATAGCAAAGGGTGGGGTGACCCTTGACATTGCCCTTTGTCACTGTTCATATACCCTCATGACTCTTCAACTACTCTATGACTGTTACATCCAACTATCGACACTTGAACTTCCACTTGAAAAGACATTACATACAATCTGCACATGTACCCATGTGAGAAAAAATAGGCTTGAGAAAGCCATCCAATACATCACTATGATTCGGAAAACTGTGGGAAGACCAGCTCTTCAACATCCTCATGATGGTCGACAGTGGCAAACTGATGCCAAGCTTGGTAGTCCACGATGGTGTCTGTGTACTATGTGGTGACATCTTTCTGGAAACGAACTCTTGCCTCTATTGCATTCGAGTACACTACTCTATCTCCTCTGTCCAATGCATCTAATAAAATGGACATCATTAGCTTGAGCGTGGCCCAACCAGCGACATACTGATGCATGGTGTTTGCACTGATCACCAAGTCTATGCTTGTGGCTATGTGCATCAACTCATTAAAGTAGGAGTCAAGATCCAATCAAACTTGTACCTTTGTCTTTGCCTTAGTGAGTGTCCCAATAGATGGGATCGCATGTGCGCGCACAACAACATCCATACTCCTGAGTACCCATGCATGGGAAGCCTACAAACTAGTGATGAGCTGTGAGAGATCTTCATAGTTCCGGATCTTACTCCAGATGTGTGCCTTTAGCTCGACCGCTCTAGGCTTCATCTTGGGAAATTGTAATAGGGCTCCCTTGTATCTCATTGTCGATGTTTTCATGTAGTCAATAGTAGTATGCACGTTTGACTAGATACATGCTCTCCTAGCACATCTTTGCTGCCAACTGTTGAGATGGACAACTTCCTTATGCACAGTACGAAACTTGGCATACAAGACCCACATGATTATCTCAAGGGACGATACTTCAGCTAGTATTTCCTTCTTCAATCTTCACAGGCGGATGTTGTAACCAGTTCTCCTCCCTGTTTCTTTGTTTGTAACTCCTTAACCATTTGCTCATTCTCAGCTATCAAGAAGCGAACACTGGAGTTAGTGGCTCCGGCATATGATCTTGTAGCATCGCCCAATGTTTTTGGATGCTTGTGCACATCATACATGATCACTCATTCCTCAAATTGCATAAGACATGTGTGGTCATCTAAGGTAGACACTCTGCGTGATTGCACAACTCTATCCTACGACTTTTCGAATGATATGTTGTGCATATCTCCATCCAGATTGTCTCCAAGGATCTCAGTATCTCCTTGGTCACTTCGGACTTGCTTTGCTTCTGGATCTAATGAAGCTCATGGGTTGACCTCTTGGTGGTAAGGCATGAGTTTGATGTCTTGCTCTAACTCATGTTGCTCCATATCTGTATCCATCTACTCAAGTGCTTGTTCACTCTCTTGAGCGAAGTCCTATTCCTGCAACTGCTCACCCTATCTACTTGGTGCTAGCTATTTGGATGAGTCTACAATTTTTATGGGTGCATTTTTATCTTTCTGTACCTATTGCGCCCTTGATGTACTTGTTCTTGCTGCACTTCCTTCTCTTGTTTGCGCAACTCTTGTTCCTTCCAGAGTCACTCCAACAACTCATGCAACTCCTTCACTGTTTCCTCCATCCTCTGTTTTTCTCTCTGCCTTTGCACGTTCCTCCTGTTGCACTGTGGCCTCTTCACCTCTATTTCCAAAGCTACTTTATGTACAAGTGGGTCTTCTCTAAAGTTTTAGCTTTGTTCTACCTCTGTGCTATCGACAATCTTCCTCTTTCCTTTGTCGTGTGCTGGTATGTTTACCTTTGTTGTTGGTGCTCTCCTGGATGTTGCTTAACGCTGCTTCGCTAACCATTCCAAAGTGATTTCGATCGGTTCATTGGGCCTGGAGAAGCTATAACAATATCTCCATGGGTCTTCCTTCGCCCAAGGACATGCCCCGTGGATCTACTAAAACTATACTCTCGTGCAGTCATCTTTCACAATACAATGCCTATCATACAGATTGAAGATTCACATGTCGAAACGATATTTCTTGAGCTCATATGTTTTGACATCCGCATGCTTGAGGTTTTGTATCTCATACAAATTGATCCATAATGGATGAGTGGAACAAGGTGCCTTCTTCTTACATTGCAGTCTAGCTGATAGTTCTAGCAAAATGTGGTATGATACTTCTTGCATGACAAGCTTGTCCATGGAAAACTTTGGCAAAACATGCAAAGGCTTCTCTGCATTGTACATCCGTATGAATGTGTCGAACGGTGAGGCATACCAATCTTCTATATTGATTAGTGCCTACATTACTGCCTTCAACATGCAAGGTGGATCCTTCTCAAATATCACCTTATACATCAGGTTGAAAAAATGATCTAACAGTTGTGTGATAACTCCTTTGAAGTTGCATTCCGAAAACAGTTTACAATAAGCATTAAAAAAGGTTTCCTCCAATTTCCATTCCCACTTCATGCTCATGAACTCTTGATGGGCATAGATTGCATCCAAGATGTAAGCGGACATGTATATTTTTGCTTGGTGATCTTTGTGCAGTTTTCAAGCTCCTGTAACTAGTTCCTTCAACCTGTGAGCCAACATGTCAGACTCGTTGCATGCCTTTCCTTCACTGGCTAGTTGGTCCAACATGATCACCCAACTCTATGGGAAGGCCTCTGTGCTCTCTTGGCCATACAAGCGACATGAAAAGATGAACAAGTATCGATACGCCTTCCGCAGTATCTTCTTGTAAATATGGTTGGGTGTCATCCTGAATTTTGTTGGCTCCTTCAACCAGTGCTTCAATATATCCCTAGAGTTGGCATTGGTGCTAGGGAGGATGAAGGGTGTTTCCATGGTGATCACTGGCTTCAACAAATGATACATCTGCGGATAACATTGTTCCCTAAATGTAGCAATCTTCATCCCTCTAACACTGCTCAATGTCATCGTCTCGGGATTAGTGCACAAGATGATCAAATGTATCATGTTTGCGCATGGGAACACGAGATACCTGCATGCAATTTGGTATAAGCTAGACTTGTGAATGTTCACATAGACTTGATGGTCTTCGATATCTTCCCCAAATGTGCCTAAGAATGCATCATTGACCTCTTGCCATTTTCGCTTGATGTCTTTGTCTATGATGCTTGGTGTCTTCATAGATCGGAAAACTCGTAGATGCTCGCTCACATTTTTCTCTAGTTATGCTTCCATCAGTGTCCTTTGATCTTGAACTACTGAGATACATGAACACCTGCTATATCTGGAGACATGGCGACATGCATGGCAAGAAATCTGTCAATTAAAACCAAATAAAACTTGAGGGATGACATGGTACAGACCTAGGGACTAACTGGCAAGGATTGCACAATTTTCACTGGGATGTTGGGAGACTAGCCACCGTAACTACGCAAAACGTAGTCCGAAATTTTGGGAGGCTAGTTGGCTACTGGAATTGTGCAATGCGTAATCCAAACTTGTCTACTAGGTGTTGGGATTACATAATAAACAATTTCAGTTGGCAAGTGTTGTAGGCCCATGGACTACATTGCGCAATTTTCTGGACCAGTAGTCACTAACTCTCAGAATTGTGCAAGGCAAGACTGGAGGGAAATCATTGGCTAGAATTGCATATTTTCTGGCATCAAGGCATAGCCTTCCCACTCAGAATTCTGTAATGTTGTCTTAGTGAGGCAGAGTCCGAGCCCAGGCTCTCTAGACCCGCCGATGGGCAACTGGAAGCAAATGAAGATGTGAATGCATGGCGATACTCAATGTAAGAAGAGGTGAATGATCATGCACGCTAATAGTGAATGCAAGATTTAGAAAATAGAACAACATGCATGTGTGTGAGACGAGTCGCCGAATCGGCAGCCGTTCATGCAAAACAATGTCATGCATGCGACAACAGTGAGATGCTAACGAAAATTGAAACGGTTCTTATACAACCTAACATGCATGTAAATGATAGCAAGCATTCATAGAAGTTAAGAAGATAGCACTCATATAAGCCAAAACACAAAAATTTACAGAAATGTTGCAAAATACAAGTAAAGCGGACTTAACCATAAATATCTGAGTTGGATGTGTCGAAGACTCCTTGATGTGTTGTGGGATGTCAAAGCTCCAAGATCAATGTGAAGAATGAGCTGTAAAGCATCAAATAAATAATTTTGAGGCTCATGACGTGCATGCCACAAATCTAGGAAAAGGTGACACTTGAGAAAGGTTTCTAAAACGATCTTTGCATGTAACCTCCAGCTGCTAAAAATAGTTCCCGAAAATCTAGGGATGTTTTTTGCATGTTTATTTTTTCTATTTCAGGAAAAGGCATCCCATGCATGCAAGTCAAGTTTTCTCAATCCCGAGTAGAACTGGTCAACCTGAGGGCACATGCAATTACCTTCTTGACCGAGGGGAAATTTTGTGCAGTTTCTGGGAGGAAGTTGGGTTAGCTGTCCAGAAGGATTGCGCAATTTCTGGGAGGAGCAGCTAACTACTACCCAGAGTGCACAATTTTTGGGTTGAGCAGCACTGTTGGGCCAGATGGCGTAGTTTTTAGTGGGAAGGTTTCCTGACGGGATTGCATAGTTTTTTGGCCCAGCAGGCTACTAGTCAGATTTGCATAATTTATGGAGGGAAAACTAGTTCCCCTCCAAAATTGCGCAATTTGTTGAGGGAGCTTCTCAGCCAGTAGCTAGACCAATTCCGAAGTAGCAGCCTGCGAGGGGAGTGAAGCAAGATATAATGCATAGGCTGGCAATCTACTAGAAAACCACTGAATATCATGTACTTGACAGTGCAAGACATGTTGCTAAGAATGGTTGTAGCCGCTAAAACACTTGGAAACACATTGGTATAACTTCAACTATCTAAATGGATCTTTTTCATGAAAAGAAAATCTAACACCTCTGGAAGTATTGTTTAGTTCTCCGTTCATCTTGGTTTCTACACTTTCTTGATTGTAGGATGTAGCATCTGCCAAGCTCTTGGTCGATCGACACACATTCCAAGCCAAGTCAACACAATTGTCTCAATTAGGGATGAGGGGTATTTTGGTGCACAAGTAGTATAGTCGTCAGAGTTTTAGTTTCATCTCTAGTGGTTCTCCGCTGCCAGTGGACCTAGACAGTACCCCGAGAGAGTCACGCAGGAATACACCCATCGCTCCGCTGCCAGTGAGCCTAGTCAGTACCCCAGCGGAGTTACTTGCATCCCCTCTCCACGCAAGAATCCTTCCTCTTCTTTCACGTGAAACACATAATTGAAAGCCATTGATAAAATTTTATTAATAATTGAATAGATTATGTTTACATTTTGTGAGAGGCCCTCGCTATATACTGCTTTAGGTGCCTCTTGGTGAACGGGCATGATATTTGATCATTCCCTTTTCCTAATAAACTATAATTAACTAATATTTTATATAACATTGCCTTCCTCTCAAAAGAATTCTTTGTCCTCAAAGAATATGTAACGACAGATGTTGCTAACGAAATGCTTCAGTCTCCCAAGAAGCTTCCTCTTTTGGTAAGTCCTTCCACTTGATCAAGTATTCCTTGATTGCACGAGATCAAAGCTTCCTTTCTCTGGTAGATAAGATACCTTCTGGTTCTAAAATGACCCTTCCTTCATCATTTAGGGATGGAATGGTTTTTTGTGTTGACTGATGGTTGCCTAGTCCTCTTTTAAGGTAGGAGACATGAAAGACGTTGTGAACACAACTTTTCTCTGGAAGGCTTAAACTATATGCAACTTGGCTGATCTTTTTATTAATCTGATATGCTCCATAGAACTTCGGTGCCAAATTATTTTTTCCATTTTGTTTCAAGGACAACTGTTTGTATGGCTGGAGCTTGAAAAATACCCATTCTCCAAATTCAAATTCTTTTTCAGTTCTGTTTCGTTCTGCTTGTTGCTTCATACGGTTCCTTGCATTATTCAAGTTTTCTTTTAGGGTTTGGACGACTTTTTGGGTTTCTTCTAGTTGGTTTTTAACAACAGGTAGATTTTTCTAGATGGTAGCTAGATCCTTCCTTTTTGGTGGTTCATATCCATACAAAGCTTGGAATGGAGTGATTTTTGCTAGCGTATGATAAGTAGAATTATACCACCACTCAGTGAGATGCAACCATTGAGCCCACTTATTTTGTTTTTTTGTAGCCTAACAACGTAGGTAGGCTTCCAAACATTTACTGACAACCTCTGTTTGTCCATCTGTTTGAGGATGATAAGTGAAACTCATATTTAGGTAGGTTCCTACGTGGTTGAACAATTCCTTCTAGAAATTACCCTTAAATTTTGCATCTCTATCAATCACAATGACTTTCAGAAAACTTTGTAATTTATATATATTTTTGCAAAATATTTTAGTGATTTGTTTAGCTGAGTTTGGTTTCTTTAATTCCATAAAGTGAGCATATTTGGTGAGTCTATAGACCACTATGAAAATTTTGTCCTCGCCTTCAGATGCGGGTAATCCCTTAATAAAGTCCATTGATATTTCTTCCCATTTCTGATTAGGAATGTTTAAAGGGTGAAGTAATCCAGGTGTCATAATATTTTCACTTTTATTTCTTTGACATGTGTCACATTCTGCTACATACTTCTAAATATTGCAACTCATCCCCTTACAAAAGAATGATTGACGTGCATTGTAGTAAGTTTTAAAAAATCCTACATGTACGATTGATAGTGAAACATGTGACTCCTTGAGTATCTTGGATTTAAACTTGGAGTTTTCATTCAGATAGATTCTTCCTCTGTACCATAGAATATCATTCTTCCATTCAAATTTTGAGTTGTCTGGAATTTTATTGATTATTGTAGTTATTTTTCAATCCTTGGCATACTCACTTTGAATCTCATTAAGCCATTTAAGAACAACAATCAAGACTACAAGTAGTGTTGGTTCTTGATCTTTCCTAGACAGGGCATCTAATACTACATTGTCTTTTCCCCTTTTATTTAGTATCTCCATGTCAAAGGTGGCAATTTTTTCAATCCATTTTTGTTGTTCTTCAGAAAGCGTTTTTTGTTGAAGGAGGTGCAGGAGACTGTTATGGTCTGTTTGAATGGATAACTTACTTCCTAAAAGATATTGTCTCCACTTAGCCATTGCGTGAATAATAGAAATAATTTCCTTGTTATAAGTGGACTTTAGACGTTCTCTTTTTTTGAGCTTCCTTCCTTCAAAAGCTATTGGATTCCCTTCTTGCATTAATACTATGCCTATACTAAATCCAGAAACATCACACTAGATGATAAATGGTTTAGAGAAATCTCGAGTTGCCAATACCGGGGCATTAGACATAACTTCCTTCAGTTTTTCAAAACACCTTCCTACTTCCTCATCCCATTGAAATGAATTCTTCTTTAAAAGGTTTGTTAGAGGTGCAGTTATATGTGCATAGTTTTTAATAAATATTCAGTAATATCTAGTCAATCCTAAGAACTCTCATAGCTTGGATACATTAATTGGTTGGGTCCATTCCTTTATAGCTTTGATTTTATTAGAGTCCACTTTTACGCCTTCATGGGATATAATGTGTCTGAGGTATTCTACTTCTTCCTTTCGAAAGATGCATTTGGATTTTTATTTGTAGAATTGATGCTCTTTCAGTAGTGTAAGAACTTTATCCAGATGTTGTAAGTGCTCCTTCCAAGTTTTACTGTAAATTAAAATGTCGTCAAAGAATACTAATACAAATTTCCTAAGATATGGCTGAAATAATTCATTCATAGTGGCTTGGAATGTTGCTGGCACATTGGTTAACCCAAACAACATTACTTTCAATTCATAGTGACCTTCGCGTGTTCGGAATGCCATTTTTGGTATGCCTTCTAACCTGATTCGGATTTGGTAATAGCCTGACCTTAAGTCCAATTTTGAGAAGTATTTTGTGCCATGTATCTCATCCAACATTTCGTCGATAAAGGGGATTGGGAATTTGTTTTTAATTGTTATTTTGTTTAATTCTCTATAGTCAATGCATAGCCTAAATGAACCATCCGTCTTCCTTACCAATACCACTGGAGCAGTATACAGACTTTTACTTTTTGAGATTATCCCACACTTTAAAATGTCTTGGATTAATCTCTCAATTTCCGTCTTTTGATGATGTGGATAACGATACGGATTGATGTTGACAGGGTCTAACCTTGCTTTGACTTCTATTGTATGCTCAATTTCCCTGTTAGGAGGCATTTTCATCGGTACATCTTGAAATACCTTTTCATGCTTCTGAATTAGATCTTGTACTTCTGGTGACTCTTTGCTGATCATATTTGAAGATAACATTTCTAATTGGTGACATTGTACTACATAATCTGGTGCTCCTTTTCCCCGGATGCGGGTGACACGACCGAGGACATCGGAATGACACCTGGTCACCATGAGCGATCCCGAGCATAAGAAAGGCATTTACTGCAATCCGCCGTCAGGGATTGCAAGCGTGAGTGCTGGAGCGAGAAAGGACGGCACTTTACTGCCTTGTCCGGGCTTCAATTTCGTTTGCAGTGTGCAGTTATGGCATACAAGAATCGAGACAATGCAGAGGAGCATAAGAATGTTGGGGGTATGGAAAATAATGCATTGGGTCGAACTCAGATTTTTGAATTGGGAGTATGGTTGTTGGCTCTCAGAGCTAAGGTTCAAGGCGCCCCTCTGGCAATTGAGGGTGGTATCAAGTCTGCAAGGGTGGGCGACGGTTGTTTCACGCATTCCTTCTCATCTTACCCGGCTCTGTTCCGCTTTCCTGCCTTCAGCGACATCATGGTCAAGCCACGACAGCGCCTCATCAGCCGCCGAGGCTCTGGCAGAGGCGGATCCTCACGTCCCTCAGTCGCTAATGCACCCTCTCGCTGCTGCCGCTGTCTCTGCCACCAAGTTGCAGAGGCTCATCCCATCCAGGCGAGCCAGTTCATGGATTCGGGCAATCCTGATTCGGGCTCTAATCCACTTCCTGCGTTTGGAACAACGGTCTTCTCCTTCAGCAATGCCCAGGGCAATTCTCGTATTAACGCCCATGTGTTTGTCCTTTTTTTGGAAGAACCGACGGAGGAAGGCGGGGAGCCACCCCGCTCACAGTTTCATCAGGCTGAAAGCTCAAGGGCCGCTGAGGGTATGCCAGAGGATCGCCCAGAGCCGAACATCGACCCACCTACGACTCAGGAAGCGCCTTCGTCAGAGAAAGCCAAGGTCGATTGGGCCCCCCCCCAGAAGGTATTTGCTGGATTTATGAAGAGGAGCCGGACGAATAGTCGTCCACTCGCTCAGTCTCTTCCCTTCAGACGATGCTCTCGTTTTGCCATGAATCGCCATAACGGAATACTGTATGTCTTGAATGTCTTTGTTTGGTTCTCGAATTATATATTTCAATGTCTGTCTAAGCCCCTGCGAGGGATATGGTTGAAGGTTTTTTTTTTTCTCGTCTATGCCCCGGAATGGGATGACTATTTTTGCTCTCAATGTTCCTCAATGGTCTAAAGCCCCTGCGTGGGCAATCAGTCACAGTGGTAGCGCCCCTGCGAGGGTAACTTGTCTCCAGGATAGGGCCCCTGCGCGGGTTTTCAGTCTTAGTGGTGTGGACCCTGTATGGGTGGTATTTTTGAGCACTGTAAGTCCAGAGTGCCATCCTCAGCCTCTGGCAATATGAACTCTTGACTGTAACTATTTTCCTTTTAATGTATATAATAGAATAGCGTAGACTTAACGAGAAAAAAAAAATCTGGTGCTCCTTTTTGAATCATCTTCATCATCTAGGATGGTGATACGATTTGATTCTATGGTGCTTGGAATCCGTATAATTTTTACCTCTGCCCTCCCCAATTAAATCTTATGAACTATACTTGATGGTTGGCAGTGTAAGTGCCTAGATTTCGTAGCCATTGGATCCCTAAGACCACATCTACTCCTCCTAATGGTAAAGTGAAGAACGGGGATTCTAAATTAAATTCTTGTATCTACAATTTAACCTTATGGCATTTTCTACCTTTTCAATCTTCTTACCGTCAGCTACCATCACCTTCATGTTCCGTAAGGGAAATGATAAAATGTTGAGTCTCTTTGCCACGGTTGCATCTAAAAAATTGTGGGTGCTACCAAAGTCGACGAGAACCACTACATTTTTATTATTTATATGTCCTTTCAATTTTAGAGTCTGAGGTTGTAATATACCTATCATAGCTGATAGTGACACTTGCGGAATACTTTTGTCATCTAATTCTGGAGAGAATTCTGGGGCATGTTATGTTTCTTCTATGTCAGAATCATCACTATTTGAATCATTAGTTGCTTCATAGTTATATAGGCTCTTTGATTCTTTTCCTTTAGCACACCTATGTTTAGGGTCCCGCTTCTTGCAACAAAATTTGAATTTTCCTTCTTTTATCCTTTGTATTTCCACGTTAAATTTTTTTCCTTCACAACGATGTGGTGGAACATATCTTGTAATTCGTATCCACAAATTGTGGCATTATTCGTCTCGAATATACCTTTTCTGGTTTTGACCACAGTGTCTGCTTAAATTTCTTTTCAACAGCTTTTGCTTTTCATCTTGCTACTTCTACCGACGTAATGTCATGAAGCTCAAGTTCTACTTGTATATGAGTCTTAAGTCTGGAGATGTATGATTGAATTAGACAAGATTCTGATAACCCAGGTACTCGTGTTGCCAAGGTCTCCCATTCTCGAGTGTACTCATCCACACTTCCTTTTTGTCATAATCTAATGATTGTTGAAAAGAACTCTTCTTCCTTTACACCTTGGAATCTTTTAAAGAATGTGTCCTTAAATTTTCTCCAACTAATGGTGATTGTCATCTTCTTCCACCACATATACTAGTTGTATGCTTCTCCTTCCATTTTCATCTAAGCGTTCCTAATCTTCTCGTCATCATTGTTGATGTTGTAAATCTCGAAGTATTCTTTTGCTTTATTCAACCACGCATCGCTGCATTTTTTGTTCCCATCGAATTTGGGCATCTCGATTTTTTCCTTTCACTGATACATTGCTAATGATGGAGCGAGAAGAGGGTGTTGATTGGTGAATGTATCCCAGATTTGCTTATTTAAATAATTCGTGTTACTATTTCCTTGATGGGGTGTGGCTGATGTTTTTTGAGATTCTACTTTTTCGTGAGAATCTTATGAATTTGTTGAATCTGATGAATTGTGCGGTTGATTACCTCCATCATCTTGGAGTAGTTTTTCAGGTGTAGCCTTCGGCTTTGCACACAAGGTGTTCAACAACGCTAATGTCTAATTATGATTCATTTTGGATTGGATCTAGTTCTTCCCAAGCTATAGTTCTATCCAATTTTTCATATCCTGAAGCTTCTTGATATCGTCGGAATACCCGTAAACTTACTCTCGAGATAGACTAATTTTTTGTTGAAATCACCGGAGTGGCTAGTAATCCTATTCTCCAAGTCAATCAATATTTTTCTAAAAACGGTCGTTGATATCGATGACATTGAATGAGTTTGTGGGGGTGTATATTTGTCTGCCAACTTTTAATTTGATTTTTTTTAATAATTAAATTAATTTAATTTAGTTATATAACATATATATATATATATAATTAAATAAAATTAATTAATTTAATTATATAACATATAGTTTGTAAACTATATAATATGTATATACATATATATAAATAGAATATATATCATATATAATATATGTTATTATTGATTAACCTCTATGGGTTATCTAAATTAATATGCCATGGAAAAAAGACAGGTTCACATGGAGCGTTTGGGGTGGCATGGCTTGGGTGGAAAAGAAGACAACAGACGGTGGACAATGGAATAGTGGACAGCAAAATGGAGTAAGCAGAGGATGGCGGACAGCGGAATGGGTGTGTAGAGGATGGCGGATAGGTGTAGCTGCAGATAGAGGAAAGGGGCAAAAGCACAACGCCGAGACAGCGAACAATGCAGGGAAAATGGAAGACGAGCAGTAATACTGTGAATGTCGATGCTGAGGATTGAAACGCCTCTGATACTAGATGAAACACACCAAATTAATAATTGAAAGCCATTGATAAAATTTTATTAATACTTGAATAGATGATGTTTACATTTTGTTAGAGGCCCTGGCTATATACTGCCTTTGGTGCCTCTTGGTGAACAGGCATGATCTTTGATCATGCCCTTTGCCTAATAAACTTTAACTAACTAATTTTTTTTATAGAACATCGCCTTCTTAATTTTTCATTTCTTTTTCGAATTTTTTTATTTTCATTGTTTTCATTTTTCATTTTCATAACTTTGCATAACACTTATTCATTTCAGAGGTGGAAGAGGGATCCCGACTTGTTGAAAGCAGAAGAGGTTGTTCCTTCAGAGAATTAGTTTATATATACCTCTGACGTGCTTGCTAAGGTTTTCCCCCCTCACCTTACTCTACTTGACTCAGCTGAAAATGATTAACCCAAAACAACCGACTAGAGTAGGTAACACTAGTTAGCGCGCAAGAATTGTGTTTTCACCAAGGTTCACTTCAAGCAGTATGTATTTTCCATCAGTGTATTATGGACTGAAGACAACAAGTTCTTTATACATAGGCAAGATGACAAATAATCAAGTATTGATAACTACGCAAGTCCTCTTGTAATTTACCCAACTTGTTTCAAGAGTCACGCACGGTCCCATGAAAAACTAACCTATGAACATAAACAAGCAAAAAAGAAACAAAACAAAACAGAAGTAGAAGTAAATGTGAAAGAAAAGTGAGTAAGAAAAAAAGCATGCAAGCAAACAAACATGCAAGTTAAGAAGAAAACATGCATGCAAGATAAGAAGAAAACATACATGCAAGCAAACAAGCCAAAAGAAAACACTACTACTCCTAAGCTAACGGTGCACGGTCCTGATCATGTGAAGTGATTCTTCCAATGCAGCCACTGGCACATTGGTCGACCTGTGTTGGTGAAGCCATGGTTTGTGAACAACACAGTTGTGCGAACCAGCAAACATGAAAGATATAACAATGAAGACAAGCACACTCCAAGTCTAAATGTTTCCACAGAACATAAGTGAGTGCAAGTGCATGACATGCAATCTGTGGACTTATCATGGATCTTTGGGACACTGTGTGCAGTTGTTAAGCATACACATACTCTTCACTATGATATGCAAGCAAAAAAAAGAAACAAAGAAAACTTGTGTCATGCACATGTGCTTTCTATGTAAGATTCCTCCCATGCATGAGCGATGGGATCATGTAGTTCAAGTGGAGGAAGCACGATCTATGTGTGAGATTGATCTTCAATGCATACAGATGAGCAATGAGGAGCCATGGGTGTTTCAACAATTTCCTAATCGGAAGTGAAACCTACCTCAGGACAACGAGGGCCTGACATAACCATCAACTCGGGCTAAAGTGCCTTGATGGCCTGGAGTGTTTCGACCTCGTCGACAAATAAATCATCATAACTAGATGGCTTCGAAAAATCAACTACTATAGAATCATCATCGTGATCGAATATGGGAGTAAATATATTACGATAGCTACAATTACCAAAATCGATGATTTCATCGACATCCTCGTGATATGATCAATCAAATAGAAGGGTAGATGATAAGCGGACAAATTCACCCTGTTTGTTTTTGGAAAAAACACATGAAATGTCAAGTGGATTTTTTATGACTAATTTATCCTCTCCATTGTCAGATGATGGACCGACATCTGATGTGTTCTGGGAATGATCAAAAATGGATGCATCCATAGATAGAGATACACATGCAAAATCATAGATGGCAAGTTCACCAAAGATGTCAAGAAAGAACGGAGGAGGCTCAGACATAAGGGAGTCATCCTTCGTCGAGTGTTGATGCTCAATATCCCAGTTATACTCTTCATGAATGACAGTGCGGGTTGGTTGTGCAACACTAACTCCGTCGATAGCTTGATCCTCGTGTTGGGTGTGGAGCCTGATTATCTTCTTTATTCGGAGGTATTATCGTATTGGACCCCAGTTCATAATGTAGCAGCAACACTGCCCATAATATTTGTGCTACAATGGGGGTCCAAGTGGGTGGCAACGATATTTAGGAGCCACCCCTGCAGGCGATCGGGGGGACCACCCAAAAAGCTAAAAGTAGATGTAAATTTTCCTTGTAAATTGTTGTAATTTCGTAGTCAATCTGGGCCATTCATTAGGTGGAGATCTGATGGTAGAAGTTACATTTAATTTAGGGCTTTTTTCCCTAGTGTTGGATACCTATAATAATAGGTTTCATATTTCATGATTGATTATTGAAAATCCAAATATGCTCTGCTTTGTTGCTACAAAGATTCCATATTTCCAGGAAATCAGGGGGTGTGAAATACTTCAAATATTGAGGACCTTATTACAAAACTTTTGGATGATTCAACAGTCTAATCTGGATCATGCCATGTTTCAATTTTGAGTTGTAGAATAGAGAAAGAAGTCTGTCCAAACAGCTTAATCTTGGCAGACAAATAGTTCAGATAGAGAAACAAAGGATCCCAACAGCTTAATCTGGGACCTTGAAAGAGATAAGGGTAGAAGTAGATAGAAAAAGAAAAAGAAAAAGCCAAGGAAAAGAAAAGGCAAGTAAGGGTCTGCAAGTCCAAATGCACCCTCCAAGAAGAAATAAAATGCTAGGCAAGTAGCTGGGTAGGTAGCAGGGGTTGCAGAAAAGGTATCCCTATCATTGCAAGGTTGATGATGGTGGGCAGCAAGGCAAAAGATTACAGCTGGAAGCATGACTAATTTCCCTCACTCCCCTCCAATTTCATTTCTAACATTCCCTCACTAGCCTGAGATTCATGGAAAAGACTAAGTTTTCATGGTGGTTCTTGATCTGTAAAAGCCACATTTCTTATCTAAAAGTTCTTTTCATTTTGATCTACTCTTGAAACCAAGCTTGTTTCATATAAACTCAATGATTTCCACATCCACTTACCCCTCCTCCACAACTAACACTAACCCTATTATACAAATCCCTTATATCGCCTTTCTCCCTAATATTACTAACACCAAGGTGTATAAATCCCAGCATTATTTACATATTCTCCTTTTGGCATTATAGCCAAGTAAATGGTCCAAGGAGACTTCAGTCCACCTGGGACTGTGGTCAACCTTGTTTTGGATGTGCTCTGACCCCTGGTTATGAGCAGAAATCCGGTCCCTCAAGCCCTTACCGTCTCTCTGCTGAAAGCGCACAGAAAACCCCTTTTTCCTATGAAAACCCCTGAAAAGGCCCAAAAAACCCAAAGCTGCGAAAAAACCCACTTGCCTATAGTCCTCCGCCCAAAAATTAAACTGAATATTTTATTGCGCTGGCGGGACCCCTCCCCAACATGCTCGACCAGTCGGAAGGCCCGCCAGCCGTCAGATCTCCAGCGCCCAGATCTAAGGGTGGGCGGTCAATTTCAGATTTCGATGTGCCGACAATTAGCGTCCGGGGAAAGCGGTTTTACCTATCCCGTACAATGGACGCGTGGCGAACGGTAAGGTTGTTCGGAGCCCTCCTCCCACTTACCGCCTTTGCCCAAAGGTGGTGCGGGGAACCCACTTACCGCCACCCCGTATACCGCTAGCCTACACGTCATGCCTACACGTCATGTCCACGCCGCTCTGACGTCACCCCGCCGGTGCCCGCCCCATCGTCCCTTGGTCCTCCACGCGGGCCCGCCTCTGCGCCCGCCCGCCACCGTGTCCTGCCGACCTGGCTAACACCTCAGCATCCACGTCACCCCTCACCTGGGCCCCGCCATGACGTCATGCTGACGTCATCGGCGGAAAAGCGCCAAATTCATACTTTTGCCAAATTTACCGTTTTAAACGGCTAAACGCATATTTTTCGCTTATTTTGCATGCGAAGCTGAACTAGCCGTTGTCAAGCCTGCTGCCGCGAAATCTTGCATTCAGCCATCAAATTCGACAAGTAAACCGTTCAAAGTTCGAGGCTTGACTGCATTAAGCCTTTGCAACCCAGCCCGCAAGCTTCCAGGTCGATTTGCCAGGTATTTTGCCGTTTTCTCCCATTCTGCCCGTGAATTCCAATTTTCTGCAAAATCACCATTAAAGTCTGCCAAAAACTCTAAATTTAGCTCTACCTAAGCACCCAAATCAGACATAAGCAACCTGTGCCATCCATTAAGCCCCAATTTAGCTCTGTACAAACCAGCTCGCGGGTTAAAACTGCAGAAATCGCCCTGAAATACCCGGCATTGTTCCTTTTTGCCAAGTACTGGTTACCTACACTCTCCCTGTACAAATACTAATACCTCAGTAAGCATTCCCTTAGACAATCCACATTCCTGAAAATCATCAGTACTTTGCTAGCTTCAGAACAACTTCACACCAGAAGAAGACATCACACCAATTGCACCTACCTGCTGCTCAAAGTCTTCAAGAGATTCATCAAAGCTCTGCATCCTGCTGCACACTTTCAGACTGTATCATGGCAGCATCTGCATCCTCCTCCCTCAGTGTCACTCCACTGAGTCAAACCAATAAGGAACTGGAAGCTATGCCATTAGTTGACAAAGACTGTCTCATAAATGATTTTGAGGGAAACAGAAACTTTTTGAAGACCTTCACCACATTAAGGGAAGACTATAAGGCAGGACTTGGTACAGATGGGATATGGGAGTCAAACCTGCCCTATTACTGCCTCCCAGCTGTGAATGTTTTCCCTGAAATCATTCACTTATGTGCTCAAAATTATGATCAGGAGCACAGAGCTGTCAACACTCAACTAGGGAGGATTCTGTTCTATATAAACGCTGACACCATCAACAAAATGCTGCACTTTGAACAGACAGAGTTACTAGTCCCTTTCTCCATGAGATCTTTAATAGAAGCAGGTGAGAAGATGACCAGCGAAGAGCTGCAGAAGGTCACCAGGAACTACATGTGGCCTGAGAACCAGCCTACAGGGCCACCTCCTTATCCACATGAGCACTTCAATGACTCAGGCAGGCTGCTCCTGGACATGATAGCCTATGTGCTAGGCTACCAGAGCAGCAAGCATGTGGATCTAGCCATGCTCGTAATGCTATCTGCCTACAGCCCACGACAACCCCCTGCCCGAAAGTACAACTTTGCCAAGTTCATAGCCAATAGGATCCATGATCAATTGTGCAAATTGGACAGACAAGGAGTCTTTAGATATTCAGCATACATCTACCACCTGTTCATGTATCATCACTCTGAAGCTTTCCCATGCTACATCAGAAGGCTGGACAACAAAGGGGAGAAGAGATCAGTCATATTCTGGACCTCAGTCTATCATGAAATCACAAGTTCACCCTACAGCTATTGTGAATTTGTAGATCAGTTTGTATACCCAGTCTCCAGCATACTTATGAAATCCCCTCCACCTAGAATATCAAATGAGATCAAGAAAGCTTTACAGCTTTCTAAGAAGTACAAAATAGGTGATTGGTACCTATATGAACACCACATTGTGTTCAGAGTGTATGGGTGTGAGCTCTGTCCATACAGACTACCCAAGTATGTTCCCATGAGATTATTTGCCTTGGAATATTACAGGCAATTAATCCAGTCAGACCTCACTCACTTCCACAGCTCAAAGAAAAAAGCACACCTTAACTACAAAAATGAGCTGGGCCCTTTTATCATGAATAAGAAGGAAGGATGGGAGGCTGCAGATTCGATCCTAAAAGACAAATATAAGTTGTCTTACAGTTTCCGGTGGGTCCCATATGACCCTCAAGGTTTCATCACTGCCAGGAGAACAAAGTACAGACTCCTAGCCATCAAACACTGCCACTATCCACATCTAGAACAGTATGCAAACTTACAAGAGTGGCAGTTGGATACCCTTGTTGAGAGCTTGTTTGAAGAGGAAAAAATAGTTAAAAATATGAAAGAACTTGAAAAAACTATTGACCTGGACTATGTGACCCAGGTACCGTTCAGGCTGCCTCAAACATCAGGAGGAGGAACCTCAGTTACCAGGACAGCGCCGCCAACAACAGCACCAGGCTTGGATAAGGGAAAGGGAAAAATGGACGCCGAAGATGAAGCAAAAAAGCAGCAGTCAGAGCAGGGAAAGCAACAACCAGAGCAAGAAACAGGGCAGCAAGAAGAACAAACCGGTTTGCCACAAACTGGGCTGCCAGAAACCACCTTATTGCAGACACCTCCCCCTCAAGTGGAGCCCCTAACCACTTCAATTTTACAGACCCCTGCACATGAAGAAAGGGGGACCAAAAGACAAAGAGAAGAGTCCACTCCCCTCAGTGGATCCTCCCAACAACCAGAAGCTAAAAGGCAGAGGGCAGACTCCCCAGAAGTAGAAGACATTACTGAAGATGTCTTCAATGATACAGCCAAGGATAGGGAGGGCAGCCAACAGACAGGGACTAGCTCCTTTCAGCAGGAGCAGAATTTACAACTTGGTTTGGAGGTATCATCTTCTTCTCAACAAAGCCAGAAGCTCAAAGGTGCTAAGGCCACCTTCAAAGAAATCAAGGCAGCAAATGAACTATTGAGGGCTGAGGTTTACAAGCAATTTATAGATGCCACTCCAGCCCAACAAGAAAGATTGATGTCGGTCTACGACTTCAAAGAGGAGAAGATGATATTCAGCCATTTCAAACCTAAGGGTCCCAACCCAATGTCCACTGCTGATTTCATCAAAACAAGGGTGGAGGTCTTGGCCAAAGACATACATCCTATGGACCAAATTGAGCTCCATAAGCAGACTGGAGAAATGGTCTATGCCACCTTGGTGGATAAGGCCACACTAGCTCATGAGCTGAAAGAATCCTTGAAGCACACAAATACTCAACTGGATTTTGAGAGATTGTCTTCCAGGGCCAAGGATAACAGGATAAAATCTCTTGAAGAGATTATTGTTGATCTAGGGCATAACCCTAGTGACCCAACCGGGGTAAAAGCCCTCCTGAAGAAAAAAGAGGATGATCTCAATGCCATGAAGAGGAGATTGAAGCTGTCACCTACAGAACATCCTCAGACAGCTGAACTGCAAAAGGAAAAACAAGTTGATCAACAACTTGATCTACTATTGCAGCAGGATCAAAGGATCCAAGAGCTAGAGAAGGAGCTGGAGAAGTCATTTCAGGGCAAACAGGGAGAATCCACACTACCAACTCCCCCAACAGATTCTACAGCAGCAACAGGCTCTGAGGCAGCAGTGGCCCCTACAACAGCAAATACAGTTGACCAGCCCAGCATAGAAGAACTAACTAAGGCTGTTAAGCAAATGGAGCTACAAGCAGATGAGATAAGGAAGGCAAAAGAAAAACTGGCAGAGATAGATGCCAAGTATGACCAGTCTAAAATGACAGTGGCAGAACAGGGCAGACAGATCAAGACCCAAAAGGACAGAATCAAAGCCCTGGAGAAAGAGCTTGATCTCAAAAACACCATGGCTGAGATCAAGAGGATCTTATGGAATAAAATCACCCAAAGCATGATTAAACAGTGGAAGTCACTCAAAACAATCCATGAACATATGGATTTAATTGTGCAAGCTCAGACAGATATCCAGAGGGCTAAGACAGCACTAGGAAATAGACCTGAACAAGCTAGCCAACTGATAGACTTTCTGAACAGGCAAGACAAAGATGAGCTGGCAGCAGTTGGAATCACCAACAGAACGGAAGCCATCCTTATGACCAAAAAGGTGCTAACACTCAGAGGATATGTGCAGACAGCAGAAAGGAGGAGCTATGAGATACAGACTGAAGTTGAAGACTTCAAGCTCAGAATGGGGATGCTACAGGCAAGAGGAATGCCTAGCCTATTGAGCGGTACAGGGAAATTGATCAACAGAGATCAATTTACAAATAGGATGGCTGCGTACATAGAAAATCAAATCACTGCATCCAGCAGTGCTTCTGAAGAAACTATTCCTCCTACAGGACAGAGTTTGTACACTCAGCTTGAAGGGTCATTTTTTATTGAAAATGAAGTTAATCATCTATTTGAAACTCCTCCAAGTTTTTTCAAATACACAGAGCTTGATGAGACATTGATTAAAATGCGAAGGCATCAAATGCCCAAGGAGGACTGGTGGCAAGCCATGCTCCAGATTCTGCCACAGTAGTTTCAAAACTCCAGGTCAAAAGCCAGCTCAGGTCACCGCAAGACAAGTATAAAGTGGTCAGTGACTGGAAAATATCTAAAAGGTGATTCATCACTAACAGTGACAGCTAGCCACATTTTGAAACACACGCCTTCAGCCGACTACAACTGCTACAAATTCAACGGCATCTGACAGATTTTGACAGCTAAAGGACTAAGAGCTACTACTGCATTTACTTCTTCATTTACTTCTTTGGCTACTGCTCACTAGCAGTTGGCAGCATATTTATGAGGCATTTACTCTTCTTTCAGATATTTTTCCAAATGTAAATCCGTATATATACCCCCCTTAGTAACGCATAAGGGGTTGCTGGAATTTTCTCTTGGATAACTTCCATCTGCTGTAATATTTTCAGAGAATTAATACAAAGGAGGAATGGAACTTCCAGAAGTTTGGTGTATTTGATGTCTTGTGGTGAAGGATGCATGTTACAGGATTCCATGGGTGTTGCATAAAACTATAAGTATTCTCAAATCTCTTATCGTGTCTGTTTTGAGTCTTTTGTTCTCTTTGTCGTTCTAATGTTTTACACTTGATAGCGAGGTGAAAGGATAGTACCAGGATTTAACCATGTTTACCCTGGACTCAAACTGAGCTATTATATATGTTTTCCTCATATACAGTAACAGAATTGTAATTCTTAATTGCTGCAATTCAAAACTGTGTTTTTATTGTAACAGTCATTCTCAGGGATTCAACCTTTGCCCCCTAAGACCTCTGTTTTCTCTTCTTAAAGCTATCTGTTGGGAACATATAGATAAATAGTGAAAATTCTTAAATGCTTTCACTGTTCGTGCTACCTGTTACCAGTCTTTTAATCAAAAATCTGTTCTATTAAACACCCAAATGGCCCTGTAAGTTCCATGTTTCATCTCACAGATTCAAACACATTAAGCCACAGACTCCATTGCCCAATGATATTCGACATATCTAAAACTACATCACTGAAGTCTAAGGGAATTTCATCAACCGAAACACAAACATGACCTGTACTCAATACCTAGCCTAAAACACAATCACTGTAGATATAAATCATAAAGAGAGAGCCCTCTCTGATCACTGATTGGCTAGAAACAGTGATTAAAAGATTGGTTAGTGGTTACCCCGGCCGTATTCCCTTGGGAGTCATAGGGAACAACCTGGGTGTAAACATAATTGGCGACTCCACTGGGGAAGAACTATTCAATTACTATCTATCTTCCAAAGCTTTCATCAAGCCTGAAGCTAGCCAAGACATCTTAGGACTGTTTCTCTAATACAGGGGCAGTCTTAGGGAAGAGCTAACTAGGGAAACTTATCCTAGCCTTGAAACATATATAGTCATTCCAGAGTTCTTATTTTGCCCTTGTAAATACAAAACTTCTGTATAAAGTCCTGAAAGAACACTTAGAAGCTGGTTCCTAAAAGAAACCCAAGGCATACTAGGGCACACCCTGACCCTGATCAACCCATCATTGTTGATAACCCAAATATCATCCCAAAGAACATAAGGAAACAGCACAAGCAGGATAAACCTGCTGATTCAGATATAAGGTCAGACCAACCCATCCTCATTCCCACTCCTTGCAAAGTCCTTTTTCGTTCCACACCCAATTCCCCTAGTTCATCTTCAACCCCTCAAAGTCCTACCTTTCCATCTTCACCATCTGCACATACTCACTCAACCAATTCTCCACTTGTTACCCATCCTATTAACCCCAGTACACCTGTAATCCCACTTGTCCCATTTGTTCCTATCAACCCTATTAACCCTATAAACATGGCTAACAGATATGCACCATTGCAGATTCCAGCCAATGCTCCAGCCCTACCCCAAGATTATCAAACCAGACTCTCATTCTTTGATTCCCATGGCCCTTTGACGGCCATCCAGCATGCTAAAAAGATGCAAGACCACTTTGAGACCTATGAAATTGATGATGACAGTGTTAGAATGAGAATTTTTGTCCAAAGCCTAACTGGGGATGTCAGAACTTGGTTTAGATCCTTGAATGCGAATTCCATTGCAACCTCTGAAGTTCTATACCAGGAATTTACCAACAGATGGGAGAAAAAGAGAGATCCACACCATATACTTGGTGAATATAACACTATTAAAAGAGGTCCCCAAGAAACGGTGTTGGAATATTGTGCTAGGTTTAACAACATATACAATGCTATTCCCCAGAACTTAAGGCCCCCTCCTGATTTGGCCCTTTATAACTTCCCTGATGGTTTTGACTCTGATATGGCCTATCAGTTGAGAGAAAGAGACCCTCCAACCCTTGCAGAAGCCCAAAGAGTTGCAGTCACTGTAGAGGCCAACCTAATTGCCAAAAGAAACAGGGCAAAGCTGGAAAAGAAGGTTGGTTTCAAAGAAGAGCCCTCGGGCTTCGATCAGAAGTTGGATGCAATACTAAACAGCATGAAAAGACTAGGTGAGAGAGTGGAATCAGTAGAAAGAAAGTCATCATGGGAAGCACCACAAAACAATACTCCTAGAAACCCAAATTTTAGGAGAACACAGAACCCCAATATAGGAAAAACAGGTGCTGACCAAGATATCAGACCACCTTTTCAAGAAAATTATGCAGAAACTTCCTCGGCTAATCAACTCAATGAAGATCCAGAGATCAATTTAATAGGTCTGGATGGTAAAAGCCATGTTTTCCTAACACAAGAAGACCATGATGAGGATGAGAACAAAACATTCCAAACACAATCAGGAGAATCCTTTGACTTTAAGCAAGGATATGATACTGTTGTCTATGAAGTCCATAAGCAGTACAAACTAAGAAGTCGGACTGTAAATGCAAATCAGCCCGAAAAGGTAAAGGAGAAACAGCAATCTAAAGAAGCCTCAGTCACTGAACCTAATGACAAAACAAACTTGCCTGCAAAGGAAGTAGTGGTTGAGGAGGTCACTGAATTTCTGTCCACACCACAAGAGCCCACAGCAACATCATCCTCTCACCCAAATCCGAACATCACCCCTCAAGACATGGACATGGGGGGCAGGTTCCAAAATCAAGATGAAATCCAACAAGAAGATTCATTGAATAAGAAAAGGACTGTTGTCCGTGACCCTAAAATTCAGGTGGATAAACCCTTTGACCTAGGAACAGAGATTGGCAAGTTAAAGATAGCAATTCCCCTTTTAGAGCTAGCCAAGCATGACATATATAAGCAACAGATCAAGAAATCCCTTCAGCTCACCAACAACAAAGATGATGTAAATGTGCTAGATGACACTCCAGAATTACTGTTTGGTCCAGAGGTAGATGGAAAAACAGTAGTCACAGGGGTTTTACCTTTTTATGTCAGCTTACACGTTCATGATAAAATACTGCACAATGCAATGTTTGACTCAGGTGCATCTCACAACCTCATGCCAAAAGCAGTCATGGAAAGATTAAATTTGGATATAACAAGACCATACAAAGACCTGTTTTCTTTTGATTCTAGTCAAGTAAAATGCTTGGGCCTGATTAAGGATTTATGTGTGTCCCTGGTCCAATTCCCCAACAAGACCATTTTGATGGATGTTGTTGTTGCTGATATCCCACCCAAGTATGGGATGCTACTATCAAGATCATGGGGAGCAAAGCTTCAAGGCTCCCTGCAGTTAGACATGTCATATGCAACCATCTCTGTCTTTGGACAACCAAAAAGACTTTATAGGGAAACACTCATGAAGTATATGGTTAGCAGTGAAGAGAAACCCCAAAATTTCCCAATATATGCAGTTCATTCAGACGTAGACTCTTACATCCTCTTTAATGACAGCATAGGCCTCTCGGACAGTCACATTAGCACGGAGACATTTAAACCAGAGCAAAACATCCATCAAACAAGTGGCACCTGCCAAAATTTAATCAGCCCAACAATACCCATTCACCCTCCTTTAGTTGTCAAAAATTGTCAAACAAATGATGAAGCTACCCTGGAAAACAAATGGGAGAAGAAACCCCAACTCATGCTCACACTGCCATCCCATGAACAGAACCTCAAATCTCCTGAACAGCAAGATAGTCTGTGGGTCCTAGAGTTTGACGGCTCAGTTAACAAGTTAGGGGCAGGAGCTGGAGTATGGATACATAACAAAGAGAAAGCCTGTGCACAAGGCAGGGCATATAGACTGAACTTTAAATGCACTAACAACATGGCAGAATATGAAGCACTGCTACTAGGTCTCAAGATTGCTAAATCATTACAAGCACATAGCCTCTCAATCATGGGGGACTCTGATCTAGTAATTCAACAAGTAAAAGGGGATTTTGTCACCAATGACAAAAGATTAAGGTCCTACAGGTCTGCTGTAATTGAAATACTAGAAACTTTCTCCGAGTTTGTTCTCACAAAGATTCCAAGGGGCCACAATCTTCATGCTCACAGCTTGGCAACATTTGCCAGCACCTTCAAATTCCCACTACAACCCAACAATTGTTTCACAGCAGAAGTCAAATATAGGCCTTCTATTCCAAACAATGTCAAAGAATGGCAAGTATTTGAGAATGATAGGCAAATAAACAACTTTTTAACTTTGCAACAAGAGTTTACAGGATTAAATATTGACCTTGAGACAGCAAGTCAATCTCAAATTGTTGACGGAGCAAGTCAATCACAATTACAGTTTCAACAATCTGCTCACCCAATGTCACTTAGGACAGCAAAACAACTACTCAGCCCAACCATTTTCAACAATGAAAACATTCAACAAATTAAACAAATGGACTGTGAAGAGATGAGTAACATTGAAACTGAAATCATACAACTCAAAGACAACTTCCTCCCAGCAGGCCTTACCCCACTAGAGGACATTTTTGACTCAAATGATGTCCCCAGGAAACCAAAGATGCAGCCATTAGATGCAAGAGTTGAAGAATGTAATATTGGCACTATGGAAAAGCCTAAGATAGTCAAGCTGTCCGCCTCTTTGCCCCCTGATCAAAAGCCCAAATATGTTGATCTCTTTAAAGAATTCCAAGATGTCTTTGCCTGGGGTTATGAAGACTTGAAGTCTTATGATACCTCTGTTATACAGCACACCATTCCCCTCAAGCCTAATCAAAAACCATTCAAACAAAAATTGAGAAGAATCAATCCTGTGCTTCTTCCTTCCATTGAAAAGGAATTACAAAAAATGTTCAAAGCTGGGATCATAGCACCAATCAGGTTTTCTGAGTGGATTTCAAATTTGGTCCCTACAAGAAAGAAAACTGGTGAGATTAGACTTTGTGTAGACTTAAGGAATTTGAACCTAGTATCACTCAAAGACAACTATCCCTTACCCAAAATGGACCACATCCTCCAAAGAGTAGTAGGAGCCTCAAGAATATCATTGTTGGATGGCTTCTCAGGCTTCAATCAAATTTTAGTGCACCCTGATGATCAAGACAAAACTGCATTTACTACCCCATGGGGAACTTTCAAGTATGTGAAAATGCCATTTGGTTTGAAAAATGCAGGGGCAACATTTCAAAGAGCAATGGACATTGCTTTTGCAAAAGAAATTCATGATTTCTTGGTCATTTATTTAGATGATCTTACACCCTTCTCAAAATCTGACCAAGAACATTTGAAACATTTAAGACAGATTTTCATAACATGCAGAAAATATGGCATTTCCTTAAACCCCAAGAAGTCTTTATTTGGTTTGGAAGAAGGGAAACTTTTAGGACACATCATTTCAAAAGATGGCATAAGAATTGATCCAGATAGGATACAAGCGATCCTACAAATGCCTCACCCTAGGAATGTCAAAGAGTTGCAAGGATTCTTAGGAAAACTCAATTTTTTAAGAAGGTTCATCCCAAATTTAGCAGAATTGATCAGACTGCTAAACAATATGCTAAAGAAAGATTCAAAGGTTAAGTGGACTGTGGAAGCAAAGCAAGCCTTCGAAAGCATAAAACTGGCTTTAACCCAAACCCCGGTATTAACTAATCCTCAGTTTGACAAAGACTTTATTATTTTTTCTTTTGCCTCCCAGCATACTATTGCTGCTGTTTTATTGCAGAAAGATGATCAAGGGAATGAAAAGCCGATTGCCTTCTTCAGCAGAGCTCTTAGAGATGCTCCTTTGAAATACCAAATAATGGAAAAACAAGCCTATGCATTAATCAAAGCTATCAAAGATTTTAGGATCTATATCCTTTACTCTCATGTTGTGGCTTATGTACCAAGTCCTATTGTCAAAGACATTCTCACCCAAGAAAACTTAGAGGGTAGAAGAGGAAAATGGATTGCAAACATACTTGAATTTGACATTGAAATAAAGCCTACAAAGTTAATAAAAGGGCAAGGTTTGGCTAAGTTAATGACAGAATCAAATTTCCAAGCCTTAGATATCAACCAACTGGACAGTGAAACAGAGCTGGCGACTCCAAAGATCAATGTAGCCTTTGAACAATCTCCATGGTACTCTGATATCTGTTATGTGTTACAAAACCTGTGTGCTCCCCCAGGACTGTCCAGAACTAAGTCTAGGTTCCTAAAAATGAAAACATCCAAATTTTGTGTGTTAGATGAGAATCTACTCTGGAAAAACCATGAAGGTATTTTGCTGCACTGTCTTCTTGAGAATGAAACTGATAAAATTATGCAAGAATTCCATGCTGGAGACTGTGGTGGACATTTGTACTGGAAGTCCACTGTGGACAAAATATTAAGGGCCGGTTATTACTGGCCCACCATGTTCTCAGATGTGAAGAAATTCACAACATCATGCCACAAGTGCCAGCTGTTTGAAGGCAGAAGACAGTTGCTGCCACTTCCTTTGAGGCCCATTTCAACAGAAAGACCTTTTCAACAATGGGGCTTGGATTTCATTGGAGAGATTCATCCCTCATCTTCAGGACAACACAGATGGATTTTGACTGCAACAGACTACTTCACCAAGTGGATTGAAGCTGCCCCATGCAGACAAGCAAATGACTCAGTGATCATTCAATTTCTAGAAAACAATATACTGGCTAGATTTGGCTGCCCAGAAAAGATAATAACAGACAATGCTGCTGCCTTCAAATCCAAGAAAATGATAAATTTCTGTCATAAATTTCACATCACTTTGGGCCATTCTACAGCTTACTATCCTCAGGGAAACGGTCTTGCTGAATCATCAAACAAAAGCTTGATAAACATCATAAAGAAAGTATTGGAAGAAAACAAAAAGAACTGGCACAAGAAACTAGTAAATGCTTTATGGGCAGATAGATTAACCACCAAAAGATCAATTGGTACCAGCCCATATGAGTTGGTCTATGGATTAGAGGCCAGATTTCCTTCATCACTAGGGGTGCCAGTTATGAAACTTCTACAAGAAAGTCAAGCAGAGCCAAATGATATGCAAAGAAGGATCAACCAGATAATCTGTTTACAGCAGACCAGAGAACAAGTTTTCAGCAGAGTGCAAATATTACAAGAAAAACTGAAAAAGGCCTTTGACAGAAGAACCAAAGCAGAAGATTTCAATATGGGAGACAAAGTTCTAAAGTGGGATGCAAGAAGAGAAGAGAAAGGGAAACATGGGAAATTTGATTCTTTGTGGAAAGGACCATTTGCTGTCCAAGCAGTGCAAGGTAATAACACTTATTTCCTTAAAAGTTTGACTGTAACTGAACTGGATGAAGGTCCTGTCAATGGCAGGATGCTGAAGCACTATTATGATGGTCCACTATGATAAGGATCCAAAGGTTCATTGTATATATTCAGGCCTATATATGTTTTCTATTTTCAGTTTGTAAGAAGAGGTTTTCCAAGTGCTGCACCTAGCAGCAATAGGCACATAGAACCAGAGGTTCCCCATCAAAAAGCACACAATTTTGACAGGTTACGTGTATCAGAGCTCAAAGATTAAGATGGACAATCGAGCAACAAAGCAATCTGACCTGCTGTTCTTGGTCTTTCAAAAGAAAAACCATCCCCATGTGGAGCCACTGTTGGATACCTATAATAATAGGTTTCATATTTCATGATTGATTATTGAAAATCCAAATATGCTCTGCTTTGTTGCTACAAAGATTCCATATTTCCAGGAAATCAGGGGTGTGTGAAATACTTCAAATATTGAGGACCTTATTACAAAACTTTTGGATGATTCAACAGTCTAATCTGGATCATGCCATGTTTCAATTTTGAGTTGTAGAATAGAGAAAGAAGTCTGTCCAAACAGCTTAATCTTGGCAGACAAATAGTTCAGATAGAGAAACAAAGGATCCCAACAGCTTAATCTGGGACCTTGAAAGAGATAAGGGTAGAAGTAGATAGAAAAAGAAAAATAAAAAGCCAAGGAAAAGAAAAGGCAAGTAAGGGTCTGCAAGTCCAAATGCACCCTCCAAGAAGAAATAAAATGCTAGGCAAGTAGCTGGGTAGGTAGCAGGGGTTGCAGAAAGGTATCCCTATCATTGCAAGGTTGATGATGGTGGGCAGCAAGGCAAAAGATTACAGCTGGAAGCATGACTAATTTCCCTCACTCCCCTCCAATTTCATTTCTAACATTCCCTCACTAGCCTGAGATTCATGGAAAAGACTAAGTTTTCATGGTGGTTCTTGATCTGTAAAAGCCACATTTCTTATCTAAAAGTTCTTTTCATTTTGATCTACTCTTGAAACCAAGCTTGTTTCATATAAACTCAATGATTTCCACATCCACTTACCCCCTCCTCCACAACTAACACTAACCCTATTATACAAATCCCTTATATCGCCTTTCTCCCTAATATTACTAACACCAAGGTGTATAAATCCCAGCATTATTTACATATTCTCCTTTTGGCATTATAGCCAAGTAAATGGTCCAAGGAGACTTCAGTCCACCTGGGACTGTGGTCAACCTTGTTTTGGATGTGCTCTGACCCCTGGTTATGAGCAGAAATCCGGTCCCTCAAGCCCTTACCGTCTCTCTGCTGAAAGCGCACAGAAAACCCCTTTTTCCTATGAAAACCCCTGAAAAGGCCCAAAAAACCCAAAGCTGCGAAAAAACCCACTTGCCTATAGTCCTCCGCCCAAAAATTAAACTGAATATTTTATTGCGCTGGCGGGACCCCTCCCCAACATGCTCGACCAGTCGGAAGGCCCGCCAGCCGTCAGATCTCCAGCGCCCAGATCTAAGGGTGGGCGGTCAATTTCAGATTTCGATGTGCCGACAATTAGCGTCCGGGGAAAGCGGTTTTACCTATCCCGTACAATGGACGCGTGGCGAACGGTAAGGTTGTTCGGAGCCCTCCTCCCACTTACCGCCTTTGCCCAAAGGTGGTGCGGGGAACCCACTTACCGCCACCCCGTATACCGCTAGCCTACACGTCATGCCTACACGTCATGTCCACGCCGCTCTGACGTCACCCCGCCGGTGCCCGCCCCATCGTCCCTTGGTCCTCCACGCGGGCCCGCCTCTGCGCCCGCCCGCCACCGTGTCCTGCCGACCTGGCTAACACCTCAGCATCCACGTCACCCCTCACCTGGGCCCCGCCATGACGTCATGCTGACGTCATCGGCGGAAAAGCGCCAAATTCATACTTTTGCCAAATTTACCGTTTTAAACGGCTAAACGCATATTTTTCGCTTATTTTGCATGCGAAGCTGAACTAGCCGTTGTCAAGCCTGCTGCCGCGAAATCTTGCATTCAGCCATCAAATTCGACAAGTAAACCGTTCAAAGTTCGAGGCTTGACTGCATTAAGCCTTTGCAACCCAGCCCGCAAGCTTCCAGGTCGATTTGCCAGGTATTTTGCCGTTTTCTCCCATTCTGCCCGTGAATTCCAATTTTCTGCAAAATCACCATTAAAGTCTGCCAAAAACTCTAAATTTAGCTCTACCTAAGCACCCAAATCAGACATAAGCAACCTGTGCCATCCATTAAGCCCCAATTTAGCTCTGTACAAACCAGCTCGCGGGTTAAAACTGCAGAAATCGCCCTGAAATACCCGGCATTGTTCCTTTTTGCCAAGTACTGGTTACCTACACTCTCCCTGTACAAATACTAATACCTCAGTAAGCATTCCCTTAGACAATCCACATTCCTGAAAATCATCAGTACTTTGCTAGCTTCAGAACAACTTCACACCAGAAGAAGACATCACACCAATTGCACCTACCTGCTGCTCAAAGTCTTCAAGAGATTCATCAAAGCTCTGCATCCTGCTGCACACTTTCAGACTGTATCATGGCAGCATCTGCATCCTCCTCCCTCAGTGTCACTCCACTGAGTCAAACCAATAAGGAACTGGAAGCTATGCCATTAGTTGACAAAGACTGTCTCATAAATGATTTTGAGGGAAACAGAAACTTTTTGAAGACCTTCACCACATTAAGGGAAGACTATAAGGCAGGACTTGGTACAGATGGGATATGGGAGTCAAACCTGCCCTATTACTGCCTCCCAGCTGTGAATGTTTTCCCTGAAATCATTCACTTATGTGCTCAAAATTATGATCAGGAGCACAGAGCTGTCAACACTCAACTAGGGAGGATTCTGTTCTATATAAACGCTGACACCATCAACAAAATGCTGCACTTTGAACAGACAGAGTTACTAGTCCCTTTCTCCATGAGATCTTTAATAGAAGCAGGTGAGAAGATGACCAGCGAAGAGCTGCAGAAGGTCACCAGGAACTACATGTGGCCTGAGAACCAGCCTACAGGGCCACCTCCTTATCCACATGAGCACTTCAATGACTCAGGCAGGCTGCTCCTGGACATGATAGCCTATGTGCTAGGCTACCAGAGCAGCAAGCATGTGGATCTAGCCATGCTCGTAATGCTATCTGCCTACAGCCCACGACAACCCCCTGCCCGAAAGTACAACTTTGCCAAGTTCATAGCCAATAGGATCCATGATCAATTGTGCAAATTGGACAGACAAGGAGTCTTTAGATATTCAGCATACATCTACCACCTGTTCATGTATCATCACTCTGAAGCTTTCCCATGCTACATCAGAAGGCTGGACAACAAAGGGGAGAAGAGATCAGTCATATTCTGGACCTCAGTCTATCATGAAATCACAAGTTCACCCTACAGCTATTGTGAATTTGTAGATCAGTTTGTATACCCAGTCTCCAGCATACTTATGAAATCCCCTCCACCTAGAATATCAAATGAGATCAAGAAAGCTTTACAGCTTTCTAAGAAGTACAAAATAGGTGATTGGTACCTATATGAACACCACACTGTGTTCAGAGTGTATGGGTGTGAGCTCTGTCCATACAGACTACCCAAGTATGTTCCCATGAGATTATTTGCCTTGGAATATTACAGGCAATTAATCCAGTCAGACCTCACTCACTTCCACAGCTCAAAGAAAAAAGCACACCTTAACTACAAAAATGAGCTGGGCCCTTTTATCATGAATAAGAAGGAAGGATGGGAGGCTGCAGATTCGATCCTAAAAGACAAATATAAGTTGTCTTACAGTTTCCGGTGGGTCCCATATGACCCTCAAGGTTTCATCACTGCCAGGAGAACAAAGTACAGACTCCTAGCCATCAAACACTGCCACTATCCACATCTAGAACAGTATGCAAACTTACAAGAGTGGCAGTTGGATACCCTTGTTGAGAGCTTGTCTGAAGAGGAAAAAATAGTTAAAAATATGAAAGAACTTGAAAAAACTATTGACCTGGACTATGTGACCCAGGTACCGTTCAGGCTGCCTCAAACATCAGGAGGAGGAACCTCAGTTACCAGGACAGCGCCGCCAACAACAGCACCAGGCTTGGATAAGGGAAAGGGAAAAATGGACGCCGAAGATGAAGCAAAAAAGCAGCAGTCAGAGCAGGGAAAGCAACAACCAGAGCAAGAAACAGGACAGCAAGAAGAACAAACCGGTCTGCCACAAACTGGGCTGCCAGAAACCACCTTATTGCAGACACCTCCCCCTCAAGTGGAGCTCCTAACCACTTCAATTTTACAGACCCCTGCACATGAAGAAAGGGGGACCAAAAGACAAAGAGAAGAGTCCACTCCCCTCAGTGGATCCTCCCAACAACCAGAAGCTAAAAGGCAGAGGGCAGACTCCCCAGAAGTAGAAGACATTACTGAAGATGTCTTCAATGATACAGCCAAGGATAGGGAGGGCAGCCAACAGACAGGGACTAGCTCCTTTCAGCAGGAGCAGAATTTACAACTTGGTTTGGAGGTATCATCTTCTTCTCAACAAAGCCAGAAGCTCAAAGGTGCTAAGGCCACCTTCAAAGAAATCAAGGCAGCAAATGAACTATTGAGGGCTGAGGTTTACAAGCAATTTATAGATGCCACTCCAGCCCAACAAGAAAGATTGATGTCGGTCTACGACTTCAAAGAGGAGAAGATGATATTCAGCCATTTCAAACCTAAGGGTCCCAACCCAATGTCCACTGCTGATTTCATCAAAACAAGGGTGGAGGTCTTGGCCAAAGACATACATCCTATGGACCAAATTGAGCTCCATAAGCAGACTGGAGAAATGGTCTATGCCACCTTGGTGGATAAGGCCACACTAGCTCATGAGCTGAAAGAATCCTTGAAGCACACAAATACTCAACTGGATTTTGAGAGATTGTCTTCCAGGGCCAAGGATAACAGGATAAAATCTCTTGAAGAGATTATTGTTGATCTAGGGCATAACCCTAGTGACCCAACCGGGGTAAAAGCCCTCCTGAAGAAAAAAGAGGATGATCTCAATGCCATGAAGAGGAGATTGAAGCTGTCACCTACAGAACATCCTCAGACAGCTGAACTGCAAAAGGAAAAACAAGTTGATCAACAACTTGATCTACTATTGCAGCAGGATCAAAGGATCCAAGAGCTAGAGAAGGAGCTGGAGAAGTCATTTCAGGGCAAACAGGGAGAATCCACACTACCAACTCCCCCAACAGATTCTACAGCAGCAACAGGCTCTGAGGCAGCAGTGGCCCCTACAACAGCAAATACAGTTGACCAGCCCAGCATAGAAGAACTAACTAAGGCTGTTAAGCAAATGGAGCTACAAGCAGATGAGATAAGGAAGGCAAAAGAAAAACTGGCAGAGATAGATGCCAAGTATGACCAGTCTAAAATGACAGTGGCAGAACAGGGCAGACAGATCAAGACCCAAAAGGACAGAATCAAAGCCCTGGAGAAAGAGCTTGATCTCAAAAACACCATGGCTGAGATCAAGAGGATCTTATGGAATAAAATCACCCAAAGCATGATTAAACAGTGGAAGTCACTCAAAACAATCCATGAACATATGGATTTAATTGTGCAAGCTCAGACAGATATCCAGAGGGCTAAGACAGCACTAGGAAATAGACCTGAACAAGCTAGCCAACTGATAGACTTTCTGAACAGGCAAGACAAAGATGAGCTGGCAGCAGTTGGAATCACCAACAGAACGGAAGCCATCCTTATGACCAAAAAGGTGCTAACACTCAGAGGATATGTGCAGACAGCAGAAAGGAGGAGCTATGAGATACAGACTGAAGTTGAAGACTTCAAGCTCAGAATGGGGATGCTACAGGCAAGAGGAATGCCTAGCCTATTGAGCGGTACAGGGAAATTGATCAACAGAGATCAATTTACAAATAGGATGGCCGCGTACATAGAAAATCAAATCACTGCATCCAGCAGTGCTTCTGAAGAAACTATTCCTCCTACAGGACAGAGTTTGTACACTCAGCTTGAAGGGTCATTTTTTATTGAAAATGAAGTTAATCATCTATTTGAAACTCCTCCAAGTTTTTTCAAATACACAAAGCTTGATGAGACATTGATTAAAATGCGAAGGCATCAAATGCCCAAGGAGGACTGGTGGCAAGCCATGCTCCAGATTCTGCCACAGTAGTTTCAAAACTCCAGGTCAAAAGCCAGCTCAGGTCACCGCAAGACAAGTATAAAGTGGTCAGTGACTGGAAAATATCTAAAAGGTGATTCATCACTAACAGTGACAGCTAGCCACATTTTGAAACACACGCCTTCAGCCGACTACAACTGCTACAAATTCAACGGCATCTGACAGATTTTGACAGCTAAAGGACTAAGAGCTACTACTGCATTTACTTCTTCATTTACTTCTTTGGCTACTGCTCACTAGCAGTTGGCAGCATATTTATGAGGCATTTACTCTTCTTTCAGATATTTTTCCAAATGTAAATCCGTATATATACCCCCCTTAGTAACGCATAAGGGGTTGCTGGAATTTTCTCTTGGATAACTTCCATCTGCTGTAATATTTTCAGAGAATTAATACAAAGGAGGAATGGAACTTCCAGAAGTTTGGTGTATTTGATGTCTTGTGGTGAAGGATGCATGTTACAGGATTCCATGGGTGTTGCATAAAACTATAAGTATTCTCAAATCTCTTATCGTGTCTGTTTTGAGTCTTTTGTTCTCTTTGTCGTTCTAATGTTTTACACTTGATAGCGAGGTGAAAGGATAGTACCAGGATTTAACCATGTTTACCCTGGACTCAAACTGAGCTATTATATATGTTTTCCTCATATACAGTAACAGAATTGTAATTCTTAATTGCTGCAATTCAAAACTGTGTTTTTATTGTAACAGTCATTCTCAGGGATTCAACCTTTGCCCCCTAAGACCTCTGTTTTCTCTTCTTAAAGCTATCTGTTGGGAACATATAGATAAATAGTGAAAATTCTTAAATGCTTTCACTGTTCGTGCTACCTGTTACCAGTCTTTTAATCAAAAATCTGTTCTATTAAACACCCAAATGGCCCTGTAAGTTCCATGTTTCATCTCACAGATTCAAACACATTAAGCCACAGACTCCATTGCCCAATGATATTCAACATATCTAAAACTACATCACTGAAGTCTAAGGGAATTTCATCAACCGAAACACAAACATGACCTGTACTCAATACCTAGCCTAAAACACAATCACTGTAGATATAAATCATAAAGAGAGAGCCCTCTCTGATCACTGATTGGCTAGAAACAGTGATTAAAAGATTGGTTAGTGGTTACCCCGGCCGTATTCCCTTGGGAGTCATAGGGAACAACCTGGGTGTAAACACCTAGAAGGCAACCCCTCACTATATATGAGGGAATTGTATTGCGTCTATGTAGATCTGTATTCTGAGTGAGAAAGAGAGAGGAGATTGAGAGAGAGATAAGAGGGCATTACAACGGATCTGTTGTAGGTTGTATCTTTTCAGTTTGCTGGATAATATAAAAGGAAGGACTGGTTGCTTCTCCGTGGACGTAGCCCAGATTGGGTGAACCACATATATCTGTGTCTCTCTTGTTTTATGTGTTTTCTGTGTTTATATTTCTACAATATATTTTATGTGTTCCATTGCTCTGTAATATATAATTTTCTAACAATTGATATCAGAGCTGAAGGTTTATTTGGCTGATAAACTCGCAGGAGAGAAGGGTTCCTAGTTCAAGTGGGAGCAATGTTGGAAGATGGTTGGTTTAGGGTCGAAACATTTAATGGCCAAAACTACCAAGTATGGAAGATGCAGATGGAAGATTATCTATATCAGAGAGGTCTGTACCTACCATTGAGTGGAAAGACAAAGATGCAGATGAGTATGACAGATACAGAAAGGGATATTCTTGATGGAAAGGCACTTGGAACAATATGGCTATGTCTAGAGGCATCGATAGCATTTAATATTTCAAAGGAAACAACAACAGAGGGTTTAATGTCGGAATTGGCCAAACTATATGAAAAACCCTTGGCCTCAAATAAGGTATTTCTTATGAAGAATTTATTTAATATGAATATGTTAGAAGGTGGATTTGTTGCTGATCATTGAAATCAATTTAATATAATTACCAGTCAATTAAGTTCTGTAGGGGTAACTTTTGATGATGAAGTTAGGGATCTGTTATTTCTATGCTCATTGCCAGAAATTTGGAATGGTTTAGTTATGGCCATTAGTAACTCCATCTTTGAATCTAGTACTTTAAAGTTTGATGATGTTGTCGGTGAAATCCTTAGTGAGGAAATGCGACAGAAAAGCTCCAGTGAAACATCAGGTAATGCTTTGACTGTAGAGACTAGGGGTAGAAAAATGGAAAGAGGAAAGTGCCCAGGATATCGCAGTAAGTCAAGGAAAGGAAGATCCAAGTCTAGATCGGGGATAGTGTGCTGGAAATGTGGAAGAAAGGACACCTGAAGAAAGACTGCAAGTCTTGGAAGGGAAAAGAAGGAGACGCATAGCAAGAAAACAATCATGAAGCGAACGTGACAAGTGATGTGTTGCAAGATGCTTTGATTCTTTCATTAGAAAATATTAGTGATGCTTGGGTGGTAGATTCAGGGGCCTCATTCCATGCCACACCTAATAGGAAACATTTTCATGATTATGTTCAAGGAGATTTTTGGACAGGTTCAATTAGGTGATGATAACCCTGTAAAATCATGGGAATGGGTACATTTTTCATAAAACAGTAGAATGGAAATCAATGGCTATTGAAGGGGGAAAGGCATGTCCCAGATCTGAAGAAAAATGTAATTTCAACAGGGAAGTTGGGAGGTGAAGGTTGTGTGACTACTTTTACAAATAAAACCTAGAAGGTCACTAAAGGATCTCTGGTAATACCAAAAGGGGAAAAGGTTGGTACATTGTATTTATGCAATGTTATTTCTAATTCTGTTAATGCTTTAACCTCGACAAGAGAGGATACGGAAAATTGGCATCATAGGCTTGGGCACATGAGGGAGAAGGGGATGCAGATTATTCACTCAAGAGATATGTTTCCAGGTTTGAAGCATGTTGATTTAAAATTATATGAGAATTGTGTTTATGGAAAACTGAAGAGAGTCAAATTCCTTGGAGTTGGGAAAGAAAAGAAGAGCAAAGAATTAGAAATTGTGCATACAAATGTATGTGGACCTTCTCAGGTATCATATCTCCATGGCTCTTGCTATTATGTTACTTTTATTGATGATGCAACCATAAAAACCTAGATTTATTGTATTCGAAATAAATATGATGTATTTTATACTTTAAAGAAATGGAAAGATTTGGTTGAAAATGAGACAGGAAAAAGGTTGAAGTGTCTTAGATCATACAATGGAGGTGGATATTGCAGCAAAGATTTTGATAGGTACTATTCAGATAATGGAATTTGTAGAGAGAATACAGTTCTAGGAACACCACAAGAAAATGGTGTGTCAAAAAGGATGAATAGGACAATCATGGAGCATGTAAGGTGATTGCATACAATATTTCCTTTACAATTTTGGGCAGATGTTATAGATACTTCTATTTGTCTAATAAACATAAGGCCTTCAAGTTCCTTGGATGTTGGTATTCTAGAAGAGGCATGGACAGATAAAATGGTAAACTACTCATTTTTAAAGACTTTTGGTTGTGAAGCCTTTGTCTACATTAATAAAGAAAATAGAACAAAGCTTGAGGCAAAATCAAAGAAATGTACTTTTATTGGATATGGTGTTAATGATTTTGGTTATCACTTTTATGATTTCGAAAAACAAAAAATCATTAGGAGCAGAGATATCATATTCAATGAAAAGGTTTTGTATGAGGATCAGTTGCAGGAAAAAGAAAACAGTGAATACACAGTGCTTGATGAGATCACAGAAAAAGTGAAGATGCTTGAAAATCATAATGATCAATATCTAGAAGAACAACAACAACCACAATAGAAACAAGCACCTCAAACACCTGAAAGTGGTGTTATAATATCTACCAAGATAAGTAGGCCCCTTGAATGACACTCTCCTTCATTACATTATGTATTGTTGATTGATTTTAGTGAACCAAAATGTTATGAAGAAGTAGTGTAGGTAAAAACCAGGAAGAAGTGGGAGAAAGCCATGAAAGAAGAGATGGACTCCTTAGCACATAACCAGACTTGGGACTTAGTCAGGTTTATTGTAGGTAAAACAACATTTTAGAATAAATGGGTTTACAGGTTGAAGGATGAATATGGAGGTAGAAAAAGGTATAAAGCTAGACTTGTGGTGAAGGGCTTTCACAGAAAAAGGGTATAGACTTTGATGAGATATTTTCTCCTGTTGTTAAAATGACTTCAATTATAACTATTTTAAGTCTAGTAGCAGCTGAAGATTTGCATCTTGAGTAGCTAGATGTAAAGACAACCTTTCTCCATGGGGTTTTGGAGGGAGAGATATATATGTAGCAGCCACAAGGATATGAGGTAAAATGGAAGGAGAAACTAGTGTGCAGGTTGAAGAAGAATTTGTATGGCTTAAAATAGGCTCCAAGGCAGTGGTATCTAAAATTTGACAGGTTTATGTTTGAACAAGGTTATACTAGATGTCACTTTGATCATTGTGTTTATCTCAAAAGGAAAAATGATGGCAGCTATATTATATTGTTATTGTATGTAGATGACATGCTTGTTGCAGGTTTTAACATGCAAAAAATAAATGTGCTCAAAAGAAAATTGGCAAACTCATTTGCAGTGAAGGATTTGGGTGCTGCAAAACAAATCTTTGGTATGAGAATAACTAGAGACAAGAAGAATCGAAAATCAAAATTGTCTCAGAGTGAGTACATAGAAAAGGTGTTGAAAAGATTTAATATGCATAATGCAAAACCAGTTAGTATACCTTTGGCTATCCATTTCAAACTAAGTAAGGAGGTGTGTCCCAAGACTTAAGAAGAACTGGCTTATATGTCCAAAGTTCCATAAGCATCAGTAGTTGGAAGCTTAATGTATGCAATGGTCTGCACAAGGCCTGATATTGCACATGCAGTGGGAGTTGTAAGTAGGTACATGAAAAATCCAGGAAAAGAACATTAGATGGCAGTGAAGTGGATTCTCAGGTATTTGAGAGGTACCAAAAATAAAGCATTATGGTTTGGTGGTTCAAACATTTCTCTACAGGGATATGTTGATGCAGACGTGGCAGGTGATAGAGATAATAAGAGGAGCACAACAAGGTATGTGTTTACTATAGGTGGAACAGATGTCAGCTGGGTTTAAAAACTAAAAAGTGTTGTTGCACTCTCAATAACAGAAGCAAAGTATGTTGCTACTACGGAGGCTAGTAAAGAAATGATTTGATTACAAAGGCTTTTGGATGAATTGGGCAAGAAGCAGGAGTTGGGCAAGTTATACAGTGACAACCAGAGTGCCATACATATTGCAAAGAGGTCTACATTTCATTCCAAGACAAAACATATAAAACTCAAGTATCATTTCATATAGTCAGTGTTATAAGATGGACAGTTGAAGCTGGAAAAGATACACACTAGCTAGAATCCTGCAGATATGTTAACAAAAGTTGTAACTAGGGAGAAACTGAGATTTTTCTCGGTTTCAATTGGTCTTCAAGTATGATGATGAAGATGATAAATGACCAGGTCCAAAGTGGAGTCATTTTCCAACAAATGAAGCGGTGGTGGAGTTGCTATAATCAGTATCCAAGTGGGAGATTGTTGGGTGTGGAGCCTGATTATCTTCTTTATTCAGAGGTATCACTGCATTGGACCCCATTTCGTAATGTGGCAGCAATTCCGCCCGTAATATTTGTGCTGCAAGGGGGGTCTAGGGGTGGCAACAACAATCTTTAAGATCCTCCCCCTGGTGGGAGATGGGGGGCAACACCCCCAAAGCTAAAAATAGATGTACAATTGCCTTGTAAAATTTTGCAATTTCATAGTCAATCTGCATCGTTCATTAGGTGGAGATCTAACGGTAGAAGTTATGTTTAATTTAGGGTTTTTTCGCTATAAGGAAACTCCTTGCTATATATGAGGGAATTGTATTATGTCTATGTAGATCTGTATTCTGAGTGAGAAAGATAGAGGAGATTGAGCGAGAGATAAGAAGGAATTACAAGGGATCTACTGTAGGTTGTATCTCTTTAGTTTGCTAGATTATATAAAAGGAAGGAGTCATTGTTTCTTCATGGATGTAGCCCAGATTTGGTGAACCATGTATATCTGTGTCTCTCTTGTTTTATGTTTTTTCTGTGTTTATATTTCTGCAATATATTTTATGTGTTCCATTGCTCTCTAATATATAATGTTCTAACACCTCGTTCACACCAAGTGTAGAGTCCAAAATGAAAGAACACAAGATAGTGCAATCTATAGGATTAGCAGAACATGAAGACGGAGGCTGAGGTACAAAATACATGTGAGAAACTAATGGATTCACAACCAACCTTGCGCGAAAATCAGAAGGAGCCATGTCGGGAGGATGGGTCAGTTGAACACGTGTGTGCACGCTCTCCCACATCACTCTACAATGGTGGAATTGTTTGATGAGGGGACGACGAACAATCACTTGTGACAGTGACCGTTTCCATCTGTGATTGTGTGGCCCCATCACTGAAGTATGCTAAGAGGGGCTTGCGCTTGAATTTCTTCTTGCGATGGACTAATTTGTTAAGACAATATTTGAATCTATCTCAAAGATATGGAAATTTCATCTAACTTTTCGGAGCTTGAAAATGCAACACACGGAAGAGTTCCCAAAATTCCATAGGCGATTCATGTGGGGCCTTCCATTGTTGCAACATTTTTTGGTCAAGAGGATCCAGATCAAAATGATGGAAAGTAGATTCAATGAGATCACAAAACTTCTCAAGGAGGAAGACTGCAGCACCACAGTTGTGGAGATTCACAAAGTGTGTATGAAAGCATCAGATTGACCTCTTCTACATAGAACTTGTCTGCATTATCAAGGAATGCATAGAAGTCTTCTACATACACAGGCCAGGCTACTTCGCCTTGACCATCATACGTGATCTCGGACATGTGAAATCTACCGTGTGATGTTGAGAGGTTCGGCATGTGAAAGACATCTTGGAGGGATGAGTGTAATATTATCCATGATGGATGATCTAGGTGGCTCCAAACACATGCAAAAGTCCCAGAGGACTCAGAAAGGGTCAAAATGCTCCCAAACTAGCACTAGATCGAAGTGTTCGTCACTCTAATTCCAACAGTGTGAATGACACTAAAATCCGAGCTCATATGAGGGAGAAAGAGCTAGTCAAAGTTGGGTTGTGGGCCAGGTTTAAGTGTCCTACAAATTTACCATCAACCAACATGGGAACCTAGCTCCCGAAAAGGAGCGAATCTGTTGGATACTTAATTTTTCTAATATCCCGTATATTAGACAAAATTTAAAAAATGCTTGTTATATTAAAAAATAAAAAATTATTAAAGAGGTGGTGGGCCATGACCCCCGCCACCACAATCGAACCCACACCATATCATGAAAACAAATGTTAATTAAAAATGGTCAATGGGCCATGACCCTCGTTGGCCCCAACTCCACCTGTTATAACCAATACACTATGGGCTGGGCTGGCCACCTTTGTTGGACCCAGCCCACACCCAACCTTTGAACACGGTGTTATATTTTAAACGAAACTGGTGGGAGTTGAACCCATGGTCGGGAGGTCTGCTGGCCTCGCCCACGCTGCAGTCCCACATTGAAACTCCACCCACACTATAACAAATAGTTTTCCTACCAATGATTTCCAATTAAGCACCACCATAAATGTGCCACATTAAAATGAAATTCTAAAATATGATAACCGTGCCAAAATTAATCTATGCAGCGCCAGTTTTCTTTTAATTTTTTAATAATAAGTCAAAAGACTGTTACGTGTATTCTTGGCAGAGGTTGGATTTGATCCCCCAACCTCCCTGCCTTGGTACCTCCACCTTAACCAATAGGCCACAATAACCTCCTTGGTAAACTTTGCTCGAAAACATATATTTAACCCTTCCTCACTCATTTGCACAGAGGATGGATGGAGGCAGATTTGAACGGAACGAGGAGTGTAGAACACACGGAACATAATAGACCCAATGTGGAGTTTGAGAAAATGTTTTAATAAATCGCATGTGGAACCATGAGCATGGAGTAGAGGCAGGTAAAACCATGATTGAGCCCAACTTTCAAGAGGGAGAAATTTTTCTAGTGTCCAAATTGGACAAACTTTATGTTGATCCTACACCTTTCAGTGACATGAACCTGATGGCGTAGACATCATTTTGATTTGAGAAGCAGATATTTAGATGACTCAGAGGAGGGAATCTTTGAGGAATCTAGGGGGAATCTAAAAGATTCATGTAGCCCCAGATTTTCACTTTGTCAAAATTCAGAAATTTGACAATCGACTTTACACTATTTGACACCACGAATCTGATGGTGTAATAAAATTTTCCATTTGATCATTCCATTTTTCAGCCACTTTTCAAAGTGGAGTGCGGCTGTCAGCACTCAATGTGCAAGCAGTCATTTCCATGATATTCGACGCCGTGAGATTGATGGTACAACCAGATCCAACAATTTATCATGCTCTTCTTCAGATAACTCCTTGATGTGAGGTATGCAGTGTGATCATGTACTTCTTTATCTCTTTGTGTGATATGCATTGTGTTTATATATCCTTGTTTGATGTTTGATGTGGGATATTGTTTTGTTCTCGATGTGAGATGTACTTATTGTCATGTTTTGATTGAGATCCCTTTGTTGCCATGTTGACTTGATACTCATGTGTTGCCATGTATGTCTAGATTGAGATCCCCTTGATGCCATGTTGACAGGATTCTCATTATTATCATACACAAAACTATGTCATGCTGATAGGAGTCCTTTTGTGAATGAGAGTTACTACAACGGAACACCTCATGGACCCACTCCTGCATGAGGGCATATTCCTTGCATGATAGAGAAAACACATTCATGTACATCATCACTCTTTCCAACACATAATGAAGTGACCTACACCATCTTGACATCGGGGCCTGGAGACGTAGTCCCTCCTGGACGAAATCCGTTATCAATGTCTCTTGTTTTATGTTGTTGATTCTTGTCATATTTCTTCTTCTTTACATCATGCATATGTGTTCATTTGTGCTCTTTTAAATGCAATTCTAACAACATCACGGAAGTAAAAGATCTTGGTTAAATCCAGGAGTTGAGTCAACTCAGATCAAGTTTGGTATGAAAGCGTCTTTGTGTGGATGTGAATTGCGAGCGTGAACAATGGAATGTGCAACGATGGAGGATGAAAAAGCGATGTACGAGACCATGCTCAGAATTTCCCAAAAGGTGGAAATAATGTATGAAGCTCTACAGAAAGAGACAGAGGAAATGGAGCGATTGTAGCTTCAGTTGTGAGCCAAAGAAGAGGCCTTGGAAGAACTAAAGCACAGAAACCAAAATCTCCAAACAGATAAGATGAATTGAAGATGCTTCTACAAGAAGAGAAAGAGGAGAAACAAATTTTGCTACAACAGCTACAAGCTAAGGACGAGGCCTTGGAAAAGCTGCAACATGACCCATGTGAGGTAAAAAATAATTATTTGAATTCATGTATGTGTCCTGATGATGATTTCGCTATTTTTGAAAATCATACCATAGGAATTGGCTCCAAACTATTGAGGAAAATGGGGTATGAAGGAAAATACTTGGGCATTAATGTCCAAGGCATTGTCAACCCCATCAAAGTAGAGGAATTACCCCGTCAGGCAGGACTTGGGTATGTCCGGAAGGAAGTTGGGGAATGAGCCAAGAAAGCCAGCAAACCACCAACAATAGATGATGAGAAGCCCTCATCAGTTCTTTCCAACTGGATAGTGGAGGTAAAAGATGTTGATTTCCTTTCAGTTTTGTCTTCACATAGTATGATTTCTGTTGGAGATTTCGATATCCCAATTACAGGGAGAAACATGAGGCTCCTCACCAGGATGAGGTACAAGGAGGAAAAATAACTTGGTGTTAATAACCAAGGCATAACTCAACCATTAGAGGTTGTGTAGACCTTGATTTGTAGGCTTGGGATACACCGAAGGAGAATGCTTGAAGGTGTTAGATTCTTTTGAGACATCGTCGAAATCGTTGAGGAAAGAGAATGATGGGAACACGTCTCCATCATCCCATGGTAGTGTCCATTGCATGGAAAGAGCTAAGGCAACATCTCATCGCCATAATGACACAAGAGACAACAAGGAAAGGTGTTACCAGTCTCAATATTTGAATGTTCATTTTGATTACAATCATGTTGTTAATGATGGACATAAATCAAGGCATCGAAAAGCATGTACCTTTTGTGGATTACATAACCATACATTTTTTGAGTGCTAGAAAAGAATAGCATCACACAAAATGAGGAGGCATGAAATACCCTCTCAACACAAGCTAAAGAAACATGTTAAGAAGATCTGGAAGAAGAATATGTATTGCATTCATCGCAACTGAGGTGGCCATCAAAGAGCCACTTGTTGGAGGCTCCATCCACAACAGCGCCTTAAAGACAAAGCGTTGGTGCATGAGCCAGATGAGACGTTGTTTGACCAAAAAATGCACCACAAGGAAACGACCCATTCACATTGATAAGTGAGAAATGGTTCTTCTAGGCTTGATAGAATTTCATGGCCTTATTTTTTTTCCAATCATGTGTTGCATTTTAAACTGTAAAAGTGATGATTTGTTTTCCATCACTTGCTAAGAAACAATGATGTCTGGTCTTATTTTGTGATGCATTTTAAACTATGAAAGTGATGTTGTGTTTCCATCACTTGTCAAAGAAACAATAGTGTTTGGCCTTATTTTTGTAAATCACGAGTTGCAGTGATGATGTGTTTTCGATCACTTGTTGAAGCAATAATGATGTGTTGGCCTTGTTTTCATAGCTGGGGTATTGTTTCCATTTTGATGTAAACTTGACCATTGAGTATGTGTTATAAACTCTTGCCAAGTATGGGATGCTTGGGTCATTAGTCGGTCATGTAAATTCATCATGTAATTTGTAGAATTGTACTACAGGTTTGCAGAGGTTGCAGCGGTTGGCTCATCACGTATGGCTTAGAAGGACAAAGGTGAAGGAGAAGGAAGGGTGACTTATGAGACATTTGTAAGTGCAGAAAAGGTACAAAGAAGTGGCAGATTATTTTCATGCTTTTGGAGGACCAAAAGCTCCTCAATGGGGAGGATTAATCCAGGTGGCTTTAGACACATGCTGAAGTCCTAGAGGACTTAGAAAGGGTCAAAATTCAAAGTGGTCAAAATGCTCCAAAACTAGTACCAGATTGAAGTGCTCGTCGCCTTGATTCTAACAGTGTGAACGACATTCAAATCTGAGCTCGTATGAGCGAGAAAAATCCAATCAAAGTTTTGGTCAAAGTTGGGCTGTGGGCCAGGTTTAAGTGTCCTACAAATTCATCATCAACCGGCGTGGGAACCTTGCTCCTGAAAATGGGTGAATTTGTTAGATACTTAATTTTTCTAATATCCCTTATATTAGACAAAACTAAAAAAATGTTTATTATATTAAAAAATAAATAAATAAATATTAAAGAGGTGGCAGGCCATGACCCTCGCCACCCCATCGGACCCACACCATATCATGAAAACAAATGTTAATTAAAAATTGCCGATGGGCCATGACCCTTACCAGCCCCAACTCCACCTGTTATAAGGAATACACTATGACTGGGCGGGCCACCTCCGGTGGACCCAACCCACACCCAACCTCTACACACGATGTTATATTTTAAACGAAACCGGTGGGAGTTGAACCCATGGCTAGCAGGTCCGCCGGCCCCGCCGACACGTTGGTCCCACATTGAAGCTCCACCCACACCATAACAAATAGTGTGCCTACCAACAATTTTCAATTAACTACCACCATAAATGTGCCACATCAAACAACATTCTAAAACATGATAACTGTGCCAAAATTAATGTAGGCAGCGCCAATTGTGTTTTTATCTTTTAATAATAAGTCAAAAGGCTGTTGCATTTTTTTTTAGTGGAGGAAGGACTTGATCCCCCGACCTCCCTGCATTGGTGACTCCACCTTAACCAATAGGCCACAACAACCTCCTTGGTAAACTCTACCCGAAAACATATATTTAACCCTTCCTCACTCATTTTCACGGTGGATAGACAAAGGTAGATTTTAATGGAACAAGGAGTGTAGAACACACGGAACGGAACAGACCCAGCCCGGAGTTTTAGATAGCATTTTTAATTAATTGTAGGTGTAACCATGAGCATGGAGCACAGGTAAGCGGAACCATGATTGAACCCAACTTTCAAGAGCACAAAAATTTTCCAGTGTCCAAACTGGACAAACTTTATGCCACTCCTACACCTCTCAATGACATGAACCTAATGGCAGAGACAAAATGTTGATTTGAGAAGCAGATCTTCAGATTACCTGGAGGAGGGAATATTTGAGGAATCTAGGGGGAATCTAAAAGATTCTTGTAGCCCCAGACTTTCACTTTGTCAGAATTCAGAAATTTGACAGTCAATTTTACACTTTTTGATCCCATGAATTTGATGGGTGTAATAAGATTTTCCATTTGATCATTCCATTTTTTGGCCACTTTTGAAAGTGGAGTGCAGGTGTCAGCATTCAATGTGCAAGTAGTCATTTCCATGATATTCGATGTCACGAGATTGATGGTACAGCCAGATCCAGCAGTTTATCATCCTCTTCTTCAGATAACTCCTTGATGTGAGGTATATGCAATGTGATCATGTACTTCTTTATCTCTTTGTGTGAGATGCATTGTGTTGTATAGATCCCTGTTTGATGTGGGATCTTATTTTGTTCTTGATGTGACATATACTTATTGTCATGTTTTTATTGAGATCCCTTTGTCCCCATGTTGACAGGATACTCATGTGTCACCATGTATGTCTAGATTGAGATCCCTTTGATGCCATGTTGGCGGGATGCTCATTATTATCATATGTGAAATTATATCATGCTAATAGGAGTCCTTTTGTTAATGAGAGTTCCTGTAGTAGAACATCTATTGTAGCCACTTCTATGTGAGGGCATATTCCTTGCATCATAGAGAAAACACATTCATGTACATCATCACTCTTTCCATCACTTAATGTAGTGACCTACGCCATCTTAACACCAGGGCCTGGAGACGTAGTCCCTCTTGGACGAACTCTGTTATCAACATCTCTTGTTTTATGTTGTTGATTCTTTTCATGTTCCTTCTTCTTTACAGCATGCATATGTGTTCATTTGTTCTCTTTTAAATGCAATTCTAACAACATCAAGGAAGTAAAAGATCTTGGTTAAATCCTGGAGTTGAGTCAACTCAGATCAATGGACGTGAAAAGGTTCAAAACAGGATGATAGGACACAATGCTAGAAACGTTGATGGAGCTGGACCCACCAATATGTCAGAGGATCTCCTTGGTAAGAAGTCCCAACTAGACCTATGACCATTTGGTGCAGAAGTCCTAGCAGTGGGTCCTACGGTATTGCCTTGACTGTGGTTGTGCGCAGAGGCAAGTAAGATGTCATTGTTGGTAGAAAGGGTGTGACATAGGCAACAAGTCAAGGAACTTGCATGACTGGTTCTAACACACAGAGGGTGAGGTAAGTGCGCCCCTTGGAAACCTATGAAAGAATGGAGTTAAGAAGGGAACACATGAGCAAAGATGCATCACAAAATGGAAGGCAAGTAAGCTAGCAATCCAAAGTGATGGTTAAACCAACAACATATTTTAGTAAGATTCATACATACTTATATATGAAATCCATACATGCATCGTATGAAAAAAGATACATATACCATTTAGAGTAAAAAGGATAGCTGAAATATAATACGACACATGCATGAAATGTGTTGGCTCTATTATATTAAGAAGTGAAAGTTCCAATTATACAATACAACCATTACCAACCACTAGTTCTGACATCGGAACATTACAGTCACTACCGCCTGCTCCTCCAAGGAGATATATTAGCTCTGCATAGTTGAGAAGCCAAGGATCATTACAATACTCTCCAAGCTTTCTCTAAGATACTCCTATCAGAAGCTTGGCTGGCCGAAAGCCTCTACAATGAGTTATGAGTTACTATTTATGGCAAAGGGTGGGGTGACTCTTGATCTTCTCTATGACTGTTACATCCAACTATCGACACTTGAACTTCCACTTGACAAGATGTTACATACAATATGCACATGTACCCATGTGACACAAAATAGGCTTGAGCATGCCATGCAAGCCATCACTATGATTTAGACAACTGTGGGAAGACCAGCTCTTCGACATCCTCACAATGGTCGACAGTGCCAAAATGATGCCAAGATTGGTAGCCCGTGATGTTGTCCATGTACTCTGTGATGAGATATTTCTGGAAAGGAACTCTTTCCTCTATTGGATCCAAGTATACTCCTCTGGATCCTCTATCCAACTCGTCTAATAACATGTGCATAATTATGCTGAGTGCATCCATATCAATAATAAAATGTTCCATTCTCCTGAATACCCATGCATGGTAAGCCTACAAACTAGTAATGAGCTATGGGATATTTTCATAGTTCCAGATATGACTCCAGATCTGTTCCTTCATCTCGAACTCTCTAGGCTTCATCATCTTGGGCAAGTGTAACAGCGCTCCCTTGTTTCTCATTTTCCATGTTTGCATGTAGTCAACAATAGTATGGATGTTTGACAAGATACGTGCTCTCTTAGCACATCGTTGCTGCCAACTGTTGGGATGGACACCTGCCTTATGCATGTTACCAAACTTGGAATACAACACCTACATGACTATCTCAAGGGATGATACTTCAGCTAGTATTGCCTTATTCAACTCTACTCAAGCGGATGTTGTAACTAGTTCTCACTCCTTAGTCATTCACTCATTCTCAGCTATCAAGAAGAGAACAGTCAAGCTAGTGCCTTCAGCATATGCTCTCGTAGCATCGACCAATGGTATTGGATGCTTGTGCATGTCAAACACGATCACTCATTCCTCAAACTGCATAGGAGATGTGTGGTCATCCGAAGTAGACACTTTACATGATTCCACAATTCTATGTTGCAACTTGTCGAATGATGTGTTGTGCATCTCTCCTTCCGATTGTCTCAAAGGATCTTAGTATCTCCTTGGTCACTTGGGACTTCCTCTACTTCCGGATTTGGTGAAGCTGGTGGGTCAACCTCTACTCAAGGGCGTGTTCAATCTCTTGAGCAAAGTCCTACTCCTGCGACTGCTTACCCTATCTTCTTACTTCCATCTGTTCGGATGAGTCTACTACCTGTACAGACACAGTTTCATTTGTCTATACTTATTCCACCTCTTGTTGTACCTATTCTTGTTGTGCTTCCTTCTCCTATCTACGCATCTCTTGTTCGATTTGGAGGTGCTCCTTCAACTCATGTAACTCCTTCACTATTTCCTCCATCCTCTATTTTTCTCTCTGCCTTTGTGCATTCCTCTTATCACATTGTTGCCTCTTCGCATCTATTGCCAAAGTTGCTTTCTATACAAGTGGGTCTTCTCTGAACTTGCATCTTTATTCTGCCTCTACATTGTTGACAATCTTCTTCTTTCCTTTGTTGCAAGTTGTTATGTTTACCTCTGTTGCTGCTACTAGTGGTGCTCTCCTGGATGCTCCTTTGCTAACCATATCACAACGATGTCGACCAGTTCATTTGGCCTAGAGAAGCTGTAACAATATCTCCATTGGTCTTCCTCCGCCTAATGACATGCCCCGTGGATCCACTAAAACTGTACTCTCTTGCAATGATCTTTCAGAATACAATGCAGGTCATAAAAATTGAATCTTTGGATGTCGAAAGGATATTTCTTGATATCCTCTGTTTTGACATCCACATGCTTGAGGTTTTGTATCTTGTACAACTTGATCTGCAATGAAAGACTGGGCCAAGGTGCCTTATTCTTCCGGTATAGCCTAACTAATATCCCTCCCAAGATGTGGTATGATACTTCTTTCATGATGAGCTTGTCCACGGAAAACTTTGGCAAAACATGCGAAGGGTTCTCCACGCTATACCTATGTATGAAGGTGCTAGACGGTGAGGCATAATAATCCACTATATCGATCAGTGCCTCCATTGTTGCCTTCTACATGAAAGGTGGATCTTGCTCAAATATTATCTTGTACACTCGGGTGACAAAATGATCTGACATCTATGTGATAACTCCTCTGAAGTTGCATTCAGAAAATAGTTTACAATAAGTATTGACAAAGTTTTCCACCAATGTCCATGCCCACTTCATGCTCGGGAACTCCTGACGGGAACAGATTACATCCAAGATGTAAGCGGACATGTAGATTCCTATTCGCTGACCTTTGGGTGGCTATTGAGCTCCTGTGACCTGTTCCTTTAGCTTGTATAATGGGGGGATAATATGGGGTACCAAGGGTGGTACCCAAGGTAATAATGTAATAATGGGATGGGCCATAGTAATAAATAAGGTGGTTAACCCATGTCATGTAAGGGACCACAAGTAGTTAATAATAATGTAATGGGCCCATGGTATTAGTTGATGGTATGAGGGAACCATGGTAATGATGCATGGTATTGTATGTATGAGGCACCTATATAAAGGCTAGAGACTCCACATGGAGAGATATGAAGAGAAGTATTATTGTATGAACAAGCATATGGCTTGTGGAGTGTTCTCCTTCCTTAAGGAGTGAATGTATGGTGTTGTCCTACCTTAAGGGTTTTGATAATAAAGAAGTATTTTCTATCTATTTATATCTTGTTATTCTTGGGTTATCTCTATTCTCATATATCTTTTGGATCAGATCTACAACAAGTGGTATCAGAACACTTTCTTGGGCAAACCATGGAGAATTTTTATTTTATTTTTTTGCAGGGATTTTTTGGGTGGCGAAATTGCAGATCAGATTTGTACGTTTTGGTGCAAGATCTGCAAAATCTAATTGCAGATCTGTATTCCTGGTAAAAAAATAGCCGATTTCAAAAAAAAAAAATCGGTTGAATCGAAGTCCGGATGAAGAAGATATCGCTGATTTAAAAATCAGTGGGGTTGCAGACAATTTTCAGGGCAGCGATTTTGCGGCACAGATCTAGACATCTTGGTACAATATCTGCAAAATCTAATTGCAGATCTGGATTCCTTGGGAAAAAATACCAAACTTCAAAAAAAAAATCAGTCCAATCGGAGTCCGGATGAGCGAGATATCGCTGATTTAAAATCAGCTCTTTTTTCAGAAATTTTGGGTGACGGCGGGACGGTAGCAGCGCAGATCTGTAATTCCAGTGTCTGAATCAAGATTTCTACCACATGGGCAGATGCAAAATGATTGTTCCATTTCCAAAAACAGGTTATAATAGGGATTCTGAGTAATATTGACGAAATTGTGACCATTTCAAATTTTCGCCAATTTTTTTTGTGATGGCGGCCCTAGGTCAGAATTTTCAGGACTTGTATAAATTTGATGGCTCTCATCCAGCCAAATGGCTAGCACAAATGGAGAAATATTTTAGATTGAATTACATCATGGATGATGAGACTCAGTTGAGTGTGGGAATACTGTACTTGGACAATGAAAGACAGCAATGGTGGCAATGGCATCGACGTTGCTATCGAAGGCCCTTGACTTGGGACACATTCACAAAAGGTCTTATGGACCACTTTGACTGTAAAACTAATCTTGTGGATAATCTCACATAGACAGACACACAGCCTAGCAAAGATTTTATTTTTACAGAAAAGAAGGAAACCAAGGAACCTAAAGGGTTATTTTCTGCTGGTATCTCTTTATTGCAGATTCATGGATTGATTCAGAAAGAGAAGATCATTGTTTCTATCAATCCTAGTTGTAAACATAATTTTATCAGTGTTAATTTGGCAAAAAAATTGCAAGTCCCAGCAAAACACATTGAACATACACAGGTTGATAATGAGGATGTTCAAGTGTACAATGATTTGAAGATTTCTATGGATAAATATGTGTTGCATGGTGATTTTTATGCTTTAGAGATGGATAATATGGATGTTGTTTTGGGATATCCTTGGATGGAATCCATGGCTACTATCAATATTAATGTGCAGAAGAAATTTCGGAAGCTATGGTATAAAAAGAAGAAAATTACGTTACAGGATATTTCCATCCATAAATAGGTAGAGCACATGGAGGCTGAAGTAGAAGATGTTCAAGGGACGGACATATCAGATGATGAGCCTTTGATGATCAAAAATCAAACACAAACAGAGGCTGAAGAAGAAAAGGTTACAGGTGATGATACATCAGAGGAGGGATCAGTGGTTGAAGTCATATTGAAAAAGAAGACACCACAACAGACACCACAGCAGGGTGAAGTAAAGAAAAAGCCATCGTGGGTTAAAACTTCAACATATCATCACCCACATCACCCATCGAGACAACCATCAAGATGGAAACCAAGTCGTCACATGACGGATCGCGAGGAGAGAAGATCCACCCACTGCACATCAACACCGAAGAGCTGCCACGGTCAACTTCCATCTCCAGCGAGTGAGGCACCAGCGAGATCGAGGGTTCACCTTTCTCTTGGATGGCTAGATGCACGTGCATGGTATCAGTGGACTACTCTTTTGAGGAGATCTTATTATTTGTGTTCTTCCCATGTTTCGGGGACGAAACATGCTTAGGGGGGTGGAATGTTATATACCTAGGGGGGATAATATGGGGTACCAAGGGTGGTACCCAAGGTAATAATGTAATAATGGGATGAGCCATAGTAATAAATAAGGTGGTTAACCCATGTCATGTAAGGGACCACAAGTAGTTAATAATAATGTAATGGGCCCATGGTATTAGTTGATGGTATGAGGGAACCATGGTAATGATGCATGGTATTGTATGTATGAGGCGCCTATATAAAGGCTAGAGACTCCACATGGAGAGATATGAAGAGAAGTATTATTGTATGAACAGGCATATGGCTTATGGAGTGTTCTCCTTCCTTAAGGAGTGAATGTATGGTGTTGCCCTACCTTAAGGGTTTTGATAATAAAGAAGTATTTTCTATCTATTTCTATCTTGTTATTCTTGGGTTATCTCTATTCTCATATCTCTTTTGGATCAGATCTACAACAGAGCCAACATGTTGTACCAATTGCATTCTTTTCCTTCAATAGCCAGTTGGTCCAACGCGATCACCCAACTCTATGGGAAGGTTTCCGTGCACTCTTGGTCATACAAGTGACATGAAAATATGACCAAGTATTGATACCCCTTCTGCAGTATCTTCGTCTTGTAAATCTGGTTGGGTATCATCCTATTTTTGTTGGCTCCTTCACCCAGTTCTTCAAGACATCCCTAGAGTTGGAATTGTTGCTGGATAGGCTGAAGGGTGTCTCCATGGTGATCACTGGCTTTGACAAATGATACATCTGCTAATAATTCTGTGCCCTAAAGGTAGCAATCTTCATCCCGCTGACACTGCTCAATTTCTTCATCTCGAGATCATTGTGTGAGATGATCCAATGTATAATATTCACGCATGGGAACGCGAGATACCAACATGCAATCCGGAACAAACCAGACTTGTGAATGTTAACATAGACTTGGCAGTCTTCGATATCTTCCCCAAATGTGCCTGAGAATGCATCATTGACCTCTTTCCATTTCAACTTGATGTCTTTGTCTACGATCAGCGTCGTCTCTTCATAGATCAGCAAACTCGTAGATGCTTGCTCAACTGCTGCTCCAGTTGTGCTTTCATTGGTGTCCTTTGATCCTGTTCTCTTGGAGGCCATTGATCCTAAACTACTAAGAGATAGATGAACACTTGTTATATCTAGAGACATGTCGACATGCATGGAGAGAAATATATCAGTTAAAACCAAAGCAAACATGAGGGATGTCATGCTACATACCTAGGGACTGAATGGAAAGGAGTACACAATTTTTATGGGGAGGCTGGGAGAATCACTATAGAAACTATGTAAAAGGCAATACGAACTATCGGGAGGCTGGTTGGCTGTTGGAATTGCACAATGCGCAATCCAAACTGCCCTGATAAGTGCTGGGATTGCGCAATGCTCATATTCAACTAGCAAGTATTGCAGGCCCAAGGACTGCATTGCGTAATTTTCTGGGCCAGCAGTCACTGCTTCTCAGAATTGTGCAAGGAAAGACTGGAGGGCAGTCATTGGATATAATTGCACATTTTTTGGAAGTAAGGAAGAGCCTTCCCTCTCAGAATTACGTAATGTTGTCTTGGTGAGGTAGAGTCTAGGCCAATGTTGTCCAAACCCGTCGATGGGCAACTGGAAAAAATTGAAGATGTGAATGTATGGAGATACTGAGTGTAAGTAGAGGTGAATGATTGTGCATGGAAATAGTGAATGCAAGATTCAAAAAATGGAGCAACATGCATGTGTGTGAGACGAGTCGTCGAATCGATGATCGTTCGTGCAAAATAGTGTCGTGCATGTGACAGCAGTGAGATGATAATGAAAATTGAAATCGTGCTTATACCAGCTAACATGCATGTAAATGACAGCAAGGGTTCATAGAAATCAAGAAGAGAGCACTCACACAAGCCAAAACACAAAAAGCGACAAAAATGTTGAAAAGACAAGTAAAGCAAACTTACCTAGAAATAGCTGTGCTGGATGTGTTGAAGACTCCTGGATGTGTTGTGGGATACCAGAGCTCCAAGATCGATGTGAAGAATGATCTCTGAAGTGTCGAATAAATAATTTTGAGGCTCATGACGCACATGTCACAAATCTAGGAAAAAGCGACACTTGGAGGAAGTTGTCTAAAATGATCTTTGCATGTAACCTCTAGCTACTAAAAATAGCTCCGTAAAATCTAGGGATACTTTTTTCATGTTGATTTTTTCTATTTCGGGTAAAAAATTTTCCCATGCATGCAAGTCAAGTTTTCTTGGTTTCGGGTGGAATAGGTCAACCTGAGGGCACATGAAACAACCTGCTTGACTAAGGGGAAACTTTGTGGAGTTTCTAGGAGGAAGCTAGGCTAGTTGTCCAGAGGGATTGCACAATTTATAGGAGGAGCAACTAACTGCTACCCAAAATTGCACAATTTATGGGTTGAGCATTACTACTTGGCCAAATTGTGTAATTTTCATCGGGAAGGTTGTCTCATAGGATTGTGCAGTTTCTGAGCCCAATAGGCTACCAGTCAGATTTGCATAATGTTTGGAGGGAAGACTGGCTCCCCTCCAGAATTGTGCAATTTCCTTAGTGAGTTGCTCAACCAGCAGCTGGACCAATTCCAGAGTAGCAAACTATGAGGGGAGTGAAGCAAGCTATCATGCACAGGATGGAAAGTTGCTAGAAAGCCACTGAAGCTCATGTACTTGATAGTGCAAGACATGTTGCTGAGGATGGTTGGTAGGGAGGCTCCAAAACAAATCTAAGCCAAAATTTTGGAGGTTGGTTTTAGCCACTACAACACTATCTTAGTAAAGGTTAAGCAAACATGCATTACAAACATTTAAAGAATAGCCTTAAAAATGGATACAAAACATATGTGAAAATGTGATAGCCTAAGACAGGCTTCTGAATTAAGCAAAAGATCCAAGACATATCTGTACACCATAAATCACTAGTTCCAGTAGTGGTACATTGGAGCCACTCCTCGCTCTTCAAAGAATAGATTATAGACTCTGGAGGCTATGTGGGGGGAGCCAAGGTGAAAATTCCTTTGCTCATACAATGAGGGGGTATATATAGCCAATGAGGATAACTGACCCTTGTGACTCTTTGACTTCCTGCATGACTGTTTGACTTTGTATGAATTTTCAACTGATGTGAATCTTCGACTTCATATGCGGGTCTCCTGGAATTCCACTTTACATTACATTGATTACAACAAGTATGGCCCATAGTAGTGATGTGGCAAAGATGACTCATGACACAACTCGACATGACATTGCTGACATGTACTAGCTAACTATGGTGTTTGTGTCAAACTGTTATGTTGTTGAGTGATGAGTGTGCTCTTGGTGTATCATATCTTCACCTTCACATGAAAAAATTTAAGGGGTCTTTGATGGTATTGGTGTTCGCTTGATGGTGCATTTGTATGTGTCCTTGTCACATGTTGCTCAGTGTGCTTCATGTGTTCATTCAACTGTGAGTAAGTCTTCTAGCATGTGATCCTTCTTCATCATGTTTGTCATCACACCATGTACTATCCATGTACCTTATTCTGCAATCACTCATGACAAGATGACATCAAATCCAAAAATATCCTAGTCTAACATGTTTCAGTGCAGGTGACCAGGGAAGGGACAACGCACTAAGACTGCGGGAGCAAAGCAAAGGCCGGGATGCAACGCTCCAGATCACTATTGGGAAAAACTGCATAGATGTCACTGGGAAACATATTTTTTTCAATCTAAGATACCAATGAAATTTGCGGGGAAAAACCTAGTTGGGAGGCAGAATTGCGTAGTTTCCACGAGGAAGTTCAGGTGGGGTGTCAGGAAGCTGCTGGGCCAATCTAAACAATTTTCCAAGGGAGCACTTGGTAGGTCATCTAGCTGTGATCTGCGCAATTTCTTTGGGGAAGAAAATATTGGCACAAGAGGAACTAGCAGAAAAATCTGTGTAGTTTTCTAGAGGAGAACAAGGTCGGCCTGCGAGAGCTCCTGGTCAAAACTACGTAATCCTAAGAGACAGTCCAGGCCCAAACAGTTTTTCGTAGTTTCTAAACTGGTTTCAGAGAGGGGAAGAAGGGTGGGAATGACAACTCTGTGCAATTCCTATGTTGGTTGTAGAGAAGGGAAGAAGGGCTGGCAGGGAAGGACAGCTCTGCCCAATTCGTGGGCTAGTTGCAAAGTGGAGAGGAAGGGTAGGATAGTACAACTTTGTGTAATTCCTGAGTTGGTTGCAGAGAGGGAAAGAAGGGTTGGCGGGTTGGGACATCTCTACACAAATCCTGGGCTGGTTGCAGAGTAGGAGGGAAGGGCAGGACAGGACAGCTCTATGAAATTCGATCCTGAGCTAAGTATAGCCCTAGGTCACAACTCAAGTTCTTTCTCTGGTTGACTAGCGAGAGGCTTGATGGGAGGTCTTGCAGGAAGCGCAAACTATATCGGCTTATCGGACAACTTCTACACTGTTCTGGGAGTCAATTAGCTAGCTCATCTCCAAAATTGTGTAGTGTAGGCTTCCCAGAGGACACCCTCAATCTCTATGCAGTTATGGACAACAGTGCAAGGTCACAGAGATTGGGGTCTAGTTGAAGGAGGATTGTCCAGTCGACATATTTTCAGGAAAAATGGTTAAGTGTTAAAGCAAGTGTACTTGTGTATACATGACATTGTGATAACACACTTAGCATGACTCGATGACAAGACACCTCAAACCAATAAGACAAGCAAGTTCTCAGTTGGACTGACTCAAAGGTTAAGAGTGACATATGCGACACTTGAGATAGATCTTTGAATGACTGTGATGACACTTGTGCGACAGTGTTTACAACTTTGTGTGTGAGTGCGACCGATGTTCAAAATGTGAAAGTAACTCATGAACCCTAGTACAAACCTTCAAAATTGCAAGAACAAACTGGAAATCATGACATAGCAATCAACATGCCAAAGAAGACAGATGGTCAAACAAGAAAAAAGGAAGTAAGACACATAGAGGAAACACATGAAATGATTTTTTGCTTGCAAACATGCATATTATCGAAGATAGAATGATATGACAATGACAAGTAGTCCTTGAAGCTTCACTAAGAGATGTACTTCAAAAGATATTCTTTACTTACCGTACTTACCTCGAGATGATCATGCATCCGAAGGAGTTTGCATGAGGTCCTGATCATAACCTAGTTTCTTTTTCCTTCTCCTCAACTCCTTGAGAGTGATGCAACATGTCACATTTTCCTGTAGTCACTAAGAGATAGATAAATGTAGTTTCATAAGACATTGATTGTTGGCGAGATGATCTGGATAGTTTTCCAGAGCAAGTGTAGGTTTCCTACTCTATGCAATTTCTGAGAGTAAGGTTTTTGGCCTTCTCTGCATAGTTTTTGAGAACCAGGCTAGGATTCTCTGCCAGGAGCAAGGCTGCTGCACAGTTCTGAGATGGAAGACACCGCTGCGGGATGGGGTCCTGGGAGGACACTTCTATGTAGTTTCCGACTACAGTGTAGCCTGAGCAGGTGCGGGAAAATACTGTGCATTTTCTTATGACAAGACACTACTGCGGGATGGGGTCCTCGGAGGACAATACTTTGCAGTTTCTGGATGTAGGGCAGCCGGACTGTTGTACACATTTTTGAAGAGCAGTGTTGGCTACCTAATTTCTTTGCACATTTCTGGAGAGTAGTGTTGTATGCTCACTACTCTGTGCATTTCTAGAGAGTAGCATTGGCTGCCTGACTGAGCACTACACATTTCTAGAGAGCAGTTCATGCTGGACAGTTGAGGGATAACACTGCGCAGTTTCTGAAGACAGTGGGTTCCAGTTAGGGAAGGGCACTAGATGAAACCACTCCATAGTTTCGGATGCCAAGGGAGGCTGGTGATTTTTCCCATTGCGCAGTCCCAGGAGTTAACGGAAAAATCTTGAGAGTTACAAAAGCAAAGTGTGTAGTTTTGCAAAGCTAGGTGAGGATAAGTTGCTCGGGAAAATAGCTAAGTGTGAGATCGGTGAAACTAATGCAAACAATGATGGAACTTGACTATGATCACACATGAATACTTAGTGATACAACTTATACCATTAAGAACATGAAATATATACTTTTCTTTATGCAACACCTTTGTGACAAGAGTGCGTGAAGTGAGTGTGAAACATGTCTATGTAATGAGAAAAACCCATACGCATAAGATTCCCTTGAAGCGGAATAACATTCCCTTTGCATGACAAACAATAATCTTGATGCCTAAAGATGACACATACTGCATAAATATGAGAACATGAACAAATATTAAGATCAAGGAGGGGGCTTGAGATCATTAGCTTACCAACAAGTGACCAAGGGACAATCGATCACAGGATCAAAGGTAGGCTCCGAAATTTTCATGCAAGCCAAAATTATGGAGGGTGATTGTAGCCACTACAACAAGTCCCTTCAAGATACTAGAAAATGTAGGAGATAATTCCTATAGACTCATTATATCCCCATACATGTGTGTGCATTTATTCTATCATGAATGTAGAAAATATCAAACTCTATGAGTCCTCCATGTTAGACTTGGAAGAGGAGCAAGTCCTACCTTCCATACGTGAATTAGCTATAAATGCCAAAAAAGAGTTTATGAAGGATGTAATTGTGCAGAAGAGTATAGAACTACAAGACATGGGAAACATGACCTTTGGTATATTTGGTTGAAAGAACAACTTCCAAGAAAAGTGAAATAGTAATCTAAGGAAAAGGTATAGGAAATGTTTCCTTGCCTCATTTAGTAAAGAATTTTGGGACCAAAATCCTCCCAATAGTTAGGATATTCCGACACATAGGATATAGTTAAGTTCAACTTGGTCTAGTATAGAGTTAGGTTAGAGTTAGGTAAAGTGTGTTTCTTTACCGTTGTACATTTTGTAACTTACAATCCGACGGTCACGATATGTAGTGATTCGACGGTTCACTCTCACCTCGGTATTACCGACACTTGATCCGTGGCTTGACACCCGATTGGTCCATGAGTTCTATTTAAAGCGCATGGAGGGTCATTGTTCGGGTAATCCATGCATGAGAGAAGCTTATGTAAATTTTCATTCTTTGATTAATAAATTGCCTGTAGTACCCACGTTGGGACAGGCCGTGGACTGTTTCCCTCCTTTCACTTTGAGGGTTTTAACCACGTCAAAAATACTGGTGTATTGATTTGAGATCTGGTTGTGAGCGGTGTCCTTTTGGTATTCTTTCTGAGGAACTTACCCTGTAAATTCCTACATGGTATCAGAGCTATTTGAGGGCCGCGTCCGTTGGTGATCCAAATATGAAGCCGGTAGAACTGCATGCGGCTGTCGTTTCCTAGATCTGCTGTTTCTGACTGCTTTCGGGCCGAGAGGACTGCTCTGTTGTGTTCGGAGCATCTGTTCCAGTGAGGAACCCCTTTCGTTTCACGCGAAAAGGTTTCCGGTAGCCCTAGCTGCGTCATTTTTCAGATCGGGAGGTATACAGTGTTTTTTTGCAGTTTACTGTTATTTTCTCTCTGCTTATTTCGGTCTCAGTTTATTTAGCCTTTTTTTTAACTGGATCTATACCTTTCATTTCTACGTATGCTCTTTGCCCTGCGACTCTGTGCGATCTGGGCAAATCAGAAACAGAAAGGAAGGATTTTTCTCATGTGTATGCTCTTTTCCCTGCACCTTAGTGTGATCTCGGAAAATCAGAAACATTGAGAAAAATATTTAGTATTTCGGCTAAAGCTAACTTTGAGATTTTTTTTAAATTTCTATTTTTTGGCTAAAACTAACTTCGAGCTGCAAGGTTCGTTTTTCTTTGCATATTCGTGTTGGGTTTTGTGTTTTGTGTTTTGTAGGAAAAAATAGCTTTCTCAAGGCAAGCACGCAAACCAAGGCCCCCCCCCCCCCCTCTCTCTCTCTCTCTCTCTCTCTCTCTCTCTCAAATTTTTTGTATAGATCAATTGGTTCAAAGCTATTTTAAGAGAGTAGAGGTCTTGGGTTCAAGTCTCCATTTTGTGGGGGCGGATTTTTTTTTCATTCCCGCACATTCGCGCACTTTGCCGGCAACGTCAACAATTTTTTTTCAAAAAGCCATAACTTCTTCATCCGGAAGCCTTTTTCAGAGCCGTTTTTTTTTAAACCGCCTATTTTTTCGAGATCTATCCATTGGAACACTTACTTTCAGCATCTTCAGCTTCAATTTTTTTTTTAAGAATGGAAAGTCCATGCCAAGTCATTCTTGACGGCACTAACTACTTCCAATGGGTAGCCTACATCGAAGATTTACTTAGAAGTAAAGGTCTCTTCAGAATAGCCACAGACCAAGAGAAGAAACCAAAAGATGAAGACAAGGCAGCAAAATGGGAAAATAGACAAGATCAAGCACGTGGTTTGATAGGGATGTCTATTTCTCCTGATCTTAGATTCCACATTGCAGAACTTGAGACTCCTCATGAAGCATTAGAAAAACTTGCTAAAGTTTTTGGGATTAAAAATGAAATTAGAGCCCATCAACTTGAAAATGAGCTGCTTACTTTGGATCCTAATAATTTTTCTTGCATTGAAGATTTCTTGTCCAAATTCAAGACCCTTAGATATCTCTTGGAAGGTGTTAAAGTTAAGAAAGAAGATGGTAACCTTATTTATTCCATCCTTACTAAGTTGGGACCAGCCTACTCTGTATTTGTTTCCACCTTCCATTCTACAAGGGAAGCTTTCATTTGTCAAGGACAAGACTACAAGGCCCCTTCCTTTGACTCCTTTTGTGATTCCTTAATAAGAGAACAAGAAAAACTCTTACACCTTGGTCTTCTTAATCTTGGAAACTCTTCCACGAAAGCGTTAGCCGCCCAGCAGCAACCAAATTCAAAGAATCCTAAGAAGTCATATCCTCATTAGAATGGTCCTAAACCATCTCAGCCTCAAAATGAAAGATCATTTCAGCAAAATGATAAGACCAATAAAAACAAATGGAAGAAGACTGATAGACATTGTAACTTTTGTAATCGAGATGGCCACTTAGAATCTAAATGCTTTAAGAAGATGGAAGCCTTGGAAGCCGCAATGAAGAAACATAACATCCATGTGGAGCCTACTTCAACTTCAACTTCTGGAATGGCACTTTCTGCATGTCATTGTCAATCATCTCAGTCTGGTTATGCATTAAATGTATCTTCTTCTTCTTCTCATTCTCATGAGTGGCTCATTGATTCTGGAGCCTCTTGTCACATGGCCAAAAACCAAGCCATGTTTTCTTCTTTAAATGATTGTAACACCAAAAATATATATATTGGTGATGATAGATCTCTTAATGTTGTAGGGACTGGAACTGTTCATCTAGACAATGGTCAGTTTAATGATGTATTATGTGTTCCAACCTTATCCTGCAACCTTCTATCTGTCTATCAGATAACTCATTCAGGTGAAGGTAAAATTGTTGAATTTTCACCTCATGATGTTGTAATCAAGGATCTAAAAGATCCTAAACAGATTCTAGCTACTGGTCTTGCTGATGATTCCAAAAGGTTGTATAAGTTTCACAACTTTGGGTCATCAAATCTTCCCTCAGTATTTGTTGCTCATAATGATGAAGTGAGCAAACTTTGGCATGAGCGATTTGGTCACTTAAACTATCGCTCCCTTCAGCATCTATGTAAAGAAAATATGGTGACAAGTCTTCCTATGGTATCTTGCAGAGATGGTGTTTGTTCCGGATGTGTACTCGGAAAACATCATCGGGACAGTTTTGACAAACGTGCCTCTTGGCACGCCTCAGCCCCTTTACAGCTTGTGCACAGTGATTTATGTGGTCCTCTTCCTGTTGCTTCATTCTCTGGCTGCAAGTACTTCTTAACTTTCATTGATGATTTCTCCAGACGCACTTGGGTATACTTCTTAAAACTCAAGAGCGAAGTATTTAACACTTTTTTGGCCTTCAAAGCCTTTGTTGAAAAACAATCTGGACATCAAATTCTTAAGCTAAGAACTGATAATGGTGGAGAATATGTTAAAAACACATTCATCAACTTTTGCACCGAAAATGAAATTCAAATGCAACATACTGTTCCATACACTCCACAACAAAATGGTGTAGCTGAAAGGAAAAATCGCACCTTAAAGGAAATGGCTAATTGTATGCTGCAATCTAAAGGACTCAGTCTTAGTTTTTGGGCCGAAGCAATTAATTGTGCAAATTATATAATCAATCGCACTCCTACTAAGGTTCTAGAGAATATCACTCCAGAAGAAGCTTGGAGTTCCATTAAACCAGATGTAAGTCACTTTCGTGTGTTTGGAAGTGAAGCATGGGCCCATATTCCAGATGAAAAGCATAAAGCTTTAGAACCTAAGAGTGAGAAATGTACTTTTGTTGGATATTCTGAAGATGTAAAAGGTTATAGACTTATTCCATTTAAGTCCAAAAATGTTATCATTAGAAGAGATGTAAAATTTGATGAAAATAAATCGGCCTGCGAGCCTAGTCCGGCGGATGTGCCACCTCTTCCTATCTCTTCTACTTTTGAAAACATTTCTTCTTCAGATGATGAAAGCGAGGATGATAATCCTCCCCCACCTTCTCAGGATCCTCAACTTCCAAGATGGGTCCGTGCTACTCGGGATGCAGCAGGTGATCTTGCCGGTGATCCTACAGATCAGCGACGTACACGTTCTCAGTTTGAAAGAGCCTCTTCTTTACTGGCTCAAGCTCCAGTAAATCATGATCCTGACACTTTTGCAGAAGCTTCAGGCCATCCACATTGGGAAGCATCTATGAATGAAGAATATCATTCATTGATGACAAATGATACATGGGATCTTGTTCCTCTACCAAAGGGACGCAAACTTGTTAGATGTAAATGGGTTTACAGAACCAAGTATGGACCAGATGGGAAAGTTGATAAACATAAAGCTCGTCTCGTTGCTAAGGGTTTTTCACAGGTTGAAGGCATTGACTACACTGAAACCTTCTCCCCTGTTGCCAAAATGAACTCTATCCGCCTTGTTCTTTCCCTTGCTGCCTCTTTAAAATGGGAAGTCCATCAGATGGATGTTAAATCTGCCTTCTTGCATGGGGACTTGCAGGAAGAAATCTATATGGAACAACCCATTGGCTTCATACAAACAGACTCCAGCCTTGTTTGTCGACTTAAGAAATCCCTTTATGGCCTCAAGCAAGCTCCTCGGGCTTGGTATGCCAAAATGGATAGCTTTCTTTTAGAATCTGGCTTTTCTAGGTGTCATTCTGACAATACTGTCTACACCAAGAAAGTGGGCAACTCTCTTATCATCCTTGTTCTTTATGTTGATGATCTTATTCTTACTGGTAGTGATCCCAACCTTATAAACCATGTGAAGTCCAGCCTTAAAAAGAAATTTGAAATGACAGACTTAGGACACTTACACTATTTTCTCGGTCTTCAAGTCTTGCAATCCCAAGAGGGTATTTTCCTTTCCCAGTCCAAGTATGCTTGTGATATTCTTCGTCATTTTCACATGGAAGACTGTAAGCCAGCCCCTTCTCCCTTTCAGTCTAGAGTCAAACTTTCAGTCTCTTGTACTTCTCCTGAAGTTGATGCTACCTTATACCGTCAACTTGTCGGAAAACTCTTGTATTTAACCCATACTCGTCCTGATCTTTCCTTTGCTGTTGGCCTTGTTGCTCGTTTTATGCAAAACCCCTGTGAAAGTCATTGGAAAGCAGCTAAAAGAATACTTCGTTATGTTCGAGGTACAGTACAGTTTGGGATTCATTACAGTGCCAAAGCAGCTCCTCTGTTAGTTGGTTTCACTGATTCTGATTGGGCTGGTGACCCTGATGATCGGAAGTCTACTGCCGGTTATGTCTTCACTCTTGGTTCAGGACCTATTACATGGGCTTGTAAGAAACAGGCTGCCATTTCTCTTTCGTCAGCAGAAGCAGAGTATCGTGGTGTCGTGGAAGCTAGTAAGGAAGCCTTGTGGCTTCGTCAGATCCTATCAGAGTTTGGCTTTGAGCAGCAGCATCCAACCACACTTTGGTGTGATAATCAAAGTGCCATTCAGCTATGCAAAGATCCAGTCCAGCATCAGCACAGCAAACACATTGAACTACACATGCACTTCATCAGAAAGCTCATTCATGACCATGTTCTTGAAGTGCAATATTGTCCAACAGATGATCAGGTTGTAGACATCTTCACAAAGGCTCTCACAGAGGCGAAGTTCACTAAACTTCGATATATGCTTGGAGTTCAGGAAGTTGTCACTAAGGGGGGATAGGCTCTAGTGCCTCCTTCCTTCTCCTATTGTGTCATATTTGTAAATCCTTCAATCCTATCCCAAGTTGTTCTTAAGGGGGGATGTTAGGATATTCCGACACATAGGATATAGTTAAGTTCAACTTGGTCTAGTATAGAGTTAGGTTAGAGTTAGGTAAAGTGTGTTTCTTTACCGTTGTACATTTTGTAACTTACAATCCGACGGTCACGATATGTAGTGATCCAACGGTTCACTCTCACCTCGGTATTACCGACACTTGATCCGTGGCTTGACACCCGATTGGTCCATGAGTTCTATTTAAAGCGCATGGAGGGTCATTGTTCGGGTAATCCGTGCATGAGAGAAGCTTATGTAAATTTTCATTCTTTGATTAATAAATTGCCTGTAGTACCCACGTTGGGACAGGCCGTGGACTGTTTCCCTCCTTGCACTTTGAGGGTTTTAACCACGTCAAAAATACTGGTGTATTGATTTGAGATCTGGTTGTGAGCGGTGTCCTTTTGGTATTCTTTCTGAGGAACTTACCCTGTAAATTCCTACACCAATAAGGGGAGGTATGCTTTGTATTATGTCATTATATTATTTTTTATCTATATCACTACTTTCAAAGTGGAAAAGTAGGAGGAATCAACTTGCAAGGTCATTTTTATCGATAGGTCCCATTTTAGAGAATTGGGGTTAGAAAACGTTCGGGTAATTTTAAGGAATTAACTAACATTTTTTTTATCAAAATAATTGTATTTATTTGGCACCATACCCATGAAATTACTATATACTTAGATTCCTTTCCAAGAGTGAAAGAAATACATCATCAAAGCTCGTATGTAGAAGTTAATCCTCCTATAATTTGACCTTCCAATTTGACCATCATCCTTTGAGAAGATGCCATGTCATCATTGTTTTCTCATGAAAAATGGGATGGTCACATGTATACTATGAAACAATCTCTAGATGGGTCAAAGGTGTAACTCTAATTGGGAGTTGAAGGAGTCAATCCTAAATCCTAATTGGTTATTAGTATATGTTACTGTTGGGTCACTAGGAGGTGTAGACGTTCTATTCTATGATTAATATTTTGTTCCATTGATAGCAAAGAAACTAGGAGTTGACATTATAGAGAATGAACAAGGGTTTAGTATTCTATAGAAGCCTAATAGGCCACAAGTCTCAAGTAACTCTATAGATAATGTTTTCTCCTTTGTACTTGCATTATTTCCATTCCAGAGAAAAGACAAAAGAGTAGCCTCGCCTTCTATATAGGTTTTCACCCATAAGCATTGCCTAGATAAAATATTTTTCCTCATTATATATGGTGTGTGATTTCATTTGTCCTTCTCTATTTTCTGCATTTCAAATATTTCATGCATAAGTAGAAAACTAGTAATTCAAAAATATAAAACCTAAAGGAATTTAATTCTCATAGTATATATTTCAATCTATTTTATCTAATTTGTTGTGATGAATGGTTTAGTGGTATATCCATTGAATTTTAAAATCATGTAGACTCAAAAAAAGAGCCAAAAAATGAGACAAAGAAAGAGAAATCGTGTTCCAATGTTGTCACTCGTTCACATTCTTTAGTTAAGATGGAAGGACAAGTGGACATCAAATGTTGCCAAGGTGAGATTGAAAGTTTTAAATTTGAATCATTAGCAACAACATATCATAAGTTTATATTAGTTTCCATAACATATAATAATAGAAATATATTCCATTTTCTTGAGTGAATTTAGAGGGACATGCACTAACCTAGTGGGGAAGCCACATGGATACACTTAGGTGAGAGGGTAATCACAAAGTAACTAAGTGTTGTGCATTTAAAACCCTCATCAAGTCCCAGTTATACCCTATTACATATGTCAAACCAATGGATCCATTGACATCACTTCAAGCAAAGCCAAGGGCATAGTGTGAATTACACCATTGAGTTTAGAAACATATAGTAATTGTGTTGGGTATATCTCCCAAGTATGTAAATGTACTCCTCAAATATATATAGGGCCTACCTAGTCATTTATAGAAGTAAGTGATGCTCTTTAAACCTAGGATAGTTATTGAGGTTTTTGTAAGCATAGTACATGGAGAATGTAAGAAATAATATTGGACAACCAAGGGGTTCCAAATAGAAACACCATCGAGATGATCCCAAGCACAGGAAGAAGAAATGGAAAGGAAATACAAGAAGAAAATAGCCACAACATAATGCAAGGATCGAAAGAACCACTACAACTAATGTAATACAATGGTTCTTTTGCATTAAGATGTAAGTCAAGAAGAAAAAATTGGATTCCCTATTCAATTATAAAATATAGGTCAAACTTGTAGTAGAATATTTTTATAGCAAGCATTGATTGGAAGTTCATGATTTTCCTAATCCATATCCATTGGGATGGTTAAATAGGAATGTGGAAGTCGAGGTCACTGAAAAATGTAAGATAATATTTTTTATAAGAATAAACTATGTTGATGAAATGTAGGTAGATGTACTACCACTTAATGTGTGTGGTGTAGTGTTTGGAGTTCCCTACATATATATGAGGAATCAATATCCATGAAGAGAGAAAACATGTATTTCCTAATAAAGTATGGGAATTATTTCACCATCAACGCACATAAAGGTAAATTCAAGATCTCTTCGGTAAGTGTTAACCAAGTTGAAAAACTAATATGTTTTGGTAGGGAGTTTGTATTTATTTTCTTGAGAGAGAATTAGTTAGGGAAGTGGAGCATGAGATATAGTTATTTCCTAAATCTCCATTGCAATATAATGATATGTATATATAGTGTATCCTAGAAGAAAATGAAGTGAATAAATAGTTGCACTAATTGTTGTAGAAAGGAGCAATTTAATAAAGCACCTCATCTTCTGGGTCAACTTTCAGCAGTGTTTAATAAGGATGGGACTTTGTGAGTATTCACTACAATTCTTTTAGAAATATTTCCCTCAAGAATCAATACCATCTACACAATAGCGAGATTTGTTATATTATTTATGGCCTACCAAGTACTTCACCAATGGTTGGATATCAATCCAAGATGCCACTAGGTACAAGTTAAAGAAGACAATTAGAATACCTTCTTTAAGATGAGGAAAGGTCTATATGAATGGATGTTAGTGCCTTTTGTTTTATGTAACGCATCAACTACATTTACGCATTTTATTATTGATGTATTTATGCCATTAATTTCTATTTTAATTTGTGATAGTGTACATAGATTATTGTTAGCATTGTCTTTAGTTTGACCCAGGTTATGCACAAAGTGCAGCCAACAAAGCCCCATTGGATACTGGCTCTTTTTGGCATCACCTGCAAGATAGGTGAAGTGTCACCTAAGGCATTAAGGGGGATTGTAGGAACCGGGCTTCTACAATTGTGAAACAAAATATGAACCAAATGAGTGCAACAATTCTTCCTATTCATACGTTAATGCCACGTGTGAAGATACAAAAAAGACATTGAAATATTGACAACCAGAATAAAATTTTAAAAGGGGATTCCTTAAATAGCTAGAATGGTGTAACCATCTTAGAAATGCATTACAACCATTAGAAAGGAACATTATTCATGCATAACGCAATCAACTCACAAAACATAGGGAATAAGAACAGACTGAGCTTAATCCATCTTTTGTTAATGATCAAAAGGGGCACTTGGTGCAACACTTATAACATTACAATAGTATATCACCTTGGCTCACCATCTTAAACCTCATAACATTAAAGAAAAAGCAAGGGACTACTACAAAATCAATCATGAACCAACTAACCATTTGACCATCCAACCCAAATCCCTTTGGCACCCACCTATTTATACATAGTTACATAAACTTTGCTACTAGGGGAAATACCAAGGAAGACAATTACCCTAGGCATTAACATGGGTAGATGCACTACACTTGCTAATTTGGACCAAATCAAAACTTCTTCGATGATGTAGTCCGACTTAACTATTCCAACTCCTTCACTTTCTGTAATGCTCCTTTCTGTATGGTTCTCCTTTATGTGACAATTCTATGCACTACTTATGAGACATATATGTGTGTTGTTTCTGGTCCACTTTCCTATGCATAATTCCCAAAAATTCCTCAAAACTTGAAATTTATTTGACTTTTTTCTTTCAAAAATTGGTCCCAACAAGCCGCCAATACTCACTTGTGGCTTGTCCCAAGCCACTAAGCCCTTCTGCGGCTATATGATTTTCTCTTTTGTTTTCTTCATTAATACTTGGATGGAATTTCACACACTATCAACCTGAGAGTGCATATGAGAAACATGCACAATGATCTTGGTGGATGCCTTATGTTCCATGGCAGTAGAAAGCCACTACTACCCTTCTTCTACTGCATCCTTGACTCCTTTTTGTACATCCATAGCTTCATTGGTGATCCATAGTGCTTCTTCCTATAAAGATTTGATGTTTTTTGCTAACTCTTCCCATGTGGCTTGCATCTATTTAATTTCTTTCTCCAACTAGAATGCTTCATTTATGGCAAGTTTCTTTGTGGCCATTGGTAAACCAGAAAAAAATTGCACACAATATTTTGCATCTTTTCTTCAGTAACTTGTACTTTCTGGATAGCTTCCTACAACTCCTAATTCTGAAATTAAATGTTCCACAAGCTCGGTCCCTCCTCTACATTTACTAACATGGTTCCTAAAAATCCTTCATTTGTGCATGGTGAGTAATATCCTTCTACTCCTATAATCATCATTATTTTTCTTCATGTGGTGTATATGGCCTCTCCTACACTTTTAACTCCTCGATTTTTTCTTTCAACCCTTGCATAATTTCCTCAATCTTCGTAACTTGGCCTTCTTCATGGGGATCATCCTTCATAGACTCTTCCATGACCTACTTATACACTGCTTCAATTGCTGCAGAAAATCCCATTTCCCTATCCCTCTTTCACCCTATATGAATCCATCATGTGATCCCTCATCAAATCTAATGCATGGAAAATATGGATATCATGTCCAACTGACTTAGATAAATCATAAAAGAGAGTCCTTACAAAAGTTTTATACTTATGCATCATGGGGAAACTTGGGGGTGTATGTCCCCACATTCATCACATTTCACACCATAATCCTCTTCATTGTTCCAATGGGTTAGTTGTACCAATCAACATATAATTTGTCACCATTGGGAATTCATTTCTATGATAGACCTCCTTCCTACAAATCATACACCAAAAATTAGAGCATCATTCTCTCCTAGTTGCTAAATCGAATTAAATCCTCCAATTGAACTTTGAGAATGGACATTTGTGATTGAAGTTGGAATATTTCACAACTATCTCAATCTCCTACTACTGGAGATGCCTCCAACTTTAGTACAATCTCTGAGGCTTCTAACTAGGTCTATATATTTTTTTGATTCAAAGGAACTTGAATATGTGGCAACAATCCAGTAATAAACCACTCCTTATCTTGCTCACCTTGGATTTCAAGTATCAATTGACCCAACAAATCTTTGTATCTCTTATCATAATCCCATGCATGTTCATTTTGTCCTTTCTTGATATCCTTCATCTCTATGATAAACTATGATAAAGACTTAGTCCTATGGAATTCTTGCAACATCACCTACTTTATATCTATTAATGTTATTATTGTCCAACTAGAAAATTGTTCTTGTACTTCATATACTAGGTTAAGGCTCAATCTCTGAAAGTTGTTTCCAGTTGTATAATCTTGGTGGAATAATATTGGATATTTTTCACAACCCATACTACCTTACACAAAAACAAATTTTGGGTATTGCATTGGAACCTTCTTCCATTGTACAAGATGCTACTCTCGAAATCTACCATACTTTTCCTTCTACGCAATGTCTCTCTTAGCTTCTATGACATATTGTTGAAGGCTCAAAATTCTCTTCCTACAACAATATAAGGGAGAGCACCTGATCTAGACCTTAAAGAAGTTCTGTTTCCATTAAGATGATGGTTCCAACTGGTTTAACTAGGTCCAGTTACCTTCTCTCTATCTATAATGGTTTAAAATCTGACTTTCATCTACCAATAGAGAAGAGACATCAAATCATCCCTCTCGCTGATCAGGCAAGAAAGTGATCCTTAAGGTGATCTGGGGCTCAGCCAAGCCACAACTAAAGTTTGCCTCTTTGGGAAGAGGACTTCTAGGAATATAGAATTAAATATAAATGCAAAATTATCCTAAAATACAAGCAAAAGGAAAAATAGCATAATCCTATCTCAATTAGGCAGATATAGATCTAACCCAATCAAGAACAAGATATTTAAATGATTGGGATTTAAATATGTCTAACTTATAATGAATATCAAGCTAACAAAGTAGTTCAATTAACTAACATTATGAATGCCAAAACACATTATGTTCAGAGACTCTTAACTGAGATAATCAGTCGACAACATTTAGGTGGTAGTCCACAAAATGATATTGGTTGTTAAATCAGTAATTTGAATGATTAAACAATTATATAAGGAAGTATTTCACATGATATTATTGTTTTTTAAGGAAAAATTAAAAATATGATTTATGAATAAGTAGTTACTCATAAATTATAATTCGACAAATAAGAACATAGATAAACAACAAATAATTGTAATAAATCACTGACATAGACAATAGTGCATAAATATCACTGAAAATCACAAGTTTTTGCTATTATAAAATGAAATTAGTATTAAAAAAATAGTATTTTAATTACCAATTTATTAAAACCATTTCTCTTGCTTTGATATCCAATAGCCCTTTACAATGCTTGAACTTCTCCTTTTAAAACTAGAGCTCCAATAGTGTAACCTTTGTTCTCCATACATAATTCAGAATGCAAAAGAAAAATATGCAATAATCTCTAGATCTGAGATTTTCTCTCCTCTCACCTACAAATCTAAATACTCATTACAATAGTTCATTTAAGAATTCCAAAATTGTAGAGAAGAGACGCTCCTAATACATTCTATAATCTATTATTTATAATAGTTACAAAAAGAATTATCAAGTAGAAAGTTGTTGAAGAATAGTTCTTCTCAATCAATTTTCATTGGCCCCAAAATATTATTCTTCTATTGCTAGAGCATTCCCATTGATTGAGATCTTCTTCTTCTCATCTCTTCAACTGTTTTCCTAAAAAAACAAATCGAAAATAAATTAAAATGCAAAAATAAAAGCAAAATACCAAATCTGGAATTTAAAACATATCCAATCAAAACTTAATTAAATAAATAATTTAAAAATAAATCAAAGCTTTCTATTAGTTCCTATGAGGATTTAATTGGTCGGGGAAAACATAGATGAATGGATTTGAACTCAGTAGAGATTGTGGGCAACTGAGAATGCAGAAAATAAAACTCAGAAAATTGATTTTGTTTAAAAATTAGGAGCTTGATCTTTTGTTGAATTTTAGACCTATTAAATTATCAAATCTGTTTTGCAAGAACTTCGGAAATAGTCTCCATGATTTTATCTATCCAATGAGCTATCTTGGGCCTCATTTTTCCAAGTAAAACTTAATTTATGAGCCTCCAAAGTTAATGAATCAAAGTTGCGAGAATTCTGGAAATTTTGTTGCCTAGGCTAAAAATGAAAATTTTAAATTAAATTATAATCCTAAATTAGATTACACTATTTAATTTATTAATACTAATTAATTTCAATTACATTATTAATCTAAATTAATTATAAATTAATCATTAACAGAATTAAATTACTTAAAAAATACAATTTATTTATTAATTAAAATATTATTATATTATATTAATATTAATATTATAATATAAACTAATTATAATAAAAATATAATATAATAATTTTAAAATAATAAAAAAAAAAAAATATGAGGATACAACTCACCTCATATATTAATTAACACATATACGTGGGAGATGAGGGCTAATGCAGTTATAAGGAGAGGTGAGTTGTGGAGGGGTAAGGAGGGTGAGTGGAGAGTGAGGTGGAGGTATAAGGTCGAGGGTGAGGTGAGGATGACATGAGCAGGAGGATGGAGAGGGAGTTATAATGAATTAAATTGAAAACTATATATTAAATCAAAACCCCCATCGCATAATTTCAAATCGGCGATCAGATTTTTGTAGTTTTATAAAAATGTGCATACAATCAAAATTGTCAATACGCCGATATGTGATATCGGAATATCACCAATTTTTAAAAATCAGAAATTTTAAATCGACGATTTTTGAAAGGAAGGAGGTGATGTGGAGTGGGGCCCACATGGAATTAAGGATCCTACAAAATGAACTACAACCACTTTGCAATTTTGAGATTTCGGGTTTGGCAATTTGTTTTAAAATAAGAAATTGGAGTAAATTATCGAGATCTTGAAATGTGCTTTTACCCGTTCTACAATTTGGTTGGGCCATTTTGTAGGACCATTAGTGAAAAATGAATAAATTAGTAAAAATTAACGAAGAGTTAATATTTACAATGAATGACTATTTTAATTGTAAAAAATGAAATATCATACATTTTATATCTTTTTTTAAACCCTGGAGACAAAAAAATGATCAAACTTCAAAGCAGTGTTATTTACAAACCAGTTAACCAAATGAGGCAAAACATGTATCAATGGAAAGCTAGTGAAAATTCGAATTCAATGAAACAATCAAAATATAAATTTGATGAAAATGAAAAAAAAAAAAAAAAAAGTGGCAAAATTGTAAGAAATTAACTCAAATGAAAATCATGAAAAGGTTTTGTCAAAAATTAATGCAAAGGGTCCCCATTATTTGAAGTAATTGAGTAAAAAATGGGGGGTGTTGTGTTTTCCCAACAACAATGGCAACATTCTGGGAAGAACCAATTATCTCTGGTTAAGGTTGAAAATGATGGAAAACGGGAAACATCTAACTGTAAAACATTTCTATGAGTTTCACATAAATATATTAAGTAATATGAGTTTGTAAAGATAAATACTCAAAGGAGACTCAAGTAAAAGTTATGAATCCAAATTTGGGAAAGTTTATTTTTAAAACTACCTCATATGAAAAATAGAATAAGGTACAGATAGGAGTTTTTGGATAAAGCATATATCCATTTTATGATTGGTCTCTGACATCGCTTCGCTACCAACGAGCCTAAACAGTATCTCAGTGAAGTTGTATTTTATGCCATACAATCCTAGTCCTGCTACTCGTGAGTGTCCATAGCCCTGACGGGTCTACTTGTATTTCCCATGCTTCCTCTTTTAATCACCCTTTTGATAAACACATTTGCAAGATTTTATTTTATAATGTATTTGAGTGAAAGAGGTGGGATGGTAATAGAGATTTATATTTAATGAACATAATACTTTCACAATGTTGATTCCAAATTATTTCCCTGCAACTATCAATCAAATGCTTTTATGTGGAGGGGTGGAAGGGATTCATTGTGTTAAACTCAAATAAGTTCTTTTCTTCAAAAATTAAACTCAATCACTCAGAAAGGATGTGTGTTCCTCCATAAAAAGATTTAAAGAAACGGGGTTTTATAGTTCCATAAAGATATGCCTTTAATGATAAATGAAATTCACTAAGATAGATAGGGTTAACATATTTTCCTATGTACGCCAACCACTGTTGGGTGAGGCAAGGGTCTTTCACAAAAATCATGGTAGAGTCACCAAAATAAAATCAAAATTGAAAACAAAAGGAAAATAACTCCAAATTAAAATAAAAATAAATTATTAAACCCTAAAAAAATGAAGAAAGTGAAAGCTGAAAGAAAAGTTCAAATTTAGAGAATCAACCCCAACAAGATTAATTATAAAAATGTCTCAACAAAAGAAGTAAAAGAAAATAAAAATATGTACCTGCCTTCCTATGTTGAGATTAATTTTTTTATCTTGCAAAGTTATAAGAAATGAGGCTCTCAAATTGTAGAGGGTGAATAGAAATGATGAAACTCTGTTTTTTCGAAGCAAAAACCTGGAAAAAGAATCTTAACCATTTTCTAATAAAAGTATTGCTTAAAGATATAGACTAGAGATTTAGAAACTCCCTAGTTTAGCTGATTTGATGAGGATCAATATTTCTTCTCTTAAGAATCTAAAAAAAACTAAACAAAAGAGAATGAACAGCAAAACTAATATGCTATAGGTGTGAAAGGTTCATGAAGACCTGTAAAAATAGAGTTCAAGATCAACAAAAACTAAGAGGAAAAAAACTGAAATCAAAAGTAACGTAATGAAAATAAATGAAAATGGCCACATAAAAGTTACCATTGGAGAATTGCATTTAATCTTACTTGAGAGGTATCATTTTCTCCAACAAAAGATAAATGCTTCCTTTAATTATAATTAAAAGCATGAATAAATTTTATTCATCCAAATTAAATTTAATCTAAAGTGAGTAGTAAACTAGAATAATGCAATGCTTTATGTCTAAGGAATCAGAAGTAAACCAAATCCATAGAAATTGAATGAAAGGACGCTTCTTAATGAATCACAACGATGAATGTCCTCATAATATTATAAGTTTCATATCGACTCCATGATTTTCATAAATTGTTCAGAATTGAGACCAAATCCAAAACAATGTAATGGAGAGGCCTTGAATGTCATATATTAAATATAGAGTGATATATCAAAACTCAAATATAAGAGAAATCAAAAATGATTTAACTATGTTCCAAATTTCTTATCAAATTCTTCATTACCATAGTGGTTTCCCAAGAGTCTTTTAAATTCTTTTATATAGGACAGGGTCTCATTAGCTATTTCACATCGCAAGTTTCTTTGCCATGTATAACTTTCAAGCTGCAAGATTCACCTTTGTTAATATGCGATTGAATGTTATACAATAGTTAAAAGACAACGGAAGAGAGGCATATATCAGAATTTATCATATCAAAGGATCTTAAGGCAAGGCTTCATTTAAGTTTCGTATTCTGATATAAGTGATGCGATAGCAATATTTCTATATGAGCATATGTGATGAGAAACTATGATGGAATGATTGTAATATCAGAGAATAATCATATTAGAGATCAGAGTTGTTGATAAAAGGAAACACTGATATTATTCGTGTAATAGAAGGAATGTGATATATGATGTGGCTCATTGGTGGGGCCAGATTTGGATTTTATAAGAGATCGGCAATCGGAAGATTTGAGTTCAGTATGTAACATCAATGATATGCTGATGTGCAATGAAGAACATACCCTAAAGTTTTATTATATTTATTTAATTTCATATCAGATCTGGGACATTGGAACTTTTAAACATACACCCTAACCAAAATTGTGATTTATGAATGGATGCAATATCCTTTTAAAACTAAATTTAAATGTCGTATCAAGTCCAGGGGTTGTATGGACATCGTAACATTGGCAAATTCATCTATTAGAAATTGGTGATTCGGGATATCATAGATATTTGGAGTATCCTTATTTGATAACCTCTGATATGCAAACTGTGATATATGACGTGGCATTTTTTAGGGTCAACAACTTCATAAATTATTCAATTAAAATGAAGCACTCATTTTCATTTTGTTTTTTAAACAGAAAGCCACTTTTAATAGTTATCAGAAATATTGGATTGGGGATAATTTTATTAGAGTTTTTGAATGATGAGAATTATGATATTAAAATGCTTTGATATGAATCTTATGATATTATTTTAAAGGGCTATCATGGTTTTAATGAATGAAAGAAAAATTAAGGAATACTCAAATTTTGATGAACAACAAATAATACTTCCCTGAACATGTTGCAGATTTGAAAAAAGGTTGGTTGCTTGGTTATCTCAGTTCTCCACAATTAATTCAATGAAGACCAGTAAAAGAAACAAAACAAAAAAGAAAGAAATAACCTTTGAAAAAAGTAAAACTAACAACAGATGATGATGAACCTATAAACACATACCTAGAAGACTTTTGATTGTAGGTTTACCTCATGAATCTTCAAGTTCTCCCATATATTTCTCAAAATTTTCATACGTTCAAGATCATCTCCTTATTTAATCTAAAATGCTAAGTAATGAATTTTCAAATTGCATCCACCTCAAATTTACATCGGAGGACAAGAGTGGTGAATATGAGCTTCTTTTTATAAATACTTGTGAATCATAAATTGTCAAGTTGTAACAAATTCTTGGAATTTCTTGATGTATGATCATTGTGATGATTTTTTGCAAAACAAGACAATTAAGAGCTTCAAAAATATGTATGATCTGATTATTTAAGAGCTTTTAAAATGTTCTAAGTCACTTTGCTAAAAAATGAAAAGGGAATGCTAGAAACTTGGATTCATTACTTGCTTATTAAAATTTGCATAATGAAATAAATGCAAACATAAAAGGAATCTAGATCTGAATTAATCTATTTCTATTTCTAACTTAATGAAGGAAACATGACTAGGCATAGTCATACTTGCAATGTAACCATGCAAGCATTTTTTTCTTGCATGTATGTACATTTCAAACATTAGTAATAAGAATACAAATATAATTAAACCAAGAAAACTAAATATGAAAGAAAAATGTACATTTATTGCTAACATATTTACAAAAAGCAGCTTGTTTACAATTACCTTCTCTTGAAATGTCCTTTCCTGTTGAATTTCAATCGGATCATAGAAATATGGATGAACTTCCATTAATGATTGAGAGAGGTTTAAAAGGGAAGATGACAGGCCGGATTATGGAAATGATATTTTAGATACAATGGCCTACATAAATTTGTTAGTGTTATGTGGAAGTGTTAAATTATTAACAATCTTTTGTGTAGGAAAATTCTCCAAATATTTTTCAAATCGGTCAATGAAAAATGGATGGAAATCTATTAGATACAATGGAATATTATTAATTGAATGAGATTGTTGGTCATATTGTGAAAATGCACCCTCTTCTTGGCACTTCTTTGAGAATAAAGAAACAATTGATAAGAGATGAACATCAACTGGAATTGGAAGATTAATATCTTTTTATGTTCACGATCATAATTTGAAGCTTCATTTTCCCATTTAGTCAATGCATAAATTGAGTGTTCAATACTAAGTTTCTCAATATGCCAACAAAAAGTATCGAAAAATGAAAACAAAAAAGAAATCTGAAGTTAAACAAAATAAATGAAAGAATAATAACCAAATCAAATTGTAGTTTACACTAGTGTTACAATTATTGTCATAGCCAAATTGGGATTGTTTTGAAACAATTTCCCTTTCACAGGAATTGGCCAGAATAATGGGACTCAAAGGATTATTAATACCAACCTATGAATTAGAAAGAGAATTATGACTAAGAATAGGAATGAGAGCGTGATTGTTATATAAATAATAGATTGGAATGGTTTCTTGAATGCTGAAATCATGAATATAATTAATTGTTTGAAAATGATAACTATTTGAAACAACTTTTGAGTTAGAGTGTTCTTCATTTTCACATGTGATTCGAATTTGACTATGAGGATTTAATTGAGAAGAAGACAAATGAATATCCTCAATGTCAAAGCAACTATCATAAATAACCTTGCGACATTCATTAGAATTCCCTTCATTCTCTTCCGATGTATCAAAATAAGAAGCAATATGGAGCACATGTTCATAATGACAGAAGAATGATCGATGATTAATTATCTACCTTGATAAAAACTAATTTCCAATTCATTTAGATCAGCCTCTTTGTTTTCTGAAATAACTTTAAAGTGAAGAGAGGATAAATTTCTATCAGCAAAAACGTCAGGATAAAGGGAGAAATGTGAATTAGAAGAAATAAATCTGAAATATTATATGTTTGCAGATTCAAGTATATTTTCTTCATTTCAAATTTCAGATTTATGATCATTCACTTCTCTATTAATTCTTTTTTGAAGAACATTGTTTGGATTCCCTAAATTTGCCTTTTGATCAACATAATCAAATTCAAAAATTTGTACGACAGATTGCATATTATTGGAAACTTTAATTGTTGTTTGTACATGGTGATTTACACTTTGATTTTCTAAATTTACTTCACAATAATTTTCAGATTTCAAGGCAACCTTTTCTCCAATATTGCTAGTGGTATCTTCTTATGGTTGATTAGTGAAATTTTCCAAGCTTTGCGATATTGGTTCATTAACATGATTATTGTTAATACCATAAGAGGTGTGTACTAAATTAAAAAATTTATCATACATGGCTGACGTCACTTTATCCTAATTAGTATGCACCTCTATGCTGGAATTCTCAATTATGTTAATAGAATTTGAAGGCGATTGATCAAAGCTTGTAATAATTACACATGGATTGTGAATGGGAGGAAGATAGTAAATATATTCAAACCAATCTAATAATTCATCTTTGTTGGGTCCTTATAATACTAGTGATTACCCCATTACTATTGTAGTTATACCCCTTATTTATATTGTTGTGCCCCTATTACCCCCATGTTGTTATTTATGTGCCCCATAGAATCCTTCTATTATTATTTTTGTGGCTTTATATTATTATTGTTAGGTCGGCTGGATTATATTGTGACTCCTTAGACTCCTATATATAGAAAGGAGGTTTTGTCATTTGTATCATCAAAGAATTGTTCATTTATGTAACGTAAAGGAGGTTGCCCCCTCAAAGAGGCTGAATTCTAAGGCGTTGATCTATCTTTTCTATCTTTTCTTGAGCTGGTTCCATAACATTTGGTATCAGAGCTTTGGATTCTAGGGTTTCGCTGCTCCAAACAGGTCATCGTGGAATTTTCGCTATAACTTTTTTTCTGTGATGTTTCAGAAGTCACAAAAAAAAACCATTTGAGAAGAAATCGTGCTGAACCTTGGATCCGAATTTCAGAGCTTTTCACGTGACATTTTCGGAGATATGATCTGAGGAAGTTGGTCTTTTTGCAGACTCCTGAATTACATTCAAAACAGGTGACCTGGGGAAAATCGTCATAACGTTCTCTCTGGGGATCGGATTGCAATTTCGTAAGAAGGTACAGAAAGAGGACGGACTGTAGTTTCTTGTATTTGTGTTTCAGATTCATGGGTTGAAACAGTGACTCGTGGCACGTTGTACAAGTTCGCTCTACTGAACTAGTCTAAACGCAAGTCACTGTGGGAGATTTCACATAACTCTTCCTTGGAGAATCTAATTTGGGTCAGACTTGTGGCATTGGAAAGAGGACACAGAAGGCTACTACAGGTTGCAATCTTAGAACTGGATGATCCGAAATTACAGAGATACATCAGATTCAATATCAGGCTTCTATAAAGTGAAAAAAGGTGTGTAGTTTTTTTTAAATTTTTGTGTAAGCTTGGTTTAACGGAATTCAAAGGGCATAGTAAAGCATTATTATCGGTAACTGATGCCCCAAGGAAAGAAAATGCAAACACCTAGTAAGGAACCTGAAATCTCTAGCATGACTCATGAAGAAGAGGAAGAAATGCTACATGATATATCAAAATTACAAGAACAAGTGCAACAAATGTCACGCTCACAAAAGCTAACAGATGCTAAGATAAGTGGCGTGGAATCTAAGATAAATGGCGTGGAATCTAAGATAAAGGGCATGGAAGCTAAGATGGATGATTTGAAGACAGATTTGAAGACAGACATGGCAGATTTGAAGACAGATTTGACAAATTTTCTACAAGAAATACTTACTAATGGTGAAAAGGTTGTAAAGGAAACTCATGATGTGAACAAAAGTAATGTTAATCATGATTCCATAGATGCTAATGTTGGATCGAAGACCCACCATATTCCAAAAATCGATATGAGGAAGTTTGATGGCAAGGATCCTGCCACATGGATATTACAGATGGAGCAGTTCTTCGATCTCAATAATGTGAAAAACACACAAAAGGTACGTATGGAAACTGTATATTTGGAACCAAATCAGTTTGTATGGTATCAATGGCTTTGCTCTCGTAAAAAATTTATCACTTGGGCAATTTTTACGGAAGAATTGATAGCACATTATGAAGATACAAAAAGCAACACTTTTTTTAGCCAATTGATAAGTCTCAAACAAAAGGGTTCAGTAATGGAGCACATTGAGGAGTTCCAAAAATTGAACATAAGGGTAAAAGATATTCCAGAGGAGCATAGGATTGATGTGTTCATAAGGTCTTTAAAGGATAATATCCAACATGATGTTCGCCTTTGGGAACTTGATTCATTAGAGAAGGCATTCAGGTTAGCAAGAAAAATGGAAAGCAAAATTATGGCAACCAGGAAGCATACCACTCACAACTATAAAGACGTAAGTGTTGTTGCCCCTATTCTTCCACAACCTATAAGGTTGACACCACAACAATTGGAAGAAAAAAGAGCAAAAGGGCTTTGTTACAGTTGTGATAGCAAATACACTAAAGGTCATAAGTGTGCTGAGAAGAAATTATTCTACATAGATTGTGAAGAGGAAGAAGAAAAGGAGCAAGAAAGGTCAAAAGAAGAATATGTACTCCATGAACAAAGCCTAGATGAAGAACAAATAAATCCGACCATATATTGTAATGCATTGGCGGGAATTACCACTCCTCAAACCATCAAGATAGAAGGACAAATCAAGAAGAAAAAGGTAATAGTGTTGATTGATTCAGGAAGCACCCACAATTTTATTCATTGTAGGGTAGCAAAAGAATTGAATTGCTTCCTATATCTAGCACCAGAGTGTCAAGTGATGATTGCAAATGGAGGAACAATAAATTGCTCTGGAAGGTGCCATAATATCAAGCTATCCATGGAAGAATATGTATTGACTAGCCCAATGCTTTCCATTCCAATGGGAGGTGCTGATGTTGTACTAGGAGTCCAATGGCTACAATCCTTGAGTACAATAGCTTTTAATTTTCAAGAACTTTTCATCAAATTTTCTACGGAAGGAAAGGAAGTTGAATTAAGGGGTATTGTAGGGAAACCAGGAAAGATAATCAGCTCTAATGGTATGACAAAGCTTCTAAAAAAGGAGCAAAGAGGTGTAATTGCACAATTATGTTCGCTAGATGTTTCCACATCGGAATCATCTATTTCTCCAGATCTCCAAAAAGTCCTGGACAATCATTCCAAGGTATTTGAGACTCCAAAAGGTCTCCCACCTATGCGTGATCATGATCATGCTATTCATCTGATTCCAGGAAGTGTTCCTCCAAACATCAGGCCGTACAGATATCCCTATGTCCAAAAAAGTGAAATTGAACGTATGGTTGCAGAAATGCTAGAGGCTGGTATAATTCAACCAAGTCAAATTTCTTTCTTTGCTCCAGTAGTATTGGTGCACAAGAAGGATGGATCATGGCGCATGTGTCCGGATTATAGGGAGCTCAACAAGCTCACTATTAAAGATAAGTTCCCCATTCCTGTCATTGATGAATTACTGGATGAATTGCATGGATCAATTTACTTCACCAAGTTGGATCTTCGTTCGGGATATCATCAAATCAGAATGAAGATTGAAGACATTCCGAAAACGACATTTAGAACTCATGAGGGTCATTATGAATTTTTGGTCATGCCTTTTGGCCTTACTAATGCACCTTCAACATTTCAAGGTTTGATGAATTCAATTTTCAAACCATTCCTTAGAAAATTTGTGTTAGTAATTTTTGATGATATACTAATCTATAGCAAGTCTTGGAAGGATCATGTTGAACATGTTGACAGGGTGCTACAACTATTGGAGGAGAAACAATTATATGCAAAAAGATCCAAATGTTTCTTTGGAGTCCAGGAGGTGGAATATTTGGGTCATATTGTATCTCATGAAGGAGTTAAGGTAGACCCTAGCAAAATTAAAGCCATTAAGGAATGGAAAATCCCCACATCCATAAAGCATCTGCGAGGATTTCTTGGGTTGACAGGGTATTATCGCAAGTTTGTTAAGAATTATGGGAGAATAGCAGCACCTCTAACAACATTATTGAAGAAAGATGCATTTTCATGGACTCCGGAAGCAACAAAGGCCTTTGAACATCTTAAAGAGGCAATGTGCCAAGCACCGGTCTTAGCTACACCGGACTTCACAAAAACCTTTATTGTGGAATGTGATGCTTCAGGAAATGGAATTGGTGTTGTTCTAATGCAAGATGAAAGACCCATTGCTTTTGAAAGTCGTCCAATCAAAGGAAAGTTTTTAAGCAAAGCTATTTATGAGAAGGAAATGTTGGCAATACTCCATGCACTTAAGAAATGGCGACCCTACCTAATGGGAAGACACTTCAAGGTAAAAACGGATCATGATAGCCTTAAATACTTTTTAGAACAAAGATTATCCTCTGAAGAGCAACAAAAGTGGGTCACAAAGATGTTGGGTTATGACTTTGAAATCATCTACAAAAATGGGAAGCAAAATGTGGTGGCAGATGCACTCTCAAGAAAGGATGAGGATGTGGAAGCATTGTTGTGCTCCATTTCTATTATCCAACCAGATTGGATAAACGAAGCAAGGGAGGAATGGAAGAATGATGAAGAAGTGTGGGCACTTATTCGAAAGCTACAACAAGATTCCAGTACGTCTGATACATTTAGCTGGAAAAATGATTCATTATGGTACAAAGATTGCTTATACCTCTGTAAGAATTCCCAGCTAAAACAAAAGATTCTTATGGAATTGCACACTTCTCCCTTAGGAGGGCACTCAGGATTTTTAAAACTTACCACAGGGTTAAGGAGGAATTTTTTTGGGATGGCCTTAAATCAGATATTCAAAAGTTTGTGGCGGAATGTTTGGTTTGCCAACAAAACAAAGTTGAAACAATTAAGACACCGGGTCTATTACAACCTTTATCCATTCCAAGCCAACGTTGGGAGGAGGTTTCAATGGATTTTATCACAGGTTTACCCAAGTCTGAGGGAAAGAGTGTCATCATGGTGGTAGTTGACAGACTTACCAAGTATGCACATTTTTGTGCATTATCACATCCATTTAAAGTCAGTACAGTTTCTACTGCATTTATGGAAACAATTCAGAAGCTACATGGAAACCCAAAGATTATTGTAAGTGACAGAGATCCCATTTTCACTAGAAATTTTTGGACAGAATTATTTTCTTGTCTTGGTACTCAGTTAGCTCATAGCTCATCTTATCATCCTCAATCTGATGGGCAAACTGAGATAGTAAACAAATGTTTAGAAGGATATCTTCATTTCTTTGTATCTGATAAATAGACACAATGGGTCAAATGGTTGCCTCTGGCTGAATGGTGGTATAACACTTCCTTCCATACAGCAACAAAAATGACCCCATTTATGGCACTTTATGGGTATCAACCACCATCCATCACATCATATTTAAGAGAAAATTCTAAGGTTCAAGCAGTGGAACATCACATCGAACATCAACAACAAGTCCTCCAACTCTTAAAGGATAACCTCGTGTTGGCACAAAATATAATGAAACAACAGGCAGATCAACATCACAGTTAAAGAAGTTTTGATGTAGGTGATTGGGTATTCCTACGGCTACAACCATATAAGCAAATGTCCCTAAAGCAAGCTAAGAAGGATAATAAATTATCACCAAAGTATTATGGTCTGTACAAGGTGTTGCAAAATATTGGTACTATGGCGTACAAATTGGAGCAACCTGCAGCTTCTCAATTGCACCCAGTTTTCCATGTTTCATGTTTAAAGAAGGTTATAGGCGACAAGCTCCCAGTGCAAACAATATTGCCAGAACTTGATGAGGAAGGAAAAATTATATTGGAACCGGAAGCAGTCACAGAAATAAGAACTCGACAGCTACGAAATCGGTCAATTTCAGAGTATCTTATCAAGTGGAAGAACTTATCCCCTGAAGATTCCACATGGGAGGATGAGAATTTTATGCAGAAGTATCCAGAACTACTCAAGCGTTGAGGACAACACTTTTTTGAAGGAGAGGGGCATGTTGGGTCCCTATAATACTAGTGATTACCCCATTACTATTGTAGTTATACCCCTTATTTATATTGTTGTGCCCCTATTACCCCCATGTTGTTATTTTTGTGCCCCATAGAATCCCTCTATTATTATTTTTGTGGCTTTATATTATTATTGTTAGGTCGGCTGGATTATATTGTGACTCCTTAGACTCCTATATATAGAAAGGAGGTTTTGTCATTTGTATCATCAAAGAATTGTTCATTTATGTAATGCAAAGGAGGTTGCCCCCTCGAAGAGGCTGAATTCTAAGGCGTTGATCTATCTTTTCTATCTTTTCTTGAGCTGGTTCCATAACAATCTTCTAAAGGTTTATTCTCAATTTTAAATTTCAAACAATTTAAACAAAATTAAATGGAAAAATCAATAAAAGATTCATTTTCGAACCTTCGTAAATCTTCAAAATTGTCACATACTTGTTCGCAGTCAAGGATGTTAAACTTAAAAAGGAACATTGTAATAAATTGATCCCATGTGTGAATTGGGGTAACTAGAAGCGATTGACACCATCTTCTTGCTTTTGCCAAGAATGTAAGAGTAAAACTTCTGCATAAAATACCTTCATCAATATTATTAAAAGTAGTATTTGAAATTTTTTGAATGAATTGTAAAGCATTATTAAATGTAGAAATATTCCTCTTGTCGTTAAAATTTACCTCAAATAACAGTCTTACCACTTCTGGTGGAGTATTGACAAATGCATGTCCAAAAACAAAACTCCAAATTGGAAGTTTGAGAGGAGCCATTGTAATAAAAATAAAATGTTAGAATATAAAGATTGCAATAGATGACAAGTTTCATACCCTCCTTCTAGTGCCAAAAATGTTGAAGCCTCAAAATTCTCTGCCTACAACAATATAAGGGAGACAACTTAGTCTGGATCTTAAATCAGTTCATTTTCCATTGAGATGAAGGTGCCGACTAGTTTAACTAGGTCCAGTTGCCTTCTCTCTATCTCCAATGGCTTAAAATCTGACTTTCATTTACCAATAGAGAAGAGACGTCAGATCAACCATCTTGTTGATTAGGCAAGAAAGTGATCCTTAAATTGATCTGGGGCTTAGCCAAGCCACAACTAAAGTTTGCCTCTTTGAGAAGAGGACTTCTAAGAATATAGAATTAAATATAAATGCAAAATTATCCTAAAATACAAGAAAAGGGAAAAATATCCTAATCCTATCTCAATTAGGCAAATAGATCTAACCCAACTGAGAACGAGATATTTAAATGATTGGGATTTAAATATGTCTGGTTGATAATGAATATCAAGCTAACAAAATAGTTCAATTAACTAACATTATGAATACCAAAACACATTCTATTCAGAGACCTCTTAAATGAGATAATAAATCGACAACATTTAGGAAGTAGTTCACAAAATGATATTGATTGTTAAATCAATAATTCGAATGATTAAACAATAATATAAGAAAGTAGTTCACATGATATTACTATTTGTTAAGAAAAATATAAAATATTGATTTCTAAATAAGTAGTTACTCAGAAATCAGAATTCAACACATAAGGATAAAGATAAACAAAAAATAATTACAATAAATCACTCACATAAACAATAGTGCAAAAATTAGATTTAAAATCACAAGTTTTTGATATTATAAAATGAAACTAGTATTAAAACAATAGTATTTTAAATACCAATTTATTGAAACTATTTCTCTGGCTCTGATCTCCAACAGCCCTTTACAATGCTTGAACTTCTATCTTTAAAACTAGAGATCCAATAGTGCAAGATTTGTTCTCCATACATAATTCATAATGTAAAAGAAAAATCCTCAACAATCCCCAGATTTGAGATTTTCTTTCCTCCCACCTACAACTCTAAATCTTCATTACAATAATGCTTTTAATAATTCCAGAATTGCAGAGAAGAGATGCTCCTAATACATTCTACAATTTCTTATTTATAATATTTACAAAAAGAATTCTCAATCAAAAAGTTGTTGAATAATAGTTTTGCTCAATCATTTTCCATTGGCCCCAAAATATTATTCTTCTATTTCTAGATCATTCTCATTGATTAAGATTTTATCCTTCTCATCTCTTTGTTGAAAATAATACTGAGAGGGGCGGGGGTGAATCGGTATTAGAAAATCGCTCACTTTTTCATTTCCATAATCATATTCATATACGCTACTTTAGTTAAGGGAACCTGCGTGTACACTCAACTGTGTTTAATACAACTAGCGTATATCCAATAAACTTATGATTCAGTTAATCCATTATATGTTGATCTTTAATCAGTGCATCAAAACTTCATTAATCATATAAACGGTAAATAGGTGCAGTAAAAAAGAACAGATCATCACACATAATAAACACACATGAACACCATGATATAAGGTAGAAACCCAATGTGGGATAAAAACCACCTACTGCCGTCTTCCTTTAATATAAGAAAAATTTGTTTACAATCTTGTACTAGTGCAAAATCATACCAATATGCAGGCACCCACCTATAGAAGGCTACAACCTTCTCTAATTCTCCAGCTACTACTGGAAGGGAGCTACAACGCCCTGGCTCTTTTACTAGCCAATATGATTACTAGTACGTAGGTGCTAGCCTATAGAAGTCTACAACCTTCTCTCATTTTCCAGTTGCTACTGGAAGGGAGCTCCAACCCCCTAGCTCTTGTACTGGCCGATATGTTTACCAGTACGTAGGCGCCGACCTATAGAAGGCTCCAACTTTCACTCTTCCTCCAGGGACCACATTTCATAAATTTTCATACTGGATACTCCTGAAGCACAAAACCATAATCTGAAGGCCACGTTTCATCCAATTTTCATATTGGACCCATCAACAACATTGAAGCACAAAATTAATCACCACTGCAATACGCCCATCAACTACACCTGCATCATCAATCTCTAAATCACCCAACATTGAAACACTGAAATCCTGTCAACAAAACACAGTCACCAGAACACAGAGCAGACCACAATTCTGCAACAACAACCAGATCTAATTGAAACTTCAAATATCATACTTCATACTGTATATGTGCTTTTACCAAAGAGAACCTGTGTACAGTGTTAGTGCCTAGATTTACCTCAGGCTGAAAAGGTAGCATCCAGGGCCAACATCAAACCACACTCAGCCGGGTAGCTAGCCTTACCAGGTCAGGAGAGGGCTCTCTCCGAGTCAATCTCAGCAAATAATGATCGATGAGGGCTTGACATGACTGAAATATCTTTTGATCTTAGGGTAGGTATGAGTGCAATAGGGGTGTGGGGATTGAGGCTGAGTTTTGCAGAGATCTCAATGGGGCAAGGTAGGCAATCGTTTTGGCACTGAAATTTTAGTGAGATGGAAGGAATATATAGGTGAGGTGTTGAAGATGGAAAGAGCAATCATGAATCCTCCCCAAACAACTGAAAACATCAAATAACTAAAGCAAACTTCAGTTAGAGCACTGCACTTTCAATGAATTCTACTTACACTCTTGTTTGTTTAGTTCAGAAGAAATAAGATAGATAATGGCATGCAATCACATAAAAAAATTCACAATTACAAAGAGAAGCACTGTACCAAGACAAATTGCCACATGAATCCCAAAGAGTGCTACAAATCCTGGTCTCAATTCCTTAGCCAAAATGAAAATATGAGTGTACAATGAAGTTCAATGCTTTCTCAAGAGTCCAACCTTCTACCAAAATCCAACCCCTACACTATGAAATTCATAAAATATACACATTTTCTCATCCTTGTACTAAGGGATTGAGCTCAACCATTTTCTTCAAAATAGAATTAGTTATATTAAACTTGGGCCGAATTTCTGAAAATAGGTGTTGAAAATGAACTCGTATCTCCTAAAACATAGCACCTGTTACAAAACTAAAAGAGCCTTTTGTAGATAAGGTCATTTTGGAGAAAAATGTCTCTCAAATTTTGGAAATTTGTTTCCAGTAGCTCGTAATCTATTCAACAAAATCATCTCTAAAACAGAAAATCATTAAAAATTTAAATCTGTGAAAATGAGCTGTAAAGATCTAGTCACATATCCCAATCCATGACACCTGTGAATAAAATGAAAGAGGTTTTTGGTACATGTCTTATGCTTAACAAAAACCTCCTTGGGTTTTGCAAAATTACTTTCCATCTATTGTGAAATGGCCCCGCACTAAAATGACTAAAACAATAAAAAATTTGAAAAATTTGCTTTGTTTTAATGTAGGCTCCAAATATCACTATATATCTCCCACATAGTAGCACTTGTGCATAAACTGGAGGAGGTTTTTGTTACTCAGTATGTGATGAACAAAAGCCACTTTCACTTTTGAAAAATTCGTTACCATTATTTCAGAAACTGATTTTGTACTAAACTTGTCATTGTGTGCAGCAACTGACCTCAAAACATGCATATTGACCAAGAATCACTCATTCATTTATTCTAATCTAGGAACCGGTTACGGGAGTGTGATATACTGTTGGAAATATTTTTCCGATCCTCTTCTTATGGACACACTTGTGACATGTTTTGTGCTGAACATCATGTGCAAAACATCTAACAAAACCAGACATAGTAAGAGCTCATGTTGAACCCTAGTAACAGGTTGCGAAGACTGGAACTAACATACAGATCTGCAAATATTTATTCATAAATTTGTAGCTATTCCAAACATCAATCATAACTGGATCATATCATTTATACAATAAAGCATGTGTCAATAAGTCAGATCTAGTCTATCCATGATCAACCTACATAATGATAATACATTCCTAGCCTTATGATCCCGATCCATCATCCATCATCAACCACATAGGTGCATCCTTGGTTCAGATCAAGCAAAGCATCACAAACCCATAACCATCATACTAGACCTCACACTTCATCAGATATTCATCACTTGCACACTTGCACTTTGGCCTAATGATCTTCTTCTCCTTATATAGGTTTAGGCCTCTCTCAATACCATGGTCCAAAACCACGTAGGACCAATACCTTGGACCCAATATCTAAGGTCAATATCTTGTACCAAATACCATGGACTATTACTGAAATACCATGGACCAAAACTTATTTTTCCAACATGTACGTGCCTTTACTTCTGTGAAAATGCGTGTGTATGACATATGCGCCTTTTGTTCTGCTAACCCACGTGTATACGCACGTTTGTCACGGTGAACCTGCATATACCTCTTTTTGATCATTAATTCTTTGCTATTGACTTGCTGCACTATGATCTGTCATCTGAGTGAGTTGCCATCAAGTACAACACTTGTATCATACCTGTATCATAATGCCAACAATCTCCCCCTTTGTACATGATGGCAACAACCACACCAAGTCACTCTCCCCGTTTGAAATCAAGGGTAAAGGGCAGACCACGATATTCTCTCCCTTTGATAATCATTATACTATCCATACTCCCCCTAAGTACATGCTGAAATATCTGATTGAGCTCTCCCTTTGTACATGCTAAGATGTACCAATCCATCCATGCTCCCCCTAAGCAGATGCAGAGTCTGCAACATGACTATACAACTCAACTAAGTGAGTGTGACCTTCCTATCACCAATGACTCATACATACATCAATCTCCCAACCATGTGGGGATACACCATTTTTTACTCATCCACCCAACAAAGTGGGGATATACCAAATGTTTATACATGACTGAAGTAGACATTATTACATCATCCTCCCATGCATAGTGAGGGTGCAAATTAGGTCTTTGCATGACCCGTACATCAAATGATATACATGACTTTTATAACAAAGACCAACAATCTAAAGGAGACCATGATAGTCATCAGCAACTATCATACACCATATATGATCTACACCATAAGCATCTGTCAACATCATCCGGACTTGCAATACCATTCTCTTGACCAACAATAAGTAGCAAGATGTATCATCTAGCCACATAAGCATCATTACTAAAGACTTCTAGCCATAATGCCAACAATGCATTATTCGAAGCATATGCTCCCCCTGAACCAGTTCCATCTGTTCACTATCAGATCTGATCATGCATATATCAGCAAGAAGTATCAAGGCATCATCATCAATCAGATATACATCAATCACTTCTAAATAACAGCACATTTCCACACATCATCAGTAGATTGTAACCATAATCAAACAGAGAAAATAATTGACTAAATCATATCAGACCCTTTTTCCTAAGTCTGTCCCATTGCTTTTCCTCAAACCAACATATACACGACTGTGAAGCTTCAAACTCGCATATACACGTGGCTTGTCTTTATGAAACTTGCATATGAGATTTAGAACACTGAGGTTCCATACTTTCAGCTCCCTCTGAGTCTGTCATGTCCATATACTCTTCTATGCCACATCTTTATGACTGTACTTCCTTTTTCTTCCATATCTTCAACTGTGATGATGTTTTCTCCTTTTGGTATGGTGCCCAAAATTTTCTCCTGCATTCCTTTGCTATATGTCCAAGCTTGTTACATGCATAACATCTTACATATTTCATATTCTTTATGTAGTAGTCAACAGCTTTGTGACCAAACATATTGCAAGAAAAACAATACCCCTTAAAGTACCTGGAATGTGATGCTCTTTCTGTGTGACAGTTTTGAACCATTCTACTTCTACATCTTGCTACAACATGTCCAAGATTATGACATACATAACATTCAACATTATTTATTGGAGGAAATAACTGTTTATCACTTCCACAGTTAGGAGAAAAAAAAAAATTGAAGACTTTCTTTCCTTGGTTGTTGATGGGGTTGACCTCTCATCTCCTTGTTGAACAATTCAGATTTTGCACTAGAGTTCCTTGCCTCACCTTGTGAGCTAGATTCGCCTTCAATAGATTCATAGAAACCAAGACCAATTTTGATAGTAGGCAACCTTTGACTACTAAGAATATCATCCAAAATCTTAGTACTATCTTGAAATCGTAATAGTTTATCTTTTTCTTCTAATTTACCTTTCAAGATATTTACCTCAACCTGATGTTGTTCTTCCTTTTCCAAATATTGCATCTTCAATATTTCTTCAGACTTTCTTCCTTCTTCCACTTGTTGCCTTAGTTTTAGAATCTCATTTTCTTGTTCTTCATTTAGCTCCCGCAGCATTTGTCGTACTCTGAAGACACACTCCAGCTGAGCTTTTAAGCTGATAACTTCTTCTTTGAGGGCACTCTCCCTTTTGTTAAATAGATCTTGTTGATCTATGATTTTATTTGATGCTTCATTTGCCTGTTCATATTCAATCTGAGGTGATTCAGAATCTGAATACTTGCTTCCACTTAAGGGCAGGCTGTCACTATTCCTTTGAGCTGTCTTCTTCTTCTGACGTGCTTTATTTCCCATTGTTCTACGGATCTCCTTCAAGTGATCAATCTTCTACCAAAGGACCTGCTCTAATTCCAATTGTTGGAAATAATACTAAGGGTGAATCAATATTAGCAAATCTCTAACTTTTTCATTTCCATAATCAGATGCATATATGCTACTTCAGTTAAGGGAACCTGCGTGTACATGCAACTGTGTTTAATGCAACTAGCATATATCTAGTATGCTTATGATTCAGTTAATCCATTATATGTTGATATTTAATCAGTGCATTAGAACTTCATTAATCATATAAATAGTAAACAGGTGCAGTAAAATAGAATAGATCATCACACATAAGAAACACACATGAACACCATGATATAAGGTGGAAACCCAATGCGGGACAAAAACCACTTGTTGCTGTCATCCTTTAATATAATAAAAACCTGCTTACAATCTTGTACTGGTGCAAACTCATACCAATATGCAGGCACCCACCTACAGAAGGCTACAACCTTCTCTCATTCTCCAGCTACTACTGGAAGGAAGCTACAACCCCCTGGCTCTTGTACTAGCCAATATGATTACTAGTACGTAGGCGCTAGCCTACAGAAGGCTACAACCCTCTCTCATTTTCCAGCTGCTACTGGAAGGGAGCTCCAACCCCCTGGCTCTTGTACTGGCAGATATGTTTACCAGTATGTAGGCGCCATCCTACAGAAGGCTCCAACCTTCGCTCTTCCTCCAGGGACCACGTTTCATAAATTTTCATACTGGATACTCGTGAAGCACAACACCATAATTTGAAGGCCACGTTTCATCCAATTTTCATACTGGACCCATCAACAACATTGAAGCACAAAATTAATCACCACTGCAATACATCCATCAACTACACCTGCATCATCAATTTCTGAATCACCCAAAACTGAAGCACTAAAATCCTATCAACAAAACACAGTCTCCAGAACACAGAGAAGACCATAGAATTCTGCAACAATAACCAGATCCAACTGCAACTTCAGATATCATACTTCATACTGTATATGCTACTTTGATGAGCCGAGCCAGCGTGTATACATCCTTTTACCAAAGCGAACCCGTGTACAGATCTGCAAATATTTATTCATAACTTTGCAGCTATTCCAAACATCAGTCATACCCAGATCATATCATTTATACAATAAAACATGCATCAATAATTTAGATCTACTCTATCCACGATAAAATTACATAATGGTAATACATTCCTAGCCTTATGATCTTGATCCATCACCCATCATCAACTGCATAGGTGCATCCTTGGTTCAGATCAAGCAAAGCATCATAACCCCATAACCAGCATACTAGACCTCACACTTCATCAGATATTCATCACTTGCACACTCGCACTTTAGCCTAATGATCTTCTGCTCCTTATATAGGTTTAGGCCTCTCTCAATACCATGGTCCAAAACCACGTAGGACCAATACCTTGGACCCAATACCTGAGGTCAATATCTCAGACCAAATACCATGGACCAATACCAAAATACCATGGACCAAATACCACGAACCAAAACTTAGTTTTCCAACATGTACACGCCTTTACTTCTATGAAAGTGTGTGTGTATGACATATGCACCTTTTGTTCTGCTAACCTGCGTGTATACGCGCCTTTGTCATGGTGACCCTGCGTATACCTCTTTCTGATCATTAATTCTTTGCTATTGCCTTGTTGCACTATGATCTGTCATCTGAGTGAGTTTCCATCAAGTACAACACTTGTATCATACCTGTATCATAATTCCAACACTCTTCAACTATTTTCCTGCAAAACAAATCAAAAATAAAATCAAAATACCAAATCTGGAATTTAAAACATATACAATAAAAAATTAATTAAATAAATAATTTAAAAAGAAATCATAGTTTTCTATTGATGCCTATGAGGATTTAATTGGTTAGTGATAACATAGATAACTAAATTTTCACTCAATAAAGGTTGTGGGCAAATGAGAATGTAGGAAATAAAACTCAGAAAATTGATTTTCTTGAAAAATTAGGAGCTCGATCTTCTGTTGAATTTCAGACCCATTAAATTATCAAATTTGTTTTTGCAAACACTTCAGAAATAATCTCCATGATTGTATCTATCCAATGAACCATCCTCGGCCTCATTTGGCAAAATAAAACTCAATTTAGAAGCCTCCAAAATTAATGAGTCAAAGCTGCCATAATTCTAGAAATTCTGTTGTGTGGGCTAAAAATGAAAATTTTAAATTAAATTATTATCCTAAATTAGATTTCAATATTTAATTAATTAATACTAATTAATTGCAATTACATTATTAATCTAAATTAATTACAAATTAATCATTAACATAATTTAATTAATTAAAAACAAAATTTAATTATTAAATAAAATATTAATATATTATATTAATAGTATAATTATATTATATTAAAATTAAAATTTAATATTATAATTATAATATAAACTAATTAGAATAAAAATATAATGTAATAATATTAAAATAATAACTAAAATAAATATCAGGATACAACTCACCTCATATATTCATTGATACATATACGTGGGAGATGAAGGCTAATGGAGTTATAAGGGGAGGTGAGTTATGGAGGGATAATGAGGGTGAGTGGAGAGTGAGGTTGAGGGATAAGGTGGAGGGTGAGGTGAGGATGACGTGAGCGGGAGGATGGAGTGGGATTTATAAGGAGGTAAATTGAAAACCATATATTAAATCAAAAAACCCCATTACATAATTTCAAATTGGTGATCGGAGTTTTGGAGTTAATAATCCTACAAAATGAACTAAACCACTTTGTAATTTTGAGATTTTGGGTTTGGCAAATTTTTAAAAAATAACAAATTGGAGTAAATTACCGATATCTCGAAATGTGTTTTTAACCGTTCTATAACTTGGCTGGGTCATTTTGTAGGATCGTTAGTGAAAAATGAAAAAATTAGTAAAAATTAACCAAGAGTGAATATTTACAATGAATGACTATTTAATTGTAAAATTGAAATATCATACAGTTTATACATTTTTTTTAACCCTCGCGACAAAAAAATGATCAAACTTCATAGAAGTGCTATTTTTGAACCGGTTAACCAAATGAGGTGAAACAAGTATCAATGGAAAGATAGTGAAAAGTCAAATTAAATGAAACAATCAAAATATAAATTCAATGAAAAAATGGCAAATTTGTAAGAGAATTAACTCAAATGAAAATCATAAAAGGATTTTGCAAAACAATAATGGAAAGGGTCCCCATTATTTGAAATAATTGAGTCAAAAATGGGGCGCGTTGGGTTTTCCCTATAACACATACCTTCTAACAATCTGACTTGTACTTCTTCACAACTCCTTCGTTCTCTCCATCCTTTTACTCTTGCGTCTTGTCCTTTTCTCAAATTTTCCCTTGGCCATCCCCCATCTCACCATTTTCACACAAGGGGTTTAGCCTATCATGGTGTTGAACTCCATATTCAAAATTCCCTTACCACATAGCAACATCTTAAATATATTGGAAAATGATTTAGTATATCTATTGTGTGGTACTTTTACAAAATTTATCTCCATAGTGTTATAAGATATTATAGCTTAAATGGAAAAGTTTATGATATATCCTTCTGATATCCTCTCAAACTAGTAATCCCTAGCACAAGAAATTTTATTATGTTGGGTGTGGAGCCTAATTATCTTCCTAATTGTTCAAAGCTTTTTTTATTCAGCCACATTTGATCCCTATTCCTAATGGGGCAGTAATGTTTCACGTTTAACCCTCGTTAGAGGGGTCCAGGGGGGCGGTGGCGACTTCTACGAGCCCCCCCTGGAGGGGGTTTAGCGATAGCGCCCCTGAAGCTAAAAATAAATGAAAAATTTCCTTGTAAAATATTGTAATTTTGTAGTCAATCTAGGTCGTTCATTAGGAAAATGATCTGATAGTATAAGTTATGTTAATTTAAGGTTTTTTCCCTAGAAGGCAACCCATAGTTTATATGATGGAATTTTATTGTGGTTGTGTATTATTATTCTGAGCAAGAAAGATAGAGGAGATTGTGCAAGAGAGAAGAGGAAATTAGAGTGGATTTTTTGTAGGTTGTATCTCTTCATTTTGCTAGATAAAAAAAAAGGAAGAACTGGCCGTTTCTCTGTGGACGTAGCCAAACTTAGGTGAACCAAGTATATATGTGTCTCTCTTGTTTTATGTGTTTATGTATTTGTGTTTCCACAATATTTTGTTTATTTCATTGCTTTGTTCATTAATTTATAATAACTGGTATCAGAGCCGAAGGTTTATTTGCCTGATAAACTGGTAGGAGGGAAGTGTTCCTGGTGCAAGTGGGAGAAATGGCAGAAGATGGTAGGTTTAGGGTCGATAAATTTAATGGCCAAAACTACCAGTTGTGCAAGATGAAAACGAAATATTATGTGTATCAAAAATATCTATACCTACCACTAATCGAAAAATCAAAGAATCTGATGAGTACGACGGATGCAGAATGGGATATTCTCAACAGAAAGGCACTAGGAACAATACAATTGAGTCTAGCAACGTTGGTGGCATTCAACATTTCAAATGAAATGAAAACATAAGGTTTAATGATAGCATTGGCCAAACTATATGAAGAGCCATCAACCTCAAATAAGGTATTTCTTATTAAGTGTCTATTTAATATGAAGATGTCAGAAGGTGAATTTTTTGCTAATTTTTTAAATGAATTTAACACGGTTACCAGTCAATTAAGGCCTATAGGGGTAAATTTTGATGATGAAGTTAGGGTTTTTCTAATTTTTTTCTCATTGCCAAAAAGTTTGAATGGCTTGGTTATGGCTATTAGTGACCTTTTCTCTGAATCTAGTACTTTAAAAGCTCTCTCTTCGTAGGAAGCCATTTATCAGACATCTCTGATATAGATCCCAGTCCCATAAATGAAACCATTTGTTAGCTTAAGGGGGCCTGACCTAGGTTCAAATTTGTTCGCACCAACAAAAAATAACCTAACTACTGGCCCTGTTGGAAACAACCTGCATAGTTCAGGCTACAGTCTCACCAAAAGTAGTATTGGGGGATGTTAGAACCAGGTTTTTGCATCCAGGGACATGTGATAAGTGGTTCCTATGCTCTGGCAGTTTAGATATTCCTTCGCACAGATCGGTATCCTTCTAGGGCTCATTACTATAATTAAGGTAAAATGCCTTCTAGACCTTCACGAAGTTCTACGATTAGTCTTTGTGCACCCTAAATAGACGAATTATCGACTTTCACACAACAATTAATAACCTTAGATCTGCCTTCACATAGATCTACCTAATTCCTTTGAAAGCATAACAGAATTAACCCTTAACTTCGCGAACACATATAATTACTTTGTTCATGTAGAAATAAGGTAGTTTTAGTAGTTTCGCACAACCTTTATTCATTATTCCATGGAAAACATATTATAAAATGAGAGATCATAACATACGAAAAATCAACAATAATGTTGAGATTGCAAGATAACACTTCAAAGTTAGTCTTTATTCATTCTCAATGTTTTGATTACAAACTCCTTCACCCTACGCACTCAGCTGCAGGGGTCCGCACACTCAGTTGTGGACTTACCAAGGCCTCCTGTGCACCTCGTTGCAAGAGCCTTCCCCTTTCACCTAAGTATAAGAAACAGAGCCTTCCTGCATTAGAAATTGCCCAAAACAGTCTCTATCTCGATTTCACCACTATTCGTTACTTCTTAGGCTCGCTATGACTCAACTATATATATCTTTCTTCAATTCAATACCATGGCCCGCAGACCATGGGTGAGTCTCAAATCCAACCTATTTACTTACCCAAACAAGGGGCTAAACCCCTTTGACTCTATCTATCTGTGTGCTCCGAATCGACATTTCGCAGAGACCTTACATATTTTACAAAACTTATATAAACTTTCGGTTAACTAACTGCAAAACGGATGCTAGGGACCCTATCCCAACATGGGAGGAGCCAAGGTGAAAATCCCTTTTCTCATACAATGAGGGGGTATATATATCCAAGGGGGATAGTTGACCCTTGTGACTCTTCGACTTCCCTCATGACAGTTTGACTTCTTATGACTTTTAAACTAACATGAATCTTCGAATTCATATGTGGGTCTCTTGGACTTCCACTTTACGTTACATTGATTACAACAAGTATGGCCCATACTAGTAATTTGGTAGAGATGACTCATGACACAACTCAACATGACATTGCTGACATGTACTAGTTGACTATGGTGTCTGTATCAACCTGCTATGTTTTCGAGTAATGAGCGTGTTCTTGGTGTATCATATCTTTACATTTGCATGCGAAAGTGTTTGGGGTCTTGGATGGTCTCGTTGTTCCCTTGACGGTGCATGTGTATGTGTCCTCGTCGTTGTTGCTCGATGTGCTTCACATGTTCATTCAAGAGAAAAAATTTCTTCTAGTATGAAATCCTTCTTCATCTCATTCGTTGTTGTGCCATGTTCTATCCATATCCCTATCTTTGCAATCACTCATGACGAGACGACATCAAATCCAAAAATCTCCTAGTTTAACATAATGCATCGTTTCTTGTTTCAGTGTAGGTGACTGGGAGAGGGAAAAGGCACTGAGACTATGGGAGAACAGCACAGGCTGGGATGCGAGGCTCCGGAGAACTGTTGGGAAAAACTGTGTGGATTTCACTTGGAGATAGATTTTCACAATCTGAGATAGTAGTGACAAATGTGGGGAAAAACCCAACTGGGAGGTAGAATTTTGCAGTTTCTTAGAGGAAGGCCAGGCAGGGTGTCGAGGAGCTATTGGGCCAATCTGTGCAATTTTCCAAGGGAGTTCTCAGCAGGTCATCCATTTTGGATCTACGCAATATTTCTAGGGAAGACAGTGCAGGCAGCAGGAGGCACTGGCAAAAAAAATTGTGCATTTTTATAGAGGAGCACAAGGTCAAGTTGTAGGAGCTGCTGGTCAAAACAACACAATCCTAAGAGACAGTCTAGGCCTATACAATTCTGCATAATTTCTGAGCTGGTTGTATAGTGGTGAAGAAGGGTTAGGCAAGACAGCTCTATGCAGTTACTGAGTTGGTTGGAGAGTGGGGAAGAAGGGCTCGTAGGGCAGGAAACCTCTATGCAATTCCTAGGCTTGTTGCAAAGCAAGAAGTAACGGCAGGACAAGACATTTTTGTGTAATTCCTAAGTTGGTTGCAAAGTGGGGAAGAAGGGTTAGCAGTTTAGGACAGTTCTATGCAATTCCTAGTTTGATTGCAAAGTGGGAAGGAAGGGTAGGACAAGAAATTTCTGCACAATTCCTAAACTTAGTATAGCCCTTTGTCACAACTCAAGCTCTTTCTCTAGTTGACCAATGGGAGGCTTGATGGGAGGTCTTGCGAGAAGTGTAGACTACATCAACCTCTGGGACAACTTATACACAATTCTAGGAGTCATTTAGCCGGCTCATCTCCATAATTGCATAGTGCATGCTGCCCAGAGGAAAGCCTCAAGCTCTGCACAGTTCCGGACAACAATGCAAGGTCACTGAGATCGGGTTCCGGTTGAAGGAGGGTTGTCTGATCGACATATTTTTTGGAAAAATGACTAAGTGTGAAAGCAAGTGTACTTATGTATACATGACATTGTGATCACACACTTAGCATGACTTGATGACAAGACACCTCAAACCAACAAGACAAGCAAGTGCTTAGTGGGACTGACTCAAAGTTTAAGAGAAACAAGTGCAACACTTGAGATAGATCTTTGAAGGACAACAAGACTTGCATGACAATGTTTACAACTTTGTGTGTGAGTGTGACCGATGTTCAAAAAGCATAAGCAACTCATGCACCCAAAGGCAAACCTTCAAAATTGACAGAACCAACTTGCAAGCATGGCATAGCAATCAAAATGCCAAAGAAGATAGTTGGTAAAAGTAGTGAAAAGGAATCAAGACACGTAGAGGAAATACATGGAATTATTTTGTGCTTGCAAACATGCATGTTATCGAAGACATAATGATATGACAATGTCAAGTAGTCCTTCAAGCTTCATTAAGAGATATGCTTCAAAATAAATTCTTAACTTACCCTACTTACCCCATAGGGGCTTCACTCAATGAACCTCTAACATATCACATGCATTCATGGCATATTAAACAATACCCTTAATTTGACTACATATTGGAAAATACCTCTAAAATTCACTTTATTTAACCGCCCACTAATACGAACCCAATATACCTTCCCAATTTAAAAACCCCTACTTTCAATAGATATTGTAGGTATCCATTTTCTCCTTAACATTTTTTATACCCCTTTATATTTTTTCGTTAACTTTAGGCTCCATTTTTTATACCTACCAATATAAAAACTCTCTACCCCCTATATATCCCTCAATATATTATGTCATTTTCTCCTCAATAAATATTCCCCATTATGAACCCACGTGATATGGTATTTCTCACCCAGTGAAGCCCCCATGACTTACCCTCGAGATGATAATGCATCTAATGGCGTTTGCATGAGATCTTGATCATAACTTGGTTTCTTATTCCTTCTCCTCTACTCCTTGAGAGTGATGCATTGTGTCACCCTTTCCTGTAGTCACTGAAAGATATATCAACGCAGTTTCAGTGGACATTGACTGCTACTGAGATGATCTACGTAGTTTTCCAAAGCAAGGTTGGGTTGCCTGCTCTATTTAATTTCTGAGAGCAAGGATGTTGGCTTGCTCTGCATATTTTTCCATAGCAAGGCTAGGCTACTCTGCGCAATTTCTGGGAGTAAGATTGCCAGGAAGTTAGGACAACATTGTGCAGTTTTGAGATGCAATACACCATTTCAGGATGGGGTCCAAGAACGACACGTCTGCATGATTTCTGAGTGCAGTGCAGCCTATTAAGTTGAGGGGCAATAATGTGAATTTTATTATTATAGGACACTGCTAGAGGATTGAGTCCTGGGAGGACACCTTTGTGCAGTTTCTGGAAGCAAGGTAGCCGGCCTGCTCTTCACATTTCTGGAGGGCAGTGCTAGTTGCCTCACTACTATGTACATTTCTGGAGAGCAGTGTTGGATGCTTGCTTGATCTGCATGTTTCTAGAGAGTAGTGTTGGCTTCCTAACTGCTTTGCACATTTCTAGAGAGCAGTGTTGGCTGGCTAGTTGATGGACAACATTGTGCAGTTTCTGAAGATAGTGGGTTTTGGCTAGGGAAGGACACTGGAGGAAACCACTTCATAGTTTTGGATGCCAAGGGAGGTTGAGTTCTCTCTTCATTGCACATTCCCAAGAGGTAAGGGAAAAATATTGAGGGTTTGAGAAGCAAAGTGTGCAGTTTCAGAAAGTTGGGAGAGGCTAGGTTGCTTGGTAAACCAGCTAAGTGTGAGATCAATGAAATTGATGCAAACATTGATAGAACTTGACTATGACTATGATCACACATGAACACTTAGTGATACAACATAGACCATCCAGAACATAAAATACATACTCTTCTTGATGCAACAACCTTTGTGACAAGAGCGCATGAAGTAAGTGTGAAACATTTATGTGTAATGAGAACAACCAATATGCACAAGATTTCCCCTTGAAGCAGAACAACATTCCCTTTGCATGAAAAACAACAATCTTGATGCCAAAAGATGACACATACTGCATAAATATGAGAACGTGAACAAATATTCAGATCAAGGAGGGGGCTTGAGATCATCAGATTACCAACAAGTTACCAAGGAACGATCAATTATAGGATCCAAGGTAGGCTCTAAGATTTTCATGCAAGACAAAATTTTGGATAGTGGTTGTACCCACTACAACATTGGTGACACACTAGTAGGACTCCAGCTCTCTGTATGGGTCGTGTCTTGTGAAAAGGCAGTCTAACCTTTCCGGAAGTATTGTTTGATTCTTTGATCATCATGGCTTAAGCACTCGCTTGGGTGAAAGATATGGTCCCTACCATTCTCTTGATCGGTCAGAACACATTCCAAGCCAAGTCAACTAAGTTATTTCGATTTGGATGAGGGGTATATAGAGGAACAAGTAATATAAATGTTAGAGTCTTAGTTTCATCTCTGGTGTTGCTCCGCTGCTAACAGGACTGGACAGTACCCCGGCAGAGTCATGCAGGAACAGAAGCATCACTCTGCTACCAGTGAGCCTGGTCAGTAACTTGACAGAGTTACTTGCATCACCTATCTACATAGGAAGCCTTTCTCTTCTTTCACCTTATTCATTTTTCATTTTTTCATTTTTTTAAGAACTGTGCATGGGCATTTATTTATTTTCATGAGATGGAAGAGGGATACTGATTTATTGAAAGGAAAAGAGGTTGTCCCTTCAGAGGAGTATTTTATATATACCTCTGACATGCTGGTTAAGGATTTCCCCCTCACCTTACTCTACTTGACTGAGTTGACAAGGGTTAACCCACAAAAACCAATTAGATTAGGTGGTACTAGTTAAAGTGCAAGCATTGTGTTTTCACCAAGCCTCGCTCTAAACAAAAAGTATTTTCCATCAAGGTATCATCGACTGAAGATGACAAGATCTTAAAAAAGATAGAGGACAATAGATAACCAAATTTTGATAGTTGTACAAGTCCTCATATATTTACCTGACTTGTCTCGAGAGTCAAACACGGTTTCATGTGAGGCTAACCTATGGCCACAAGCAAGCAAAGAAAACAAGAAAGAAAAGAGCAGAAGTAAAGCAAAATAAAAACAAGAAATCAAATAAATAAAGTAAGAAAACCAAATAAAGTAAGCACGCAAACACACCAAGTAATCAAGAAAACAAACATGCAAACCAGAAATAAAAGCAAAGCAAGAAAGAAAATACTACTCCTACTCCTATGCCAAACAGTGCATGGGCCTGCTCACATAAAGTGATATTTCCAATGTAGCCACTGCAACATTGGCTGGGCCATGTTGGTGAAGGCATGGTAAACAAGAAATATATCCATGTAAACCACAAAACAAGAAAGATACAAAATTGGGGACCAACACGCTCTGAGTTCAAAAATGTTCACAGAAAAGAAAAGAGTAAAAGCACAGGATAAGCATTTGGTAGACATATCATGGTGATGGGACACACTTCATTCAGAAAATAAACATGCACATTATTTGGACTGTGGCAAATAATAAAACATGAGAAAGAAAGACAACTTTCATTTCACAAGCATTCTCATTGTGTATGATTCCTCCAATGTGTGGGCAATGTGATCATGTGGTTCACGTGGAGGAAGCGAAATATGTGAACTAGAATGATTTTCAATGCACATAGGAGAGTGATGAGGAGCCTTTGGTGTTTCAACAATTTTTTGACTGGAAGTGAAAGTAACCTCAGGATAGCGAGAGCCTGGCATAACCATCAGTGTTGGTTGAAGTGCCTCGACCACTTGAGGGGTTTCCACTTCATTAGCGGGTATATTATCGGAGATTAATGGCTTCAAAAGATTAACAATGAGTGAATCAACATCGTGATCGAATGAAGAAGTACAGAGATCATGACAACCATTATTAGAAAATTCAGGAAGTTCATCGGCATCCTCATGATCTGATGAATCATGCAGAGGGGCTGATGAGAAACAAGGATGTTTTCCCTCTCTGTTTTCAGAAATGACAGATGAAAGATTGAATGGAATTTTAGATAAAGATGTCTCCTGTCCACAATGTAATGATAGGCTGACATCCGACGTGTCCTATGAATGATCGGAAGTAGAAAAATCCAGTGATATGTTTTCATAGGGAAAATCAGAAATGGTAGAATCACAAGGGATGTCAGGATATAGCAAATCAGGCATGGATAGAAGGAGTTCATCCTTCATCATGGGTTCTTCTTCAAATTCCCATACACACTCATGATGAATGATAGCGAAGGTTGGCTACACAACACCAACCCCATCAACAACTTAATCCTCATGAACAACAAGTGTGGAGTCTGGAATGGGAGAACACAACATAGTGCAATTCAGATGATCAATGGAATGTGGGTATGGAGGTTGAGGAAGCAAGTCCACATGAAAACCAATAGTCTCGCAAGCCAAATCTATGTGAATATTAAGAGTAGGTGAGGTGGGAGGATGTGACAGTTCAACAGATAGATGTGCACCTTCTCTCGCCTCACACTGCAGGGCTAGAACTATTTTATGATATGAGGATGGACAATCACTTGTGACAACAACCGTGTCCACCTTAGATTTAGCAGCTCTAACACTGAGGAATGCTAGGATGGGTTTAAGTGATTTTAACACTTGTGGATTTTCATATATGTGAAGACTGTACTTAAATATTCCATCAAGAAATTCCCAATAAATTTCATCTTCAGGAAATCGAAATGCAAGATTATGAAAACGAGTGTGAAATTTCTCAATGGATTCATCATGTGCTTTCTATAATTCAAGAATTTTTTTATTAAGTGCTTTGTGGTCATAATGATATAAATCATGTGTCAACTCTCTAACCAAGTGATAGAGAGAGTGAATAGATTTTTTGAGCAATGTGACACACCATTGCAATGCATGCTGATGCAAACACTGTGTAGGCAACGTAATCCTCTTGGATTTCATGCCTTTCATAGAAGCCTATGAAATCAACTACATTCCTAAGCAAGGTTTCTGTACCTTCACCATCGCATGTGCTACATGAAAATTCATTCAATATATCCTCTAATACTTTAAAATCTTCTCCATAAGAAAGCCATGTGGAAGGATAAACTCTAATATAATTCATGGAAGATGTGTGAAGAATCAAAACATACTTTGAGGACTCATCTTTTCATCTGGTCATCCTTCCAGTGCCATAAATATTGATGGTGTTGATGGTGGACCCACCAACATTAAGGGGATCTCCCCGGTATGAAGTCCCAACTAGAATTCAGATCATTTGGTTTAGGACTCCCATCCAGTATGATGGCCTGGTTTCCATTATCTTAGAGATTTGCCTTAGCTCTTGACATTCAACACATTAGAGTGTTATACTTGTAACTTCAAGAAAGTGAGGTGAGTGTGTCTGGTGAATGCTTAATGTAACTCTATGTCTAGGTTATCTTACTGTGAAAAGGGGGAAGTAAAGTGAGCCTCTTGATGAGAAGGAATAGTCCCAAACCAAGAAGAAACATGCACGAACAACAACAAGGGTTTGTCTAGCATCCAATGGAATAGTCCACAGTGGATGCGGCAGTTGTGAAAACCAAAGTTCATGGGAAAACATGTACACCATCTAGCGGAATATTCTAGATGGGGGTGATAGTCGTTAAAACCAAGAAAACACAAAGATGGTATGTCTAATGTCCAGTGGAGTAGTCCACACTTATGAGACAATAGTGATAAACAATACAACACATCTCCAACAATATTTGTACTAAAATAAATGAAGTAGTTTAACTATCTATTGACAGTGCTGGACCCGCCAACATGTCAAGGCATCTCCCTAGTAAGAAGTCACAACTATACCTCAAACTATTTTTTGTAGCAATCCCAATAGTGGGTCATACGGTATCACCTTGACTATGGTTGCACACAGAGGCAAGTAAGATGTCCTTGTTGATAGCAAGGGTGTGACATATGCAACAAGTCAAGGAAGGTGCATGAGTGGTTCTAACACAAGGAGGGTGAGGTGAGTGCGCCCCTTAGAAAACTGTGAAAGCACGAAGTTAAGAAGGGAACATATGAGAAAATATGCATCACAAACTGGAAGGCAAGTAAGCTAGCAATCCAAAGTGATGGTTAAACCAACAACACATTTCAGTAAAATTCATACATACTTATATAGGAAAGCCATACATGCATGTGTAAGAAAACAGATACGCATATCATTTAGAGTAAACAAGATAGCTAAAATACAACATGACGTATGCATGAAACGTGTTGGCTCTGTTATATTAAGAAGTGAAAGTTCCGGTCATACAATACAACCATGACCAACCACTAGTTCCAACAGTGGAATGTTATAGTCACTGTCACCTACTGCTCCAAAGAGATATACTAGCTCTGCACAGTTGAGAAGCCAAGGCTAATTATAATACTCTCCAAGATTTCTCTAAGATACTCCTATCAGAAGCTTGGTTGACCAAAAGACTCTATAATGAGTTGTGAGGTACTATATATAGCAAAGGGTGGGGTGACCCTTGACATTCCCCTTTGTCATTGTTCATATACCCTCATGACTCTTCAACTACTCTATGATTGTTACATCCAACTATCGACACTTGAACTTCCACTTGAAAAGACATTACATACAATCTGCACATGTACCCATGTGAGAAAAAATAGGCTTGAGAAAGCCATCCAATACATCACTATATTCGGAAAACTGTGGGAAGACCAGCTCTTCAACATCCTCATGATGGTCGACAGTGGCAAACTGATGCCCAGCTCGCTAGTCCACGATGGTATCCATGTACTATGTGGTGACATCTTTCTGGAAACGAACTCTTGCCTCTATTGCATTCGAGTACACTAATCTAGCTCCTCTATCCAATGCATCTAATAAAATGCACATCATTAGCTTGAGCGTGGCCCAACCAGCGACATACTGATGCATGGTGTTTGCACTGATCACCAAGTCTACACTTGTGGCTATGTGCATCAACTCATCAAAGTAGGAGTCAAGATTCAATCGGACTTGTACCTTTGTCTTTGCCTTAGTGAGTGTCCCAATAGATGGGATCGCATGTGCGCGCACAACAACATCCATACTCCTGAGTACCCATGCATGGGAAGCCTACAAACTAGTGATGAGATGTGAGAGATCTTCATAGTTCTGGATCTGACTCCAGATGTGTGCCTTTAGCTCGACCGCTCTAGGCTTCATCTTGGGAAAGTGTAATAGGGCTCCCTTGTATCTCATTTTCCATGTTTTCATGTAGTCAACATTAGTATGCACATTTGACTAGATACATGCTCTCCTAGCACATCGTTACTGCCAACTGTTGAGATGGACAACTTCCTTATGCACGGTATGAAACTTGGCATACAACACCCACATGATTATCTCAAGGGACGATACTTCAGCTAGTGTTGCCTTCTTCAATCTTCACAGGCGGATATTGTAACCATTTCTCCTCCCTATTTTGTTTTTTGTAACTCCTTAGCCATTTGCTCATTCTCAGCTATCAAGAAGCGAACACTGGAGTTAGTGGCTTCGGCATATGCTCTTGTAGCATCGCCCAATGTTGTTGGATGCATGTTCACATCATACATGACCACTCATTCCTCAAATTTCACAAGATGTGTGTGGTCATCTGAAGTAGACACTCTGCGTTATTGCACAACTCTATCCTACGACTTGTCGAATGATATGTTATGCATCTCTCCATCCAGATTGTCTCCAAGGATCTCGGTATCTCCTTGGTCACTTTGGACTTGCTCTGCTTCTGGATCTAATGAAGCTCATGGGTTGACCTCTTGGTGGTAAGGCATGAGTTCGATGTCTTGCTCTAACTCTTGTTGCTCCATATCTGTATCCATCTGCTCAAGTGCTTGTTCACTCTCTTGAGCGAAGTCCTATTCCTACGACTGCTCACCCTATCTACTTGGTGCTAGCTATTCGGATGAGTCTACAATTTGTACGGGTGAATTTTAATCTTTCTATACCTATTGCGTCCCCTGATGTACCTATTCTTGCTGCACTTCCTTCTCTTGTCTGTGCAACTCTTGTTCCTTCCAGAGTCGCTCCAACAACTCATGCAACTCCTTCACTGTTTCCTCCATCCTCCGTTTTTCTCTCTGCCTTTGCAGGTTCCTCCTGTTGCATTGTGGCCTCTTCACCTCTATTGCCAAAGCTACTTTATGTACAAGTGGGTCTTCTCTGAAGTTTTAGCTTTGTTCTACCTCTGTGCTATCGACAATCTTCCTCTTTCCTTTGCCGTGTGCTAGTATGTTTACCTTTGTTTTTGGTGCTCTCCTGGATGTTGCTTAATGCTACTTCGCTAACCATTCCAAATTGATTTCGATCGGTTCATTGGGCCTGGAGAAGTTATAACAATATCTCCATGGGTCTTCCTTCGCCCAAGGACATGCCCCGTGGATCTACTAAAACTATACTCTCGTGCAGTCATCTTTCACAATACAATGCCTATCATACAGATTGAAGATTCGCATGTCGAAAGGATATTTCTTGATCTCATATGTTTTGACATCCGCATGCTTGAGGTTTTGTATCTCATACAAATTGATCCATAATGGACGAGTGGAACAAGGTGCCTTCTTCTTAAGGTGCCTTCTTCTTCCATTGCAGTCTAGCTAACAGTTCTAGCGAAATGTGGTATGATACTTCTTGCATGACGAGCTTGTCCATGGAAAACTTTGGCAAAACATGCAGAGGCTTCTCTGCATTGTACATCCGTATGAAGGTGTCGAACGGTGAGGCATACCAATCTTCTATATTGATTAGTGCCTACATTACTGCCTTCAACATGCAAGGTGGATCCTTCTCAAATATCACCTTATACACTCGGGTGAAAAAATGATCTAACAGTTGTGTGATAACTCCTTTGAAGTTGCATTCCGAAAACAGTTTACAATAAGCATTAAATAAGGTTTCCTCTGATTTCCATTCCCACTTCATGCTCATGAACTCCTGATGGGCATAGATTGCATCCAAGATGTAAGTGGACATGTATATTTTTGCTTGCTGACCTTTGTGCAGCTGTCAAGCTCATGTAACTAGTTCCTTCAACCTATGAGCCAACATGTCAGACTCGTTGCATGCCTTTCCTTCACTGGCTAGTTGGTCCAACGCGATCACCCAACTCTACATGAAGGCCTCTATGCTCTCTTGGCCATACAAGTGACATGAAAAGATGAACAAGTATCGATACGCCTTTCGCAGTATCTTCTTGTAAATCTGAAGGGGTTTCATCCTGAATTTTGCTGGCTCCTTAAGCCAGTGCTTCAAGATATCCCTAGAGTTGGCATTGGTGCTAGGTAGAATGAAGGGTGTTTCGATGGTGATCACTGGCTTCAACAAATGATACATCTGTTGATAACATTGTTCCCTAAAGGTAGCAATATTCATCCCTCTAACACTGCTCAATGTCATCGTCTTGGGATTAGTGCGCGAGATGATCAAGTGTATCATGTTCGCGCATGGGAACACAAGATAGCTGCATGCAATTTGGCATAAGCTAGACTTGTGAATGTTCACATAGACTTGATGGTCTTCGATATCTTCCCCAAATGTGCCTAAGAATGCATCATTGACCTCTTGCCATTTTCGCTTGATGTCTTTATCTATGATGCTTGGTGTCTTCATAGATCGGAAAACTCGTAGACTCTCGCTCACCTTTTGCTCTAGTTGTGCTTCCATCGGTGTCCTTTGATCCTGAACTACTGAGATACATGAACACCTGCTATATCTGGAGACATGGCGACATGCATGGCAAGAAATCTGTCAATTAAAACCAAATAAAACTTGAGGGATGACATGGTACATACCTAGGGACTAACTGGCAAGGATTACACAATTTTCACTGGGATGTTGGGAGACTAACCACCATAACTACACAAAACGTAGTCCGAAATTTTGGTAGGCTAGTTGGCTACTGGAATTGTGCAATGCATAATCCAAACTTGTCTACTAGGTGTTGGGATTACATAATGCACAATTTCAGTTGGCAAGTGTTGTAGGCCCATGGACTACATTGCGCAATTTTCTGGACCAGTAGTCACTACCTCTCAGAATTGTGCAAGGCAAGACTGGAGGGAAATCATTGGCTAGAATTGCATATTTTTTGGCACGAAGGCATAGCCTTGCCACTCAGAATTCTATAATGTTGTCTTGGTGAGGCAGAGTCTGAGCCCAGGCTCTCTAGACCCGCCGACGGGAAACTGGAAGCAAATGAAGATGTCAATGCATGGCGATACTCAATGTAAGAAGAGGTGAATGATCATGCATGCTAATAGTGAATGCAAGATTTAGAAAATAGAACAACATGCATGTGTGCGAGACGAGTCGCCGAATCGACAGTCGTTCGTGCAAAACAATGTCATGCATGCGACAACAGTGAGATGCTAACGAAAATTGAAATGGTTCTTATACAACCTAACATGCATGTAAATGATAGAAAGCATTCATAGAAGTCAAGAAGATAGCACTCACATAAGCCAAAACACAAAAATTGACAGAAATGTTGCAAAATACAAGTAAAGCGGACTTAGCCAGAAATATTTGAGTTGGATGTGTCAAAGACTCCTCGATGTGTTGTGGAATGTCAAAGCTCCAAGATCAATGTGAAGAATGAGCTCTAAAGCATAAAATAAATAATTTTGAGACTCATGACGTGCATGCCACAAATCTAGGAAAAGTGACACTTGGAGAAAGGTTTCTAAAACGATCTTTGCATGTAACCTGCAGCTGCTAAAAATAGTTCCCGAAAATCTAGGGATGCTTTTTGCATGTTTATTTTTTCTATTTCAGGAATAGGCATCCCATGCATGCAAGTCAAGTTTTCTCAATCCCGGGTAGAACTGGTCAACCTGAGGGCACATGCAATAACCTTCTTGACTGAGGGGAAATTTTGTGCAGTTTCTGGGAGGAAGTTGGGTTAGCTGTCTAGAAGGATTGCACAATTTCTGGGAGGAGCAGCTAACTACTACCCAGAGTGCACAATTTTTGGGTTGAGCAGCACTGCTGGGCCAGATTGCGTAGTTTTTAGTGGGAAGGTTTCCTGATAGGATTGCATAGTTTTTGGGCCCATCAGGCTACTAGTCAGATTTGAAAAATTTATGGAGGGAAAACTAGTTCCCTCCAAAATTGCGCAATTTGTTGAGGGAGTTTCTCAACCAGTAGCTAGACCAATTCTGAAGTAGCAGCCTGTGAGGGGATTGAAGCAAGCTATAATGCACAGGCTGGCAATCTACTAGAAAACCACTGAATATCATGTACTTGACAGTGCAAGACATGTTGCTAAGAATGGTTGTAGCCGCTAAAACACTTGGCAACACATTGGTATAACTCCAACTATCTAAATGGATCTCTTTCATGAAAAGCAAGTCTAACACCTCTAGAAGTATTGTTTAGTTCTCTGTTCATCTTGGTTTCTACACTTTCTTGATTGTAGGATGTAGCATCTGCCAAGCTCTTAGTCGATCGACACACATTCCAAGCTAAGTCAACACAGTTGTCTCGATTAGGGATGAGGGGTATTTTGGTGCACAAGTAGTCTTCAGAGTTTTAGTTTCATCTCTAGTGGTGCTCCGCTACCAGTGGACCTAGATAGTACCCCGAGAGAGTCACGCAGGAACACACCCATCGCTCCGTTGCCAGTGAGCCTAGTCAGTACCCTAGCAGAGTTACTTGCATCACCTCTCTATGTAGGAATCCTTCCTCTTCTTTCACCTGAAACACATAATTGAAAGCCATTGATAAATTTTATTAATAATTGAATAGATGATGTTTACATTTTGTGAGAGGCCCTCGCTATATACTGCCTTAGGTGCCTCTTGGCGAACGGGCATGATCTTTGATCATTCCCTTTTCCTAATAAACTATAATTAACTAATATTTTATATAACATTGCCTTCCTCTCAAAATAATTCTTTGTCCTCAAAGAATATGTAACGACAGATGTTGCTAACGAAATGCTTCAGTCTCCCAAGAAGCTTCCGCTTCTAGTAAGTCCTTCCACTTGATCAAGTATTCCTTGATTGCACGAGATCAAAGCTTCCTTTCTCTGGTAGATAAGATACCTTCTGGTTCTAAAATGACCCTTCCTTCATCATTTAGGGATGGAATGGTTGTTTGTGTTGACTGATGGTTGCCTAGTCCTCTTTTAAGGTAGGAGACATGAAAGACGTTGTGAACACAACTTTTCTCTGGAAGGCTTAAACTATATGCAACTTGGTTGATCTTTTTATTAATCTGATATGCTCCATAGAACTTCGGTGCCAATTTATTTTTTCCTTTCTGTTTCAAGGACAACTATTTGTATGGTTGGAGCTTGACAAATACCCATTCTCCAATTTCAAATTCTTTTTCAGTTCTATTTCGGTCTACTTGTTGCTTCATACGATTCCTTGCATTATTCAAGTTTTCTTTTAGGGTTTGGATGACTTTTTGGGTTTCTTCTAGTTAGTTTTTAAGAACAGGTAGATTTTTCTAGACGGTAGCTAGATCCTTCCATTTTGGTGGTTCATATCCATACAAAGCTTGGAATGGAGTCATTTTTGTTGACGTATGATATGTAGAATTATACCACCACTCAGTGAGATGCAACCATTGAGCCCACTTATTTTGTTTTTTTGTAGTGTAACAACGTAGGTAGGCTTCCAAACATTTACTGACAACCTCTATTTGTCCATCTGTTTGAGGATGATAAGTGAAACTCATATTTAGGTAGGTTCCTACGTGGTTGAACAATTCCTTCTAGAAATTATCCTTGAATTTTGCATCTCTATCACTCACAATGACTTTCAGAAAACTGTGTAATTTATATATATTTTTGCAAAATATTTCAGTGATTTGTTTAGCTGAGTTTGGTTTCTTTAATTCCATAAAGTGAGCATATTTGGTGAGTCTGTAGACCACTACGAAAATTTTGTCCTCGCCTTCAGATATGGGTTATCCCTCAATAAAGTCCATTGATATTTATTCCCATTTCTGATTAGGAATGTTTAAAGGGTGAAGTAATCCAGGTGTCATAATATTTTCACTTTTATTTCTTTAACATGTGTCACATTCTGCTACATACTTCTAAATATTGCAACTCATCCCCTTACAAAGGAATGATTGACGTGCATTGTAGTAAGTTTTAAAAAATCCTACATGTTCGGTTGATAGTGAAACATGTGATTCCTTGAGTATCTTGGATTTAAACTTGGATTTTTCATTCAGATAGATTCTTCCTTTGTACCATAGAATATCATTCTTCCATTCAAATTTTGAGTTGTCTGGAAGGTTATTGATTATCGTACTTATTTTTCAATCCTTGGCATACTCACTTCGAATCTCATTAAGCCATTTAAGAACAACAATCAAGACTACAAGTAGTGTTGGTTCTTCATCTTTCCTAGACAGGGCATCTAATACTACATTGTCTTTTCCCCTTTTATTTAGTATCTCCATGTCAAAGGTGGCAATTTTTTCAATCCATTTTTGTTGTTCTTCAGAAAGTGTTTTTTGTTGAAGGAGGTGCTGGAGATTGTTATGGTCTATTCAAATGGAGAACTTACTTCCTAAAAGATATTGTCTCCACTTAGCCATTGCGTGAATAATAGAAATAATTTCCTTGTTGTAAGTGGACTTGAGACGTTCTCTTTTATTGAGCTTCCTTCCTTCAAAAGCTATTGGATTCCCTTCTTTCATTAATACTATGCCTATACTGAATCCAGAAACATCACACTAGATGATAAATGGTTTAGATAAATCTCGAGTTGCCAATACCGGGGCATTAGACATAACTTCCTTCAGTTCTTCAAAACACCTTCCTGCTTCCTCATCCCATTGAAATGAATTCTTCTTTAAAAGGTTTGTTAGAGGTGCAGTTATATGTGCATAGTTTTTAATAAATCTTCAGTAATATCTAGTCAATCCTAAGAACTCTCATAGCTTGTGTTATAGACATTTTTGTGCCTCGCAGCATGGAGCATGAAATGTCAATAATTACAGGGATCCTCAGTCCCTAAACATGTTGTTCTTACCCCTAGAGGAACAAGGTCAGCAAACCACAGCACTTCCTATCAGTTCTCCACCTGAAAACACTCAAAAACAGGCTATTTTTAGATCATGTCAGCTGCTCCACTGAGCATCTGCGCTGAATGTCAACTGCTCCTCCTTGTACCTGCGCTGAAAGTCAAAACCAATGAAGGCTACCTGCGCTGGGCGAGATTGGCCAAGTGGCACAGTCATTCTGCAAGGTGTCAACTGCCCAAGAAGCTTCCAAACTGACACTTGGTTCAAGGAATTCGCCCTATGATGAGTAAGAGGTACTTGATCTCCATGTGGAAGCAAGGATCTCCAAGTGGACTCAAGAACTGAAGTTTAACTAAAGAGGGAGAGGACACAAGGCAGCTTTATGTCAGTCTCAAGCTGACTCATCCTTTCTCCTTCTACCCTATATATAGAGCTCTCTCATGAGGTCTAAGGAAGGCTGGAATTTTGTGCAAAGAAAGGAAGTGCTGTTGGTTTACAGTTAGAGCTATTGGGTGATTGCTTTTATAGAGGGGAAGAGGAGATTTCTTGCTGCTGGGGAGGTGCTGCTGGATTGGAGCCATTTATGGTTGTAACCTTCTCAGAACCTTTTTCTTCTATCAATAAAGCTTTGGTGTTCTCCTATATACTTGTATTGCAATGATGTATTGTTTTCATCTGTATATTTGATTCATCCTAATCCATGCATCAGTTATGAGTACATGTTTCTTGTAGTTTCCCTCTCTTGTTTTTGCAGGATCTTTGTGTAGCTGGGCCGGCAAAAGGAGCAAGGAGCTGGGAACAAGAGGCAAAGAGAGAAGACAGGATCGACAAAAGCGAAAGACATCGGTTGGTCAATCTTTTCTTCCTTCTCTATACTTTCATAAAGGAAAAATATCAAAGCTTTACTTTCAGTTGTTGCTAAGGAACTATCACCCTTAGAATAGGGATAGGGTCATTCCGAGTCGGATACTTTTCCCCACAACAAACTGGCGACTCCGCTGGGGAGCCTAGTATCTTGTTGGTTTATTGTGTTTCCTGCTATTCATCTCATAAACAAGGAGAGCACCAAATCGAACTGCAATTGAGTCCTTCAATTGCAAAGTAGAGGGCAGCTGCTCTGGCTCAGTTTCTGAGCAAGTTTATGATTTGAAGAGCTGATCCACAAGGACTCTTGTGCTCTTTGTGATAGCTTTTCATCCTCTTGATCATCCCTTAGCTTGTACTTGACCTATAGCTTTTTATTTCAGCAAAAACAGTGAATTTTTGAGCTTTATATGACCCAGAAACCCTTGTAAACGCAACTCTCGTGTCTCAGTGCAGGCTGCCCAAAGGCAGTCTACATTTCAGCGCAGGTACTCCCTTCGGGAACTGCGCTAAAAGTCAGTTTGACAGACCAGAGCCTGCGCTGAACCAGTTAGGCTATGTCTTCCTGAGGTTTCCCACTGAGTCTTGGCCCTGTTTTCACTGTTATTTTGCTGCTGATTGCTTGTCATTTGTACTTGCTGTAAACCAACTTTCCTTGACATTATTCCGCCTCAGTTGTGTGATGAAACTGTGATTGTTCTTTCAGTATTTCTTGTTTCAGTTACAGTTTCCCATTGTGAAAAGCAAACTAGTATAGCTGTGGCCTCTTAGATCCTGAACTGTAAAAGTGTCGTCGTGATCTTAAGAGCTAGTTTTATTACTGTTCATGGCTGTTTGAGTTTGTTTGTTTTTCATTTTATGGTTTGAATTCATACATTTTTAGTGTCGAAACAAGTACCTGTAAGGCGTCTTTTGATTTTAGACAAAACTTGTTTGTTTACGCTTCAAATTGAATTCGAAAATTATACGACAGTTTCCTTTTGTCTACATCAACATTAAGGGAAAAGAAAAGAAATACATGCATCTTGCATTTGCATTTTTTGATAAGTTTATGTGATTGATCTAGGGGAAAGTGCATTAGTTTGTGCTTTGTGCTCTGTGTGGAAAGATAATGTTTTTCTCTCCCCTAAGTAGTTAGGATTTTCAAAGCTAAAAAGATTGTAAAGCTTGCTTATCATTTTAGCTGCATTTAGGAATTTGTACCAATACATCTCGTGGTGATCCTGAAAGACAAACTGCTAAACAAGATCAACTTAAAATATATTGAATGAATCTAAAAACGCTTTGTAACATAACGCTCACAATAGAGGTCTAGGTAGAGACGTGTTCCGGCGTCGTTAAACGTAGTGACTGTCGATCTCTACGAAGGTGGGTGATTCCTCCTGAGGGACGATAGCACTAATACGGACTTGTGCTCCCGCGTACCGTCGCGTATATTGGGAGACCCCTATAGGCATTTATCCTTTATCCTTAGGAAGCCGTGTCGGCCGCCCTACTGATCGCGATGCAGTGAACACAGCATTCATGAAGATCGACCACCCGTACCGTAAAACGTATTCTGTGGTTTCGCGAAAGGTTTGGCACACCCTCTGCCTAGATCTCCAGAGCAGTTTCTTTTGGCCTTTTTCAAACTCTATAACTGAAAAAGTCCAACCGAGCATTTGTCACTTCAGGCTCGTTAATACATCGAAGGCGACTAGAGTCATCTTTAGCTTTTTCTCGACTCTTAAAACATGAAAAAGCAAAGTTGTGTCTAAAATCGTCTAATAAAATTCATTCAATACGGAAACATAATTCCCCTTTTTGTATTTTAGTTGATCAAGTAATCCGCAACCGTGGAGGAAAGTCAATTAAAACTCCGTCGTTCGAGGAGACTCGCGAGTCAACCGTCTTTGTCTCCGGAATCGAGAGTAGTACGGACGAAGCGAACTCGCTTGACCGGGTCAAAATCTCCCATTAAAGTTAGAACAACAGTTCCGACAACATCTGAGATTCTGATCACTCCTAATATTTCTGGAATCCCTGCCTCTATTGAAGAAGTTCAACAGCAACAGAGGGACAGTTGTACTGATCCTAGTCTGAGGACAAGTACTTGCATAACTGAACCAGTTCCATCTGAAACCGGTCCACAGAGTCTTGTTGCTCAAACAATTGTCGCTGTCGAAGCAACCCCTTCTTCGGCACCAGAAATCTTTTACGGACCTGACGGTCTTCCTCTTCCTCCTGGTCTGATTGCAATAGAGGAAATCGTAGAGGACCAGCAAGAAAATACTCCAACTCATTTTGGAGTAGGCGCCACTCTTTTTCCTCCTGCATCAGAAGTTTGTCCATCGCCACTGGAAGTTCCTGTAGAATCGTTAGGCAGTTTATTGGATAGACTAAAAATGACTGAACAACCGTCGACATCTAGGACTGTGTCGAATGACACGGCGATGGCAGAATTACCTGCTGCAAATCCAACAATGTTCGCCGACATACCATCTGTCCCAACTAGCTCGCAGTCGCTAGAAGGAGTCCACCAAGAGACTATCTCGACAGTATGGTCTGTTCCTGTTTGTTCCGGAGTAATGTCTGGTAACTCTCATGGTGAGGCTCATCAAATTGACCCTTTTGGGAATCTAATTAGGCCATCCAGTCCTCCAAGGCAGGCAGTTGCCTTGAGTTCTGGGTTTCTACCGTATGGGGGGCAGTACCCATACGGGAGCTCTCAACCTTTTTCAAGTTATGGCGGAATTGCAACGAGTAGTTGGGTACCTGTGCTATCCCAGCCACCGAGAGTTGTATATTCTATGCAACAGTGTGTACCTGTGACAAACATCCCAACTACACCGGCTATTGTGACCGTGTCGCAAGTTCAAACAATGCCTGTTGTATGTCAACCTCAGATTGCTCAGGTTCTCATGAAACAACCCCTTGACCCTGCGACCCAACCACAATCACCTACTGGTGGGACAACACAAGTACAGTTGGGTACAACTACCCCACATCTTGGTCCAATGGTGAGTGTAGCGCAACGACCCATGGTGTCGCAACCATGGATAATGCAATACCAACAGCCGCAATTCCAACAAGTGTACCAAGGTTCCGAACAGCAAATATTTGCGAATACTGGACAACCATATATTCAAAATGGTCAAAATCAACCACTTTATAGTGGTCAAGTCCATCAACCGTATTCATCATACCAACATCAACTCCATTATGCTGGTATGCAAAGACCGACTGTTCAGGCGATTCCATCATATCCTGGTTACGCTTCACCTAACTTGAACCAGCAGTTACCATTCGTGGCGACTTTAGAGTTGCCTGATTTACATCGGTTAACAAACGATCCAATTGCTTACGCCCCTTGGTGGCCAGTGATTCCGCACAAACTTCCATCCGACATTCCTAAATTCAATGGAAATCCAGGTGAAGACCCGTCGAATCATGTGATGACATTTCATCTATGGTGTTCGTCGAACAATTTAAATGACGGTTCGATAAGGCTTCGCCTCTTTCAGAGGACATTGACAGGTCCAGCGGCAAAATGGTATATAGAATTGCCTAGAGCTTCGTTCGACAATTTTGGCTCCCTTGCCACGACATTCTTGACCCACTTTCAATTACCAATAAGGTATGAAACAGGAACAGAGATATTGACTAACTTCAAACAGACAACCGCAACTCATATATCAGATCATATACATGAGTGGTGACGTCGACGAAGAATGGTCAAAACATACGTTCCTGATCAGCTTTTAGCTGAGTGGTTTATAAAGTCATTACTTCCAGCTATAACGGAAGATGTAGCAAAGGGAGGAGTCGTAACAGAAGAGCAAGTTATCGCTCGTGCACAATACTTGGATTTAGTATATACTCAGTCCGGCACGCTCTATGACAAAATACCAGACACCCCTAGACCAGAGTTTTCAATCCCTCCTCCTCCTAAATCAAACAGTGACTCTCATGCCGGCGATGGCGTGATTGGCACGGCAAACACGAATCCGAAAAGGACCAATCAAAAGAAGGCCCGTAAGGATTCGAATCAAAATGCGCATGAAGAAGTTCTTGCTTCGGAAGTAAATGCCGTATCAACAGATAGGGGCAAAGAAACCAATCAACCAGGAAGCAAGAAGAATCAAAACAAAGGAAGGAAGAATAAACAAGGTGGGTCATCCCCTAAGAAAAATTCTTCAAACTCTCCTGGGAAAGGGAAACCACCTTCTGGGTGTCAGATATGTGATGAGGATCATTGGACAAGAGATTGTCCATATAAAGCCGAGTTTAAAAGATTCTTAAAGAATTCACAAACCCCGGCTGTATTGACTGATCCGTTTCCCGATCCAAGTCAAAATCTGGTTGATAGTGGAGATACTTCCCGGTGCCAGGTGCTAATGGTGTCGACCTCTGAACAGCAAAATGATGCTTTGATTTCGACAAAGTGCAAAAACTACGGGAATCCGCAGTCGTTGAACGGTAAAGGAAATGATCAACCAAGCAGTTCGATGACAACTTCGACAAAAGCTGTGCCACCATTTACTACGGGAAGCATTCCTATGATCCAGGGGAGAAATCACTCTCTCCAAAATATCGGAGTCATTGTCCTAAAAGACCCTGCTTTAATGGATACTTCCGCATCGCCACCTTCAAGGAATCTGGCGGAAATGACCCCAATGGAATATGAGACCTTTTGTTTCTAGCGGATCTAAAATTCCGAGGACGGTTCTAATCTCGTGTCAACCTCGTTAAAAAATGAAACAAGGAGTCATGAGGATAGTTCTTTTACTATGTCAACCTCATTAAAAAATGAAACAAATCCCCTTTTTAAAATTCAAAGGTAAACCTTCATTCCAACCACCAAGTTGAATGCAATGAAGCTTGGGGGGCACCCTCCTTTGACATGCGTCATTATGATGCTGGGGGCATGCAAATAATTGAGCAGTTTTAGCAATGTTCATGCTCGTTAAAAAATAAACACAAGAATCGAGCAGTTTTTGTGCAAAAGTTCATGCTCGTTAAAAAATAAACGTAAATTGTGAGCAATCTTTCCCTAGCAGTTCAAGCTCACCCAGAAAAAATGAACCGGTAAACAACCTCGAGAAATGTAACCTTTGAAAGCCATATTAAAAGCCCTTGGTCGTGCTTATATGCCATCACCTCCATCCGTTCATTTGGCCAATCGTTCACCTCCATATGTTTGTTTACCCATTTTGAGGAACAGCTGCGAAGAGTGATTTCACTTAGCCATCCTTGTGACACTGCCGTGATTGGAGAATTCCAACCTGTACCTGGAATCTGCTGCTATCCCTGTTCATCACTCGTTCCTCAAAAGACGAGTCTTCTTTGAGCTCTTTTCACTGACTCGTAAAATATGAAAAGTTTGCCAAGTTTTGGCCTTCCAGCTCGTTAAAGCGACCGGAAAGCTATCCCTCCTCTAGATTTTAATCTTTTTGGACCTGAGGGATTATTGCACAAAAAGATCGAGCGCTTGTTTTGTTCGGCTCGTTAAAGCAACCGAAAATTCATCCCTTCTGTATTGTTTTAAACTTTTTCGGACTTAAGGGATTAGATGACGAAAAAGGAATTTTGGAGTTAACTTTTCGTGCCTTTTCAAACTCTCTAAAAATGAAAAGGACCGAGTTTTCCTTGTCGTTAGACTCGTTAAAATGATTAAATAGCGACAAACTTGTCTTTAGACGAGAACGAGTTTCCCTATCACTAAGCTCGTTAAATCATAGCGATGGGCTTGCCCGAAGGGCAGGTTATAGAACAAGCATATGTTATCCTCCTCAAGCTTGACAAAAATAAAGAGGTACTGGTCAGAAATGACTGGGGAAAAATTGAGAGAACATCAAAGCTTAATGGTAGCAAGTCGCTCTTGAACATGACACTTTTCTTCCGTACCACATTGGGTTGGGTTGTTTCATTCACCGGTCTCATCACCATGGTCTTCGCCAAACCATCCACATTTTGGGGTAATGCTACCGATCCATCGCATCAGTGTCGTTATATGTTCAAGAGAGGTCATTCTGAAAGTGTCAACCGTGTCCCATCCACTGCCATACATTATCCTTCATCCATTCATGATCGCCACCCTGAATCATATGTCACATTTTGTTTTCACCTCCACTAAAATCATTAGCTCCGTTCCGTGTCATTGATGTGGGATTCATTAAGGCCCTCCTTTGACGGATCGCTTCTTGTCGACTTCAGCTCATTATCCAAGAAGTTGATCTAGGAACAACCCCATCAGTACTTTGAAGCTTGCATGCCTCAATGGCAAGTTTCTCACTTCCGGCGACAGGTATACATCAAGGACCTTCGACCAGAAGATTTTGCGTGGCGTTCGACGCCAAGTCCTTTATTCACGCCACGTGGATTGTACTGCAGTACCTTGAGGGTCATTATCATTATCGGTGATCCCTCTCGCACTTGTTAACGGTTTTCATCATTGACCGGTAATCAAGCGATGTCTTTCCATGTTCGACTTCAGCGCAATTCTCACATGGATCGACCTGTACTTAGAGTGAAGATCGAACGAGTTTGAAGACCCCGGATCTAGTTTCATCCATCTGGGCTGCGATATATATTCAGGAAATATAAAAGCATTTGTCATGTACATCATTGCAGCAGATGATCATCCTATTCAAAGGATGATAATTTCAGCAGAAAATTATCAGTCTACCATCAGACGATCGTCTGTTCTATGTACCAAAATGTATTTATAAAGCTGAGCATGGGAATGCCCGCCTCAGCTAGATCATGAAAACAGAATGAAAAATAATATATTGTATTGTATTGTATTACAGGGCACCTCTCAGCACTTGAATGAACTTCGGACCCTCTGGATAAAGCATTTCACCCAATAAACGACCTCATACTTTAGGGGGCAACTGTTATAGACATTTTTGTGCCTCGCAGCATGGAGCATGAAATGTCAATAATTACAGGGATCCTCAGTCCCTAAACATGTTGTTCTTACCCCTAGAGGAACAAGGTCAGCAAACCACAACACTTCCTATCAGTTCTCCACTTGAAAACACTCAAAAACAGGCTATTTTTGGATCATGTCAGCTGCTCCACTGAGCATCTGCGCTGAATGTCACCTGCTCCTCCTTGTACCTGCGCTGAAAGTCAAAACCAATGAAGGCTACCTGCGCTGGGCGAGATTGGCCAAGTGGCACAGTCATTCTGCAAGGTGTCAACTGCCCAGGAAGCTTCCAAACTGACACTTGGTTCAAGGAATTCGCCCTATGATGAGTAAGAGGTACTTGATCTCCATGTGGAAGCAAGGATCTCCAAGTGGACTCAAGAACTGAAGTTTAACTAAAGAGGGAGAGGACACAAGGCAGCTTTATGTCAGTCTCAAGCTGACTCATCCTTTCTCCTTCTACCCTATATATAGAGCTCTCTCATGAGGTCTAAGGAAGGCTGGAATTTTGTGCAAAGAAAGGAAGTGCTGTTGGTTTACAGTTAGAGCTATTGGGTGATTGCTTTTATAGAGGGGAAGAGGAGATTTCTTGCTTCTGGGGAGGTGCTGCTGGATTGGAGCCATTTATGGTTGTAACCTTCTCAGAACCTTTTTCTTCTATCAATAAAGCTTTGGTGTTCTCCTATATACTTGTATTGCAATGATGTATTGTTTTCATCTGTATATTTGATTCATCCTAATCCATGCATCAGTTATGAGTACATGTTTCTTGTAGTTTCCCTCTCTTGTTTTTGTAGGATCTTTGTGTAGCTGGGCTGGCAAAAGGAGCAAGGAGCTGGGAACAAGAGGCAAAGAGAGAAGACAGGATCGACAAAAGCGAAAGACATCGGTTGGTCAATCTTTTCTTCCTTCTCTGTACTTTCATAAAGGAAAAATATCAAAGCTTTACTTTCAGTTGTTGCTAAGGAACTATCACCCTTAGAGTAGGGATAGGGTCATTCTGAGTCGGATACATTTCCCCACAACAGCTTGGATACATTAATTGGTTGGGTCCATTCCTTTATAACTTTGATTTTATTAGAGTCCACTTTTACGCCTTCATGGGATATACTGTGTCCGAGTTATTCTACTTCTTACTTTTGAAAGATGCATTTGGATTTTTTTTGTGTAGAATTGATGCTCTTTCAGTAGTGTAAGAACTTTATCCATATGTTGTAAGTGCTCCTTCCAAGTTTCACTGTAAATTAAAATGTCATCAAAGAATACTAATAAAAATTTCCTAAGATATGGATGAAATAATCCATTCATAGTGGCTTGGAATGTTGCTGGCACATTGGTTAACCCAAACAACATTACTTTAAATTCATAGTGACCTTTGTGTGTTCGGAATGCCATTTTTGGTATGCCTTCTAACCTGATTCGGTTTTGGTAATAGCCTTGTTACCGGGAAAAGTGTCTATTTAGAACTGCTTTATCCCACTAAGGTGTGACAGCTGCCTTAGAAACAAACAGAGAAAACTACTTTTGTATTTCCTTTATGAACTATAGATAGAGGTGGATAGAAAGAACCGACCTGTGCCTTGACCTAGTCCTTTGATCCAATCCCTCTCTTCTTTGACAACTTCCTGCTACTTGCTCCCTTACTTGCCCAGCTTCATTAAGTACCTGTAAGATCACAGAAGAAGAAAACTATACAAATACATGGATCTATATTCATAAACCGCTTAGGATCAGATTTAAGCTAACCATACAAATGTAACAAGCATCAATGATACAAAAACATGGAGGAAAAACTCAAATAGTTTTTATTGATATACAAGAAGATCCAGGAGGAGTTACAACCGATGATTCCTGACCCAGCATCAACCTCCCAGCAAAGAATCCCCTCTTCACCTCCAACAAAGCATAGATCACCCAATTCTCTGATATGTGTCTCAAAACCAACAGCAATTCCTTACAATATGCAAAATTCCAGCCTCCGGATCTCTGGGATGAGGGATCCATATATAGATGTATGCAAGGAGGATGAGTCAGCTTATGATTTGATTAGTGTTGTCTCTCTGTCAGTTCTTGCTTCCACTTGGAGACTGAAGGCCTCTTACTCATCCTTGGTCGAATTCAGTGAGGCAAGTGTCATAGGAGAAGATTCTGGAAGCTTCCATTGTCTTTCCACCTCGCAGAATGACACTGCCATTTGTCATTTCTCGCCCAGCGCACCCTCATAGTGCATTTAGGTGCGTTGCAACGCACCCAGCTAGTGTGTTTAGGTGCTATGCAACGCAGCTAGCCAGTGGAGCAGCTGAAATGATCTTGTTTTGACTTATTCTGAGCAGTTTCTAGTGGAGAACTTCTGGGAGAAGCTGTAATTTTTTGACCTTGTTCCTTTAGGGGTTAGAACAACACTTTTAGGGACTTAGGAGCCCTTGGTTTATGGACATTTCATGCTTGGAGCTGAAAGGCACAAAAATGTCTATAACAGTTGCCCCCTAAAGTATGAGGCCGTTAATCGGGTGAAATGCTTTATTATAAGGATCCGAAGTTCTTTCAATGCTGGGAGGAGACCTGTAATAAGATACAATACAATACATTATCTTCATATTGTTTTTCATGATCTAGCTGAGGCAGGCATTCCCATGCTCAGCTTTATAAATTCATTTTCATGTACATAGGACAGACAATCGTCTGATTGTAGACTGATGATTCTGATAGAGCCATCATCCTTTTGGTAGGATGATTATCTGTGCTGCAATTTTGTACATTTTAATGTCTTTATTTCCCTGAATATATATCGCAGCCCGGATGGATGAAACTAGATCCGGGGTCTTCAATCTCATCCGATCTTCACTCGAAGTACAAGTCGATCCATGTGAGAAATGTTCTGAAGTCGAACATGGAAAGACATCGCTTGATTACCAGTCAATGATGTAAACTGTTAACAAGCGCGAGAGGAATCACCTATAATGATAATGACCCTCAAGGTACTACAGTACAATTCACGTGGTGTGAATAAAGGACTTGGAGTCGAACACCACGCAAAATCTTTCGGTCGAAGGCCATTGATGTAAACCTGTCGCCGGAAGTGAGAAACTTGCCATTAAGGCATGCAAGCTTCAAAGTACTGAATGGGGTGTTCCTAGACCAACTTCTGGATAATGATCTGATGTCAACAAGAAGTGATCCGTCATAGGAGGGCCTTAATTAATCCCACATCAATGACATGGAATGGAGCAAATGATTTTGATGGAGGTGAAAACGATCTGATAATATACGGTTCAGGGTGGCGGTCATGAAAGAATGGAGTATAATGTATGGTAGTGGGTGGGACACAGGTGGCCTTTCTAGATGACTTCTCTTGAACATGTCGGTGACACTTGATGTGATGGATTGGTAGCATTAACCCCAAATGTGGATGGTATGGTGTAACCATGGCGATGTGACCGGTGAATGAAACAACCCAACCCGACTCGGACACGGAGTGGAAGTGTCATGTTCAAGAGCGACTTGCTACCAATAAAGATTCTTTGATTTTTCTTTCCAAATTTTCCCCAGTCATTGCTGACCAGTACCTCTTTATTTTTGTCAAGCTTGAGGAGGATAACATATGCTTGTTCTATAATTTTCCCTTCGGGCAAACGCATCGCTATGTTTTAACGAGCCTAGCGATAGTGAAACTCGTTCTCGTCTAAAGACAAGTTTGCCGCTATTAATCTTTTTAACGAGTTTAACGACAAAGATAACTCGGTCCTTTTCATTTTTAGAGAGTCTGAAAAGGTACGTAAAGGTAACTCCAAAATTCCTTTTTTGTCATCTATTCCCTTAAGTCCGAAAAATTATAAAACAATACAGAAGGGATGAATTTTCGATAGCTTTAACGAGCCGAACAAAACAAATGCTCGATCTTTTTGTGCAATAATCCCTCAGGTCCAAAAAGATTAAAATCTAGAGGAGGGATAGCACTTCCTGTCCCTTTAACGAGCTGGAGAGGCCAATGGCTCGGCAATCTTTTCATATTTTACGAGTCAGTTGAAAAGAGCTTAAAGAAGACTCGTCTTTTGAGGAACGAGTGATAAAATGGGTAGCAGCTGATTCCAGGTAAGGTTTGGAATTTTCCAATCACGGCAGTGTCACAAGGATGGCTAGTGAAATCACTCTTCGCAACTATTCCTCAAAATGGGTAAACAATCAAATGGAGGTGAATGATCGGCCAATGAAAAAGTGGAGGTGACGGTGCAAACACGACCAAGGATTTAATGGCTGAAGTACTACATTCACGGTGGTTATTTACCAGGGAATAGTTCATTTTTTAACGAGCTTAAACGCGGGTGGAAACATTTTCTCGATGCGGGTTTATTTTTTAACGAGCTTGAACCTTGTGGTAACACTGCTCGATTAATCCAGTCATATGATAAGAATGTCTCATATAAAAATGGAAATTTTTAGAGTTTTGCCCCACATCCTTTCTTTATGCAAGTTAAGTGACGACTAATCCTACGCGTTTAAAGGGTTAGAGGTCCTAAAAATTTAAAAAATAAATAGTCGCCCTTCACTTGCACTCCAAAAGGTTTGCATGCCCCAAGGTATAAAACAGAGTTTCAAGGTTACCTCTACTTCTTTCCACCAAAACATTTGTTTTACCGAGAGAGGCCTACCTCTTACAGGTTACCCAAAGATTGTTCTATTCACACTGCAAACAAAACACTTCTTTGGCAATGTCTATCGAAACAAACAAAGGTGAGCGATGATGCCCGCCAACTCACATAACTTTGACAAGAGAATCTTGTTCCAGAATAACCCCCTCTTCCAATCACGGGCGGGGGTACAGACTAGTCATATTCTCCCGCGGAAACCTACCCTATACCCGAAGTTTTCCTGCCGAAGCAGACAAGGATGCATGCCCCCTGGGTTTCAGTCATATCCCTCCGAATTACTCGCGCTTATCGGGAGGACGGACTGGACATTGAGACATTTCTTGCGTGAAAAGACCATTTAGGGATGGTATATGACTATTTGCTATGCGTGATCCAGGAAATGAAAGTTGGTCTACGAGCTTGACCACTCTTCCTTCGTGCGGAAAACACATTACTCTAAAGAGTGAGGAGACAATTGCTTCCATGCAATAAATATAGTCTCGTCCAAGGAGTAGATTGTAATCCAAGGGTCCTTGAACTACCATTACGTTCATGTGAACTGTCTTCCTTCTCAATGTTATGGGCACATCGGGAAGGATCCCTAAAGGTCGATTGGTTCCTTTATCAAATCCCGTCAGATTTCTCATCTCAGGCAAAAGCGATGGCGAACCAAGCGCTTTCCAAGCAGTTGAGGAAAGGATACTCACAGAAGCCCCCTCATCTATGATGGTACCAGCCATAACCATTCTATATATTTGAAGGATAATTCGGAATGGTATGCTTGCTGGTAAACGGGGTCTGCCTAGTTGATTCAAGTCGAAGGAGACAACTAGGTTGCTTGGAGGTGGGACCGAATAGACGGCCGGGTATGGCTCTGAACAACTTCCTTCCTGCAGTAAAGGAACAGGTAAATTTCCCCCATGTTCATCGGAGTCTGTGTTTATGAAGAGAATTTGGACGGTGTCATCCTTGTTCTCTTCAGTGACTGTATCATCTGAAGATAAAACCTCTGAAGGCAAGACCGGGTCAACTACCGCCTCGACCTTTTGACTTTCGTCTGGTATGGATCCAGATGGTTTATCTTCAATGATAGGTGCTCCGGCCGACCACCTGAGCGGGCCAGCCGGCTTTTCAACTAGTGATGGACTTGGCAAGAGTTTTTTATATCCAGGAGGAAGTTGTAACGGTGAAACCGGACGATCATCCAAAACCCTTTTAGCTTCGTCTAAGAAGGGACAACGGTGGATGGCATGATCGCCTTCGCACAGTTTACAAGGAAATCTACATTTCCCTTTTTGTCCTGGGGCTTCACTTTCACTAGTCGATGGTGTACTTTCAACATGGTCATCAGAGGTTGACGACACCAGGTTGTGCAAACGAGGAGACCAGTCCCCTAATATCCGAGGGATGCAAGGACAATCTCTATGAAAGTGGTCTCCTTTGCAAATGACACATGGCGATTTAGGCCTGGTTGGTGCAGTGTGTGTATTTTCGTTAGACGACACTCGTTTTCCCCCATTCGCCTTTGGCTCCTTCTTCTTCTTCTCTTTCTTCTTCTTTTCCTTCTTCTCCTTAGGAACTTGACCTTTGGCTTTACCAGCCCCATCAAGCGAAGAGGAAGGAGGAGAGGAAGAATTAGAGGAAGTAGAAGGCTTGTGGGCAACTCTGGACTCGTCTAATTGCTGATTCGATTGTTCAGGAATAGTGGTGTTCTGAACGACAGAGGTTGAGAAGAGCCATATTGGCAAACCAATTTTCAGCCCTGGAAGCGACAATGTGGTCACATGGGGTGCAACAACATCTCCCCAAGAGGAGAAGGGAATAGGATTTCCACCAAGGGGAATTCCTTGGTTGGTAGACTCCATTTTCTCAACCCAAGATCAACGTAGGAAAGGGGTATGAATATTCCATTTAAAATAAATTTTATACGCTTTGACACAACTTGTTTTTTCAGTTTTTAAGAGTCGAGAAAAAACAAAAGATGACTCTAGTCTCCTTCGATTTTTAATGAGCCTGAAGTGACAAGTGCTCAGATGGACCTTTTCCGTTAAAGAGTCTGAAAAGGAACGAAAGGGACTGCTCTAGAGGTCTAGGTAGAGGGAGTACCAAACCAATCGCAAAACTACAGAATACTTTTTACGGTACGGCAGTCAATCTTCCCGAATGTTGTGTTTAGTGCATTGCGATCAGTAGGGCGGCCGACACGGCTTCCTATGGATAAAGGATTTAAGCCTATAGGGGTCTCCCAAAATATACTCAACGGTACGTGGGAGCACAAGTCCGTACTGGCACTTATCGTCTCAAAGTGGAGGAATCACCCAACCATCAGTGAGGACAACAGTTACCAGGCTTTACGACGCCGGAATACGTCTCTAGCCTAGACCTCTAAATTTTGTGCGTTAAGTTCCAAAGCTTTGTTAGATTCATTGAATTTATTTTAAGTTGATCTTTCTTATGAAGTTTGCCTTTTGGGTTCACCACGAGATGTAGATGTAATTCCTAAAATGCAATCTAAAGATGATAAACAAACTTTTGTCTCTTTTCTGCAATGAAAATCCTAGCTACTAGAGGAAAAGAAAGACACAATCTTTTCACAAAGAGCAAAGAGCACACTGTAAATGCACTTTCCTAAATCAAGCCAAACAGACTGTCTATATGCAAATGCACATGCATGTATTTGTTTTTCACTTTCTTAGTATTGATGCTAAAAAGAAAGTTGATGTACAAATCTGAATTTTCTTTCAAGCGACAAACACAAACAAGCTTCTTTTCGAAATCAAAAGGTAGAGATGATTACGAAACTTTATGATTTTGAAATAAATACTCGTTTTGACACTAGAAAGTCACAAATTCAAACCAAAGGCAATAGTAAAAGCATAACCGACTATCAACAGCAAATAAAATTTCTCCTATGATCGAAATCGACACTTGCGACAGATCTAAATCAAAGGACGACAGTACGATTATTATACTTTTGCAATGGAAAACTGTAAACGACTCAACAAACACACAAAAACATCTGCAGTTCTTTTGTACAAATGAGGCGGAATATCAGTAAGGAAAAGGGGTTTGAAATAGTCATATACTAATCACAGGCTGCAAAATTCAGAGACAAAACTGGAAAGAATGAATCACAAGAACCTCAGCTGCACAGGGCTAGGCTGATCAGCGCACCTGTAACACAGAGAAACTGCATTGCAGCGCAGGTTGCCCTTTCGGGAAGTGCGTTGAAATGCAGGATCTCTTCACAGTACCTGCGCTGGGGCAGAAACGAGAATTCTATCCGGGTTCTGGGTCACAGTTTGCAGTTTAGTCTTTGGTTTTTGGCCGAGTAAAAGCAATCAGTAATGCACAATCAGGGGTAGATCTAAGGAGGGTCTAAGAGCTATCACAAGGGCAATCAGATAGTCTATGAATCAGCTGTTCAAATCATAAACAGATCCAGTGAATGGATTGAAGCAGCAGATGTCTACTTTGCATTTGTTATGGCAAATGCAGTTCGAATGCTACTTATAAGTTTATGAAACAAACAACAAGAGATACACAAACAAACTAATTAGACCTTCCTCCCCAGCGGAGTCACCATTTTGTTACCGGGAAAAGTGTCTATTTAGAACTGCTCTATCCCACTAAGGTGTGACAGCTGCCTTAGAAACAAACAGAGAAAACTACTTTTGTATTTCCTTTATGAACTATAGATAGAGGGGGATAGAAAGAACCGACCCGTGTCTTGAGCTAGTCCTTTGATCCAATCCCTCTCTTCTTTGATAGCTTCCTGCTACTTGCTCCCTTACTTGCCCGGTTTCACTTAGTACCTGTAAGATCACAGAAGAAGAAAACTATACAAAGACATGGATCTATATTCATAAACAGCTTAGGATCAGATTTAAGCTAACCATACAAATGTAACAAGCATCAATGATACAAAAACATGGAGGAAAAACTCAAATAGTTTTTATTGATATACAAGAAGATCCAGGAGGAGTTACAACCGATGATTCCTGACCCAGCATCAACCTCCCAGCAAAGAAGCCCCTCTTCACCTCCAACAAAGCATAGATCACCCAATTCTCTGATATGTGTCTCAAAACCAACAGCAATTCCTTATAATATGCAAAATTCCAGCCTCCGGATCTCTGGGATGAGGGATCCATATATAGATGTATGCAAGGAGGATGAGTCAGCTTATTATTTGATTAGTGTCTTCTCTCTGTCAGTTCTTGCTTCCACTTGGAGACTGAAGGCCTCTTACTCATCCTTGGTTGAATTCAGTGAGGCAAGTGTCATAGGAGAAGATTCTGGAAGCTTCAATTGTCTTTCCACCTCGCGGAATGACACTGCCATTTGTCATTTCTCGCCCAACGTACCCTCATAGTGCATTTAGGTGTGTTGCAACGCAGCCAGCTAGTGTGTTTAGGTGCTATGCAACGCAACTAGCCAGTGGAGCAGCTGAAATGATCCTGTTTTGACTTATTCTGAGCAGTTTCTGGTGGAGAACTTCTGGGAGAAACTGTAATTTGTTGACCTTGTTCCTTTAGGGGTTAGAACAACACTTTTAGGGACTTAGGAGCCCTTGGTTTATGGACATTTCATGCTTGGAGCTGCAAGGCACAAAAATGTCTATAACAAGCCTATCCTTAAGTCCAATTTTAAGAAGTATTTTGTGCCATGTATCTCATCCAACATTTCGTCGATAAAGGGGATTAGGAATTTGCTTTTAATTGTTATTTTGTTTAATCCTCTATAGTCAATGCATAGCCTAAATGAACCATCCTTCTTCCTTACCAATACCACTGGAGCAGTATACAGACTTTTACTTTTTGAGATTATCCCACACTTTAAAATGTCTTGGATTAATCTCTCAATTTCTATCATTTGGTGATGTGGATATCGATACAGATTGATGTTGACAGGGTCTAACCTTGCTTTGACTTCTATTGTATGCTCAATTTCCCTGTTAGGAGGCATTTTCATCGGTACATCTTGAAATACCTTCTCATGCTTCTGAATTAGATCTTGTACTTCTGGTGACTCTTTGCTGATCATATTTGAAGATAACATTTCTAATTGGTGACATTGTACTACATAATCTGGTGCTCCTTTTCGAATCATCTTCATCATCTAAGATGGTGATACGATCTGATTCTCTGGTGCTTGGAATCCGTATAATTTGTACCTCTGCCCTCCCCAATTAAATCTTATGAACTATACTTGATGGTTGGCAGTGTAAGTGCCTAGAGTTTGTAGCCATTGGATCCCTAAGACCACATCTACTCCTCCTAATGGTACAGTGAAGAACGGGGATTCTAAATTAAATTCTTGCATCTACAATTTAACCTTATGGCATTTCCTACCTTTTCAATCTTCTTACCGTCAGCTGCCGTCACCTTCATGTTCGGTAAGGGAAATGATAAAATGTTGAGTCTCTTTGCCACGGTTGCATCTAAAAAATTGTGGGTGCCACCAGAGTCAATGAGAACCACTACATTGTTATTCTTTATATGTCCTTTCATTTTAGAGTCTGAGGTTGTGATATACCTGTCATAGCTGATAGTGACACTTGTGGAATACTTTTTTCATCTAATTATAGAGAGAATTCTGGGGCATGTTATGTTTCTTCTATGTCAGAATCATCGCTATTTGAATCATTAGTTGCTTCATAGTTATATAAGTTCTTTGATTCTTTTCCTTTAGCACACCTATGTTTAGGGTCCCGCTTCTCGCCACAACATTTGCATTTACCTTCTTTTATCCTTTGTATTTCCAAGTTAAATTTTTTGCCTTCACAACGATGTGGTGGAACATATCTTGTATTATTCGTATCCACAGATTGCGGCATTCTTCGTCTCAAATATACCTTTTCTGGTTTTGACCACAGTATCTGTTCAAATTTATTTTCAACAGTTTTTGCTTTTCATCTTGCTACTTCTATCGACGTAATGTCATGAAGCTCAAGTTATACTTGTATACGGGTCTTAAGTCTGGAGATGTATGATTGAATTAGACAAGATTCTGATAACCTAAGTACTCGTGTTGCCAAGGTCTCCCATTCTCGAGTGTACTCATCCACACTTCCTTTTTGTCATAATCTAATGATTGTTGAAAAGAACTCTTCTTCCTTTACACCTTGGAATCTTTTAAAGAATGTGTCCTTAAATTTTCTCCAACTGATGGTGATTGTCATCTTCTTCCACCACATATGCTAGTTGTATGCTTCTCCTTCCATTTTCATCGAAGCATTCCTAATCTTCTCATCATCATTGTTGATGTTGTAAATCTCGAAGTATTCTTCTGCTTTATTCAACCACGCATCGCTGCATTTTTTGTTCCCATCGAATTTGGGCATCTCGATTTTTGCCTTTCACTGATACATTGCTAACGATGGAGCGAGAAGAGGGTGTTGATTGGTGAATGTATCCCAGAGTTACTTATTTAAATAATCCGCGTTACTATTTCCTTGATGGGGCATGGCTGATGTTTTTTGAGATTCTACTTTTTCGTGAGAATATGATGAATTTGTTGAATCTGATGAATTGTGCGGTTGATTACCTCCATCATCTTGGAGTAGTTTTTCAGGTGTAGCCTTCAGCTTTCCACACAAGGTGTTCAACAACACTAATGTCTAATTATGATTCATTTTGGATTGGATCTAGTTCTTCCCAAGCTATAGTTCTATCCAATTTTTCATATCCTGAAGTTTCTTGATATCGTCGGAATACCCGTAAACTTACTCTCGAGATAGACTAATTTTTTGTTGAAATCATCAGAGTGGCTAGTAATCCTATTCTCCAAGTCAATCAATATTTTGCTAAAAATGATCGTTGATATCGATGACATTGAATGAGTTTGTGGGGGTGTATATTTGTCTGCCAACTTTTAATTTGATTTTTTTAAATAATTAAATTAATTTAATTTAGTTATATAACATATATATATATATAGGTGTTATCGACATTTTTGGGCCCTACAACCCCAAGCATGAAATGTCCATAAACCAAGGGCTCCTAAGTCCCTAAAAGTGTTGTTCTAACCCCTAAAGGAACAAGGTCAACAGATTACAGCTTCTCCCAGAAGTTCTCCATGAGAAACTGCTCAGAATTGGTCAAAACAGGATCATTGCAGCTGCTCCACTGGCTAAGTGTGTTGCATCTCACCTAAATACAATGTGAGGGTGCGTTGCATTTCAAAATTCCCTTCTGTGGGGTGCGATGGGCGAGAAATGACAAATCGCAGTGTCATTCCGCGAGGTGGAGAGGCAATGGAAGCTTCCAGAATCTTTTCCTGTGACACTTGCCTCACTGAATTCGACCAAGGATGAGTAAGAGGCCCTCAGTCTCCAAGTGGAAGCAAGAACTATCAGAGAGAAGACACTAATCAAATCACAATCTGACTCATCCCCCTTACAGATATCTATATATGGATCCCTCATCCCAGAGATCCAGAGGCTGGAATTTTGCATATTGTAAGGAATTGCTGTTGGTTTCTAGAGACAAACATCAGATTGTTGGGTGATCTAAGCTTTGTTTGAGGTGAAGAGGGGCTTCTTTGCTGGGAGGTTGATGCTGGGTCGGAACAACAGGTTGTAACTCCTCCTGGCTCTTTTCTTGTTTATCAATAAAAGCTATTTGAGTTTTCCTCCATGCTTTTGTATCATTGATGCTTGTTACATTTGTATGGTCAATTTACATCTAATCCTAGATTGTTTATGATTATAGATCCATGTCTTTGTATAGTGCTATGCTTCTGTGATCTTACAGGTACTTTGTGAAGCTGGGTGCAAGAGAGCAGGTAGCCGAGGACTATCAAAGAAGAGAGGGATCGAATCGAAGGATTAGCGCAAGACAGAGGTTGGTCTTTCTGTTCCTCTCTATCTATAATTCATAAAGGAAAAACAAAAGTAGTTTTTCTCTGTTTGTTTCTAAGGCAACTGTCACACCTTAGTGGGATAGAGTAGTTCTAAATAGACACTTTTCCTTGTAACAAAAAGGCGACTCCGCTGGGGAACTAATTAGTTTGTTTGTTTATCATTCTTTGTTGTTTGTTTCATAAACTTACAAGTAGCATTCGAACTGCATTTGCCATAACAAATGCAAAGTAGACAATTGCTACTTCAATCCATCTACTGGATCTGTTTACGATTTAAACAACTAATTCACAAACTATCTGATTGCCCTTGTGATAGCTCTTAGATCCTCCTTAGATCTACCCCTGATTTTTGCATTACTGATTGCTTTTGCTCGGCCAAAACCCAAGAACTGAACTGCAAACTGTGACCCAGAACTCGAGCAGAGTCTCGTTTCTGGCCCAGCGCAGGTACTGTTAAGAGATTCTGAATTTCATCACACTTCCCGAGTGGACAACCTACGCTGCATTCAGATTCTCTGTGTTACAGGTGCGCTGATTAGACTAGCTCTGTGCAGTTGTGGCTTCTGTGGTTCATTCTTTCCAGTTCTATTCTTGAATTTTGCTGCCTGTGATCAGTATATGTCTATTTGAAACCGCTTTTCTTTACTGTTATTCTGCCTCCTTTGTACAAAAGAACTGTAGATGTTTTTGTGTGTTTGTTGAGTCATTTACAGTTCTCATTTGCAAAAGTAGCATAATTGTACTGTCGTCCTTTGATTTAAATCTGTCACAAGTGTCGATTTCAATCGTAGGAAAGAGTTTGATTGCTGTTGATGGTCGATTATCCTGTTACTACTGCTTTTGGTCTGAATTTGTAATTTTCTAGTGTCAAGAACAAGTATTCATTTCAAAATCGTAAGGTGTTGTGATCATCTCCATTTTTGATTTCGAAAAGAAACTTGTTGATATTTGTCACTTGAAAAGAAATTCAGATTTGTGCATCAACTTTCTTTTTAGCATTCATATACTAAGAAAGTCGAAAACAAATACATGCATGTGCATTTGCATATAGACAGTTTGATTGGCTTGATTTAGGAAAGTGCATTTAGAGTTTGCTCTTTGCTCTTTGTGAAAAGATTCTGTCTTTCTTTTCCCTAGTAGCTAGGATTTTCATTGCATAAAAGAGATAAAAAGTTTGTTTATTATCTTAGATTGCATTTTAAGAATTACATCTACATCTCGTGGTGAACCCGAAAGGAAAACTTCATAAACAAGATCAACTTAAAATAAATTCAATGAATCTAACAACGCTTTGGAACTTAACGCACAACATTTAGAAGTCTAGGCTAGAGACGTATTCCAGCGTCGTAAAGCCTGGTAACTGTTGTTCTCACTGATGGTTGGGTGATCCTCCACTTTGAGACGATAAGTGCTAGTACGTACTTGTACTCTCACGTACCGTCGAGTATATTTTGGGAGACCCCAATAGGCTTAATCCTTTATCCATAGGAAGCCGTGTCTGCCGCCCTATCGATCGCAATGCACTGAACACAGCATTTGGGAAGATTGACTGCCATACCATAAAAAGTATTCTGCAGTTTTGCGATTGGTTTGGTAATCCCTCTACCTAGATTTCCAGAGCAGTCCCTTTCGTTCCTTTTTAGACTCCTTAACGGAAAAGGTCCATCTGAGCACTTGTCACTTCAGGCTCATTAAAAATCAAAGGAGACTAGAGTCATCTTTTGTTTTTTCTCGACTCTTAAAAACTGAAAAAACAAGTTGTGTCAAAGCGTCTAAAATTTATTTTAAATGGAATATTCATTACCCCTTTCCTACATTGATCTTGGGTTGAGAAAATGGAATCCACCAACCAAGGAATTCCTCTTGGGGAGATGTTGGTGCACCCCATATGGCCACATTGTCGCTTCCAGGACTGACAATTGGTTTTCCTGTATGGCTCTTCTCAACCTCTTTTGTTCAGAACACCACAATTCCTGAACAATCGAATCAGCAATTAGACGAGTCCAGAGTTACCCACCAACCTTCTACTTCCTCCAATTCTTCTTCTCCTCCTTCCTCTTCGCTTGATGGGGTTAGTAAAGCCAAAAGTCAAGTACCTAAGGAGAAGAAGGAAAAGAAGAAGAAAGAGAAGAAGAAAAAGGAGCCAAAAGCGAATGGGGGCAAACGAGTGTCGTCTAGCAAAAATCCACACATTGCACCGACCCGGCCTAAATCGCCATGTGTCATTTGCAAGGGAGACCACTATCACAGAGATTGTCCTTGCATCCCTCGGATCTTAAGGGACTGGTCTCCTCGTTTGCACAACCCGGTGTCGTCAACCTCTGATGATCATGTTGAAAACACACTGTCAACTAGTGAAAGTGAAGCCCCAGGACAAAAAGGAAAATATAGATTTCCTTGTAAACTGTGTGAAGGCGATCATGCCGTCCACCGTTGTCCCTTCTTAGATGAAGATAAAAGAGTTTTGGACGATCATCCAGTTTCACCGTTACGACTTTCTCCTGGATATAAAAAATTCTTGCCAAGTTCGTCACTAGTTGAAAATCCGATTGGCCAGCTCAGGTGGTCGACCGAAGCATCTATCATTAAAGATAAACCATCTGAATCCATACCAGACGAAAGTCAAAATGTCGAGGCGGAAGTTGACCTGGTCTTGCCTTTAGAGGTTCCACCTTCAGATGATATAGTCACTGAAGAGAACAAGGATGACACCGTCCAAATTCTTTTCATAAGCACAGACTCCAACGAACATGGGGGAAATTTGCCCGTTCCTTTACCGCAGGAAGGAAGTTCGTCAGAGTCGTACCTGGCCGTCTATTCGGTCCCACCTCCAAGCAACCTAGTTGTCTCCTTCGACTGGAATCAACTAGGCAGACCCCGTTTACTGGCTAGTGTACCATTCCAAATTATTGTTCAAATATATAGAATGGTTATGGCTAGTACCATCATAGATGAAGGGGCTTCTGTGAGTATCCTTTCCTCAACTTCTTGGAAAGCGCTTGGTTCGCCATCGCTTTTGCCTGAGATGAGAAATCTAACAAGCTTTGATAAAGGAACCAGTCGACCGTTAGGGATCCTTCCCAATGTGTCCATAACATTGAGAGGGAAAACCGTTCACATGAACGTAATGGTAGTTCAAGGACCCCTGGATTACAATCTACTCCTTGGACGAGACTATATTTATTACATGGGAGCAATTGTCTCCTCACTCTTTAGAGTAATGTGTTTTCCGCACGAAGGAAGAGTGGTCAAGCTCGTGGACCAGCTTTCATTTCCCGGATCATACAGAGAAAATAGTCATATACCATCCCTGAATGGTCTTTTCACGCAAGAAATGTCTCAATCTCCAGTCCGTCCACCCGATGAGCGCGAGTGATTCGGAGGGACATGATTGAAACCCAGGGGGCATGCACCCTGGTCTGCTTCGGCAGGAAAACTTCGGGTATAGGGTAGGTTTCCGCGAGAGAATATGACCTCCGTACTCCCGTCCGTGATTGGAAGAGGGAGTTGGCCTGGAACAAGATTCTCTTGTCAAAATTATGTGAGTTGGCGGGCATCGCCGCTCACCTTTGTTTATCTTGGTAGACATCGCCGGAGAAATGTTTTGTTTGTGCTGTGAATAGAACAATCTTTGGGTAACCTGTAAGAGGTAGGCCTCTCTCGGTAAAACAAATGTTTTAACGGACTAAAGAAGGGGTAACATTGAAACTCTGTTTTATACCGAGGGGCATGCAAACCTTTTGGAGTGCAAGTGAAGAGCGACTATTTATTTTTAAAATTTTTAGGACCTTTAACCCTTTAAACTTGTAGGATTGGTCGTCTCCTAACTTGCATAAAGAAAGGATGTGGGGCAAAACTCTAAAAGTTGCCGTTTTATATGAGACATTCTTATCACACGACTGGATTGATCGAGCAGTTTTAGCACATATTTCAAGCTCGTTAAAAAATAAACATAAGACATGACCAAATGTTTCCACCCGCATTTAAGCTCGTTAAAAAATGAACTATTCCCTGGTAAATAACCATCGTGAATGTAGTACTTCAGCCATTAAAGCCTTGGTCGTGTTTGCACCATCACCTCCACTTTTTCATTGGCCGATCATTCACCTCCATTTGATTGTTTACCCATTTAGAGGAACAGCTGCGAAGAGTGATTTCACTAGCCATCCTTGTGACATTGCCGTGATTGGAAAATTTCAAACCTTACCTGGAATCAGCTGCTACCCGTTTTATCACTCGTTCCTCAAAAGACGAGTCTCCTTTAAGCTCTTTTCAACTAACTCGTAAAATATGAAAAGATTGTCGAGCCATTGGCCTCTCCAGCTCGTTAAAGGGATAGGAAGTGCTATCCCTCCTCTAGATTTTAATCTTTTTGGACCTGAGGGATTATTACACAAAAGGATCAAGCGCTTGTTTTGTTCGGCTCGTTAAAAGTATCGAAAATCCATCCCTTCTGTATTGTTTTATACTTTTTCGGACTTAAGGGATTAGATGACGAAAAAGGAATTTTTGAGTTACCTTTACGTTCCTTTTCAGACTCTCTAAAATTGAAAAGGACCGAGTTATCTTTGTCGTTAAACTCGTTAAAAAGATTAATAGCGACAAACTTGTTTATAGATGAGAATGAGTTTCACTATCGCTAGGCTTGTTAAAACATAGCGATGGGTTTACCCGAAGGGAAAATTATAGAACAAGCATATGTTATCCTACTCAAGCTTGACAAAAATAAAGAGGTACTGGTCAGCAATGACTGGGGAAAAATTAGGAAGAAAACTTAAAGAAACTTTGTTGGTAGCAAGTCGCTCTTGAACATGACACTTCCGCTCTGTGTCCGAGTCGGGTTGGGTTGTTTCATTCACTGGTCAAATCACCATGGTCACACCATACTATCCACATTTGGGGTTAATGCTACCAATCCATCAAATCAGTGTCGCCGATATGTTCAAGAGAAGTCATTCAGAAAATTCACCTGTGTCTCACCCACTACCATACATTATACTCCATTCTTTCATGACCACCATCCTGAACCTTATATCACCAGATCGTTTTCACCTCCATTAAAATCATTTGCTCCGTTCCATGTCATTGATGTGGGATTCATTAAGGCCCTCCTGTGACGGATCACTTCTTGTCGACATCAGCTCATTATCCAAGAAGTTGATCTAGGAACATCCTATTCAGTACTTTGAAGCTTGCATGCCTCAATGGCAAGTTCCTCACTTCCGGCGACAGGTTTACATCAATGGCCTTCGACCGAAAGATTTTGCGTGGTGTTCGATGCCAAGTCCTTTATTCACACCACGTGAATTGTACTGCAGTACCTTGAGGGTCATTATCATTATCGGTGATTCCTCTCGCGCTTGTTAACAATTTACGTCATTGACTGGTAATCAAGCGATGTCTTTCCATGTTCGACTTCAGAACATTTCTCACATGGATCGACTTGTACTTTGAGTGAAGATCGGACGAGATTAAATACCTTGGATCTAGTTTCATCCATCCGGGCTGCGATATATTCAGGAAAATAAAGACATTAAATGTACATCATTGCTGCAAAGATAATCATCCACTCAAAAGGATGATGGCTCTATCAGAATCATCAGTCTACACTCAGACGATTGTCTGTCCTATGTACATGAAAATGAATTTATAAAGCTGAGCATGGGAATGCCCGCCTCAGCTAGATCATGAAAATAGCATGAAGATAATGTATTGTATTGTATCTTATTACAGGTCTCCTCCCAACATTGAAAGAACTTCGGATCCTCATAATAAAGCATTTCACCTGACACTAAAAGATTAACGGCCTCATACTTTAGGGGGCAACTGTTATAGACATTTTTGGGCCCTACAACCCCAAGCATGAAATGTCCATAAACCAAGGGCTCCTAAGTCCCTAAAAGTGTTGTTCTAACCCCTAAAGGAACAAGGTCAATAGATTACAGCTTCTCCCAGAAGTTCTCCATGAGAAACTGCTCAGAATTGGTCAAAACAGGATCATTGTAGCTGCTCCACTGGCTAAGTGCATTGCATCTCACCTAAATACACTGTGAGGGTGCATTTCATTTCAAAAGTCCCTTCTGTGGGGTGCGATGGGCGAGAAATGACAAATGGCAGTGTCATTCCGCGAGGTGGAGAGGCAATGGAAGCTTCCAGAATCTTCTCCTGTGACACTTGCCTCATTGAATTCGACCAAGGATGAGTAAGAGGCCCTCAGTCTCCAAGTGGAAGCAAGAACTATCAGAGAGAAGACACTAATCAAATCACAAGCTGAGTCATCCCCCTTACAGATATCTATATATGGATCCCTCATCCCAGAGATCCAGAGGCTGGAATTTTGCATATTGTAAGGAATTGTTGTTGGTTTCTAGAGACAAACATCAGATTGTTGGGTGATCTAAGCTTTGTTTGAGGTGAAGAGGGGCTTCTTTGCTGGGAGGTTGATGCTGGGTCGGAACAACTGGTTGTAACTCCTCCTGGCTCTTTTCTTGTTTATCAATAAAAGCTATTTGAGTTTTCCTCCATGCTTTTGTATCATTGATTCTTGTTACATTTGTATGGTCAATTTACATCTGATCCTAGATTGTTTATGATTATAGATCCATGTCTTTGTATAGTTCTATGCTTCTGTGATCTTACAGGTACTTTGTGAAGCTGGGCGTGCAAGAGAGCAGGTAGCCGAGGACTATCAAAGAAGAGAGGGATCGAATCGAAGGATTAGCGCAAGACAGAGGTTGGTCTTTCTGTTCCTCTCTATCTATAATTCATAAAGGAAAAACAAAAGTAGTTTTTCTCTGTTTATTTCTAAGGCAGCTGTCACACCTTCGTGGGATAGAGCAGTTCTAAATAGACACTTTTCCCTGTAACAATAGGTATATTCATATATATATATATATATATATATATATATATATATATATATATATATATATATATATATATATATATATATATATATATATATATATATATATATATATATATATATATATATATATATATAGATATATATATATATATATATATATATAATTAAGTTAAATTAATTAATTTAATTATATAACATATAGTTTGTAAACTATATAATATGTATACATATATATATATAAATAAATTATATATCATATATAATATATGTTATTATTGATTAACCTCTATGGGTTATTTAAATTAATATGCCATGGAAAAACGACAGGTTCACATGGAGCGTTTGGGGTTGCATGGCTTGGGTGAAAAAGAAGACAACAGATGGTGGACAACGGAATAGTGGATAGAAAAATGGAGTACTCAGAGGATGGCAGATAGCGGAATGGGTGTGCAGAGGACGGCGGATAGGTACAACTGTGGATAGAGGAAAGGGGCAAAAGCACAATGCCGGGACAACGAACAATGCAGGGAAAATGGACGACGAGCAGTAATACTGTGAATGTCAATGCTAAGGATTGAAACACCTCTGATACTAGATGAAACACACCAAATTAATAATTGAAAGCCATTAATAAAATTTTATTAATAATTGAATAGATGATGTTTACATTTTGTTAGAGGCCCTGGCTATATACTACCTTTGGTGCCTCTTGGTGAACAGGCATGATCTTTGATCATGCCCTTTGCCTAATAAACTTTAACTAACTAATTTTTTTTATAGAACATCGCCTTCTTAATTTTTCATTTTTTTTTGAAATTTTTCACTTTTCATTGTTTTCATTTTTCATTTTCATGACTTTTCATAACACTTATTCATTTTAGAGGTGGAAGAGGGATCCCGACTTGTTGAGAGCAGAAGAGGTTTTTCCTTCAGAGAATTAGTTTATATATACCTCTGATGTGCTTGTTAAGGTTTTCCCCCTCACCTTACTCTACTTGACTCAGCTGAAAAGGATTAACCCAAAACAACCGACAAGAGTGGGTAACACCAGTTAGTGCGCAAGAATTGTGTTTTCACCAAGGTTCACTTCGAGCAGTATGTATTTTCCATCAGTGTATCATGGACTGAAGACAACAAGTTCTTAATACATAGGAAAGATGACAAATAATCAAGTATTGATAACTACGCAAGTCCTCTTGTACTTTACCCAACTTGTTTCAAGAGTCATGCACAGTCCCATGAAAAACTAACCTATGAACATAAACAAGCAAAAAAGAAACAAAACAAAACAGAAGTAGAAGTAAATGTGAAAGAAAACCGAGTAAGAAAAAAAGCATGCAAGCAAACAAACATGCAAGTTAAGAAGAAAACACACATGCAAGATAAGAAGAAAACATACATGCAAGCAAACAAGCCAAAAGAAAACACTACTACTCCTAAGCTAGCGGTGCACGGTCCTGATCATGTGAAGTGATTCTTCCAATGCAGCCACTAGCACAATGGTCGACCCGTGTTGGTGAAGGCATGGTTTGTGAACAACATAGTTGTGCGAACCAGCAAACATGAAAGATATAACAATGAAGACAAACACACTCCAAGTCTAAATGTGTCCATAGAACATAAGTGAGTGCAAGTGCATGACATGCAATCTGTGGGCTTATCATGGAGCTTTGGGACACTGTGTGCAGCTGTTAAGCATACACATACTCTTCACTGTGATATGCAAGAAAAAAAAAAGAAACAAAGAAAACTTGTGTCATGCACATGTGCTTTCTATGTAAGATTCCTCCCATGCATGAGCGATGGGATCATGTAGTTCAAGTGGAGGAAGCACGATCTATGTGTGAGATTGATCTTCAATGCATACAGATGAGCAATGAGGAGCCATGGGTGTTTCAACAATTTCCTAATCGGAAGTGAAACCTACCTCAGGACAACGAGGGCCTGACATAACCATCAGCTCGGGCTAAAGTGCCTTGATAGCCTGGAGTGTTCCGACCTCGTCGACAAATAAATCATCATAACTAGATGGCTTCGAAAAATCAACTACTATAGAATCATCATCGTGATCGAATATGGGAGTAAATATATTACGATAGCTACAATTAGCAAAATCAATGATTTCATCGACATCCTCATGATCTGATCAATCAAATAGAGGGGTAGATGATAAGCGGACAAATTCACCCTCTTTGTTTTTGGAAAAAACACATGAAATGTCAAGTGGATTTTTGATGAATAATTTATCCTCTCCATTGTCACATGATGGACCGACATCTGATGTGTTCTAGGAATGATCAACAATGGGTGCATCCATAGATAGAGTTACACATGCAAAATCATAGATGGAAAGTTCACCAAAGATGTCAAGAAAGAACGGAGGAGGCTCAGACATAAGGGAGTCATCCTTTGTCGAGTGTTGATGCTCAATATCCCAGTTATACTCTTCATGAATGACAGTGCGGGTTGGTTGTGCAACACTAACTCCGTCGATAGCTTGATCCTCGTGTTAGGTGTGGAGCTTGATTATTTTCTTTATTCAGAGGTATCACCGTATTGGACCCCAGTTCATAATGTAGCAGCAACACTGCCCATAATATTTGTGCTACAATGGGGGTCCAGGGAGGCGGCAACGATCTTTAGGATCCACCCCAACAGGCAATCGGGGGCAACACCCCAAAAGCTAAAAGTAGATGTAAATTTTCCTTGTAAATTGTTGTAATTTCGTAGTCAATCTGGGCCATTCATTAGGTGGAGGTCTGATGGTAGAAGTTACGTTTAATTTAGGGCTTTTTTCCCTAGAAGGCAACCCCTCACTATATATGAGGGAATTGTATTGTGTCTATGTAGATCTGTATTCTGAGTGAGAAAGAGAGAGGAGATTGAGAGAGAGATACGACGGCATTACAACGGATCTGTTGTAGGTTGTATCTTTTCAGTTTGCTGGATAATATAAAAGGAAGGACTGGTTGTTTCTCCGTGGACGTAGCCCAGATTGGGTGAACCACATATATCTGTGTCTCTCTTGTTTTATGTGTTTATATTTCTACAATATATTTTATGTGTTCCATTGCTCTGTAATATATAATTTTCTAACAATTGATATCAGAGCTGAAGGTTTATTTGGCTGATAAACTCGCAGGAGAGAAGGGTTCCTAGTTCAAGTGGGAGCAATGGTGGAAGATGGTTGGTTTAGGGTCGAAACATTTAATGGGGAAAACTACCAAGTACGGAAGATGCAGATGGAAGATTATCTGTATCAGAGAGGTCTATACCTACCATTGAGTGGAAAGACAAAGATGCAAATGAGTATGACAGATACAAAATGGGATATTCTTGATAGAAAGGCACTTGGAACAATATGGCTATGTCTAGAGGCATCTGTAGCATTTAATATTTCTAAGGAAACGACAACAGAGGGTTTAATGTCGGAATTGGCCAAACTATATGAAAAACCCTTGGCCTCAAATAAGGTATTTCTTATGAAGAATTTATTTAATATGAAGATGTTAGAAGGTGGATTTGTTGTTGAATGAATTTAATATAGTTACCAGTCAATTAAGTTCTGTAGGGGTAAATTTTGATGATGAAGTTAGGGATCTGTTATTTCTATGCTCATTGCCAGAAATTTGGAATGGTTTAGTTATGGCCATTAGTACTCCGTCTTTGAATATAGTACTTTAAAGTTTGATGATGTTGTCGGTGAAATCCTTAGTGAGGAAATGCGACAGAAAAGCTCCGGTGAAACATTAGGTAATGCTTTGACTGTAGAGACTAGGGGAAGAAAAATGGAAAGAGGAAAGAGCCCAGGATATCGTAGTAAGTCAGGGAAAGGAAGATCCAAGTCTAGATCGGGGATAGTGTGCTGGAAATGCGGAAATAAAGGACACCTAAAGAAAGACTGCAAGTCTCAGAAGGGAAAAGAAGGAGATGCGTAGCAAGAAAACAACCGTGAAGCGAACGTGACAAGTGATGTGTTGCAAGATGCTTTGATTCTTTCATTAGAAAATATTATTGATGCTTGGGTGGTAGATTCAGGGGCCCCATTCCATGCCACACCTAATAGGAAACATTTTCATGATTATGTTCAAGGAGATTTTTGGACAGGTTCAATTAGGTGATGATAACCCTGTAAAATCATTGGAATGGGTACATTTTTCATAAAACATAGAATGGAAATCAATGGCTATTGAAGGGGGTAAGGCATGTCCCAGATCTAAAGAAAAGTCTAATTTCAACAAGGAAGTTGGGAGGTGAAGGTTGTGTGACTACTTTTACAAATAAAACCTAGAAGGTCACTAAAGGATCTCTGGTAATACCAAAAGGGGAAAAGGTTGGTACATTGTATTTATGCAATGTTATTTCTAATTATGTTAATTCTTTAACCTCGACAGGAGAAGATACGAAAAATTGGCATCATAAGCTTGGGCACATGAGGGAGAAGGGGATGCAGATTATTCACTCAAGAGATATGTTTCCAGGTTTGAAGCATGTTGATTTAAAATTCTATGAGAACTGTGTTTATGGAAAACTGAAGAGAGTCAAATTCCTTGGAGTTGGGAAAGAAAAGAAGAGCAAAGAATTAGAACTTGTGCATACAGATGTATGGGGACCTTCTCAGGTATCATATCTCTGTGGCTCTCGCTATTATGTTACTTTTATTGATGATATAACCATAAAAACCTAGATTTATTGTATTTGAAATAAATATGATGTATTTTATACTTTAAAGAAATGGAAAGCTTTGGTTGAAAATGATACAGGAAAAAGGTTGAAGTGTCTTAGATCATACAATGAAGGTGGATATTGCAGCAAAGAGTTTGATAGGTACCATTCAGATAATGGAATTTACAGAGAGAATACAGTTCTAGGAACACCACAAGAAAATGGTGTGTCAAAAAGGATGAATATGACAATCATGGATCATGCAAGGTGATTGCATACAATATTGCCTTTACAATTTTGGGCAGATGCTATAGATACTTCTATTTGTCTAATAAACATAAGGCCTTCAAGTTCCTTGGATGTTGGTATTCTAGAAGAGGCATGGACAGGTAAAAGGGTAAACTACTCATTTTTAAAGACTTTTGGTTGTGAATCCTTTGTCTACATTAATAAAGAAAATAGAACAAAGCTTGAGGCAAAATCAAAGAAATGTACTTTTATTGGATATGGTGTTAATGATTTTGGTTATCACTTTTATGATTATGAAAAACAAAAAATCATTAGGAGCAGAGATATCATATTCAATGAAAAGGTTTTGTATAAGGATCAGTTGCAGGGAAAAGAAAACAGTGAATACACAATGCTTGATGAGATCACAGAAAAAGTGAAGATGCTTGAAAATCATAATGAACAATAGCTAGAAGAACAACAACAACCACAATAGAAACAAGCACCTCAAACACCTGAAAGTGGTGTTAGAAGATCTACCAAGATAAGTAGGCCCCTTGAATGATACTCTCCTTCATTACATTATGTATTGTTGATTGGTTTTGGTGAACCAGAATGTTATGAAGAAGTAGTGTAGGTAAAAACCAGGAAGAAGTGGGAGAAAGCCATGAAAGAAGAGATGGACTCCTTAGAACATAACCAGACTTGGGACTTAGTCAGGTTTCTTGCAGGTAAAACAACATTTCAGAATAAATGGGTTTACAGGTTGAAGGAAGAAGATGGAGGTAGAAAAAGGTATAAAGCTAGACTTGTGGTGAAGGGCTTTCACAGAAAAAGGGTATAGACTTTGATGAGATATTTTCTCCTGTTGTTAAATGACTTCAATTGTAACTAGATTAAGTCTAGTAGCAGCTGAAGATTTTCATCTTGAGCAGCTAGATGTAAAGACAACCTTTCTCCATGGGGTTTTGGAGGAAGAGATATGTATGTAGCAGCCACAAGGATATGAGGTAAAATGGAAGGAGAAACTAGTGTGCATGTTGAAGAAGAATTCGTATGGCTTAAAACAGGCTCCAAGGCAGTGGTATCTAAAATTTGACAGGTTTATGTTTGAACAAGGTTATACTAGACGTCACTTTGATCATTGCGTTTATCTCAAAAGGAAAAATGATGGCAGCTATATTATATTGTTATTGTATGTGGATGACATGCTTGTTGCAGGTTCTAACATGCAGAAAATAAATGTGCTCAAAAGAAAATTGGCAAACTCATTTGCAGTGAAGGATTTGGGTGCAGCAAAACAAATCTTTGGTATGAGAATAACTAGAGACAGGAAGAATCGAAAATCAAAATTGTCTCAGAGTGAGTACATAGAAAAGGTGTTGAAAAGATTTAATATGCAGAATGCAAAACCAGTTAGTATACCTTTGGCTATCCATTTCAAACTAAGTAAGGAGGTGTGTCCCAAGACTTAAGAAGAACTGGCTTATATGTCCAAAGCTCCATAAGCATTAGCAGTTGGAAGCTTAATGTATGCAATAGTCTGCACAAGGCCTGATATTGCACATGCAGTGGGAGTTGTAAGTAGGTACATGAACAATCCAAGAAAAGAACATTAGATGGCGGTGAAGTGGATTCTCAGGTATTTGAGAGGTACCAAAAATCAAGCATTATGGTTTGGTGGTTCAAACATTTCTCTACAGGGATATGTTGATGCAGACATGGTGGGTGATAGAGATAATAAGAGGAGCACAACAAGGTATGTGTTTACTATAGGTGGAACAGATGTCAGCTGGGTTTCAAAACTAAAAAGTGTTGTTGCACTCTCAATAACAGAAGTAGAGTATGTTGCTACTACAGAGGCTAGTAAAGAAATGATTTGATTACGAAGGCTTCTAGATGAATTGGGTAAGAAGCAGGAGTTGGCCAAGTTATACAGTGACAACCAGAGTGCCATACATATTGCAAAGAGCTCTACATTTCATTCCAAGACAAAACATATAAAACTCAAGTATCATTTCATATAGTTAGTGTTAGAAGATGGAAAGTTGAAGCTGGAAAAGATACACACTAGCTAGAATCCTGCAGATATGTTAACAAAAGTTGTAACTAGGGAGAAACTGAGATTTTTCTCGGTTTCAATTGGTCTTCAAGTATGATGATGAAGATGAGAAATGACCAGGTCCAAAGTGGAGTCATTTTCCAATAAATGAAGCAGCAGTGGAGTTGCTATAATCAGTATCTAAGTGGGAGATTGTTGGGTGTGGAACCTGATTATCTTCTTTATTTAGAGGTATCACTACATTGGACCCCATTTCATAATGTGGCGGTAATTCCGCCCGTAATATTTGTGCTGCAAGGGGGGTCTAGGGGTGGCAACAACAATCTTTAAGATCCTCCCCTTGGTGGGAGATGGGGGGCAGCACCCCCAAAGCTAAAAATAGATGTACAATTGCCTTGTAAAATTTTGCAATTTCATAGTCAATCTGCGTCGTTCATTAGGTGGAGATCTAACGGTAGAAGTTATGTTTAATTTAGGGTTTTTTTGCTATAAGGAAACTCCTCACTATATATGAGGGAATTGTATTATTTCTATGTAGATCTGTATTCTAATTGAGAAAGAGAGAGGAGATTGAGCGAGAGATAAGAAGGAATTACAAGGGATCTATTGTAGGTTGTATCTCTTTAGTTTGCTGGATTATATAAAAGGAAGGAGTCGTTGTTTCTCCATGGATGTAGCCCAGATTGGGTGAACCATGTATATCTGTGTCTCTCTTGTTTTATGTGTTTTCTGTGTTTATATTTCTGCAATATATTTTATGTGTTCCATTTCTCTCTAATATATAATGTTCTAACACCTCGTTCACACCAAGTGTAAAGTCCAAAATGAAAGAACACAAGATAGTGCAATCTATAAGATCGGCAGAACATGAAGATGGAGGCTGAGGTACACAATACATGTGAGAAACTAATGGATTCACAACCAACCTTGCGCGAAAATTGGAAGGAGCCATGTCGGGAGGATGGGTCAGTTGAACACGTGTGTGCACACTCTCCCACATCACTCTACGATGGTGGAATTGTTTGATGAGGGGACGACGAACAATCACTTGTGACAGTGACCATTTCCATCTGTGATTGTGCAGCCCCATCACCGAAGTATGCTGAGAGGGGCTTGCGCTTGAATTTCTTCTTGGGATGGACTAATTTGTTAAGACAATATTCGAATCTATCTCAAAGATATGGAAATTTCATCTAACTTTTCGAAGCTTGAAACTGCAACACACGGAAAAGTTCCCAAAATTCCATAAGCAATTCATGTGGGGCCTTCCATTGTTGCAACATTTTTTGGTCAAGAGGATCCAGATCAAAATGATGGAAAGTAGATTCAATGAGATCACAAAACTTCTCAAGGATGAAGACTGCGGCACCACAGTTGTGGAGATTCACGAAGTGTGTATGAAAGCATCAGATTGACCTCTTCTGCATAGAACTTGTCTGCATTATCAAGGAATGCATAGAAGTATTCTATGTACTCAGGCCAGGCTACATCGCCTTCACCATCATACGTGATTTCGGACATGCGAAATCTACCATGTGATGTTGAGAGGTTCGGCATGTGAAAGACATCGTGGAGGGATGAGTGTAATATAATCCATGATGGATGATCTAAGTGGCTCTGAACACATGCAAAAGTCCCAGAGGACTTAGAAAGGGTCAAAATTTAAAGTTGTCAGAATGCTCCCAAACTAGCACTAGATCGAAGTGTTCGTCGCCCTAATTTCAATAGTGTGAATGACACTCAAATCCGAGCTCGTATGAGGGAGAAAGAGCTAGTCAAATTTGGGTTGTGGGCCAGGTTTAAGTGTCCTACAAATTTACCATCAACCAACATGGGAACCTAGCTCCCAAAAATGAGCGAATTTGTTGGATACTTAATTTTTCTAATATCCCGTATATTAGACAAAATTTAAAAAATCCTTGTTATATTAAAAAATAAAAAATTATTAGAGGTGGTGGGCCATGACCCCCACCACCACAATCGGACCCACACCATATCATGAAAACAAATGTTAATTAAAAATGGTCGATGGGCCATGACCCCCGTTGGCCCCAACTCCACCTGTTATAACCAATACACTATGGGCTGGGCTGGCCACCTTTGTTGGACCCAGTCCACACCCAACCTTCGAACATTGTGTTATATTTTAAACAAAACTGGTGGGAGTTGAACCCATGGCCGGTAGGTCTGCTGGCCCTGCCCACGCGGCAGCCCCACATTGAAACTCCACCCACATTATAACAAATAGTTTTCCTACCAATGATTTCCAATTAACCACCACCATAAATGTGCCACGTTAAAATGACATTCTAAAATATGATAACCATGCCAAAATTAATCTATGCAGCGCCAGTTTTCTTTTAATTTTTTAATAATAAGTCAAAAGACTGTTACATGTATTCTTGGAAAAGGTGGGATTTGATCCCCCAACCTCCCTGCCTTGGTACCTCCGCCTTAACCAATAGGCCACAATAACCTCCTTGGTAAACTTTGCCCGAAAACATATATTTAACCCTTCCTCACTCATTTGCACAGAGGATGGACGGAGGCGGATTTGAATGGAACGAGGAGTGTAGAACACACAGAACATAATAGAGCCGATGTGGAGTTCGAGACAATGTTTTAATAAATCGCATGTGGAACCATGAGCATGGAGTAGAGGCAGGAAAAACCATGATTGAGCCCAACTTTCAAGAGGGAGAAATTTTTCTAGTGTCCAAATTGGACAAACTTTATGTTGATCCTACACCTTTCAGTGACATGAACCTGATGGTGTAGACAGAATTTTGATTTGAGAAGCATATCTTTAGATGACTCAGAGGAGGGAATCTTTGAGGAATCTAGGGGGAATCTAAAAGATTCATGTAGCCCCAAATTTTCACTTTGTCAAAATTCAGAAATTTGACAATCGACTTTACACTATTTGACGCCACGAATCTGATGGTGTAATCAAATTTTCCATTTGATCATTCCATTTTTCAGCCACTTTTCAAAGTGGAGTGCAGCTGTCAGCACTCAATGTGCAAGCAGTCATTTCCATGATATTCGACATTGTGAGATTGATGGTACAACCAGATCCAACAATTTATCATGCTCTTCTTCAGATAACTCGTTGATGTGAGGTATGTAGTGTGATCATGTACTTCTTTATCTATTTGTGTGAGATGCATTGTGTTTATAGATCCTTGTTTGATGTTTGATGTGGGATATTGTTTTGTTCTTGATGTGAGATGTACTTATTGTCATGTTTTGATTGAGATGCCTTTGTTGCCATGTTGACGAGATACTCATGTGTTGCCATGTATGTCTAGATTGAGATCCCCTTGATGCCATGTTGGAAGGATTCTCATTATTATCATACGCAAAACTATGTCATGCTGATAGGAGTCCTTTTGTGAATGAGAGTTCCTGCAGCGGAACATCTCATGGACCCACTCCTGCATGAGGGCATATTCCTTGCATGATAGAGAAAACACATTCATGTACATCATCACTCTTTCCAACACATAATGCAGTGACCTACACCATCTTGACATCAGGGCCTGGAGACGTAGTCCCTCCTGGACGAAATCCGTTATCAATGTCTCTTGTTTTATGTTGTTGATTCTTTTCATATTCCTTCTTCTTTATAGCATGCATATGTGTTCATTTGTGCTCTTTTAAATGAAATTCTAACAACATCACGGAAGTAAAAGATATTGGTTAAATCCAGGAGTTGAGTCAACTCAAATCAAGTTTGGTATCAAAGCGTCTTTGTGTGGATGTGAATTGTGAGTGTGAACAATGGAATGTGCAATGATGGAGGATGACAAAGCGATGTACGAGACCATGCTCATAATTTCCTAAAAGGTGGAAATAATGTATGAAGCTCTACAAAAAGAGACAGAGGAAATGGAGCGATTGTAGCTTCAGTTGTGAGCCAAAGAAGAGGCCCTTGAAGAACTAAAGCACAGAAACCAAAATCTCCAAATAGATAAGATGAATTGAAGATGCTTCTACAAGAAGAGAAAGAGGAGAAACAAATTTTGCTACAACATCTACAAGCTAAGGATGAGGCCTTGGAAAGCTGCAATGTGACCCATGTGAGGTAAAAAGTAATTATTTGAATTCATGTATGTGTCTTGATGATGATTTCGCTATTTTTGAAAATCATACCACAGGAATTGGCTCCAAACTGTGAGGAAAATGGGGTATGAAGGAAAATACTTGGGCATTAATGTCCAAGGCATTTTCAACCCCATCAAAGTAGAGGAATTACCCTGTCAGGCAAGACTTGGGTATGTCCGGAAGGAAGTTGGGGAATGAGCCAAGAAAGCTAGCAAACCACCAACAATAGATGATGAGAAGCCCTTATCAGTTCTTTCCAACTGGATAGTGGAGGTAAAAGATGTTGATTTCCTTTTAGTTTTGTCTTCACATAGTATGATTTCTATTGGAGATTTGGACATCCCAATTACAGGGACAAACATGAGGCTCCTCACCAGGATGAGGTACAAGGAGGAAAAATAACTTGGTGTTAATAACCAAGGCATAACTCAACCATTAGAGGTTGTGTAGACCTCGATTTGTAGGCTTCGGATACACCGAAGGAGAATGCTTGAAGGTGTCAGATTCTTCTGAGACATCGTCGAAATTGTCGAGGAAAGAGTGATGGGAACACGTCTCCATCATCCCATGGTAGTGTCCATTGCATGGAAAGAGCTAAGGCAAGATCTCATTGCCATAATGACACAAGAGACAACAAGGAAAGGTGTTACCAGTCTCAATATTTGAATGTTCATTTTGATTACAATCATGTTGTTAATGATGGACATAAATCAAGGCATCGAAAAACATGTACCTTTTGTGGATTACATAACCATACATTTGTTGAGTGCTAGAAAAGAATAGCATCACACAAAATGAGGAGGCATGAAAGACCCTCTCAATAGCAGCTAAAGAAACATGTTAAGAAGATCTGGAAGAAGAATATGTATTGTGTTCATCGCAACAGAGGTGGCCATCAAAGAGCCACTTGTTGGAGGCTCCATCCATAGTAGCGCCTTAAAGACAAAGCATTGGTGCATGAGCCAGATGAGACGTTGTTTGACCAACAAATGCACCACAAGGAAACGACCCATTCACATTGATAAGTGAGAAATGGTTCTTCTAGGCTTGATAGAATTTCATGGCCTTATTTTTTTTCCAATCATGTGTTGCATTTTAAGCTGTAAAAGTGATGATGTGTTTTCCATCACTTGCTAAGCAACAATGATGTCTGGTCTTATTTTGTGATGCATTTTAAACTATGAAAGTGATGTTGTGTTTCCATCACTTGTCAAAGAAACAATAGTGTTTGGCCTTATTTTTGTAAATCACGAGTTGCAGTGATGATGTGTTTTCCATCACTTGTTGAAGCAATAATGATGTGTTGGCCTTGTTTTCATAGCTGGGGTATTGTTTCCATTTTGATGTAAACTTGACCACTGAGTATGTGTTATAAACTCTTGCCAAGTATGGGATGCTTGGGTCATTAGTCGGTCATGTAAATTCATCATGTAATTTTCAGAATTGTACTACAGGTTTGCAGAGGTTGCAAGTGTTGGCTCATCACCTATGGATCCGAAGGACAAAGGTGAAGGAGAAGGAAGGGTGACTTATGAGACATTTGTAAGTGCAGAAAAGGTACAAAGAAGTGGCAGATTATTTTCATGCTTTTGGAGGACCAACAGCTCCTCAATGGGGAGGATTAATCCAGGTGGCTTTGGACACATGCTGAAGTCCTAGAGGACTTAGAAAGGGTCAATATTCAAAGTGGTCAAAATGCTCCAAAACTAGTACCAGATTGAAGTGTTCGTCGCCCTGATTCTAACAGTGTGAATGACATTCAAATCCGAGCTCGTATGAGCAAGAAAGAGCCAATCAAAGTTTTGGTCAAAGTTGGGCTGTGGCCCAGGTTTAAGTGTCCTACAAATTCATCATCAACCAGTGTGGGAACCTTGCTCCTAAAAATGGGTGAATTTGTTGGATACTTAATTTTTCTAATACCCCTTGTTGGGTGAAACTATGTTCGTTTAATTCCGTTGTAGTACTTACCCAACTATTTAATTTGTCAATCCGAGGTCCGTAGACTTACGAGACACATGCACTATATATGCAGGACTGAAGTGGAACTAATCTAATCTAATCTAATCTAAATTACTGAAATCAAATTAATCTAAGAAGGCATTGAAACATTAACTATGAAAGTAGGAAGTTGCATAAAAGAAAAGCAATACAACATGTGAAGAAGTGAATGACAAACAACATATGTGAGCTCACAACAATAAAACTATGTCGAATTATATTACAAGAACTAAATTACAAATCATGAAAGCATAACAATAAAAGAATATGAATCAAAGTTAATCTCCATTCTCTATTATTCATTATTCACCATCCCAATGAAGAGAGAGCACTCTCTTATATACATGAGGAAGATAACCTTTCCATAATTACATATCCAATATTCTCTCAAGCACTCTCAACTAGTTTCCCGTTATTACAAGACATGATCCCACAAATCTCTCAAACATGATCCCACAAATCTCTCACATATCTTGGATAAGATATGCCAACCAAATCCTCCATGCTTTTCTCCTAATTATCTCCTTAGGAATTGGATAAGATATGTCTCCATGATTTTCTCCTTAGGATAAGATATGCCTCCATGATTTTCTCCTTAGAAAAAGGCTTGCATAATTATCTCCTTGATATGGTGGAGGAGATATTAATTCTTCACATATTTCCTACACATCACAAAACTTACATATTCTTGAGATATATATAAAAATATGTACATTTTCTAATAATTAATCATAAATTCACTTATAATACAAAAATGAATAAAATGGAAAACAAGAAGGTGAAACCCAAATGTATGTATGAAAATGATATGATAAAAGGTTAATGGGATGATGAAATGTAAGGAATAGTGAAGAAAAAGGTGGATGAAAATATGACATTTCTGTGTCCCAACATCCTCCCCAACTGAACTTGTTGCATGTCCTCATGCAACCATGCATGGGTATCTTTTAAGAACATTTGGCATCTTGAACTTTGGCTTTACATGATGATATCTTTTAATAATGAATGTTTCCAGGATATGTGAAAGACATGAGTAACAATTTACATTTTCTTATGGTTGGTTCTTGTGTGACAACCATGAATACAAAGAATGTTGGTTCTTGTGTTAACAACATTCATTTCATTTTCTGTTCTCTTTTCTTCAATAATAATGTAAGCACTCACTGGAAATCATAATGTGCATAAGAAAGCCTTTTTGTAATATTAATGAAACATGCCAATATTGCGTATGAAGCAAAGTGCAACAAAGTATCATTGGAAACTAAATGTTGGTGAATGGTAAATGGAGTGATAGTGGTGAAGAAATGGAATCATGGAAGTGAATATGTAGTGAATGTAGTTCTCCCCCCCTCAACTGAATTGGTTGCATGTCCTCATGCAACCTGACATGGCTCATGAAAGGAAATGTAGCATGGTGCGGGAATTTTCCAAAATATTCAAGTTAGCATATAAGGAATTGCATGATTAAATATTATAAAACCACATACCTCTACTTACCCAAGAATGATGAATTATGCAATAGGAATGTAACTGTTGCTGCTGCTGGATCAGGAAAATGTGACTGATGTAATCGGATCTTGGGGAATGAAGGAATCTGAACTGCTGATGCTGAATCATGGAAAAGATAAATGCTGAAAGTGGTACTGTGGTACTCTCATAGATCAGAATGCATGCTGCTGTAACTGCTGAGGGAGTCGTGAAAAAGTGTATAGTCTTCACCTGCTACAAACCCGATGGTACAATTCTAAACATGCGAATGAATGTGTCGATGTCGAGCATGAATAGAAATCATTGGATTACCGGCCATTGATGTATGCCGTTAACCAATGCGAGGCAACTCACCATTGATGTCAATGAGTGCCAAGGTACCAGAGTACATCTTGCGAAGTGCGAATGGATGTGTCGAGGTCGAGCCACTTGCAAGATCTGAAGATCAAGGGACATTGATGTATTCCCATGATCACCAGTGAGAGAGCTTGCCATTAAGGCATGCAAGCCTCTAGGTACTCAAAATGAACTCTAGTCTATTTCCTAGATAAGGTGCTGATGTCGATGGGGCAAGACTTGTTGAAAGGTGGGCCTTAAGGAATCCCACATCAGTCAACGCGAGTTTGTACAAAAAGATTTGGTAGGACTATAAACGGAAAGAACCCACGGACAAGCAGTGTGGATCAGCATGGCTAGGAAATCAAGGCAATGTAATCATGGAAAGGGAATGAGTTTTATTCAGAAGGAAAATTAGAAGGCAAAAATAAACTGAAAAGGATAAAGGGATGTATGCGATTCAGAAAAATAGGCGTGCATGAAGTCGTGAAAGATAAAGAAATGGAAGATGGGCTGCAACACAAGGAGTTTGGAAGGAAAAAGGGAAGTAATCATGACGCAAAAGGATTTTTTGTGTAGTGGAAAATGTCATGATATATGATTTTGAAAAATCACTTTGCAGACTCTGAAAAACTTAGCACCATTCCTGCATAAAAATTGACACCTTTGTGTGCCATCTCCATCGATAATTCCTGTATGAAGTGACTCAAAAACAAATTAGCGCATTTTCAAGAATTTATGAAATGTCCATTTTTAAATTTTTTTTTTTTTTTTTTTTTTTTGAAGTTACACTAATTGTGGATGAAAAGGGTGTCGTATCGTAATGTTGAGCTTTCTACATAAGCTTCTCGTCGACCTACACAACACCAATCTCATTTCACTTGTTAGTATATACATCTTAATTCTTGCTCACAAAAATAAATGATAAATTCCAAAATACTTTTATTTTCCCCCAACTAGAAATATTGCATGTCCCCATGCAATGTACTCATTGATTGTGCAATACTTTTTCGAAATGTTTTTATTGGTTTGCAGGAAAATTGATTGAAAACATTTGAAAAGGCGTTGGATTTGTTAGGGAACAAGTAGTGAGTTTAGGAATGAATGAGGGCAAATTTTATTTTATTTTTTAAACAACAAATTGTTATTTTTATGTTTTAACAAAATTAAAATGAAAATTTTATTTTAGCATGGATGTTAGGTGTTGAATTAAACAATAAATTAAAAAGAAATTTTATTTATTTATTTATTTCTTTTTTTTTGGGTTAATAAATAACAAATTAAAAAACAAAAGTTGTTAATTTATTATTTATGTCGATTTTTTTTTATACATTAAAAACAAAACTGTACATTTAAATTCAATGCGCACCATAAATCTTCTGATGTAAAACCCATTGCACACGTAGTTGAAAACGCAGATGCGTATTACCTGTGGGTTCCATCTATCCAGGCACCAAATGTGCATGTCCAAAAGCATCTTGTGGGTTCCTCCGCACTTCATGGCGTGGGCAAGTTGAACATATTAATGACAAAAAGTGCGTCAATGTGATCCAGCAATTCAAGCATGGAGTTGGGCGAATAATTTCGCTGCAGTTTGGATGCACACATCTTAAATTCGTGAGCTCAAGCTCCCATCGTTGTTTTGCCAGTCTCAGGCCTGAAAGATGCAGTGCGTTTTGTTCTCTCGGGCCTGCAATGCAGTGCGTTTCCTTTCGGCCCAAAAAAAAAACTTCCAATTACAAACCACAGGAGGGTTTATTCATGGGATATCAGATTGAATGATCAAATGTTGAGTGCTTGTGGTCGTAGCTGCCTTATTACAGGAGAGGCTCTTGGGCATAGTTTTAGAGTTCATAATGAACGGCCTAATATATCTTCTGAAAGATGCAAGTGAATAGGAGGCTCTTTTAGGGTCTGGAAAAGGAAATGAGAAATGGCAGCCTGCTGCTGTAGTCTACGAACAACTGTTCTCGTTAATTACAGCTCAGGCCTTTGTCAAAGACGTTACTGCGTTCCTGGTTGTGCAAGTTGTACTCGTGGAATGCTGTGTGGTTTTAGAGTAGAAGAGATAGATTCTTCTGCTGTGCAAGATGGGATGCGTGCTCAGACAGCTTTTGCTCGCTACTGATAAGATAAAATGAGAGTGGCCCTGTTCAAAGTCTGTAGTCTCAACTTCTGAGAGTAAGTTCTGATGAAACTCAAGGTGAAGAACCATTTCCATTACAAAATTAGAAAAATACAGCAGACAAGAGTGAATTAGCAGAGTGCAAACCCAATTACTCACACTGCCTTATAGTGAATGCCAACATCTTCAGAACGCAGCGCCCTCAAAAACGTCAGTTTTGAAAAGTAGTTTGTGATCAAACCAGGACAAATTTAGACAAACGAAGACATGGGTTTTTTTTACAACAGAATAAATTACATAACCCAGAAATCGTTTGCTTAAATTCCTAACGGTCTAAGAGGGAATCATGGTTCTTCAAGACCCTGTTTAGATAACTGCGTGAAGGAAAAAACGGAGGGAAAGTCGACCACTTGCAGAACTTTATAATAAAAGACAAGGTTCTCAGACTAAGCTTCAAAGGCCACCCCAAATGCGCATGGATTTATCCCAAAAATCAGAAACTTCAACTGGTGGCTCTCAATTGATTGTTTCGTTTTTCTCCGCCATTGTTTTTTTTTTTTTTTTAATACATGAGTTTTAATTAGTTTTGTTTTCATGAATTATTTTGTTTTTGTTTGTTTAAATTTTAAAAATGAGATTGTATCCTATCTTAGAAAAATTGTTAGTTCAAAATCAAAATTTATTTTTTTTTTTTTTAAGTCTTAAAAAAAAAAAATGAAATTAACCCTATCTTTACAAAAACAAAAATGGTTAGTTTTTAAATTTAATTTTTATTTTTTATTTTTTATTTATTTTTTAATTTTTTTTTTTTAATGAATGAAAATTGAGAAAGAAACTAAACTTTTTTTTTTAACAAATGGACATAATGATTTGCATATTGAAAGATGTTTGTGCTGAAGCATATTGCAAAACATGAATTTATTCTTGAAATTAGTCTATATCATCCTTATTTTCTGATCCTCGAGATCGTACAAAGACGCAGGAGGAGAGCATACTTATGAAAGCAAACGCTGAAACCTATTTTCTGATCCTCGAGATCGTACAAAGACGCAGGAGGAGAGCATACTTATTCTAGGTAAAAGCAAAACTGAAAATGAAAGCAAAAGCTAAATCTGAAAACCTACCTACTCTATACTAATTAGAATTTACAAATTAGTTACGTGTAGTTAAACTTCCAATGAAGCCATTCACGCAGCAGTAACAACAATAGATTCAGTAGCAATTCTTCAAATGAAAAATGAAAATATTCGAGAGTGGATGAGTCTAGTTGCCGTAACTGCAAATCAACTAAAAAATAAAAAGATGAATCTAATCTAGTGCTTACCTGGAACCATTGTTCGATAAAGCTTTGATAGGTATAGTTTCTCTCACTCAGATCATGCTGTAACTCTTGTTCTTCTTCGATCTGCTGTTCTTCTTCCTCGATCTCCTATTCGAATGATTGTTCACCATCAGATATGCAGGATTCTTCAAATGTTGAATCTTCGTTTGTTTCTTGGGGAGTAGTTGAACCTTTAATTCTTGTTAAGATCTCCTCTTCCAAGGAAGAAGAGATCCCGACTTCTGCTAGGATCTGAGTGAGTAGTTCCAAGCTGAAACTCATTGTTAAATCATGTTGAAAAAAAACAAAAAAAAATCAACACACTAAAAATTGAATTAAAAACAAAAGGACCACAGAAATAATCTTGAATTCAATACTCAATTAAACCCTCTTACAAGGACTGTTCATTAATTGAGTAATCGAATGTTTCAATTATAGCCGTGAACCATGAATTCATCAAACATTCTTGACAGTTGCGAAAATCAAACATACCTGCAGAAATTGAAATTCACACTTGCATAAATGTAAACACACCCTACATGCCCTGATCCATAAGAGGTCGAGCCCGTTACGGTATCTCGAATGCGATGCGTAGGCTGTTCCCCACGTCTTACCGCTTTAACACCTCGGAGTTAGGAACATGTCTAAACACACTTGCATGAAAAATCAAACTAAACTTCAATCCATCGTGCCTCCCCGGCAACGGCGCCAAAATGTTGGGTGAAACTATGTTCGTTTAATTCCGTTGTAGTACTTACCCAACTATTTAATTTGTCAATCTGAGGTCCGTAGACTTATGAGACACATGCACTATATATGCAGGACTGAAGTGGAACTAATCTAATCTAATCTAATCTAAATTACTGAAATCAAATTAATCTAAGAAGGCATTGAAACATTAACTATGAAAGCAGGAAGTTGCATAAAAGAAAAGCAATACAACATGTGAAGAAGTGAATGACAAACAACATATGTGAGCTCACAACGATAAAACTATGTCGAATTATATTACAAGAACTAAATTACAAATTATGAAAGCATAACAATAAAAGAATATGAATCAAAGTTAATCTTCATTCTCTATTATTCATTATTCACCATCCCAATGAAGAGAGAGCACTCTCTTATATACATGATGAAGATAACCTTTCCATAATTACATATCCAATATTCTCTCAAGCACTCTCAACTAGTTTCCCGTTATTACAAGACATGATCCCACAAATCTCTCAAACATGATCCCACAAATCTCTCACATATCTTGGATAAGATATGCCAACCAAATCCTCCATGCTTTTCTCCTAATTATCTCCTTAGGAATTGGATAAGATATGTCTCCATGATTTTCTCCTTAGGATAAGATATGCCTCCATAATTTTCTCCTTAGAAAAAGGCTTGCATAATTATCTCCTTAATATGGTGGAGGAGATATTAATTCTTCACATATTTCCTACACATCACAAAACTCACATATTCTTGAGATATATATAAAAATATGTACATTTTCTAATAATTAATCATAAATTCACTTATAATACAAAAATGAATAAAATGGAAAATAAGAAGGTGAAACCCAAATGTATGTATGAAAATGATATGATAAAAGGTTAATGGGATGATGAAATGTAAGGAATAGTGAAGAAAAAGGTGGATGAAAATATGACATTTCTGAGTCCCAACACCCCTTATATTAGACAAAACTAAAAAAATGTTTATTATATTAAAAAATAAATAAAAAAATATTAAAGAGGTGGCGGGCCATGACCCTCACCACCCCCATTGGAACCACACCATATCATGAAAACAAATGTTAATTAAAAATTGCCGATGGGCCATGACCCCTACCAGCCCCAACTCCACCTGTTATAAGGAATACACTATGACTAGGCGGGCCACCTCCGGTGGACCCAACCCACACCCAACCTCTACACACGATGTTATATTTTAAACGAAACCGGTGGGAGTTGAACCCACGACCGGCAGGTCTGCCGGCCCTGCCCACACGGTGGTCCCACATTGAAGCTCCACCCACACCATAACAAATAGTGTGCCTACCAACAATTTTCAATTAACTGCCACCATAAACGTGCCACATCAAACAACATTCTAAAACATGATAACCGTGCCAAAATTAATGTAGGCAGCGCCAGTTTTATTTTTATCTTGTAATAATAATTCAAAAGGATGTTGCATTTATTTTTAGTGGAGGAAGGACTTGATCCCCTGACCTCCTTGCATTGGTGACTCCACCTTAACCAATAGGCCACAACAACCTCCTTGGTAAACTCTGCCCGAAAACATATATTTAACCCTTCCTCACTCATTTGGACGGTGGATAGACAAAGGCAGATTTTAATGGAAGAAAACACGGAACGGAACGGACCTAGCCCGGAGTTCAAGACAATATTTTTAATTAATTGTAGGTGTAACCATGAGCGTGGAGCAAAGGTAAGCGGAACCATGATTGAGCCCAACTTTCAAGAGCGCGAAAATTTTCCAGTGTCCAAACTGGACAAACTTTATGCCGATCCTACACCTCTCAATGACATGAACCTAATGGCAGAGACAAAATGTTGATTTGAGAAGCAGATATTCAGATTACCTGGAGGAGGGAATATTTGAGGAATCTAGGGGGAATCTAAAAGATTCTTGTAGTCCCAGACTTTCACTTTGTCAGGATTCAGAAATTTGACAGTCGATTTTACACTCTTCGATCCCACGAATCTGATGGTGTAATCAGATTTTCCATTTGATCATTCCATTTTTTGGCCACTTTTGAAAGTGGAGTGCAGGTGTCAGCATTCAATGTGCAAGTAGTCATTTCCATGATATTCGATGTCACGAGATTGATGGTACAGCCAGATCCAGCAGTTTATCATCCTCTTCTTCAGATAACTCCTTGATGTGAGGTATATGCAATGTGATCATGTACTTCTTTATCTCTTTGTGTGAGATGCATTGTGTTGTATAGATCCATGTTTGATGTGGGATCTTGTTTTGTTCTTGATGTGAGATATACTTATTTCCATGTTTTTATTGAGATCCCTTTGTCCCCATGTTGACAGGATACTCATGTGTCACCATGTATGTCTAGATTGAGATCCCTTTGATGCCATGTTGGCGGGATGCTCATTATTATCATATGTGAAATTATATCGTGCTAATAGGAGTCCTTTTGTTAATGAGAGTTCCTGTAGTAGAACATCTATTGTAGCCACTTCTATGTGAGGGCATATTCCTTGCATCATAGAGAAAACACATTCATGTACATCATCACTCTTTCCATCACTTAATGTAGTGACCTACACCATTTTAACACCGGGCCCGGAGACATAGTCCCTCTTGGACGAACTCTGTTATCAACATCTCTTGTTTTATGTTGCTGATTCTTGTCATGTTCCTTCTTCTTTACAGCATGCATATGTGTTCATTTGTGCTCTTTTAAATGCAATTCTAAAAACATCAAGGAAGTAAAAGATCTTGGTTAAATCGGGGAGTTGAGTCAACTCGGATCAATGGATATGAAAAGGTTCAAAACAAGATGAGAGGACACAATGCTAGAAACGTTGATGGTGCTGGACCCACCAATATGTCAGAGGATCTCCTTGGTAAGAAGTCCCAGCTAGACCTCCGAACATTTGGTGCAGAAGTCCTAGCAGTGGGTCGTATGGTATTGCCTTGACCATGGTTGTGCGCAGAGGCAAGAAAGATGTCATTCAAGGAAAATTTTAAGGATGGAAAATTTTCTTGAAGTTTAAAAACATTGGCGAATCTCACTAATCCCTAATATGCAAACTATAAAATGTTTATTGATATATTTGTAAAATTATTCAAATTTATAATGATTTTATATATAGCCTCTATACAATGTTGGCGATTTTTAAGGTAAAATAAGTTTATATTCTAAAATTTGGGCGAATCTTCTTTTATAAAATTGGAAATTGGCGAATCTTTTTTGTGGAAAAATCATGGAAAATTAGCCCACTGGGCGAACATTAGCCCCTAAAATTTTCCATGATGTCATTGTTGGTAGAAAGGGTGTGACATACACAGCAAGTCAAGGAACCTGCATGACTGATTCTAACACACAGAGGGTGAAGGAAGTGCGCCCCTTGGAAACCTGTGAAAGAATGGAGTTAAGAAGGGAACACATGAGCAAAGATGCATCACAAAATGGAAGGCAAGTAAGCTAGCAATCCAAAGTAATGGTTAAACCAACAACACATTTTAGTAAGATTCATACATACTTATATATGAAATCCATACATGCATGCGTAAGAAAACAGATACATATACCATTTAGAGTAAAAAGGATAGCTGACATATAATACGACACATGCATGAAATGTGTTGGCTCTATTATATTAAGAAGTGAAAGTTCCAGTCATACAATACAACCATGACCAACCACTAGTTCTGACATCGGAACATTACAGTCACTGCCGCCTGCTCCTCCAAAGAGATATATTAGCTCTGCATAGTTGAGAAGCCAAGGATCATTACAATACTCTCCAATCTTTCTCTAAGATACTCCTATCAGAAGCTTGGCTGACCAAAAGCCTCTACAATGAGTTATGAGGTACTATTTATAGCAAAGGGTGGGGTGACTCTTGATCTTCTCTATGACTGTTACATCCAACTATTGACACTTGAACTTCCACTTGACAAGATGTTACATACAATCTGCACATATACCCATGTGAGACAAAATAGGCTTGAGCATGCCATGCAAGCCATCACAATGATTTAGACAACTGTGGGAAGACCAGCTCTTCGACATCCTCACAATGGTCGACAGTGCCAAAATGATGCCAAGATTGGTAGCCCGTGATGGTGTCCATGTACTCTGTGGTGAGATATTTCTGGAAAGGAACTCTTTCCTCTATTGGATTCAAGTACACTCCTCGAGCTCCCCTATCCAACTCGTCTAATAACATGCGCATAATTATGCTGAGTGCATCCATAGCAACAATAAACTGGTCCATTCTCCTGAATACCCATGCATGGTAAGCCTACAAACTAGTAATGAGCTGTGGGAAATTTTCATAGTTCCGGATATGACTCCAGATCTGTTCCTTCATCTCGAACTCTCTAGGCTTCGTCATCTTGGGCAAGTGTAACAGGGCTCCCTTGTTTCTCATTTTCCATGTTTGCATGTAGTCAACAATAGTATGCATGTTTGACAAGATACGTGCTCTCTTAGCACATCGTTGCTGCCAATTGTTGAGATGGACACCTGCCTTATGCATGTTACCAAACTTGGAATACAACACCTACATGACTATCTCAAGGGATGATACTTCAGCTAGTATTGCCTTATTCAACTCTACTCAAGCGGATGTTGTAACTAGTTCTCACTCCTTAGACATTCACTCATTCTCAGTTATCAAGAAGAGAACACTCGAGCTAGTGCCTTCAGCATATGCTCTCGTAGCATCGACCAATGGTATTGGATGCTTTTGCATGTCAAACACGATCACTCATTCCTCAAACTTCGTAGGAGATGTGTGGTCATCCTAAGTAGACACTTTACATGATTCCACAACTCTATGTTGCAACTTGTCGAATGATATGTTGTGCATCTCTCCTTCCGATTGTCTCTAAGGATCTCAATATCTCCTTGGTCACTTGGGACTTCCTCTACTTCCGGATCTAGTGAAGCTGGTGGGTCAACCTCTACTCAAGGGCTTGTTCAATCTCTTGAGAAAAGTCCTACTCCTGCGACTACTTACCCTATCTTGTTACTGCCATCTGTTCGGATGAGTCTACTACCTGTATAGACACAGTTTCATTTTTCTATACTTATTCTGCCTCTTGTTGTACTTGTTCTTGTTGTGCTTCCTTCTCTTGTCTATGTAGCTCTTGTTCGATTTGGAGGTACTCCTTCAACTCATGTAACTCCTTCACTATTTCCTCCATCCTCTATTTTTCTCTCTGCCTTTGTGCATTCCTCTTGTCACATTGTTGCCTCTTCGCATCTATTGCCAAAGTTGCTTTCTATTCAAGTGGGTCTGCTCTAAACTTGCATCTTTATTCTGCCTTTGCATTGTTGACAATCTTCTTCTTTCCTTTGTTGCAAGTTGTTATGTTTACCTCCGTTACTGCTACTAGTGGTGCTCTCATGGATGCTGCTTTACTAACCATTCCACAACGATGTCGACCAGTTCATTTGGCCTAGAGAAGCTGTAACAATATCTCCATGGGTCTTCCTCCACCTAATGAAATGCCCCGTGGATCCACTAAAACTATACTCTCATGCAATGATCTTTCAGAATACAATGCAGGTCATAAAAATTGAATCTTCGGATGTCGAAAGGATATTTCTTGATATCCTTTGTTTCGACATCCACATGCTTGAGGTTTTGTATCTTGTACAACTTGATCTGCAATGAAAGACTGGGCCAAGGTGACTTATTCTTCCGGTATAGCCTAACTAATAGCCCTCCCATGATGTGGTATGATACTTCTTGCATGATGAGCTTGTCCATGGAAAACTTTGGCAAAACATGCGAAGGGTTCTCCACGCTATACCTATGTATGAAGGTGCTAGACGGTGAGGCATACTAATCCACTATATTGATCAGTGCCTCCATTGTTGCCTTCTACATGAAAGGTGGATCTTGCTCAAATATTATCTTGTACACTCGGGTGACAAAATTATCTGACATCTGTGTGATAACTCCTCTGAAGTTGCATTCAGAAAATAGTTTACAATAAGTATTGACAGAGTTTTCCACCAATGTCCATGCCCACTTCATTCTCGGGAACTCCTGACGGGAACAGATTACATCCAAGATGTAAGCGGACATGTAGATTCCCGTTCGCTGACCTTTGGGTGGCTATTGAGCTCCTGTGACCTGTTCCTTTAGCTTGTGAGCCAACATGTTGGACCAATTGCATTTTTTTCCTTCAATAGCCAGTTGGTCCAACATGATCACCCAACTCTATGGGAAGGTTTCCGTGCACTCTTGGTCATACAAGTGACATGAAAATATGACCAAGTATTGATACCCCTTCTGCGGTATCTTCGTCTTGTAAATCTGGTTGGGTATCATCCTTTTTTTTTTGGCTCCTTTACCCAGTTCTTCAAGATATCCCTAGAGTTGGAATTGTTGCTGGATAGGCTGAAGGGTGTCTCCATGGTGATCACTGGCTTCGACAAATGATACATTTGCTAATAATTCTGTGCCCTAAAGGTAGCAATCTTCATCCCGCTGACACTACTCAATTTCTTCATCTCGAGATCATTGTGTGAGATGATCCAATGTATAATATTCGCGCATGGGAACGCGGGATACCAGCATGCAATCCGGTACAAGCTAGACTTGTGAATGTTAACATAGACTTGGCAGTCTTCGATATCTTCCCCAAATGTGCCTAAGAATGCATCATTTACCTCTTTCCATTTCAACTTGATGTCTTTGTCTACGATCAACTTCGTCTCTTCATAGATCAGCAAACTCGTAGATGCTCGCACAACTCCTGCTCCAGTTGCGCTTTCATTGGTGTCCTTTGATCCTATTCTCTTGGAGGCCATTGATCCTAAACTACTAAGAGATAGATGAACACTTGTTATATCTAGATACATGTAAACATGCATGGAAGGAAATCTATCAGTTAAAACAAAAGCAAACATGAGGGATGTCATGCTACATACCTGGGGACTGAATGGAAAGGAGTACGCAATTTTTATGGGGAGGCTGGGAGAATCACTATAGAAACTATGTAAAAGGCAATCTGAACTATCGGGAGGCTGGTTGGCTATTGGAATTGTGCAATGCGCAATCCAAACTGGCCTGCTAAGTGCTTGGATTGCGCAATGCTTAATTTCAACTAGCAAGTATTGCAGGCCCAAGGACTGCATTGCGTAATTTTCTGGGCCAGCAGTCACTGCCTCTCAGAATTGTGCAAGGAAAGACTGGAGGGTTGTCATTGGCTATAATTGCACATTTTTTGGAAGGAAGGAAGAGCCTTCCCTCTCAGAATTACGTAATTTTGTCTTGGTGAGGTAGAGTCTAGGCCAAGGTTGTCCAGACCCGTTGATGGGCAATTGGAAAAAAATGAAGATGTGAATGTATGGAGATACTGAGTGTAAGTAGAGGTGAATGATCGTGCATGGAAATAGTGAATGCAAGATTCAAAAAATGGAACAACATGCATGTGTGTGAGACGAGTCATCAAATCGATGATCGTTCGTGCAAAACAGTGTCAGGCATGTGACAGTAGTGAGATGCTAATGAAAATTGAAATGGTGCTTATACAAGCTAACATGCATGTAAATGATAGCAAGGGTTCATAGGAATCAAGAAGAGAGCACTCACACAAGCCAAAACACAAAAAGCGACAAAAATGTTGAAAAGACAAGTAAAGAAAACTTACCTGGAAATAGTTGTGCTGGATGTGTTGAAGACTCCTGGATGTGTTGTGGGATACCAGAGCTCCAAGATCGATGTGAAGAATGATCTCTGAAGTGTCGAATAAATAATTTTGAGGCTCATGACGCACATGCCACAAATCTAGGAAAAAGCAAAACTTGGAGGAAGGTTTCTAAAATGATATTTGCATGTAACCTCTAGCTACTAAAAATAGTTCCTTAAAATCTAGGGATACTTTTTGCATGTTGATTTTTTCTATTTTGGGTAAAAAAATTTCCCATGCATGCAAGTCAAGTTTTCTCGGTTTCGGGTGGAACAAGTCAACCTGAGGGCACATGAAACAGCCTGCTTGACTAAGGGGAAACTTTGTGGAGTTTCTAGGAGGAAGCTAGGCTAGTTGTCCAGAGGGATTGCACAATTTATAGGAGGAGCAACTGACTGCTACCCAAAATTGCACAATTTATGGGTTGAGCATTACTACTTGGCCAAATTGTGTAATTTTCATTGGGAAGGTTGTCTCATAGGATTGTGCAGTTTCTGAGCCCAACAGGCTGCCAGCCAGATTTGCATAATGTCTGGAGGGAAGATTGGCTCCCCTCCAGAATTGTGCAATTTCCTTAGTGAGTTGCTCAACCAGCAGCTGGACCAATTCCAGAGTAGCAAACTATGAGGGGAGTGAAGCAAGCTATCATGCATAGGCTGGAAAGTTGCTAGAAAACCATTGAAGCTCATGTACTTGACAGTGCAAGACATGTTGCTGAGGATGGTTGGTAGGGAGGCTCCAAAACGAATCTAAGCCAAAATTTTGGAGGTTGGTTTTAGCCACTACAACACTATCTTAGTAAAGGTTAAGAAAACATGCATTACAAACATTTAAAGAATAGCCTTAAAAATAGATACAAAACATATGTGAAAATGTGCTAGCCTGAGACAGGCTTCTGAATTAAGCAAAAGATCCAAGACATATCTGTACACCATAAATCACTAGTTCCAGTAGTGGTACATTGGAGCCACTCCTCGCTCTTCAAAGAATAGATTATAGACTCTCGAGGCTATGTGGGAGGAGCCAAGGTGAAAATTCCTTTGCTCATACAATGAGGGGGTATATATAGCCAACGAGGATAACTGACCCTTGTGACTCTTTGACTTCCAACATGACTGTTTGACTTCGTATGACTTTTCAACTGATGTGAATCTTCGACTTCATATGTAGGTCTCCTGGAATTCCACTTTACATTACATTTATTACAACAAATATGGCCCATAGTAGTGATGTGGCAGAGATGACTCATGACACAACTCGACATGACATTGCTGACATGTACTAGCTAACTATGGTGTCTATGTCAAACTGTTATGTTGTTGAGTGATGAGTGTGCTCTTGGTGTATCATATCTTCACCTTCACATGAAAAAATTTAAGGGGTCTTTGATGGTATTGTTGTTCGCTTGATGGTGCATTTGTATGTGTCCTTGTCACATGTTGCTCAGTGTTCTTCACATGTTCATTCAACTGTGAGTAAGTCTTCTAGCATGTGCTCCTTCTTCATCATGTTTGTCATCACACCATGTTCTATCCATGTACCTTATTCTGCAATCACTCATGACAAGATGACATCAAATCCAAAAATATCCTAGTCTAACATGTTTCGATGCAGGTGACCAGGGAAGGGACAACACACTGAGATTGCGGGAGCAGAGTAAAGGCTAGGATGCAACGCTCCAGATCACTATTTGGAAAAACTGCGTAGATGTCACTGGGAAACATATTTTTTTCAATCTAAGATACCAATGAAATTTGCGGGGAAAAACCTAGCTGGGAGGCAGAATTGCGTAGTTTCCAGGAGGAAGTCCAGGCGGGGTGTCAAGAAGCTGCTGGGCCAATCTAAACAATTTTCCAAGGGAGCACTTGGTAGGTCATCTAGCTGTGATCTGCGCAATTTCTTCGGGGAAGAAAATATTGGCACAAGAGGAACTAGCAGAAAAATCTGTGTAGTTTTCTAGAGGAGAACAAGGTCGGGTTGCGAGAGCTCCTGGTCAAAACTACGTAATCCTAAGAGACAGTTGTTATAGACAATTTTGGGCAATGCAACCCCAAGAATAAAATTTCCATAAAATAAGGGCTCCTAAGTCCCTAAAGGTGTTGTTCCAACCCCTAAAAGAATAAGGTCAACTGATTGCAGCTTCTCCCAGAAGTTCTCCATGAAAAACTACTCAGAACTGGTCAAAACTGGATCATTTCACCTGCTCCATAGGCAAAGTGTGTTGCATCTCACCTAAATACACACAGTGGGTGTGTTGCATTTCAAAAATCCCTTCTATGGTGTGCGATGGACGAGAAGAGACAAATGGCAGTTTCAATCCGCGAGGTGGAGAAGCATGGAATCTTCCAGAAACTTCTCCTATGACACTTGCCTCTCTGAATTCGACCAGGGATGAGTAAGAGATCATCAATCTCCAAGTGGAAGCAAGAACTATCAAAGGGAAGACACTAATCAAATCACAAGCTAACTCATCTCCCTTACAGACATCTATATATGGATACCTAATCCCAGAGATCCAGAGGCTGGAATTTTGCATCTTGTAAGGAATTGTTGTTGGTTTCTTGAGGCAACGTCATAGTGTTCGGTGATCTAAGCTTTTCATGAGGTGAAGAAGGGATTACTTGCTGAGAGGATGATGTTGGGTTAGAACAACTAGTTGTAACTCTCTTGGCTCTTTCTTGATTATCAATAAAGCTATTCAAGTTTTCCTCCATACTCTTGTGTAATTTATGTTTCATGCATTTGTATGGTCAATTTACATCTGATCCTAGATTGTTTATGATAATAGATCCATGCTCTTGTATAGTGTTATGCTGCTTTGATTATACAGGTACTCTATGAAGCTGGGTATTCGAGAAAGCAAGTAGCAAAGGACTATCAGAAGAGAGAGGAATCGAGCAAGGAACCAAGCGCAAGACAAAGGTTGGTCTCCTTTATTCTTCTCTCATATATCTGCTGGGGAGCGACTAGGTTATTTGTTTATCTACATTTGTTTACTTTATAAACTTACAGATGGAGCCTGAAGTTGAGCCAGGTAGCCTTCGAATTGCATTTGCTATGCAAATGCAAAGTAGATAAATGCCGCTTCAGTCAATCTCCGGGTTTTGTTTATGAATTAAACAATTGATTTACAAACTCTCTGATTGCCCTCGTGGTGGCTCTAGTAACCTCCTTAGATCTACCCCTGTGATTGATTTACTGATTACCACTTGCTTGGCCAAAATCCCTGAACTGAACTGCAAACTGTGACTCGGAACCCAATCAAAGTCTCGTCCCTGGTCCAGCACACTGTCTGTTCTATGAATCTCAAATTCAGCGCACTTCCCGAGTGTAGTAGGTGCGCTGCGTTTCAAATTCACTATGTTATAGGTGCACTGATCAGACTAGGCATTGTTCCTAAATTTTGGTTTCTGTGTTCACTCTTTTCAGATCTATTTAAGAGTTTTGCTGCTTGTAGTCAGTACACCTCTATTTGAAACCCCTTTCCTTGGTGTTATTCCGCCTCCATTGTGCAAAGAACTGTAAATGTTTTTATGTATTTGTTGAGTCATTTTCAGTTCTCCTTTACAAAGAAGTAACGTAATTGTACTGTCGTTTCTTGATTTGAAAGTGTCGCAAGTGTCATTTTCAGTCATAGAAGAGGACCTGATTGTTCTTGATAGTCGATTATCCTGTTACTATTGTATTCTATCTGAATTAGTATTTTTTCTAGTGTCGAAAGCAAGTTTTCATTTCCAAATCGCAAAGTGTTGTCATTGTCTTCATTTTGATTTTGAAAAGAAACTTGTTAGTAATTGTCGCTTTGAAAAATAATTCAGATTTGCGCATTAGCTCTCTTTTTATCATTCACATATTAAGAAGGCTGAAAACAAATACATGCATGTGCATTTGCATTTAGACTGTTTGATTGGTTTGATTTAGGACAGTGCATATAGTGTGTGCTCTTTGCTCTTTGTTGAAAGAATATTGTCTCTCTTTGCTTAGTAGCTAGGATTTTCAATTCACAAAGAAGATAAAACGTCTGTTTATCATCTTAGATTGCATTTTAGGAATTGTACATCTACATCACGCGGTGAACCTGAAAGGCAAATTTCTTAAGAAAGATCAACTATAAAATAAATTTAATGAATCTAACAACGCTTTGGAACCTAACGCACAACATCTAGAAGTCTAGGCTAGAGACGTATTCCAACATCGTAAAGCCTGGTAACTGTTGTTTTCACTGTTGGTTGGGTGATTCCTCCACTTTGAGACGATAAGTGCCAGTACGGACTTGTGCTCCCACGTACCGTCGAGTATATTTTGGGAGACCACAATAGGCTTAATCCTTTATCCATAGGAAGCCGTGTCTGCCACCCTATCGATCGCAATGCACTGAACACATCATTCGGGAAGATTGACTGTCGTACCGTAAAAAGTATTCTACAATTTTGCGATTGGTTTGGTAATCCCTCTGCCTAGACTTCCAGAGCAGTCCCTTTTGTTCCTTTTTAGACTCCTTAACGGAAAAGTTCCATCTGAGCACTTGTCACTTCAGGCTCATTAAAAATCGAAGGCGACTAGAGTCATCTTTTGTTTTTTCTTGACTTTTAAAAATTGAAAAAACAAGTTGTGTCAAAGCATCTAAAATTTATTTTAAACGGAATAATCATCACCTTTCCTACGTTGGTCTTAGGTTGAGAAAATGGAGTCCACCAACCAAGGAGTTCCCCTTGGAGGAAATCCTAGTCCCTTCTCCTCTTGGGGAGATGTTGGTGCACCCCATATGGCCACATTGTCGCTTCCAGGATTGAAAATCGGCTTGCCCGTATGGATTTTCTCGACCTCCGTCGTTCAGAACACTATGATTCCTGAACAATCGAGTCAGCAACTAGACAATTCCATAGTTACCCCCCAACCCTCTACTTCGTCCAATTCTTCCTCTCCTCCTTCCTCTTCGCTTGATGAGGCTGGTAAAGCCAAAAATCAAGTACCTGAGAAGAAGAAGGAAAAGAAGAAGAAAGAGAAGAAGAAGAAGGAGCCAAAGGCGAAAAGGGACAACCAAGCATCGTCTAGCAAAAATCCACACACTGCATTGACCAGGCCTAAATCTCCATGTGTCATTTGCAAAGGAGACCACTATCATAGAGATTGTCCCTGCATCCCTCGGATCTTAAGGGACTGGTCTCCTTGTTTGCACAACCCGGTGTCGTCAACCTCTGATGATCATGTTGAAAACACACCGTCGACTAGTGAAAGTGAAGCCCCCGGACAAAAAGGAAAGTGCAAATTTCCTTGTAAACTATGTGAAGGCGATCATGCTATCCACTGTTGTCCCTTATTAGATGAGGCTAAAAGAGTTTTGGACGATCATCCGGTTTTGCTGTTACGACTCCCTCCTGGATATAAGAAACTCTTGCCAAGTCCGTCACTAGTTGAAAATCTGGCTGACCCACCCAGGTGGTCGGCCGAAGCATCTATCATTGAAGATAAACCATCTTAACCCATACCAGACGAAAGTCAAAAGGTCGAGGCGGCAGTTGACCCAATCTTGCCTTCAGAGATTCCATCTTCAGATGATACAGTCACCAAAGAGAACAAGGATGACACCATCCAAATTCTTTTCGTAAACACAGACTCCGATGAACATGGGGGGAATTTACCCATTCCTTTACCACAGGAAGGAATTTCGTCAGAGTTGTACCCGACCGTCTATTCGGTCCAACCTCCAAGCAACCTCGTTGTTTCCTTTGACTGGAATCTACTAGGCAGACCCTGTTTACCGGCTAGTGTACCATTCCGAATCATTGCTCAGATATATAGGATGGTTATGGCCTGTACCATCATAGATGAAGGGGCTTCTGTGAGTGTCCTTTCCTCGACTGCTTGGAAAGCACTTGGTTCGCCATCGCTTTTTCCTGAGATGAAAAATCTAACAGGATTTGACAAAGGAACCAGTCGACCGTTAGGGATCCTTCCCAATGTGCCCATAACATTGAGAGGGAAAACCGTTCAAATGAATGTAATGGTAGTCCAAGGACCCCTAGATTATAATCTACTCCTTGGACGAGACTATATTTATTGCATGGGAGCCATTGTCTCATCACTCTTTAGAGTAATGTGTTTTCCGCACGAAGGAAGAGTGGTCAAGCTCGTAGACCAGCTTTCATTTCCCGGTTCACACATGGAAAATAGTCATATACCATCCCTGAATGGTATTTTCATGCAAGGAATGTCTCATCAATCCCCAGTCCGTCCACCTGATGAGCGCGAGTGATTCGGAGGACAGGACTGAAACCCATGGGGCATGCACCCTGGTCTGCTTCGGCAGGAAAACTTCAGGTATAGGATAGGTTTCCACGAGATATATATGACTAGTCTGACACTTCCGTCCATAATTGGAAAAGGGGGTTAGACTGGAATAAGATTCCCTTGTCAAAGTTATGTGGGTGGAGGCGTCTACGCCACTCGCCTTTGTCTATTTCGTTAGGCATCGCCGAAGAAGTGTTTTGTTTGCAGTGTAGATAGAACAATCTTTGGTAACCTGAAAGAGGTAGGCCTTTCCCGATAAAACAAATGTTTTGTCGGTAGATTGAGAGGTGACCTTGAAACTCTATTTTATACCTGGGGGCATGCAAGCGAAGAGCGACTATTTATTTTTTTAAATTTGTAGGTCCTCTAACCCTTTAAACTCGTAGGATTGGTCGTTTTCTAACTTGCATAAAGAAAGGATGTGGGGCAAAGCTTTGAAAATTTCCATTTTTGTATATGAGACATCCTTATTATGCGACTGGATTATATCGAGCAGTTTTAACGCGGACTTCATGCTCATTAAAAAATAAACATAAGCAATGAGAAAATGTTTCCCCCAGCGTTTAAGCTCAATAAAAAATGAACCAATTTCCGGTAAATAACCGTCGTGAATGTAGTACTTCAACCTTTAAAGCCTTGGTCGTGTTCTCATCATCACCTCCACTCTATATTAGCAGATCAATCACCTCCATTTGATTGTTTACCCCTTTTGAGGAATAGCTGCGAAGAGTGATCCTGTTAGCCATCCTTGTAACACTGCCATGATTGGTAAATTCCAAACCTTACCTGGAATCAGCTACTACCCAAATTTATCACTCGTTCCTCAAAGACGAGTCTCCTTTAAGCTCTTTTCAACTGACTCATAAAATATGAAAATATTGCCGAGCCATTGGCCTCTCCAGCTCGTTAAGGGGACCGGAAGTGCTATCCCTCCTGTAGATTTTAATCTTTTTGAACCTGAGGGATCATTACCCAAAAAGATCGAGCGCTTGTTTTGTTCGGCTCGTTAAAAGTATCGAAAATTCATCCCTTCTGTATTGTTTTATACCTTTTCGGACTTAAAGGATTAGATGACGAAAAAGGATTTTTGGAGTTTCCTTTATGTCCCTTTTCAGACTCTCTAAAATTGAAAAGGACCGAGTTATCTTTGTCGTTAAACTCGTTAAAACCTGATAGCGACAAACTTGTCCATAGTAGACAAGAACAAGTTTCACTATCGCTAGGCTCGTTAAAACATAGCGATGGGTTTTCCCGAAGGGAAAATTATAGAACAAGCATATGTTATCCTCCTCAAGCTTGAAAAAAATAAGTAGGTACTGGTCAGTAATGACTAGGGAAAAATTGGGAAGAAAACTTGAAGAAACTTTGTTGGTAGCAAGTCGCTCTTGAACATGACACTTTCACTCCGCATCCAAGTTGGGTTGGGTTGTTTCATTCACCGGTCACATCACCATGGTCACATCACACCATCCACATTTGGGGTTAATGCTACCAATCCATCATGTCAGTGTCGCCTGTATGTTCAAGAGAAGTCACTCAGAGAATTCACCTGTGTCTCACCCGCTGCAATACATTTACGCTCCATTCTTTCATGACCGCCACCCTGAACCTTATATCACCAGACCATTTTCACCTCCATTAAAATCATTTGCTCCATTCAGTGTCATTGATGTGGGATTCATTAAGGCCCTCTTATGATGGATTGCTTGTTGTTGACATCAGCTCATTATCCAAGAAGTCGATCTAGGAACACCCATTTCAGTACTTTGAAGCTTTCATGCCTCAATGGCAAGTTTCTCACTTCCGGTGACAGGTTTACACCAATGGCTTTTGACCGAAAGATTTTGCGTGGTGTTCGACACCAAGTCCCTTATTCACACCACATGAATTGTACTGTAGTACCTTCAGGATCATTATCATTATCGATGATTCCTCTCGCGCCTGTTAACAGCTTACATCATTGGCTAGTAATCAGGCAATGTCTTTCCATGTTCGACTCCAGAACATCTCTCACATGGATCGACTTGTACTTTGAGTGAAGATCGAACGAGATTGAAGACCCCGGATCTAGTTTCATCCATCTGGGCTGTGATATATATTCAGGAAAATAAAGACATCAAATGTACATCATTGCTGCACAGATAATCATCCAATCTATGGGATGATGGCTCCTCCAGAATCATCAGTCTACACTCAGACGATTGTTTGTCCTATGTACATGAAAATGAATTTATAAAGTTGAGCATGGGAATGCCCGCCTCGGCTAGATCACGAAAATATTATGAAGATAATGTATTGTATTGTATCTTATTACAGGTCTCCTTCCAACTTGAAAGAACTTTGGATCCTCATGATAAAGAATTTCACCCGACATCAAAAAAGATTAACGGCCTCATGCTTTAGGGGGCAACTGTTATAGACCTTTTTGGGCACTGCAACCCCAAGCATAAAATGTCCATAAACCAAGGGCTCCTAAGTCCCTAAAGGTGTTGTTCCAACCCCTAAAAGAACAAGGTCAACTGATTACATCTTCTCCCAGAAGTTCTCCATGAAAAACTACTCAGAACTGGTCAAAACTGGATCATTTCACCTGCTCCATAGGAAAAGTGCGTTGCATCTCACCTAAATACACACAGTGGGTGCGTTGCATTTCAAAAAGCCCTTCTATGTGGTGTGATGGGCGAGAAGAGACAAATGGCAGTGTCAATCCATGAGGTGGAGAAGCATGGAATCTTCCAGAAACTTCTCCTGTGACACTTGCCTCTCTGAATTCGACCAAGGATGAGTAAGAGATCGTCAATCTCCAAGTGGAAGCAAGAAATATCAGAGGGAAGACACTAATCAAATCACAAGCTGACTCATCTCCCGTACAGACATCTATATATGGATACCTCATCCCAGAAATCCAGAGGCTGGAATTTTTCATCTTGTAAGGAATTGTTGTTGGTTTCTTGAGGCAACATCATAGTGTTGGGTGATCTAAGCTTTTCATGAGGTGAAGAAGGGCTTACTTGCTGAGAGGATGATGCTGGGTCAAAACAACTGGTTGTAACTCTCTTGGCTCTTTCTTGATTATCAATAAAGCTATTCAAGTTTTCCTCCATACTCTTGTGTAATTTATGTTTCATGCATTTGTATGGTCAATTTACATCTGATCCTAGATTGTTTATGATAATAGATCCATATTCTTGTATAGTGTTATGCTGCTTTGATTCTACAGGTACTCTATGAAGCTGGGTATACGAGAAAGCAAGTAGCAAAGGACTATCAGAAGAGAGAGGAATCGAGCAAGGAACCAAGCGCAAGACAAAGGTTGGTCTCCTTTATTCTTCTCTCATCTATCTTTCATAAAGGAAAATGAAAGTAGTTTTACTTTGTTTGTTTCTAAGGTAGCTACTAGCCTTAGTGGGATTAGTAGTTATGCATAGACACTTTTCACTGTAACAACAGTCCGGGCCCAAACAGTTTTTCGTAGTTTTTAAACTGGTTTCAGACCGGGGAAGAAGGGTGGGAATGACAGCTCTGCGCAATTCCTGTGTTGGTTGTAGAGAAGGGAAGAAGGGCTGGCAGGGAAGGACAGCTCTGCCCAATTCATGGGCTAGTTGCAAAGTGGGGAGGAAGGGCAAGATAGTACAACTTTGTGCAAATCCTGAGTTGGTTGCAGAGAGGGAAAGAAGGGTTGGCGGGTTAGGACATCTCTACACAAATCCTGGGTTGGTTGCAGAGCAGGAGGGAAGGGCAGGACATGACAGCTCTATGAAATTCCTGAGCTAAGTACAGCCCTAGGTCACAGCTCAAGTTCTTTCTCCGGTTGACTAGCGAGAGGCTTGATGGGAGGTCTTGCAGGAAGCACAAACTATATCAGCTTATCGGACAACTTCTACACCGTTCTAGGAGTCAGTTAGCTAGCTCATCTCCAAAATTGTGTAGTGTAGGCTTCCCAGAGGACACCCTCAATCTCTATGCAGTTATGGACAACAGTGCAAGGTCACGGAGATTGGGGTCTAGTTGAAGGAGGATTGTCTAGTCAACATATTTTCAGGAAAAATGGTTAAGTGTTAAAGCAAGTGTACTTGTGTATACATGACATTGTGATAACACACTTAGCATGACTCGATGACATGACACCTCAAACCAATAAGACAAGCAAGTTCTCAATGGGACTGACTCAAAGGTTAAGAGTGACATATGCGACACTTGAGATAGATATTTGAACGACTGTGATGACACTTGTGCGACAGTGTTTACAACTTTATGTGTGAGTGCGACCGATGTTCAAAATGTGAAAGCAACTCATGAACCCTAGTACAAACCTTCAAAATTGCAAGAACAAACTGGCAATCATGACATAGCAATCAACATGCCAAAGAAGACAGTTGGTCAAACAAGAAAAAAGGAAGTAAGACACATATAGGAAACACATGAAATGATTTTTTTCTTGCAAACATGCATATTATCGAAGATAGAATGATATGACAATGACAAGTAGTCCTTGAAGCTTCACTAAGAGATGTACTTCAAAAGATATTCTTTACTTACCGTACTTACCGTCGAGATGATCATGCATCCGATGGAGTTTGCATGAGGTCCTGATCATAACCTAGTTTCTTTTTCCTTCTCCTCAACTCCTTGAGAGTGATGCAACATGTCACATTTTCCTGTAGTCACTAAGAGATAGATAAATGTAGTTTCATAAGACATTGATTGTTGGTGGGATGATTTGGATAGTTTTCTAGAGAAAGTGTAGGTTTCCTACTCTATGCAATTTCTGAGAGTAAGGTTTTTGGCCTTCTTGCATAGTTTTTGAGAACCAAGCTAGGATTCTCTGCCCAATTTCTGGGAGCAAGGCTGCTACGCAGTTCTGAGATGGAAGACACCGTTGCGCGATGGGGTCCTGGGAGGACACTTCTATGTAGTTTCCGACTACAGTGTAGCCTGAGTAGGTGAGGGAAAATACTGTGCATTTTCTTATGACAAGACACTATTGCGGGATGGGGTCCTCGGAGGACAATACTTCGCAGTTTCTGGATGTAGGCCAGCCAGACTGTTGTACGCATTTTTGGAGAGGAGTGTTGGCTACCTAAGTTCTTTGCGCATTTCTGGAGAGTAGTGTTGGATTCTCACTACTCTGCGCATTTCTAGAGAGTAGCATTGGCTGCCTGACTGAGCACTACACATTTCTGGAGAGCAGTTCATGCTGGACAGTTGAGGGATAACACTGCGCAGTTTCTGAAGACAATGGGTTCCAGTTAGGGAAGGGAACTAGATGAAACCACTCCATAGTTTTGGATGCCAAGGGAGGCTGGTGATTTTTCCCATTGCGCAGTCCCAGGAGTTAAGGGAAAAATCTTGAGAGTTACAGAAGCAAAGTGTGTAGTTTTGCAAAGCTAGGTGAGGATAAGTTGCTCGGGAAAATAGCTAAGTGTGAGATCGGTGAAACTAATGCAAACAGTGATAGAACTTGACTATGATCACACATGAAGACTTAGTGATACAACTTATACCATCAAGAACATGAAATATATACTTTTCTTTATGCAACACCTTTGTGACAAGAGTGCGTGAAGTGAGTGTGAAACATGTCTATGTAATGAGAAAAACCCATACGCACAAGATTCCCTTGAAGCAGAATAACATTGCCTTTGCATGACAAACAATAATCTTGATGCCTAAAGATGACACATACTACATAAATATGAGAACATGAACAAATATTAAGATCAAGGAGGGGGCTTGAGATCATTAGCTTACCAACAAGTGACCAAGGAACAATCGATCACAGGATCCAAGGTAGGCTCCGAAATTTTCATGCAAGCCAAAATTATGGAGGGTGATTGTAGCCACTACAACAAGTCCCTTCAAGATACTAGAAACTGTAGGAGATAATTCCTATAGACTCATTATATCCCATACATGTGTGTGCATTTATTCTATCATGAATGTAGAAAATATCAAACTCTATGAGTCCTCCATGTTAGACTTGGAAGAGGAGCAAGTCCTACCTTCCATACATGAATTAGCTATAAATGCCAAAAAAGAGTTTATGAAGGATGTAATTGTGTAGAAGAGTATAGAACTACAAGACATGGGAAACATGACCTTTGGTATATTTGGTTGAAAGAACAACTTCCAAGAAAAGTGAAATAGTAATCTAAGGAAAAGGTATAGGAAATGTTTCCTTACCTCATTTAGTAAAGAATTTTGGGACCAAAATCCTCCAATAAGGGGAGGTATGCTTTGTATTATGTCATTATATTATTTTTTATCTATATCACTACTTTCAAAGTGGAAAAGTAGGAGGAATCAACTTGCAAGGTCATTTTTATCGATAGGTCCCATTTTAGAGAATTGGGGTTAGAAAAAGTTTGGGTAATTTTAAGGAATTAACTGACATTTTTTTATCAAAATAAGTGTATTTATTTGGCACCATACCCATGAAATTACTATATACTTAGATTCCTTTCCAAGAGTGAAAGAAATACATCAATCAAAGCTCATATGTAGAAGTTAATCCTCCTATAATTTGACCTTCCAATTTGACCATCATCCTTCGAGAAGATGCCATGTCATCATTGTTTTCTCATGAAAAATGGGATGGTCACATGTATACTATGAAACAATCTCTAGAAGGGTCAAAGGTGTAACTCTAATTGAGAGTTGAAGGAGTCAATCCTAAATCCTAATTGGTTATTTGTATATGTTACTGTTGGGTCACTAGGAGGTGTAGACGTTCTATTCTATGCTTAATATTTTGTTCCATTGATAGCAAAGAAACTAGGAGTTGACATTATAGAGAATGAAAAAGGGGTTAGCATTCTATAGAAGCCTAATAGGCCACAAGTCTCAAGTAACTCTATAGATAATGTCTTCTCCTTTGTACTTGCATTATTTCCATTCCAGAGAAAAGACAAAAGAGTAGCCTCACCTTCTATATAGGTTTTCTCCCATAAGCATTGCCTAGATAAAATATTTTTCCTCATTATATATGGTGTGTGATTTCATTTTCCGTTCTCTATTTTCTGCATTTCAAATATTTCATGCATAAGTAGAAAATTAGTAATTCAAAAATATTGAACCTAAATGAATTTAATTCTCATAGTATATATTTCAATCTGTTTTATCTAATTTGTTGTGATGAATGGTTTAGTGGTATATCCATTGAATTTTCAAATCATGTAGACTCAAAAAAAGAGTCAAAAAATGAGACAAAGAAAGAGAAATCGTAATCCAATGTTGTCACTCGTTCACATTCTTTAGTTAAGATGGAAGGAGAAGTGGAAATCAAATGTTGCCAAGGTGAGATTGAAATTTTTTAATTTGAATCATTAGTGACAACATATCATAAGTTTATATTAGTTTCCATAACATATAATAATAGAAATATATTCCATTTTCTTGATTGAATTTAGAGGGACATGCACTAACCTAGTGGGGAAGCCACATGGATACACTTAGGTGAGAGGGTAATCACAAAGTAACTAAGTGTTGTGCATTTAAAACCCTCATCAAGTCCCAGTTATACCCTATTACATATGTCAAACCAATGGATCCATTGACATCACTTCAAGCAAAGGCAAGGGCATAGTGTGAATTACACCATTGAGTTTAGAAATATATAGTAATTGTGTTGGGTATATCTCCCAAGTATCTAAATGTACTCCTCAAATATATATAGGGCCTACCTAGTCATTTATAGAAGTAAGTGATGCTCTTTAAACCTAGGATAGTTAATGAGGTTTTTGTAAGCATAGTACATGGATAATGTAAGAAATAATATTGGACAACCAAGGGGTTCCAAATAGAAACACCATCGAGATGATCCCAAGCACAGGAAGAAGAAATGGAAGGGAAATACAAGAAGAAAATAGCCACAACATAATGCAAGGATCGAAGAACCACTACAACTAATGTAATATAATGGTTCTTTTGCATTAAGATGTAAGTCAAGAAGAAAAAATTGGATTCCCTATTCAACTCTAAAATATAGGTCAAACTTGTAGTAGAATATTTTTATAGCAACCATTGATTGGAAGTTCATGATTTTCCTAATCCATATCCATTGGGATGGTTAAATAGGAATGTGGAAGTCGAGGTCACTGAAAAATGTAAGATAATATTTTTTATAAGAATAAACTATGTTGATGAAATGTAGGTAGATGTACTACCACTTAATGTGTGTGGTGTAGTGTTTGGAGTTCCCTACATATATATGAGGAATCAATATCCATGAAGAGAGAAAACATGTATTTCCTAATCAGGTATGGGAATTATTTCACCATCAACGCACATAAAGGTAAATTCAAGATCTCTTCGGTAAGTGTTAACCAAGTTGAAAAACTGATATGTTTTAGTAGGGAGTTTGTATTTATTTTCTTGAGAGAGAATTAGTTAGGGAAGTGGAGCATGAGATACAGTGATTTCCTAAATCTCCATTGCAATATAATGAGATGTATATATAGTGTATCCTAGAAGAAAATGAAGTGAATAAATAGTTGCACTAATTGTTGTAGAAAGGAGAAATTTAATAAAGCACCTCATCTTTTGGGTCAACTTTCAGCAGTGTTTAATAAGGATGGGACTTTGTGAGTATTCACTACAATTTTTTTAGAAATATTTCCCTCAAGAATCAATACCATCTACACAATAGCGAGATTTGTTATATTATTTATGGCCTACCAAGTACTTCACCAATGGTTGGATATCAATCCAAGATGCCACTAGGTACAAGTTAAAGAAGACAATTAGAATACCTTCTTTGAGATGAGGAAAGGTCTATATGAATGGATGTTAGTGCCTTTTGTTTTATGTAACGCATCAACTACATTTACGCATTTTATTATTGATGTATTTATGCCATTAATTTCTATTTTAATTTGTGATAGTGTTCATAGATTATTGTTGGCACTATCTTTAGTTTGACCCAAGTTATGCACAAAGTGCAGCCAACAAAGCCCCATTGGATACTGGCTCTTTTTTGCATCACCTGCAAGATAGGTGAAGTGTCACCTAAGGCATTAAGGGGGATTGTAGGAACCAGGCTTCTACAATTGTGAAACAAAATATGAACCAAATGAGTGCAACAATTCTTCCACATCTTACCCGTTATTCATACGTTAATGCCATGTGTGAAGATACAAAAAAGACATTGAAATATTGACAACCAGAATAAAATTTTAAAAGGGGATTCCTTAAATAGCTAGAATGGTGTAACCATCTTAGAAATGCATTACAACCATTAGAAAGGAACATTATTCATGCATAACACAATCAACTCACAAAACATAGGGAATAAGAACAGACTGAGCTTAATCCATCTTTTGTTAATGATCAAAATGGGCACTTGGTGCAACACTTATAACATTACAATAGTATATCACCTTGGCTCACCATCTTAAACCTCATAACATTAAAGAAAAAGAAAGGGACTACTACAAAATCAATCATGAACCAACTAACCATTTGACCATCCAACCCAAATTCCTTTGGCACCCACCTATTTATACATAGTTACATAAACTTTGCTACCAGGGGAAATACCAAGGAAGACAATTACCCTAGGCATTAACATGGGTAGATGCATTACACTTGCTAATTTGGACCAAATCAAAACTTCTTCAATGATGTAGTCCAACTTAACTATTCCAACTCCTTCACTTTTTGTAATGCTCCTTTCTGTATGGTTCTCCTTTATGTGCCAATTCTATGCACTACTTATGAGACATATATGTGTGTTGTTTCTGCTCCACTTTCCTATGCATAATTCCCAAAACTTCCTCAAAACTTGAAATTTCTTTGACTTTTTTCATTCAAAAATTGGTCCGAACAAGCCGCCAATACTCACTTGTGGCTTGTCCCAAGCCACTAAGCCCTTTTGTGGCTATATGATTTTCTCTTTTGTTTTCTTCATTAATACTTAGATGGAATTTCACACACTCTCAACCTTAGGGTGCATATGAGAAACATGCACAATGATCTTGGTGGATACCTTATGTTCCATGGTAGTAGAAAGCCACTACTACCCTTCTTCTACTGCATTCTTGACTCTTTTTTGTACATCCATAGCTTCATTGGTGATCCATAGTGCTTCTTCCTATAAAGATTTGATGTTTTTTGCTAACTCTTCCCATGTGGCTTGCATCTATTTAATTTCTTTCTCCAACTAGAATGCTTCATTTATGGAAAGTTTCTTTGTGGCCATTGGTAAACCAGAAAAAAATTGCACACAATATTTTGCATCTTTTCTTCAGTAACTTGTACTTTCTGGATAGCATCCTACAACTCTTAATTCTGAAATTAAATGTTCCACAAGCTCGGTCCCTCCTCTACATTTACTAACATGGTTCCTACAAATCCTTCATTTGTGCATGGTGAGTAATATCCTTCTACTCCTATAATCATCATTATTTTTCTTCATGTGGTGTATATGGCCTCTCCTGCACTTTTAACTCCTCGATTTTTTGTTTCAACCCTTGCGTAATTTCCTCAATCTTCATAACTTGGCCTCCTTCATGGGTATCATCCTTCATACACTCTGCCATGACCTACTTATACACTGCTTCAACTGCTGCAGAAAATCCCATTTCCCTATCCCTCTTTCACCCTATATGAATCCATCATGTGATCCCTCATCAAATCTAATGCATGGAAAATATGGATATCATGTCCAACTGACTTAGATAAATCATAAAAGAGAGTCCTTACAAAATTTTTATACTTATGCATCATGGGGAAACTTGGGGGTGTATGTCCCCACATTCATCACATTTCACACCATAATCCTCTTCATTGTTCCAATGGGTTAGTTGTACCAATCAACATATAATTTGTCACCATTGGGAATTCATTTCTATGATGGACCTCCTTCCTACAAATCATACACCAAAAATTAGAGCATCATTCTCTCCCAGTTGCTAAATCTAGTTAAATCCTCCAATTGAACTTTGAGAATGGACATTTGTGATTGAAGTTGGAATATTTCACAACTATCTCAATCTCCTACTACTGGAGATGCCTCCAACTTTAGTACAATCTCTGAGGCTTCTAACTAGGTCTATATATTTTTTTGATTCAAAGGAACTTGAATATGTGGCAACAATCCAGGAATAAACCACTCCTTATGTTGCTCACCTTGGATTTCAAGTATCAATTGACCCAACACATCTTTGTATCTCTTATCATAATCCCATGCATGTTCATTTTTTCCTTTCTTGATATCCTTCATCTCTGTGATAAACTATGATAAAGACTTAGTCCTATGGAAATCTTGCAACATCGCCTAATTTATATCTATTAATGTTCTCATTTTCCAACTAGAGCATTGTTCTTGTAATTCATATACTAGGTTAAGGCTCAATCTCTGAAAGTTGTTTCCAATTGTATAATCTTGGTGGAATAATATTGGATATTTTTCACAACCCATACTACCTCACACAAAAACAAATTTTGGGTATTACATTGGAACCTTCTTCCATTATACAAGATGCTACTCTCGAAATCTACCATACTTTTCCTTCTACGCAATGTCTCTCTTAGCTTCTATGACATATTGTTGAAGGCTCGAAATTCTCTTCCTACAAAAATATAAGGGAGAGCACCTGGTCTGGACCTTAAAGAAGTTTTGTTTCCATTGAGATGATGGTTCCAACTGGTTTAACTAGGTCCAGTTACCTTCTCTCTATCTATAATGGCTTAAAATATGACTTTCATCTACCAATAGAGAAGAGACATCAAATCATCCCTCTCGCTGATCAGGCAAGAAAGTGATCCTTAAGATGATCTGGGGCTCAACCAAGCCACAACTAAAGTTTGCCTCTTTGGGAACAGGACTTCTAGGAATATAGAATTAAAAATAAATGCAAAATTATCCTCAAATACAAGCAAAAGGAAAAATAGCATAATCCTATCTCAATTAGGCAGATATAGATCTAACCCAATCAAGAACAAGATATTTAAATGATTGGGATTTAAATATGTCTAACTTATAATGAATATCAAGCTAACAAAGTAGTTCAATTAACTAACATTATGAATGCCAAAACACATTATGTTCAGAGACTCTTAACTAAGATATAATCAATCGACAACATTTAGGTAGTAGTTCACAAAATGATATTGGTTGTTAAATCAGTAATTTGAATGATTAAACAATAATATAAGGAAGTATTTCACATGATATTATTGTTTTTTAAGGAAAAATTAAAAATATGATTTATGAATAAGTAGTTACTCATGAATTAGAATTCGACAAATAAGAACATAGATAAACAACAAATAATTGTAATAAATCACTCACATAGACAATAGTGCATAAATATCACTGAAAATCACAAGTTTTTTCTATTATAAAATGAAATTAGTATTAAAAAAATAGTATTTTAATTACCAATTTATTAAAACCATTTCTCTCGCTTTGATATCCAATAGCCCTTTACAATGCTTGAACTTCTCCTTTTAAAACTAGAGCTCGAATAGTGTAACCTTTGTTATCCATACATAATTCAAAATGCAAAAGAAAAATATGCAATGATCTCTAGATCTGAGATTTTCTCTCCTCTCACCTACAAATCTAAATACTCATTACAATAGTTCATTTAAGAATTCCAAAATTGTAGAGAAGAGACGCTACTAATACATTCTATAATCTATTATTTATAATAGTTACAAAAAGAATTATCAAGCAGAAAGTTGTTGAAGAATAGTTCTTCTCAATCAATTTTCATTGGCCCCAAAATATTATTCTTCTATTGCTAGAGCATTGCCATTGATTGAGATCTTCTTCTTCTCATCTCTTGAACTGTTTTCCTAAAAAAACAAATCAAAAATAAATTAAAATGAAAAAATAAAAGCAAAATACCAAATCTGGAATTTAAAACATATCCAATCAAAACTTGATTAAATAAATAATTTAAAAATAAATCAAAGCTTTCTATTAGTTCCTATGACGATTTAATTGGTCGGGGAAAACATAGATGAATGGATTTGAACTCCGTAGAGATTGTGGGCAATTGAGAATGCAGAAAATAAAACTCAGAAAATTGATTTTGTTTAAAAATTAGGAGCTTGATCTTTTGTTGAATTTTAGACCTATTAAATTATCAAATCTGTTTTGCAAGAACTTCGAAAATAGTCTCCACGATTTTATCTATCCAATGAGCTATCTTGGACCTCATTTTGCCAAGTAAAATTTAATTTATGAGCCTCCAAAGTTAATGAATCAAAGTTGCGAGAATTCTGGAAATTTTGTTGCCTAGGCTAAAAATGAAAAATTTTAAATTAAATTATAATCCTAAATTAGATTACACTATTTAATTTGTTAATACTAATTAATTTCAATTACATTATTAATTTAAATTAATTACAAATTAATCATTAACAGAATTAAATTAATTAAAAATATAATTTATTTATTAATTAAAATATTATTATATTATATTAATATTATAATTATAATATAAACTAATTATAATAAAAATATAATATAATAATTTTAAAATAATAATAAAAAAAAAAATATGAGGATACAACTCACCTCATATATTAATTAACACATATACGTGGGAGATGAGGGCTAATGCAGTTATAAGGAGAGGTGAGTTGTGGAGGGGGAAGGAGGGTGAGTGGAGAGTGAGGTGGAGGTATAAGGTCGAGGGTGAGGTGAGGATGACGTGAGCAGGAGGATGGAGAGGGAGTTATAATGAATTAAATCGAAAACTATATATTAAATCAAAACCCCCATCGCATAATTTCAAATCGGTGTTTTTGGAGTTTTATAAAAATGTGCATACAATCAAAATTGTCGATACGCCGATATGTGATATCGGAATATCACCGATTTTTAAAAATCAGAAATTTTAAATCGATGATTTTTGAAAGGAAGGAGGTGATGTGGAGTGGGGCCAACATGGAATTAAGAATCCTACAAAATGAACTACAACCACTTTGCAATTTTGAGATTTTGGGTTTGGCAATTTGTTTTAAAATAAGAAATTGAAGTAAATTATCGAGATCCTGAAATGTGTTTTTACCCGTTCTACAATTTGGTTCGGCCATTTTGTAGGACCATTAGTGAAAAACGAATAAATTAGTAAAAATTAACCAAGAGTTAATATTTACAATGAATGACTATTTTAATTGTAAAAATTGAAATATCATACATTTTATATATTTTTTTAAACCCTGGAAACAAAAAAATGATCAAACTTCAAAGGAGTGTTATTTACAAACCAGTTAACCAAATGAGGCAAAACATGTATCAATGGAAAGCTAGTGAAAATTCAAATTCAATGAAACAATAAAAAAAATTCGATGAAAATGAAAAAAAATGGCAAAATTGTAAGCAATTAACTCAAATGAAAATCATGAAAAGGTTTTGCCAAAAATTAATGGAAAGGGTCCCCATTATTTGAAGTAATTGAGTAAAAAATGAGGGGTGTTGTGTTTTCCCAACAACAATGGCAACACTCTGGGAAGAACCAATTATCTCTGGTTAAAGATAATGAACTTTAATTTACCCAAAGGTTGAAAATGATGGAAAACGGGAAACGTCTAACAGTAAAACATTTCTATGCGTTTCACATAAATATATTAAGTAATATGAGTTTGTAAAGATAAATACTCAAAGGAGACTCAAGTAAAAGTTATGAATCCAAATTTGGGAAAGTTTATTTTTAAAACTACCTCATATGAAAAATAGAATAAGGTACAGATAGGAGTTTCTGGATAAAGCATATATCCATTTTATAATTGGTCTCTGACATCGCTTCGCTACCAATGAGCCTAACAGTATCTCAGTGAAGTTGTATTTTATGCCATACAATCCTAGTCCTGCTACCAGTGAGCGTCCATAGCCCTGACGGGTCTACTTGTATTTCCCATGCTTCCTCTTTTAATCACCCTTTTGATAAACACATTTGCAAGATTTTATTTTATAATGTATTTGAGTGAAAGAGGTGGGATGGTAATAGATATTTATGTTTAATGAACATAATACTTTCATAATGTTGATTCCAAATTATTTCCCTACAAATATCAATCAAATGATTTTATGTGGAGGGGTGGAAGGGATTCATTGTGTTAAACTCAAATAAGTTCTTTTCTTCAAAAATTAAACTCAATCACTCAGAAAGGATGTGTGTTCCTCCATAAAAAGATTTAAAGAAACAGGGTTTTATAGTTCCATAAAGATATGCCTTTAATGATAAATGAAATTCACTAAGATAGATAGGGTTAACATATTTTCCTATGTACGCCAACCACTGTTGGGTGAGGCAAAGGTCTTTCACAAAAATCATAGCAGAGTCACCAAAATCAAATCAAAATTGAAAACAAAAAGAAAATAACTCCAAATTAAAATAAAAATAAATTAGTAAACCCTAAAAAAATGAAGAAAGTGAAAGCTGAAAGAAAAGTTCAAATTTAGAGAATCAACCCCAACAAGATTAATTATACAAATGTCTCAACAAAATAAGTAAAAGAAAATAAACATATGTACCTGCCTTCCTATGTTGAGATTAATTTTTTTATCTTGCAGAGTTATAAGAAATGAGGCTCTCAAAATGTAGAGGGTGAATAGAAATGATGATAGATAATATGCTAAATGAGAAGTCTCTATCTGTTGCAAACTCTGTTTTTTCGAAGCAAAGACCTGCAAAAAGAATCTTAACCATTTTCTAATAAAAGTAATGCTTAAAGATATAGACTAGAGATTTAGAAACTCCCTAGTTTAGCTGATTTGATGAGGATAAATATTTCTTCTCTTAAGAATCTAAAAAAAACTAAACAAAAGAGAATGAACTGCAAAACTAATATGCTATAGGTGTGAAAGGTTCATGAAGACCTGTAAAAACAGAGTTCAAGATCAACAAAAACTAAGAGGAAAAAGAAATCAAAAGTAACATAATGAAAATAAATGAAAATGGCCACATAAAACTTACCATTGGAGAATTGCATTTAATCTTACTTGAGAGGTATCATTTTCTCCAACAAAAGATAAATGCTTCCTTTAATTATAATTAAAAGCATGAATAAATTTTATTCATCCAAAATCATTATTTATTAAATTTAATCGAAAGTGAGTAGTAAACTAGAATAATGCAATGCTTTATGTCTAAGGAATCAGAAGTAAACCAAATCCATAGAAATGGGAATGAAAGGATGCTTCTTAATGAATCGCAATGATGAATGTCCTCATAATATTATAAGTTTCATATCGACTCCATGATTTTCATAAATTGTTCAGAATTGAGACCAAATCCAAAACAATGTAATGGAGAGGCCTTGAATGTCATATATTAAATATAGAGTGATATATCAAAACTCAAATATAAGAGAAATCAAAAATGATTTAACTATGTTCCAAATTTCTTATCAAATTCTTCATTACCATAGTGGTTTCCCAAGAGTCCTTTAAATTCTTTTATATAGGACAGGGTCTCATCAGTTGTTTCACATCGCAAGTTTCTTTGCCATGTATAACTTTCAAGATGCAAGATTCACCTTTGTTAATATGCGATTGAATGTTATACAATAGTTAAAAGACAATGGAAGAGAGGCATATATCATAATTTATCATATTAGAGGATCTTACGGCAAGGCTTCATTTAAGTTTCGTATTCTGATATAAGTGATGCGATAGCAATATTTCTATATGAGCATATGCAATGAGAAACTATGATGGAATGATTGTAATATCAGAGAATAATCATATTAGAGATCAGAGTTGTTGATAAAAGGAAACGCTGATATTATTCTTGTAATAGAAGGAATGTGATATATGATGTGGCTCATTGGTGGGACCAGCTTTGGATTTTATAAGAGATCGGAAATCGTAAGATTTGAGTTCAGTATGTAACATCGTTGATACGCTGATGTGCAATGAAGAACATACCCGAAAGTTTTATTATATTTATTTAATTTAATATCGGATCTGGGACATTGGAACTTTTAAACATACACCCTAACCAAAATTGTGATTTATGAATGGATGCAATATCCTTTTAAAACTAAATTTAAATGTCGTATCGGGTCCAGCGGTTGTATGGACATCGCAACATTGGCAAAGTCATCTATTAGAAATTGGTGATTCGGGATATCATAGATATTTGGAGTATCCTTATTTGAGAACCTCTGATATGAAAACTGTGATATATGACGTGGAATTTTGTAGGGTCAACAACTGCATAAAGTATTCAATTAAAATGAAGCACTCATTTTCATTTCGTTTTTTAAACAGAAAGCCACTTTTAATAGTTATCAGAAATATTGGATTGGGGATAATTTATTAGAGTTTTTGAATGATGAGAATTATGATATTAAAATGCTTTGATATGAATCTTATGATATTTTTTTAAAGGCCTATCATGGTTTTAATGAATGAAAGAAAAATTAAGGAATACTCAAATTTTGATGAACAACAAATAATACTTCCCTGAACATGTTGCAGATTTGAAAAAAGGTTGGTTGCTTGGTTATCTCAGTTCTCCACAATTAATTCAATGAAGACCAGTAAAAGAAACAAAACAAAAATAAGAAATAACCTTTGAAAAAAGTAAAACTAACAACAGATGATGATGAACCTATAAACACATACCTGGAATACTTTTGATTGTAGGTTTACCTCATGAATCTTCAAGTTCTCCCATCTATTTCTCAAAATTTTCATACGTTCAAGATCATCTACTTATTTAATCTAAAATGCTAAGTAATGAATTTTCAAATTGCATCCACCTCAAATTTACATCGGAGGACAAGAGTGGTGAATATGAGCTTCTTTTTATAAATACTTGTGAATCATAAATTGTCAAGTTGTAACAAATTCTTGGAGTTTCTTGATGTATGATCAATGTGATGATTTTTTGCAAAACAAGACAATTAAGAGCTTCAAAAATATGTATGATCTAATTATTTAAGAGCTTTTAAAATGTTCTAAGTCACTTTGCTAAAAAATGAAAAGGGAAAGCCAGAAACTTGGATTCGTTACTTGCTTATTAAAATTTTCATAATGAAATAAATGCAAACATAAAAGAAATCTAGATATGAATTAATCTATTTCTATTTCTAACTTAATGAAAGAAACATGACTAGGCATAGTCATACTTGCAATGTAACCATGCAAGCATTTTTTTCTTGCGTGTATGTACATTTCAAGCATTAATAATAAGAATACAAATATAACTAAACCAAGAAAACTAAATATGAAAGAAAAAGGTACATTTATTTCTAACATATTTACAAAAGGCAGCTTGTTTACAATTACCTTCTCTTGAAATGTCCTTTCCAGTTGAATTTCAATAGGATCTTAGAAATATGGATGAACTTCCATTAATGATTGAGAGAGGTTTAAAAGGGAAGATGACAGGCCGGATTATGGAAATGACATTTTAGATTCAATGGCCTACATAAATTTGTTAGTGTTATGTGGAAGTGTTAAATTATTAACAATCTTTCGTGTAGCAAAATTCTCCTAATATTTTTCAAATGGGTCAATGAAAAATGGATGGAAATCTATTAGATACAATGGAATATTATTAATTGAATGAGATTTTTGGTCATATTGTGAAAATGCACCCTCTTCTTGGCACTGCTTTGAGAATAAAGAAACAATTGATAAGAGATGAACATCAACTGGAATTGGAAGATTAATATCTTTTTATGTTCACGATCATAATTTGAAGCTTCATTTTCCCATTTAGTCAATGCATAAATTGAGTGTTCAATACTAAGTTTCTCAATATGCCAACACAAAGTATCTAAAAATCGAAAAATGAAAACAAAAAAGAAATCCGAAGTTAAACAAAATAAATGAAAGAATAATAACCAAATCAAATTGTAGTTTACACTAGTGTTACAATTATTGTCATAGCCAAATTGGGATTGTTTTGAAACAATTTCCCTTTCATGGGAATTGGCCATAATAATGGGACTCAAAGGATTATTAATACCAACCTATGAATTAGAAAGAGAATTATGACTAAGAATAGGAATGAGAGCTTGATTGTTATATAAATAATAGATTGGAATGGTTTCTTGAATGCTGAAATAATGAATATGATTAATTGTTTGAAAATGATAACTATTTGAAACAACTTTTGAGTTAGAGTGTTCTTCATTTTCACATGTGATTCGAATTTGATGATGAGGATTTAATTGAGAAGAAGACAAATGAATATCCTCAATGTCAAAGCAACTATCATAAATAGCCTTGTGACATTAATTAGAATTCCCTTCGTTCTCTTCCAATGTATCAAAATAAGAAGAAATATGGAGCACATGTTCATAATGATAGAAGAATGATCGATGATTGATTATCTACCTTGATAAAAACTAATTTCCAATTCATTTAGATCAGCCTCTTTGTTTTCTAAAATAACTTTAAAATGAAGAGAGGATAAATTTCTATCAGCAAAAACATCAAGATAAAGGGAGAAATGTGAATTAAAAGAAATAAATCTGAAATCTTATATGTTTGCAGATTCAAGTATATTTTCTTCATTGCAAATTTCAGATTTATGATCATTCACTGTTCTACTAATTCTTTTTTGAAGAACATTGTTTGGATTCCCTAAATTTGCCTTTTGATCAACATAATCAAATTCAAAAATTTGTACGACAGATTGCATATTATTGGAAACTTTAATTGTTGTTTGTACATGCTGATTTACACTTTGATTTTCTAAATTTACTTCACAATAATTTTCAGATTTCAAGGCAACCTTTTCTCCAATATTGCTACTAGTATCTTCTTACGGTTGATTAGTGAAATTTTCCAAGCTTTGCGATATTGGTCATTAACATGATTATCGTTAATACCATAAGAGGTGTGTACTAAATTAAAAAATTTATCATACATGGCTGACGTCACTTTATCCTAATTAGTATGCACCTCTATGCTGGAATTCTCAATTATGTTAATAGAATTTGAAGGGGATTGATCAAAGCTTGCAATAATTACACATGGATTGTGAATGGGAGGAAGATAGTAAATATATTCAAACCAAGCTAATAATTCATCTTCTAAAGGTTTATTCTCAATTTTAAATTTCAAACAATTTAAACAAAATCAAATGGAAAAATCAATAAAAGATTCATTTTCGAACCTTCGTAAATCTTCAAAATCGTCACATACTTGTTCGTAGTCATGGAGGTCAAACTTAAAAAGGAACATTGTAATAAACTGATCCCATGTGTGAATTGGGGCAACTAGAAGCGATTGACACCATCTTCTGGCTTTTGCCAAGAATGTAAGAGTAAAATTTCTCCATAAAATACCTTCATCAATATTATTAAAAGTAGTATTTGAAAATTTTTGAATGAATTGTAAATCATTATTAAATGTAGAAATATTCCTCTTGTCGTTAAAATTTACCTCAAATAACAGTCTTACCACTTCTGGTGGAGTATTGACAGATGCATGTCTAGAAACAAAACTCCAAATTGGAAGTTTGAGAGGAGCCATTGTAATAAAAATAAAAATGTTAGAATATAAAGATTGCAATAGATGACAAGTTTCATGCCCTCCTTCTAGTTCCAAAAATATTGAAGCCTCAAAATTCTCTGCCTACAACAATATAAGGGAGACAACTTAGTCTAGACCTTAAATCAGTTCATTTTCCATTGAGATGAAGGTTCCGACTAGTTTAACTAGGTCCAGTTGCCTTCTCTCTATCTCCAATGGCTTAAAATCTGACTTTCATTTACCAATAGAGAAGAGACGTCAGATCATCCATCTTGTTGATTAAGCAAGAAAGTGATCCTTAAATTGATCTGGGGCTTAGCCAAGCCACAACAAAAGTTTGCCTCTTTGAGAAGAGGACTTCTAAGAATATAGAATTAAATATAAATGCAAAATTATCCTAAAATACAAGAAAAGGGAAAAATATCATAATCCTATCTCAATTAGGAAAATAGATCTAACCCAATTGAGAACGAGATATTTAAATAATTGGGATTTAAATATGTCTGGTTTATAATGAATATCAAGCTAACAAAATAGTTCAATTAACTAACTTTATGAATACCAAAACACATTCTATTCAGATCCCTCTTAACTGAGATAATAAATCGACAACATTTAGGAAGTAGTTCACAAAATGATATTGATTGTTAAATCAATAATTCAAATGATTAAACAATAATATAAGAAAGTAGTTCACATGATATTACTATTTGTTAAGAAAAATATAAAATATTGATTTCTGAATAAGTAGTTACTTAGAAATCAGAATTCAGCACATAAGGATAAAGATAAACAAAAAATAATTACAATAAATCACTCACATAAACAATAGTGCAAAAATTAGATTTAAAATCACAAGTTTTTGATATTATAAAATGAAACTAGTGTTAAAACAATAGTATTTTAAATACCAATTTATTGAAACCATTTCTCTAGCTTTGATCTCCAACAGCCCTTTACAATGCTTGAACTTCTATCTTTAAAACTAGAGATCCAATAGTGCAAGCTCTATTCTCCATACATAATTCATAATGTAAAAGAAAAATCCTCAACAATCCCCAGATTTGAGATTTTCCTTCCTCCCACCTACAACTCTAAATCCTCATTACAATAATGCTTTTAATAATTCCAGAATTTTAGAGAAGAGATGCTCCTAATACATTCTATAATTTCTTATTTATAATATTTACAAAAAGAATTCTCAATCAAAAAGTTTTTGAATAATAGTTTTGCTCAATCATTTTCCATTGGCCCCAAAATATTATTCTTCTATTTCTAGATCATTCTCATTGATTAAGATTTTCTTCTTCTCATCTCTTTGTTGAAAATAATACTGAGGGGGCGGGGTGTGAATCAGTATTAGCAAATCGCTCACTTTTTCATTTCCATAATCAGAATCATATACGCGACTTTAGTTAAGGGAACCGGCGTGTACACTCAACTGTGTTTAATGTAACTAGCGTATATCCAATAAACTTATGATTCAGTTAATCCATTATATGTTGATCTTTAATCAATGTATAAAAACTTCATTAATCATATAAACAGTAAATAGGTGCAGTAAAATAGAACATATCATCACACATAATAAACACACATGAACACCATGATATAAGGTAGAAACCCAATGTGGGACAAAAACCACCTGCTGCTGTCTTCTTTTAATATAAGAAAAACCTGTTTATAATCTTGTACTAGTGCAGACTCGTACCAATATGCAGGCACCCACCTGCAGAAGGCTACAACCTTCTCTAATTCTCCAGCTACTACTAGAAGGGAGCTACAACCCCCTGGCTCTTGTACTAGCCAATATGATTACTAGTACGTAGGCGCTAGCCTATAGAAGGATACAACCTTCTCTCATTTTCCAGTTGCTACTGGAAGGGAGCTCCAACCCCCTAGCTCTTGTACTAGCCGATATGTTTACCAGTACGTAGGCGTTGGCCTACAGAAGGCTCCAACCTTCACTCTTCCTCCAGGGACCACATTTCATAAATTTTCATACTGGATACTCCTGAAGCACAAAACCATAATCTTAAGGCCATGTTTCATCCAATTTTCATACTAGACCCATCAACAACATTGAAGCACAAAATTAATCACCACTGCAATACGCCCATCAACTACACCTGCATCATCAATCTCTAAATCACCCAACATTGAAACACTGAAATCCTGTCAACAAAACACAGTCACCAGAACACAGAGCAGACCACAGAGTTCTGAAACAACAACCAGATCCAACTGAAACTTCAAATATCATACTTCATACTGTATACGCGCTTTTACCAAAGAGAACCCGTGTACAGTGTTAGTGCCTAGATTTACCTCAGGCTGAAAAGGTAGGATCCAGGGCCAACATCAAACCACACTTAGCCTGGTAGCTAGCCTTACCATGTCAAGAGAGGGCTCTCTCCAGGTCATTCTCAGCAAATAATGATCGATGAGGGCTTGAGATGACTGAAATATCTTTTGATCTTAGGGTAGGTATGAGTGCAGTAGGGATTTATTTGATAAAATTATGATTTTGTTGGCTCGGAGGGAAAAGCACATTTTGGGGTGTGGGGATTGAGGCTCGGTTCTGCAGAGATCTCAATGGGGCAAGGTAGGAAATCGTTTTGGCACTAAAATTTTAGTGAGATGGAAGGAATATATAGGTGAGGTGTTGAAGAGGGAAAGAGCAATCATGAATCCTCCCCAAACAACTGAAAACATCAAATAACTAAAGCAAACTTCAATTAGAGCACTGCACTTTCAATGAATTCTACTTACACTCTTGTTTATTTAGTTCATAAGAAATAAGATATATAATGGCATGAAATCACATAAACAAATTCACAATTACAAAGAGAAGCACTGTACCAAGACAAATTGCCACATGAATCCCAAAGAGTGCTGCAAATCCTGATCTCAATTCCTTAGCCAAAATGAAAATATGAGTGTACAATGAAGTTCAATGCTTTCTCAAGAGTCCAACCTTCAACCAAAATCCAACCCCTACACTATGAGATTCATAAAATATACACATTTTCTCATCCTTGTAATAAGGGATTGAGCTCAACCATTTTCTTCAAAATAGAATTAGTTATATTAAACTTGGGCTGAATTTCTGAAAATAGGTGTTGAAAATGAACTCGTATCTCCTAAAAAATAGCACCTGTTACAAAACTGAAAGAGATTTTTTTAGATAAGGTCATTTTGGAGAAAAATTTGTCTCAAGTTTTGGAAATTCATTTCCAGTAGCTCGTAATCTGTTCCACAAAATCGTCTCTAAAACAGAAAATCATTAAAAATTTAAATCTGTGAAAATGAGCTGTAAATATCTAGTCACATATCCCAATCCATGACACCTATGAATAAAATGAAAGAGGTTTTTGGTACATGTCTTATGCTTAACAAAACCTCCTTGTGTTTTGCAAAATTACTTTCCATTTGTTGTAAAATGGCCCCGCACTAAAATGACTAAAATAGTAAAAAATATGAAAATTTTGCTTTGTTTTAATGTAGGCTCCAAATATCACTATATATCTCCCACATAGTAGCACCTGTGCATAAACTGAAGGAGGTTTTTGTTATTTAGTATGTGATGAACAAAAACCAATTTCACTTTTGAAAAATTCCTTACCATTATTTTAGAAATGGATTTTGTACTAAACTTGTCATTGTGTGCAGCAACTGACCTCAAAACATGCATAACCAAGAATCGCTCATTCATTTATTCTAATCCAGGAACCGGTTACGGGAGTGTGATATACTGTTGGAAATATTTTTCCGATCTTCTTCTTATGGACACACTTGTGACATGTTTTGTGCTAAACATCATGTGCAAAACATCTAACAAAACCAGACATAGTAAGAGCTCATGTTGAACCCTGGTAACAGGCTGCGAAGACTGGAACTAACATACAGATCTGCAAATATTTATTCATAAATTTGTAGCTATTCCAAACATCAGTCATACCTGGATCATATCATTTATACAATAAAACATGTGTCAATAATTCAGATCTAGTCTATCCATGATCAAACTACATAATGATAATACATTCCTAGCCTTATGATCCCGATCCATCATCCATCATCAACCACATAGGTGCATCCTTGGTTCAGATCAAGCAAAGCATCACAAACCCATAACCATCATACTAGACCTCACACTCCATCAGATATTCATCACTTGCACACTTGCACTTTGGCATAATGATCTTCTTCTCCTTATATAGGTTTACGCCTCTCTCAATACCATGGTCCAAAACCACGTAGGACCAATACCTTGGACCCAATATCTGAGGTCAATATGTCAGACCAAATACCATGGACCAATACCGAAATACCATGGACCAAATACCACGGACCAAAACTTATTTTTCCAACATGTACGTGCCTTTACTTTTGTGAAAATGCATGTGTATGACATATGCGCCTTTTGTTCTGCTAACCCATGTGTATACGCGCCTTTGTCACGGTGAACCTGCATATACCTCTTTCTGATCATTAATTCTTTGCTATTGACTTGCTGCACTATGATCTGTCATCTAAGTGAGTTGCCATCAAGTACAACACTTGTTTCATACCTGTATCATAATGCCAACAATCTCCCCCTTTGGACATGATGGCAACAACCACACCAAGTCACTCTCCCCGTTTGAAATCAAGGGCAAAGGGCGGACCACGATATTCTCTCCCTTTGATACTCATTATGCTATCCATACTCCCCTTGAGTACATGATGAAATCTCTGATTGAGCTCTCCCTTTGTACATGCTGAGATGTACCAATCCATCCGTGCTCCCCCTAAGCAGATGCAGAGTCTGCAACGTGACTCTAAAACTCAACTAAGTGAGTGTGACCTTCCTATCACCAATGACTCATACATACATCAATCTCCCAACCATGTGGGGATGCACTCATCCACCCAACAAAGTGGGGATATACCAAATGTTTATACATGACTGAAGCAGACATTATTACATCATCCTCCCATGCATAGTGAGGGTGCAAATTAGGTCTTTGCATGACCCATACATCAAATGATATACATGACTTTTATAACAAATACTAACAATCTAAACGAGACCATGATAGTCATCAGCAACTATCATACACCATATATGATCTACACCATAAGCATTTGTCAACATCATCTGGACTTGCAATACCATTCTCTTGACCAACAATAAGTAGCAAGATGTATCATTTAGCCACATAAGCATCATTACTAAAGACTTCTAACCATAATGCCAACAATGCATTATTCGAAGCATATGCTCCCCCTGAACATGTTCCATCTGTTCACTATCAGATCTGATCATGCATATATCAGCAAGAAGTATCAAGGCATCATCATCAATCAGATATACATCAAGCACTTCTAAATAACAGCACATTTCCACACATCATCAGTATATTGTAACCATAATCAAACAGAGCAAATAATTGACTGAACCATATCAGACCCTTTTTCCTAAGTCTGTCCCATTGCCTTTCCTCAAACCAACATATACGCGACTGTGCAGCTTCAAACTCGCATATACACGTGGCTTGTCTTTATGAAACTTGCATATGAGATTTAGAACATTGAGGTTCCATAATTTCAGCTCCCTCTGAGTCTGTCATGTCCATATACTCTGCTATGCCACATCTTTCTGACTGTACTTCCTTTTTCTTCCATATCTTCAACTGTGATGATGTTTTCTCCTTTTGGTATGGTGCCCAAAATCTTCTCCTGCATTCCTTTGCTATATGTCCAAGCTTGTTACATGCATAACATCTTACATATTTCATATTCTTTATGTAGTAGTCAACAGCTTTGTGACCAAACATATTGCAAGAAAAACAATACCCCTTAAAGTACCTGGAATGTGATGCTCTTTCTGTGTGACAGTTTTGAACCATTCTACTTCTGCATCTTGCTACAACATGTCCAAGATTATGACATACATAACATTCAACATTATTTATTGGAGGAAATAACTGTTTATCACTTCCACAGTTAGGAGAAAAAAAATTGAAGACTTTCTTTCCTTGGTTGTTGATGGGGTTGACCTCTCATCTCCTTGTTGAACAATTCAGATTTTGCACTAGAGTTCCTTGCCTCACCTTGTGAGCTAGATTCACCTTCAATAGATTCATAGAAACCAAGACCAGTTTTGATAGCAGGCAACCTTTGACTACTAAGAATATCATCCAAAATCTTAGTACTATCTTGAAATCGTAATAGTTTATATTTTTCTTCTAATTTACCTTTCAAGATATTTACCTCAACCTGATGTTGTTCTTCCTTTTCCAGATATTGCATCTTCAATATTTCTTCAGACTTTCTTCCTTCTTCCACTTGTTGCCTTAGTTTGAGAATCTCATTTTCTTGTTCTTCATTTAGCTCCTGCAGCATTTGTCGTACTCTGAAGACACACTCCAGCTGAGCTTTTGAGCTGATAACTTCTTCTTTAAGGGCACTCTCCCTTTTGTTAAATAGATCTTGTTGATCTATGATTTTATCTGATGCTTCATTTGCTTGTTCATATTCAATCTGAGGTGATTCAGAATCTGAATACTTGCTTCCACTTAACGGCAGGCTGTCACTATTCCTTTGAGCTGTCTTCTTCTTCTGACGCGCTTTATTTCCCATTGTTCTACGGATCTCCTTCAAGCGATCAATCTTCTACCAAAGGACCTGCTCTGATTCCAATTGTTGGAAATAATACTAAGGGTGGGGTGAATCAATATTAGCAAATCGCTAACTTTTTCATTTCCATAATCAGATTCATATACGCTACTTCAGTTAAGGGAACCTGCGCGTACATGCAACTGTGTTTAATGCAACTAGCATATATCTAGTAAGCTTATGATTCAGTTAATCCATTATATGTTGATCTTTAATCAGTGCATTAGAACTTCATTAATCATATAAATAGTAAACAGGTGCAGTAAAATAGAACAGATCATCACACATAAGAAACACACATGAACACCATGATATAAGGTGGAAACCCAATGCGGGACAAAAACCACCTGTTGCTGTCTTCCTTTAATATAATAAAAACCTGCTTACAATCTTGTACTAGTGCAAACTCATACCAATATGCAGGCACCCACCTATAGAAGGCTACAACCTTCTCTCATTCTCCAGCTACTACTGGAAGGAAGCTACAACCCCCTGGATCTTGTACCAGCCAATATGATTACTAGTACGTAGGCGCTAGCCTACAGAAGGCTACAACCCTATCTCATTTTCCAGCTGCTATTGGAAGGGAGCTCCAACCCCCTGGCTCTTGTACTGGCCGATATGTTTACCAGTATGTAGGCGCCATCCTACAGAAGGCTCCAACCTTCGCTCTTCCTCCAGGGACCACGTTTCATAAATTTTCATATTGGATACTCGTGAAGCACAACACCATAATCTGAAGGCCACGTTTCATCCAATTTTCATACTGGACCCATCAACAACATTGAAGCACAAAATTAATCACCATTGCAATACATCCATCAACTACACCTGCATCATCAATTTCTGAATCACCCAAAACTGAAGCACTAAAATCCTATCAACAAAACACAGTCTCCAGAACACAAAGAAGACCACAGAATTCTGCAACAACAACCAGATCCAGCTGCAACTTCAGATATCATACTTCATACTATATATGCTACTTTGATGAGTCGAGCCAGCGTGTATACATGCTTTTACCAAAGAAAAACCGTGTACAGATCTGCAAATATTTATTCATAACTTTGCAACTATTCCAAACATCATTCATACCCAGATCATATCATTTATACAATAAAACATGCATCAATAATTCAGATCTACTCTATCCACGATAAAATTACATAATGATAATACATTCCTAGCCTTATGATCCTGATCCATCACCCATCATCAACTGCATAGGTGCATCCTTGGTTCAGATCAAGCAAAGCATCACAACCCCATAACCAGCATACTAGACCTCAAACTTCATTAGATATTCATCACTTTCACACTCGTACTTTAGCCTAATGATTTTCTTCTCCTTATATAGGTTTAGGCCTCTCTCAATACCATGGTCCAAAACCACGTAGGACCAATACCTTGGACCCAATACCTGGGGTCAATATCTCAGACCAAATACCATGGACCAAATACCACGAACCAAAACTTAGTTTTCCAACATGTACACGCCTTTACTTCTATGAAAGTGTGTGTGTACGACATATGCACCTTTTGTTCTGCTAACCCGCATGTATACGCGCCTTTGTCATGGTGAACCTGCGTATACCTCTTTCTGATCATTAATTCTTTACTATTGGCCTGTTGCACTATGATCTGTCATTTGAGTGAGTTTCTATCAAGTACAACACTTGTAACATACCTGTATCATAATTCCAACACTCTTCAACTATTTTCCTGCAAAACAAATCAAAAATAAATTAAACTGCAAAAATAAAATCAAAATACCAAATCTGGAATTTAAAACATATACAATAAAAAATTAATTAAATAAATAATTTAAAAAGAAATCATAGTTTTCTATTGATGTCTATGAGGATTTAATTGGTTAGTGATAACATAGATAACTAGATTTTCACTCAATAAAGGTTGTGGGCAAATGAGAATGTAGGAAATAAAACTCAGAAAATTAATTTTCTTGAAAAATTAGGAGCTCGATCTTCTGTTGAATTTCAGACCCATTAAATTATCAAATTTGTTTTTGCAAACACTTCAGAAATAATCTCCATGATTGTATCTATCCAATGAACCATCCTCGGCCTCATTTGGCAAAATAAAACTCAATTTAGAAGCCTCCAAAATTAATGAGTCAAAGCTGCCATAATTCTAGAAATTCTGTTGTGTGGGCTAAAAATGAAAATTTTAAATTAAATTCTTATCCTAAATTAAATTTCAATATTTAATTAATTAATGCTAATTAATTGCAATTACATTATTAATCTAAATTAATTACAAATTAATCATTAACATAATTTAATTAATTAAAAACAAAATTTAATTATTAAATAAAATATTAATATATTATATTAATAATATAATTATATTATATTAAAATTAAAATTAAATATTATAATTATAATATAAACTAATTAGAATAAAAATATAATGTAATAATATTAAAATAATAACCAAAATAAATATCAGGATACAATTCACCTCATATATTCATTGATACATATACGTGGGAGATGAAGGCTAATGGAGTTATAAGGGGAGGTGAGTTATGGAGGGATAAGGAGGGTGAGTGGAGAGTGAGGTGGAGGGATAAGGTGGAGGGTGAGGTGAGGATGACGTGAGCGGGAGGATGGAGTGGGATTTATAAGGAGGTAAATTGAAAACCATATATTAAATCAAAAAACCCCATTACATAATTTCAAATTGGTGATCGGAGTTTTGGAGTTAAGAATCCTACAAAATGAACTAAATCACTTTGTAATTTTGAGATTTTGGGTTTGTCAAATTTTAAAAAGATAAGAAATTGGAGTAAATTACCGATATCTCGAAATGTGTTTTTAACCATTCTATAACTTCGCTGGGTCATTTTGTAGGATTGTTAGTGAAAAATGAAAAAATTAGTAAAAATTAACCAAGAGTTAATATTTACAATGAATGACTATTTAATTGTAAAATTGAAATATCATACATTTTATACATTTTTTTTAACCCTCACGACAAAAAAATGATCAAACTTCAGAGAAGTGCTATTTTTGAACTGGTTAACCAAATGAGGTGAAACAAGTATCAATGGAAAGATAGTGAAAAGTCAAATTAAATGAAACAATAAAAATATAAATTCAATGAAAAAATGGCAAATTTGTAAGGGAATTAATTCAAATGAAAATCATAAAAGGATTTTGCAAAACAATAATGGAAAGGGTCCCCATTATTTGAAATAATTGAGTCAAAAATGGGGCGTGTTGGGTTTTCCCTATAACACATACCTTTTAACAATCTAACTTGTACTTCTTCACAACTCCTTCATTCTCTCCATCCTTTTACTCTTGCATCTTGTCCTTTTCTCAAATTTTCCCTTGGCCATCCCCCATCTCACCATTTTTGCACAAGGGGTTTAGCCTATCATGCTGTCGAACTCTATATTCAAAATTCCCTTACAACATAGAAACATCTTAAATATATTGGAAAATGATTTAGTATATCTATTGTGTGGTAATTTTACAAAATTTATCTCCATAGTGTTATAAGATACTATAGCTTCAATGGAAAAGTTTATGATATATCCTTATGATATCCTCTCAAACTAGTAATCCCTAGCACAAGAAATTTTATTATGTTGGGTGTGGAGCCTAATTATCTTCCTAATTGTTCAAAGCTTTTTTTATTCAGACACATTTGATCACTATTCCTAATGGGGCAGTAATGTTTCACGTTTAACCCTCGTTAGAGGGGTCCAGGGGGGCGATGGCAACTTCTATGAGCCCCCCCTGGAGGGGGTTTAGCGACAGCGCCCCTGAAGTTAAAAATAAATGAAAAATTGTCTTGTAAAATATTATAATTTTGTAGTCAATCTAGGTCGTTCATTAGGAAAATGATCTGATAGTATAAGTTATGTTAATTTAAGGTTTTTTCCCTAGAAGGAAATCCATAGTTTATATGATGGAATTTTATTGTGGTTGTGTATTATTATTCTAAGCAAGAAAGATAGAGGAGATTGTGCAAGAGAGAAGAGGAAATTAGAGTGGATTTGTTGTAGGTTGTATCTCTCCATTTTGCTGAATTAAAAAAAAGGAAGAACTGGTCGTTTCTCTGTGGACGTAGCCAAACTTAGGTGAACCAAGTATATATGTGTCTCTCTTGTTTTATGTGTTTATGTATTTGTGTTTCCACAATATTTTGTTTATTTCATTGCTTTGTTCATTAATTTATAATAACTGGTATCAGAGCCGAAGGTTTATTTGCCTGATAAACTGGTAGGAGGGAAGTGTTCTTGGTGTAAGTGGGAGAAATGGCAGAAGATGGTAGGTTTAGAGTCGATAAATTTAATGGCCAAAACTACCAGTTGTGCAAGATGAAAACGAAATATTATGTGTATCAAAAATATCTATACCTACCACTGATCGAAAAATCAAAGAATCTGATGAGTACGACGGATGCAGAATGGGATATTCTCAACAGAAAGGCACTAGGAACAATACAATTGTGTCTAGAAACGTTGGTGGCATTCAACATTTCAAATGAAATGAAAACATAAGGTTTAATGATAGCATTGGCCAAACTATATGAAGAGCCATCAGCCTCAAATAAGGTATTTCTTATTAAGTGTCTATTTAATATGAAGATGTCAGAAGGTGAATTTTTTGCTAATTGTTTAAATGAATTTAACACGGTTACCAGTCAGTTAAGGCCTATAGGGGTAAATTTTGATGATGAAGTTAGGGTTTTGCTAATTTTTTTCTCATTGCCAAAAAGTTTGAATGGCTTGGTTATGGCTATTAGTGACTTTTTCTCTGAATCTAGTACTTTAAAGCTTCATGATATTATTGGTGCCTTCCTTAGCGAGGATATGCAACAAAAAATCTCTGATGAGACATTAGGTAATGCTTTCACTGCAGGGACTAGGTGAAAAAAAATGGAAAGAGGAAGGAGCCTAGGAAATCGCAGTAAGTCAAGAAAAGGCAGATCCAAATCCAGATCAGTGATAATGTGCTAGAAATATGGGAAGAAAGGAAAGAAAGACTGTAAATATCATAAGGGAAAAGAAGGAGATGAACAACAAGAGAAAAATCATGAAGTGAATGTGATAGGTGATGTGTTGCAACATGCTTTAATTATTTCCTTATAGAATATTATTGATGCCTAGGTGGTAGATTCAAGGGCCTCATTCCATGCCAGACCTGATAGGAAACATTTTCATGACTATGTTCAACGGAATTTTGGACAGATTCATCTGGGTGATGATAAACCCTGTAAAATCATTGGAATGGGTAAGGTCTCTATAAAGAAACATAATGGAAACTAGTGGTTATTAAAGGAAGAAAGGGATGTTCCAAATCTGAAGAAAAAAATAATTTCAACAGGGCAATTTGGAGGTGAAGGCTATGTAACTATGTTTACAGACAAAACCTAGAAGGACACTAAAGGATCCCTAGTAATAGCAAAAGGAGAAAAGGTGGGTACATTTTATTTATGCAATAGTATTTCTACCTTTTTTAATGATTTAACCTCCATAGGAGCAGATATGGAATTATGGCATCATAAGCTTAGGCATATGAGTGAGAAGGGGATGCAGATTCCTCACTCAAAAAATTTGTTGCCAGGTTTGAAGCATGTTGATTTGGATTTCAACGAAAATTATTTTGATGGAAAACGGAAGAGAGTTAGGTTTTTTAGAGTTGAGAAGGAAAAAAAAGAGCAAAAAATCAAAGCTTGTGCATACATATGTATGGGGACCTGCTTAGGTATCATCTCTCACTGGCTGTTGCTATTATGTTACTTTTATTGATGATGCAACTAGGAAAACCTGGATTTATTGCATTTTAAATAAATATGATGTATTTGATACTTTCAAGAACTGTAAATATTTGGTTTAGAATTAGATAGGAAAGAAGTTGAAGTGTCTAATGCTGGGCACGGGATCCCCGAAGGGAAGTTTTGGGGCTTAGAGCCAGATTTTGGTCAAAATTTGTAACCCCGATGTAAAGACTCCACATTTTTTGGACGCGGAGCACATACTTTGTAAAAGAGTTATAGGGTTGTCCACCCTCAATTTTGTAATGTAATGTCAGCTGTAGAGATATACCCCCGTTCCACGAACCATGGGATTGTATAAATAGAGCGAGGCTCTAAGTAATCAATAGATCATGGAATAATAATGATAAGAATGAACAGTTGAGTCATATCTGAAGTGTAAAGTCTAGTTTTGGGTTGTAGAGTAGGAGAAAGCTCTGCAGTTGAGTGTGCAGAGGCCTAGTAGTCCACAGCTGAGTACGCAGGGTGAGTCAAGTCTGTAACAGTTGGAGCATTAATAAAGAGAAGTTTCATATCCATTCTACGTATTTATTTCCTGTTTTATGCATCTATTACATTGAATATACATTACACTTTTAATGCTTATATGATGCGTGAATATGTATGAATGTGTTGAATAAGTGAATACAAGGTAGAATATATGTTTACGCAAAATTAACTAATATCTATAAGAAGATAAGTAAGATACGTGGTGTAATTTGGGGAAATAACGTAGGGCACTTCCAAATCAGCGCGAAAGCATCTCAGCCCCTGGTTAGGGCTGCGCAAAACACAATCGCAAAGGTATTGAAGGTCAGGACAGTGCACGAAGTGACCTATGGGAAGGTAGGCACAATTGGACTAAATCGGCACCTTAGACATCTCAAGGGTGCAGAAACTTGGTTCCAACATCCCCCCATACTGCTTTGGGTGAGACTTCAGTTCATACCACACAAGATGATGCGAAAAGGGCCAGTAGTGTAGGGATTTGTTTGGCTAATTAACTCCAAACCTGGGTCAGCCCCATCAAGCCAACAAATGGTTCCATTGTTGGGACCAGAATCTGCATGGAGATGTCTAATGTCATATCATTGGAATCCAACTAAGAAGGAAATTGAAGGGTGGTTGGACAAAAGAATTCATGAGTTCGTAGCACAAGAGAACAGGAATCTGCAACTGATAAAAGAAGAGTGGTTAGATTGCTACCTATACATAGAGATCCACGAAATCTTCTTCGCATCCTTCCCTACTGGGTTATACGAGTGGATCGCAAAGCTAGCGGATAGCCAAGGAAGGTGGACGCTTGACGGTCCTATTGTGTGGAGCCCAGAGCTACTGCGAAGGTTGGAGGCATCAGAGGATAATATCAGATGCTCCATTGATCATTGACTTGATCGTATTATAAGAGGATTCATTACTAAGTTCGCAGTTGACACCTCAGCTAGCTATAGCAAGGTAGAGCGATGCTTTCTCAAAGGGCCGTGAGGTAAATACGTAAAGTCTTTGAATACTTAGTTTAAAATGCTATTGTGCGAAAAGAGGGTTATGTAGTTACCTTGATGTTTGGGGCTACACGAAGTGGAAAAGGTTACAGGAACGAAGGAAGTAAGGGACCCAAAACTAGCCCCTTGATTTCACCTCCACGAGGGGACTAGGAAGAGATGAGAAGGTCTCACTGCGAAGTGTTGTCCATCTGATAAGGAAAAGAATTCTGTGAATACCGCCTCCACCCACACCACCACTAGCTTCACCACCATCACCTCTATCTTCACCCGTACCACCTCCACCACGACCGTGATTCAATATGGCAAGCACAATGAAGTTGCCTATGTTTAAGGGTTTGGGAAATGAGGATCCGAACTAATTATGGTTTGTAGTAAGGTTTGTATGGGAAGCGCAAGGAGTTATAGATGATAATATAAAGAAAGCGACATTGGTTAGTGCCTTGTAGGATGACGTGCTGACCTGATATATTAAGCACTCCAATGATAATCCAAATGCGCGAATCACGGATATCCAAGCAGCACTAAACAAAGAATTATAGCAGACCAAAGTCTAAAGCCTATCCAATCATTAGATTCAAAGAGATCACGATGCTACCAGGTGAGACTCCTTGGGAGCTAGATCAAAGCTGAAATGTATGATTCGCGAAGCTAATATGAATGTGATGGATGGACAACATCGTGAGTGGTTTGTAGCTTCGCTAATGCCACATCTGAGGAGTGCATTATTGCAGCAAAAATTAATGACTCAGGTAGAGGCCTTAGAGATTGCAATGAGGCTGCAGCTAAAGAATTTATGCCTTGAGATGCAGAGTCTGAAACAGGACAGGACAGCTCAACTCGAAGTGCGCGAAGAGGTGTGGTGCGTAAAATGCAAGGGTCAGGGTCATGGTAAGGACCACTGCCCGGTTTTCGCAAATTACCTTGCAAGAGGAGGACCAATGTTGTTAAGGCTAGAAGCACAAGCAGGACCAAGCATAGCACCTGCTTTGTGGTGCATGATTTATCAAATAACTAGAAAACATGCCACAGACAATTTTCACTTGTTATAGAAGTATACGAAAAATTCGCAACAGTTGTTCTGCAACTTTTGTAGGTTAGTGGGATACAATGAGCGCACTTGTGGAAGCTATGACTTAATGATGGGCATAACTCCCACCTACAGAGTTTAGGCCGAAACATGGCCCCTTGACCAGAATGCAGGAATGGCACAAATAGGATTTTAGGGGCACAGATGAGGCCGAGGCGGAGGAGGACCTGGAAGAGGTCACAAACAGTTGATATGCTACAATTGCGGAGGGTCAGGACATTATACCCGCGATTGTACAAATCCAACGCGCTTGTCATGTTTCTATTGCAACTTGTTTGATCATGAGACAGAAGATTTTCCTACACCAATAGCTAAGATACATGACAAAGGATCTCTACTGCCTCCCCCGACTCAGAACTTGCAAATGATGAGTTCTGAGCCACGAGAGGAAGACCTGAATGTAAACATTGTGCTCCAAAGTGGAATCATGATGGGAGATGACAAAGGAAGACAGCCAAAAGATAGTACCTGGGTTCACAAAGCTCTAGTGAAAGAAGTAGAGTTTGATTTGAAGCACACTTGGGAAACCTTCATGGAAGCTAAGAAGTGCTTCGCTAATGCCTCCACTTCAGGAAGCAAAGATATACCGGAGCGGGAGATGGACCCATCCATGCTCACAACGTTCTTGGAAACATGTATGAAGTTATTATGCAGCAGTAAAGTTTTAAAAGGGTTACAGTAACTCATTAACAAATGCACTGGGACCGCGCCAGGAGAACTGTGCATAGTCAAGAAGATCAGAAAACATAAGACAAGAACAGGGAGAAAAATGAGACTAACTATGGAGATCAAAGAATATGAGATGGATCAAGTTATCCTAGATTTAGGATCGAATGCAAATGTTCTACCGAAGTAGACATGGGAGTGAATGGGGAGACCTACACTGCAATGGTCTCCTATTCAACTGTGAATGGCGAACCAACAGAAAATAATACCCATGGGGGATTGCAGGGAATAACTGTGGACATTGAGGGAGCGAGCGTGCTAGTATACTTTGAACTGATAGATATTGTTCATGATAGAAATCCCTACCCCACGCTCTTGGGAATTGATTGGGCCACTATCATGAACAGGGTGATTAATCTGTAAAAAGCAAAAAAATGATTTTTGAAAAGAAGTCACTACGCATAATTATACCCTTGGACCCTATTGAAGGATCGCCCTATGTGGAGCTGGTGTGCGACTATGAAAGTGATGATAATTTGGACTGCATCTATAAGATAACAATGCGAAACCAGTACTGGATGAATCCCACTACAGATGGGAAAATTGCATGGGAGCGTGAAAGCTCCTATACTTCGGATTCGGATGAGGAGACGGAGCAATGGTAGAATCAGTTACATGAGGTAACTACACTAAATTGTAATATGATGACAGGGTTTCTGCGCTGCGTATCGACAGAAGTAAAAGACCTACCTAATTATGATGGGCTAAGTGAGGTAGACACCTTCTTGAATAAATTTTAAAGGGAGGTTCCGGGAAAGAAATGCTTCTAGGCCTTAGACTGGGTAATACGCGCTATGCCCGTGAGGTGGTGGGGTACACACAAAGGGAGCTTTGACGACTGGTGCGAATGTAGGAGAATGATGTGCACATGACTTAGGAAGCCTAGGGTGAAATTGATAGACAAATACAATGGACATGATGATCCACGCGTGAGTCTGGCCAAGTGGATGCAGGCATATGGAAAACAACCTACACGGATGCACATGAACTCCGAGATGAAAGGTATGATCAATAAACATGTGTTGGGGGGACAAATGTGCAAATGGCTCTTAATGTTGGGAAGACATTACGTAGGAAGAAAAATCATGTGAAAGGTTATCCATGCAGAAGCATTCAACAAGGTATGAAAATTTCTAAACAAGGCATGCAATGTGTTGTGAAGTGATTGGGACCTACGCATACCCGCAGTATTATGGGCTTATAGGATGATATGCAAGAAGTTGACAGGACCCTAGGAGTGGAAGTTGCAATTCCTATGGAATACATTGTCACTAGTCTGTACATAGAAATGCTCACAGGTATGATGGACCACAGAGCCTGGAGGAGAGGCTCGAACAGTTGGAGTAGCTCAAAGAAGAACAATTTTTGGCTGGATTTCACCAGCAGGTCCAAAAGAAATGTGAAAAGGCTTGGCACGATCGACATATTAAGTTGCGTAGCTTCAACAAAAATGATTTGGTGTTGTTGTATGATAGTAAGTTCAATAAATTCCCAGGGAAGCTCAAAATGCATTGGCTGGGACCATATGTTATTAAGGAGATCACAGATAGTGGTGCGATGCAGTTGGTAAAGTTAAATGGAGAACTTTTTCCAGGAAAAGTCAATGGCAATAATTTGAAGGCATACACAGGGGGCCCAGCCATCTGACTATTCGACAAAAGAATAGTCTTAGTGCTCTAGGCAGTTGAAAGGAGGCGTGGGACTATAAACTACTCTGCCCAAGAGTTGCGCGATGTTAGGTCTGTGCGCAGTAGCAAAGTGTCGCAAGGTCTGCGATAGTGCGAGGGTAGCTATGCTGCTGCATGGGCCAGCTGGAAAGTGACCATTATAATCACTATTCACGATGTGATGCTTGGTTTGAGACCAAATGGAGTGGGCGGCAGGCATTTAAGGCCAACTTTATGGGCTAGATTCTTGAAAATCTATCGCCAAGTGAGCATTAATGGACCGAATGTGAGGGGAACAGTCAGATTCAAATTCAAAAGGCGCTATAAATTTCAAAGGGTTTTCCAGCAAACAACACTTGGCAATTTGAAAACTGAGCTCTTACATGCCTAGACATTCATGAACCCAGACTTGTTCGATCTGTTAAAGGCAAATTCATTGTATGAGAACTTACCCAAACCATTGAGAAAATTGTGGAATAGCATTATGGCCATGCCAAAGGAAGACATGGATACTGGAGCAATGACTGTTGAGGAGGCTGCATAGGCCATGACGGTAGGAGAAGCCACAAAAAGTGTCGGGATAGTCACAAAAATCCCTAAATCGCCTCACGCGCTGAGACCCAAGAAAGACAAGCAGCCTATGGTACCAGTGTGTGTGTCCCCTAGGAATCCATTAAGGATTAGGCTTACCACGGAAGAAAAGGGGAAGGTGATCAATTTGGAAGTTGATGAGGAGGAAGACTTTGAAGAAATCCTAGTAGAGGAGGATGAGTATGTAGAGATGGAGGTAGAAACCCAAGGTGCAGACCCTCTGACCAGGCTGCCTGCATATGTTCCTCTGCGGAAGGGAAAAGTAAGGGTGCCCAGCGATCTCGGCAAGAGAAAAAGCTCTCTGCAGATTTTTCTGCTCCACGACGATATCATTTTGGATGGAGCACACTTGGGGAAAGTGCCTATGCTAAAATTTGAAGACTGGGATCTCGCGAACCATGAGAAGTTCCCAAATTTGGCAACCACGTATCTCATGCGCCAGAAGAAAGACGCGCCAACGGGAGTTACAGAGTTGGAGCCGCGTAAGTGGTTGAGAGGTGTAAAAAAGGTGGGATTGTTAAACCTGTTCTCGGTGTCGCATGACCATCATGTCCCTGTGACTATTTTTGTCATTAGGTAGCTACTTTGCCTAGTGCATGATGGGTGCTTGTGGCTGGAGGAGCCCATCCCCATCACGGACCACTTAATTCACAAAATTACCCGGCTCCCGTGCAAAGGGGAGGATCCAACGAATATCTCAGAGGGCAAGAGTGGTGACTTGGCCATCACGGAGGCCATGAAGAAGAAGTTTAAGCTGGAGAATAAGAAGTGAGGGTACGCGATTTCCAGCATCAACAACCCGGCAGTCAAAGTGGTGATGTAGAATTAGCTGGAAAGGTTATGCGGAAGTGTCGCGCAAATGAGTTGCCTACGCTGATGGTTACACTTTCCGCACAATGTGCAGAAGGGGTCTAGTTTAACTAGGTGGACTACTTGTGTAGAGAGTTCCTTGAGAACTGTCACGAGGAACACGAGTAGGGGAAGAATTTTCATTATGCATGGTTGTTGTTGTCCATGGTTCTAGTGGCATGGGAATTGCCCAAGGAGAGCTAGTTCCCAATGATTGCGTAGGACCTTCTGCAGGCAGTGAAGTATGCTTCGTTGTGACCAACTAGAGATGCACAGAGAATCAGGGATAGTAAGATATTCTGGGTGTTCATGGAGATGAACATCAGAAAAGGAATTAATTGCAAGCCACGATTATCGCCCATGGTCTATAATAGTTTGTAGAGCTTCATAGAGTTCAAGGTAGATTTCTAGCACATGTACATTAGGGCGAGGAAGGACCCTTTGAAGACGTGGTGCGAGCTACCGCACCTCACAACAGATGATGTCATCTTCACGGTCCTTGAGTAGTGGCCGCTGGAGTGGCACACTCCAACCAGCTCTGCAGTTGAATCAGAGAAGTCTGCCATGGAAAAAAGAAAAGGATGAGGAAAAATTGTAGATGGTGTAGTTGGAAGAGAAGCAAAGGAATGAAGTAGTAGCGGCCAAGGCCCAGGAGGCGTGCAACATTGCGAAGGTTGCAGAAGAGCAGCAGAAGGCAGCAGAGGAGGAGCGTGAAGGATAGAATTCGTCTTCACTTGAATAGGAAATAGATATAGAGCAAGGTGGTCCGTACCCACAGACAACATCCACACAGCTGAAATGATAACACCTAAGAGAGCAGGTAGTGCCATGGAAGAAGTCGATGGCTTCGAAAAATTCTTTCGACCCAATCACCCTCACTAAGGGGGATCTACATGACATTGGGGAGATGGTGACGGACATCATCGCAGAGGCCCACCAGTAGTTTGTGGAGGAAAGCCATATGGTGTTGGGGGTCCTCCGGGAATAGATATAGGATTTGCAGGTGCGCACTCCACAGGCTGGCACTCTGTCAACCAGCCTCACAGTATGCACATTCGCAGCTGAGGAAATGCTGCATGCCAGAATGACCAACACTATAGTGCTACCAGAGGGAGTGCTCATTACAGAAAATGAGGCTGACATGCCTATGGTCAGTGTGCTGAAGGGGATCGAGATAAATATGGCTATGCTCCCTCGGGAGATGCTCTACATTTTGCAGGACAAAGTTACAGCAGAACTGCGAGCCAGGGAGGGTCGTGCACTCCATGTCATGAGTGAGCAACACATAAACATTGAATAGTTGAGCCTAAAGCACAACGCGGTGTTGTTGGAAAAAGTATCTATTCAGAGCGCCCCTATCCCACTCTAAGGTGTGATAGTGCCTTAGCAACAAACAAGGAAAACTACTTGAGTATTCTTCTTTATGAAATGTAAATGAAGAGGAAGGATGTAACTAACCTGTGTCTTTCGCTAGTTTGTTGATCCAATCGCTCCTCTCTTCAATAGCTCCCAGCTCCCTGCTCCCTTACCGGCCCAACTTCACCAAATTCCTGCAAGATCACAGAAGAGAGAAACTACATGAAGATATAGATTTACACTCATAAAAAGCTTAGGATCAGATTAAGCTAAACATGAAAATATAACAAAACATCATTGATACACAGCATGTAGGAGAAACTCAAATAATTTTATTGATATGATAAGAAAGTCCAAGAGGAGATACAACCAAGTGAGTCCCGATCCAGCATCTACCTCCCAGCAAAGGAATCCCTTCCTCTCCTCCAACAAAGCATAAATCACCCAATGTACTAATCTCAATCTCAAACTAACAGCAATTCTCTGCAAAGTACAAAATTCCAGCCTCTGGATCTCTGGGATGAGGGATCCATATATAGATGTAAGCAGAGAGGATGAGTCAGCTTCTGTTTTGACTTGTGGCTTCTCTCTGTCAGTTCTTGCTTCCACTTGGAGACTGAGAGCCTCTTACTCATCACTGGTTGAATTCAGTGAGGCAAGTGTCATTGGAGAAGATTCTGGAAGCTTCCATTGTCTCTCCACCTCGTTGAATGACTCTGCCACTTGTCATTTCCCACTCAGCGCACCTGGGTAGTGCATTCAAGTGCGTTGCAACACACCTAGCCAGTGTATTTGGGTGCTTTGCAACGCAGGCAGCTAGTGGAGCTTCTGAATTGATCCTGATTTGACTAGTTCTGAGTAGTTTTTGGTGGAGAACTTCTAGGAGAAGCTGTCATTGGTTGACCTTGTTCCTTTAGGGGCAGGAACAACACTTTTAGGGACTTTGGATCCCTTGGATTATGGAAATTTCATGCTTAGAGTTGTAAGGCACAAAAATGTCTATAACAGTTGCCCCCTAAAGTATGAGGCCGTTTATCGGGTGAAATACTTTATTAGGAGGATCCGAAGTTCATTCAATGTTGGGAGGAGACCTGTAATAAGATACAATACAATACATTATTTTCATATTGTTTTCATGATCTAGCTGAGGCGGGCATTCCCATGCTCAGCTTTATAAATTCATTTTTTATGTACATAGGACAGACAATCGTCTGATGGTAGACTGATGATCCTGCTGAAATCATCATCCTTTTGGTAGGATGATTGTCTGTGCTGCAATGCTGTACATGTCAATGTCTTTATTTTTCCTGAATATATATCGCAGCCCAGATGGATGAAACTGGATCCGGGGTCTTCAATCTCGTCCGATCTTCACTCTAAGTACAAGTCGATCCATGTGAGAAATGTTTTTGAAGTCGAACATGGAAAGACATCGCTTGATTACCAGTCAATGATGTAAACTGTTAACAAGCGCGAGAGGAATCACTGATAAGGATAATGACCCTCAAGGTACTGCAGTACAATTCACGTGGTGTGAATAAAGGACTTGGCATCGAACACCACCCAAAATCTTTCGGTCGAAGGTCATTGATGTATACCTATCGCCGGAAGTGAGAAACTTGCCATTGAGGCATGCAAGCTTCAAAGTACTGAAGGGGGTGTTCCTAGATCAACTTCTTGGATAATGAGCAGATGTCGACAAGAAGCGATCTGTCAAAGGAGGGCCTTGATGTATCCCACATCAATGACACGGAACGGAGCAAATGATTTTGATGGAGGTGAAAACAATCTGATGATATATGGTTCAGGGTGGCGGTCATGAAAGAATGAAGTATAATGTATGGTAGTGGATGGGACACGGTTGACTTCTCTGGATGACTTCTCTTGAACATATCGGCGACACTTATATGATGGTGTTAACACCCAGGTTGTTCCCTTTGACTCCTAAGGGAATACGTCCGGGGTAACCACTAACCAAGCTTTGGATCACAGGTTCTAGCCAACCTGTAATCAGAGAGGGCTCTCTCTTTGACTGTTTAACTTTGTTCTTAAGAATCTTAGGCTAGATATGAGGTGAGGGTTTGGTTTGAAAGTTTTGGTTGAATGATGTCTTTCAGTACCTAAGGTGATATCTTCAGACAGTTTTAGACCATTGGGCAATGGAGTCTGTGGTTGCAGGTTGTTTGAATTTGTTGAGTGTGATTATTAAAGCAACAGGGCCATTTAAATATTTCATGAAACAAATTTGAAATTGTAATGATGAAGTATGTTTAACCAGTGGAAGGCAATTAAGAAATTTCCACTAAGTTGGTGATGTGAGAAAGAGATGTATTGAACAGGAGCAGGTTTGAATTCCTGAAACAATAATCACTGTGAAAGGTATAGTTTGGAAGTGCAGCAATTAAGAATTACACTCTTATAACTATAACTGAGGAAAACATACATAATAGCTTAGATTGAGTTCAGGGTATTCTATGAATAAATCTTGAAGCTATTCTTTTTCTTTGCCATTAAACTTTGTGAAACAGAACATGAATGGATTATGAAGAAAATAACAAACATAACGAACAGGTTAAAGAAACTTATTGTTCCATGAAATACGCAGGAATCCTGTAGCATTCAGCAAGCACACCGAAACGCATCAGACAACACAGAACTTTGGAAATTCCATCAACTTTGTTGTATTAAAACTCTGAACATTTACAGCATAGTATCTCCTGAAGAGAAAATCAACAACCCCTGCAAGTTTATACGAGGGGGAATATATACAATCGGTTATCCAAAAATATCTGAACCGCTGAGTCACTTGATAAATAAATACGCTCACCAACTTTACAGAATAGCAGATAAGGAAGTTATTGCTGCTCTAAATACAAAATGAATACTCTTTAATTCTATCAGAAGTCTTTTTGACCTTTGGAGGCCACTGAGTCGGTTGAGCGTTCTGCATTAATGCTGAATGATGTGTCTTTATGGCTTTGTCATGCTGTAGCTTTCTCGGCCCTGTCATCTGTAGCTGTCAGTATTGCTTTAGTGGCCGAATTGGTTTGCTGAGCTGGCTCAGTCCACTCTTTTACTGTCACAGTAAATGTGTCTACTGTCTGAACACGATGACTTGTTTTTAATGCAAAAACTTGGTGAAAGCCTCTTGTTTACAGTAACAACTGTATCATTTTGGTCCACCAGTCCTGTGTAGGCAGTTGATGTCTCAAAATTGCATCTAAGGTTTCATATGCCTCTGTATATTTGTAGAATTTTGGAGGCACTTCAAACAAATGTTTGATCTCATTCATAATAAAGAATAAGTTCTCTACTCTGTCATAGAGACTTTGCCCAGATGCTGGCCCTGTTTCCTCTGAGGTACTTGATCCTGCGGTGATCTGATTGGTAGCAAAAGTATTCACCCTTTTGGCATAATTTTCATGTGAAAGTAGCCTCCCTGCGCTGTTCAGAAAGCCAGGAAGGCCTCTGCTCTGTAATGCTGCAAACTTATCCATGAATTTGTTTACTTCTGTTTGCATGTCCTGGCTTCTTCTATCCAATGTTTGTACCAGGCTTCTCAATGTGAGGACCCTCTTTATCAGCAGGATGGTTTCAGTTCTATTGGGGATCCCCATTGCTGCCAGCTGAGGACCTGTGCGGTTATTGAGAACGTTGATCATTCTATTGGCTATCTCAGGCATATTGCCTAGAGATGCTCTTGCTCTTTGGACTTCCCTGTGTGCTTTGCCTATGAGCTCCATTTGCTCATGAATAGTCTCTATATACTGCCACTGATCTGTTATTGATTGGCCAATGTTGGCCCATAAAATTGTCTTGACCTCAGCCACCACTTTGTCAAGGGTGAGTTCTTTCTCCAACTCCTTTATCTTCTCCTTGAGAGCCTTTATTTCTCTTCCTTTTTCAGCTACATTTTGCTTAGACTTGTCATATTTTTCATTCAGCTTAGCTAGATTCTCCTTGGCTTCGTTTAGCTCTGCCATCTGGGCTTCCAGGGCTTGAATCTCATTCATCATCTTCTGCATGTCAAGGCTTGGAGCCTGCTCTGATGTTGGTGTTGGTGTTGATGTTGATGGAGCTGTCTCAACTGTTTGCACTGTAGGGGGAGTGACAATTTGAGGGGGTTCCTCAAGGTTGATTACTTGTGGAAGGGGCTGAACTGTTTGGCCTCCTTCTTTCTGTTGTAGGGCTGCCTGTAATGCAGCCTCTGTTTCTATCAATTTTTCCTCTGTCTGGACCAGTTGTTTATGCAGTGTTACCAGCAATGTTGATACATCCTGGTCCTTTCTTTGCTAGGCAACCCCCTCTGTTTGAGGGTGAAGAGTTGCTGGGATCTTTATCATCTTTCTTAGAGCTGCAATGTCTGAATCTCTTATCTTTAGCAGCTCCTTTATAGCTTTAGGGTCCTTTGGGTCATGCCCAAGCTCTATGATTATATCCTCCAAAGACCTTATCCTGTTGTCTTTGGCCTGATAGGATGCCTTCTTCAACTCAAGTTGGGCGGTTGTATTGTTCAGGCTGTTTTCCAACCTATGTGCCAAGAAGGTCTTATCTGCAAGTGTAGAATACACCATCTCACCCGTTTGCTTGTGAAGTTCTATTTGATCCATAGGGTGGATGTCTTTTGCAAGGACCTCAAGGTTGGTCCTTATATAGTCTGCAGCTGACTGTGGCTGCAGCATGGTTGGCATGAAATGACTCATGGTCATTTTCCCCTCATTTATGTCATAAGCTGACATAAGCCTCTGCTGATTTGTATGGGCCATTTTCAGCAATTGATTATAGATCTAGAGCCTAAGTGGTTCATTTCTCTTTTTTATGTCAATGAATTGCTGCTTGATGCCTGTTTCGGCTCTCCTTTGCTGACTTGAGGAGCTGATCTCTCCTCCGATTATTCTTTCTTGTTCCTACTGGAAGGAACTGGCAGATGCCTCCATGCTTGGTGGGCCCATGCCCAATGATTGTCCGATGGGCATCTCTTCTTCAGAAAAGGGATTCATCCTTTGCCTTTTCTCCCCTTGAGTTGTGGATGTGGTGAGGGGAGTCTCCTGCTCTCTATCCCTCTTTCGGTTTCTGTCTTCATTCTGAGGAGTTTGGAGCACCGAGGCCTCCACTGTCATTTCTTGCCTAGGAGGCACAGTTTCTTGAGTCTGTTTCCCAGTGGATATTGGGGCCTCAACCATTTGTTTCTGCTGCATTGGCTGCTCTTCTTTTTGCTGTTCTTCTGTATGAGGTGGCTTTTCCTGCTCCATCTGCTTTTCCTTGCCCTTGCTTGACACCTGATGAACAGTTCTAGCTGCTTGCTGCTGGGCTGTAGAAGATGAGGCAACTGCTCCAAGTTGCCTTTGATAGGAAGAGGAAACCTGCCCACAAGTTTCCAAGTCAGCCTCTTTCTCAATGTTCTTTGCCTCTCTTTGTAGCATTTTCTCTCTAGTGATTGCCTCTTCTAGAGTGCCCTCTTTCCAACTTAGTAAATTGGCATATTTTTCAATGTGAGGCAATCTGATGTGAGCATAGCCACCTAGTTTATGTTTTACCCTCCTGAGAGAAATGAAATGATTAGGGTCATAAGGTACCCAGCGGAAACTGGTTTCTAATTGGAGGCTCTCTAGGATCATATCTGCTTCCTTCCATCCCTCCTCCCTTTTGTTGTAAAGAAATGGGCCTAGCTGGTTCCTGACCTTTAGTTGCACCTTCTTGTTTTTATTGTGGAAATGGACCAGGTCTGCATTTCCAAATTGCCTGAAATACTCCAAGGCAAAGAGTCTCATAGGGACATATCTTGGCAGCCTATAAGGGTCCAACTCACAGCCATATATTCTGATTACTGTATGGTGTTGGTAAAAGTACCAATCACCAATGATGTAGGCCTTTGAGAGATGGAGTATTCTTTGCATCTCATCGGTCAACCTGGGAGGAGGGACACCAAATAACAAGGTCATAGCTGGATGGATAAAAAGGTCTATGAATTCACAGTATGTGTATGGTGAACAGGAGGTGTGATGGAAAACTAAAGTCCAAAACACTACAGACCTTGGGTTTCCCTGGGCATCAAGTTTCTTGAGAGGAATAGGGAAACTGTCAGGTTGATAAAATAAGAACAAATGATAGATGTATGAGGTGTATCTGAACACCTTCTCCCTCTCCAGATTCATCAGTTGCTCATGAATCTTATTGGCAATGTACGTAGCATAATCATAGTGCACAGCAGGAGGCTTTCCAGGGGAAAATATGGACAGCATGGCCATAATAGTGTCATCAACATCCTCAATTCCCCTGTACCCAAGGACATAACTGATCAAGTCCACAAGCATTTTTCCCAAGTCATTGAGATATGGATTTCCAATAGGAGGTGTTCTCACAGCTTCAGAGCTTGGCTGAATAAATAACTGATTAATCTTGATGACATGGGCACTGGACAGCTTGCCCCCCTTCTTTAATAAGTCCATCATAGAGAGAGGAGTTAGTGGCTTTGCAGTGTGAAAGTGCAGCATCTCATTTATGGCTTCAGGGGTGATATGGAACAAGACTGAACCTCTGGAACTAAGAACAGCTCTTTGACATGGATCATAGTTTTCACAGCATCTATGGATCAAGTCTGGAAGGACATTGACTTGAGGAAGGTTAAAGATGGGCAAATTTGAGTCCCAAATCCCTAAAATATCAGCTCCACTGAGGTGTTGAGCCTTTAACTCATTTAGCATATGAATGTTAAATTTGGCATTCATTGAGAATGTCTCTGTCATCTGATAATCTGTATCACCCAGGGCCTTCCACTCTAACTCTCTGTGTGGGGCATTCAGAGGTGGGATATTTAATGCTACTGGAGTTTCCATGGTTAATTAGGATTCTGAATTTGTACTAGGACTTGTTCTACCGGACAGAGCAACACAAAAGGGTATTCTTTGCAAGAGTAAGCCAAATTTCAAGGGAAAATAGGGTAAACTGTGGTGAGAACAGTTTGAAATGCTCCGAGCAGAGTTTGAATGAGCAAATGTTGGGACTAGTAACGTTGTTTTCCCGGTGAATTAGTGTAGCTCAGGTTTCAAGTCCACGAATGCGCGGACTGACTGTAATTTTATGACAACTTGGCTAAATGTGGACTGTGTAGGTGAATTTCGACCCTATAACTGAAAATGGATGCCGGTCAGTGGAGAATTGCTGGTAATTACAGTGATTTTGACTCTTTTTATGCTTGCTTGGTAAATTATACTCAAAACCAGGCACGGATGGGAAACTCGGATAAATACCTGGTGAATTACCGGCAATGGTTACAATGCAGGTGGATTGGAAGTGCCCGCGGCCTTTAAGTTGAATTCCGCAGGTTGATGGTGAAAAGATCGTATTTTGCATGCAAACCGAAGCAATAATTCTTTGGTCAAAGTGACAAAAACCGTGATTTTTGGCGAAAATATGGACTTTTTGGGTTATTGGCGCTTTTTTTGGATGACGTCAGCATGATGTCATCAGGTGGGGTTGGGTATGGAAGGGTGACGTTGCGGCCTGTGAGTGGTCCACGGGGACTGGTGAGGTGGCGGACAGGTCGGAGTAGTGGCGGGCCGGACGCTGACACGGTGCTGAGTGGTTATGACGTGGGCGCGTCGTGGCGGTGACGAGGACACGACGGGATAAGCGATAAACAATAAGTGGTAAGCGGTTTGCTCGGACCGCTCTGGATACGGTCGCGGTATTGTCAGAGGGTGGCCTGATAAGATTTGGGGGCGACGCGTGGCGGAGGCCTGACGTCACCCTCTGACAGTTTCTCGGGAGGTAACGTTCGGTCGTCGGGGCCGACCCGATATGGATGAGGGCCGTCGGATGGGAAAGCCCAGATCCGACGGTCGACGGGTCGAAAAGGTGGTAGGACAATACGGCAGCGGGCGGAGCATATTTTATAGTTTTTCTGGAAATGCGCGCCCAGGCGGAACCTTTAGGCTTTGGCGGGTTTTATGGTTTTTCAATGCTTTTTTCTATGGAAATGCGCATGGCAACAAAACATTGGATAAAGCGGAAAAATGGGTTTTTTAGTGTATTTTGCAAATAGTGCGGGTTAGGGGTAATAGTGGGTTTTCACAGGGCCTTTTGCAAGTAAAATAGGTAAATCTTTTCAGAGGGTTGTGAAGGGAAAAAGGGGTAGGGCTTAGGTTATTAGACTAACCAGAGGTCAATTTAATCCCTGTTTTTTTTTTTTGGGCATTTGGCTATAATTGCCAGGGGGAGGGAATATTTATACATTGCTTGGGGTTTATACACCATAGTGTTTATAATAGTAGGGGAAAAGGGGAACATAGGGGATTTAGATAATAAGAAGTTAGGAGTTAATATGAGTGGAGGAGATGGATAAGGGGGAAAAACCACTAAGTTTATATGAAATCAACTTAGTTTAGGAAGTAGATCAAAATGAAAAGAATTTTACACAAGAAATGTGGCTTTTAAAGAAACAAAAACCAACAAAAGACTTTGACTTCTTCCATGAACATAGGTAGTATTGGGATGTTAGTGATGAGTATAATGGGGGCTAATCAGGTAGTTAGACATGCTTCATTGTACTGTAGCAAAACTGCTGAATAAGAGACCTGCACTGGCACCATGTTTTTCCTTTGCTTGAGCCAGTGACATGAGGGAAATCATGCTTCTGCAACCCCATCTACCTACCCACTCTATTGCCTACCATTTTTTGTTACTCCAAAGAGGGTGCACTTAGACTTGCAAACCCTTATGTGCCTTTTCTTTTCCTTTGGCTTTTTTCTTTTGATTTCTCTATCTAAGCCTAGCCTTATTGCTTCCAAGGCCCCAGATTAAACAGTTGGGAACCTCCATTCTCTACCTAACTACTTTATCTGCCAAGATTGAACTGTTTGGACAGATTTCTTTCTCTAATCTACAACAGAAAATTGAAACATGGCATGATCCAGATTAGGTTGTTGGACCATCCATCCAAATTCAGTTAACATCAAGCTATGTACACATATTGCATTCTCTTGGAAATATGGGATCTTTGCATCACCAAAGCAGAGCATATTTGGAACTTTCTTTGCCAATCATGAAATATGAAACCTATTGGTATAGGTATCTAACAGTGGCTCCACATGGGGATGGTTTTTCCATTTGAAAGACCAAGAACAGCAGGTCAGAATGCCTTGGCCCCTGATTTCTTTTTACCAAAACTTGGAGTTTTCCTCCTTGAAATCTCAAAATTGTGCCCTTTCCATCTTGGTAGATCTCTGAACTTATTTGTCTTCTGCTGATAACTTACAAAACTTGGGAAGCTGCCTTTTCTACATGTTAACAGAAAGTAATATATACACCCTATAATGTACAAGGGAAAGTCAAACTATATACATGGGAAGTAGTCAAAATAGTGCTTCAACATCCTGCCATTCACAGGACCTTCATCCAAGTCAGTTTCATCCAGATTTTTTAGGAAGTAAGTGTTGTTTCCTTGCACTGCTTGGATAACAAATGGTCCTCTCCAAAGAGAATCAAATTTTCCATGTTTTCCTTTATCTTCCCTTCTTGAATCCCACTTGAGGACTTTGTCACCCATGTTGAAATCTTCAGCCTTAGTCCTTCTATCAAAAGCTTTCTTTAACTTTTCTTGTAGAACTTGAACTCTGTAATAAACTTGGTCTCTAGTTTGCTGCAAACATATTATTTGATTGATCCTTCTTTGCATGTCATTGGGCTCAGCTTGACTTTCTTGAAGAAGTTTCATGACAGGGGTCCCCAAGGATGAAGGGAATTCGGCTTCCATTCCATAAACCAATTCATATGGGCTGACCCCTATGGATCTCTTGGTTGTTAGCCTATCTGCCCATAAGGCGTTTACAAGTTTCTTATGCCAATTTTTCTTATTCTCTTCCAATACTTTCTTGATGATGTTGATAAGACTTTTGTTAGAAGATTCAGCTAAACCATTTCCTTGGGGGTAGTATGCAGTGGAATGGCCCAAAGTAATATGAAATTTGTGGCAGAAGTTCACCATCTTCTTGGATCTAAAAGCAACAGCATTGTCTGTTATAACCTTGTCAGGACAGCCAAATCTAGAAAGAATATTAGTCTCCAGAAACTGAATGATAGTAGAATCATTTGCTTGTCTACATGGAACAGCCTCAATCCATTTGGTGAAGTAATCTGTGGCTGTCAGAATCCATCTATGTTGGCCTGAAGAAGAAGGATGAATTTCCCCAATGAAGTCTAGGCCCCATTGCTGAAAGGGCTTCTCTGTTGCAATAGGCCTCAAAGGAAGGGGCAGTAATTTTCTCTTTCCCTCAAATACTTGACACTTGTGACATGAAGTGGTAAATTTTTTAACATCAGAGAACAGAGTAGGCCAATAGTAACCTGCTCTTAGTATCTTGTCCACAGTGGACTTCCAGTACAAATGTCCACCACAATCACCTGCATGAAATTCTTTCATAACTTTATCAGTTTCATCCATATTCAGACAGTTCAGCAGTATACCTTCATGATTTTTCCATATTAAATTACCATCTATAACACAGAATTTTGAAGCTTTCATTTTTAGAAATCTAGATTTGGTTCTGGACAATCCTGGGGGAGCACACAGGTTTTGCAATATATAACAGATATCAGAATACCACTGGGATTGTTCAAAGGCTGCATTGATCTTTGGAGTCGCCAGCTCCGGTTCACTGTCCAGTTGGTTAATGTCCAAGGCTTGGAAATTTGTTTCAGACATTAATTTAGCCAAACCTTGCCCTTTTATCAGTTTTGTAGGTCTTATCTCAATATCAAATTCTAAAATGTTGGCAATCCATTTTCCTCTTCTGCCTTCTAAGTTTTCTTGAGTGAGTATGTCTTTCACAATGGGACTTGGTACATAAGCTATAACATGGGAGTACAGGATGTAGATCCTGAAGTCTTTGATGGATTTGACCAAAGCATAAGCTTGTTTTTCCATGATCTGATATTTCAGAGGTGCATCTCTAAGAGCTCTACTAAAGAAAGCAATAGGTTTCTCATTTCCTTGGTCATCTTTTTGCAATAAGACAGCAGCAATGGTATGCTGGGAGGCAAAAGAGAAAATGATAAACTCTTTGTCAAATTGAGGATTTGTTAAGACTGGAGTTTGGGTAAGGGCCAATTTGATACCTTCAAAAGCTTGATTTGCTTCTACTGTCCACTTTACTTTTGAATCCTTTTTTAGCATGTTGTTTAGTAATCTGATTAATTCTGCTAAGTTTGGGATAAACCTCCTTAAAAAGTTGATCTTTCCCAAGAAGGCTTGTAATTCTTTGATGTTTCTTGGATTGGGCATTTGCAAGATGGCCTGTATTCTGTCTGGGTCAATTCTAATGCCATCCTTAGAAATGATGTGACCTAACAACTTACCTTCTTCCAAACCAAATAGAGACTTCTTAGGATTTAAGGAAATCCCATATTTTCTACATGTTATGAATATCTGTCTCAAGTGTTTCAGATGTTCTTGGTCAGATTTTGAGAAAGGTGTGAGGTCATCTAAGTAAATGACAAGAAAGTCATGGATCTCTTTAGCAAAAGCAATGTCCATTGCTCTTTGAAATGTAGCTCCTACATTTTTCAATCCAAAAGGCATTTTAACATATTTGAAAGTTCCCCATGGGGTTGTGAATGCTGTTTTATCTTGATCATCAGGGTGGACTAGGATCTGATTGAAGCCTGAGAATCCATCAAGTAATGATATTCTTGAAGCCCCCACCACTCTTTGAAGAATGTGATCCATTTTAGGTAAGGGATAATTGTATTTGAGGGATACTTGGTTTAAATTCCTTAGATCAACGCAAAGCCTAATCTCACCGGTTTTCTTTCTTGTGGGCACCAAATTTGAAATCGAGTCTGAGAACCTGATTGGGGCTATGATACCAGCTGTAAACATTTTTTGTACCTCTTTTTCAATTGAAGGGAGAAGCATAGGATTGATCCTTCTCAATTTTTGCTTGAATGGCTTTTTATTAGGCTTGAGAGGGATGGTGTGTTGGATAACAGAGGTGTCATAGGATTTCAAATCCTCATAACTCCATGCAAACACATCTTGGAACTCTTTAAAGAGGTCAATGTATTTAGGCTTCTGGTCAGGAGGTAAAGATGCAGACAGTTTTATTATTTTGGGTTTTTCAGGAGTCCCAATGTTGCATTCTTCAATGGCAGCATTGAGGGGCTGCATTTTCGGTTTTCTAGGGACATCATTTGAGTCAAAAATGTCCTCCAATGGAGTTAGGCCTGTTGGCAGAAAGTTATCCTTTAGCTCTATGATTTCAGCCTCTGTACCAGCTATTTTATCCAAATGCAGTTGTTCAAGTTCTTGTATTTGTTGCTTGTCAAATCTTGTTGAACAAAGCATTTGACTTGCTGTTTTGGGTGATATAGCTATTTGGTCATGTTCACTCAACGGTTGCATGTCTTTCACAGAATCCACATCAATGTTCAAACCTGAAAATTTGTGCTGCAAGGTTAAGAAATTATTCATTTGTGTGTCATCCTCAAATACTTGCCAGTCTTTAACATTGTTTGGGACAGAAGGTCTGTGTTTTATCTCGGCTGTAAAACAATGGTTAGGTTCAAAAGGCAATTTTCACGTACTAGCAAATGTGGCTAAACTGTGTGCATGAAGATTGTGGGCTCTAGCTATTTTGGTTATCTGAAATTCAGTGAAGGTTTTAAGCATTTCAATAGCAGCAGACCTATATGACCTTAGTATTTTGTCATTGGTGACAAAATTGCCTTTCACTTGTTGGATAATAAGGTCTGAATCTCCCATGATTGAAAGTTTTGTGGCCTCTAATGATTTTACCAGTTTGAGGCCTAGCAAAAGAGCCTCATATTCTGCCATATTGTTGGTACATCTGAAATTAAGCCTATAGGCCCGACCTTGTGCATGATTGCTTTGTTTGTTATGAATCCACACTCCAACTCCTGCCCCTAATTTGTTTACTGATCCATCAAACTCAAGGAACCATAAGATCTCCTGTTTCAAGGGATTTTCAACATCCTTTCTGTAACTTGGGATTATCAGTTGGAGTTCTTGTCTTTCATCTGGTTTATCTTTTAGGACTGACTCATCAATTGGTTTCTCAATCTTGATCTCTTGGGGATTCGGTTGCTTAGTGTCATGCATATTTTGTTCAAGTGTGACCAATTTATTATCACTCTCAAGACTTGTATCATCATTGAACAGAATAAAGGAATCCATATCTGAATGGACTTCATAAATGGAGAAATTTTGAGGCTTTTCTTCACTGCTCACCATGTATTTCATAAGTGACTCTCTATATAGCCTCTTGGGTTGACCAAAGACTGAGATGGTGGCATATGACATGTCTAATTGCAGGGAACCTTGGAGTTTAGCCCCCCACGATCTTGATAACAGCATTCCATATTTGGGTGGGATATCAGCAACTACAACATCCATTAAGATTGTTTTGTTTGGATACTGGACAAGGGATACACATAGATCTTTTATCAAACCTAAACACTTAACTTGGCTGGAGTCAAATGAAAATAGGTCCTTATATGGTCTTGTAATGTCTAGGTTAAGTCTCTCCATTACTGATTTAGGCATAAGGTTATGAGAGGCGCCTGAATCAAACATTGCATTGTGTAATATCTTATCATGAACATGCAAGCTGACATAAAAAGGTAAGATCCCTATAACTGCTGTCTTTCCATCAACCTCTGGACCGAAAAGTAGTTCTGGGGTATCATCCAACACATTGACATCATCTTTATTATGGGTAAGTTGAAGGGATTTTTTGATTTGTTGTTTGTAAATGTCATGCTTGGCTAGCTCTGAAAGAGGAATGGCTATCTTCAATTTGCCAATTTCAGCTTCTAAGTCAAAGGGTTTTTCAGATTGGACCTTGGTATTGTAGTTGACAACCCTTTCTCTGTTGTTCAAATTTTCTTCTTGGTTTTCACTCTGATCTTGAGGCTTGTCCTTTTTACTCATCTTTTGGGGAGTAATGCTTGGATTAGGCTGCAAGGGTGATGTAGCCATTGATTGTTGATTTGGGGAAGATGCTTCAGTTATTTCTTCAACTGTTACTTCATTTGTAATTGAATTAGTTTTGTCAATTGGCTCTGTGACAATGGTTTTCTTAGGCAGTGGAGTGTCCTTTGTTTTCTCAGGCTGTGTCACATTTATAGTTCTGCTCCTTAGCTTGTATTGCTTATGAACTTCATAAACAGCTGTGTCATAGCCTTGTTTAAAGTCAAATGACTCACCTGACTTGGTTTGGAACTGCTTAATGTCATCCTCCTTATGATCTTCTTGACTTAGAAAAACTTGTTGATCATCATTTAGGCCCATTAGGTTGATGTGGGTGTCATCTATCTGTTCATTAGAAGTGGATGCTTCTGTATAGTTTTCTTGGAACGGAGGTCTAATCTCTGGTTCAGAATTTGCTTTACCAACATTAGGATTTTGGTTTCTTCTGAAATTGGGATTCCTAATAGGATTATTCTGTGGTGCTTCCCATGATGACTTCCTCTCAACTGATTCTACTCTGTCACCTAATCTCTGCATACCAGTGATTATTGCATCCAGTTTTTGATCCCAGCCTGAAGGCTCTTCTTTAAAGGTAGTCTTTCTCTCAGTTCTTGTCCTATTTCTCTTGGCTATCAGGTTAGCTTCTACACTTACTGCTATATCTTGCATTTCAGCTAAAGTTCGGGGAGCCCTTTCCCTTAATTGATATGCCATATCTGAATCAAACCCATCAGGAAAGGTATATAGGGCCAGATCCGGTGGGGGTCTAAGATTTTGGGGAATAGCATTGTAGACATTATTAAATCGAGCACAGTAGTCCAGGACAGTTTCTTGTGGACCTCTTTTAATTGTATTGTATTCGGATAAAATATGAAGTGGATCCTTTTTCTTCTCCCATCTGTTGATAAATGTTTGATAGAGGGCTTCAGGGTCAGCTATTGAGTTTGCTGTAAGTGACCTAAACCATGTTCTTACATCCCCTGTTAGGCTTTGCACAAAAATTTTCATCCTAACCCCATCATCATCTATTTCGTAGTTTTCAAAGTAGTCCTGCATTTTCTTAGTATGTTGAAGGGCTGGATAAGAGCCAGTACCATCAAAGTATGAGATCTTGCTTTGGTACTCTTGAGGCATAGGAGCTGGATTGGCCGGTAACTGCAGTGGGGCATATCTATTAGCCATGTTTGGTGGGACAATAGGGAAAACAGGGATGAATGGGACAAGTGGAGGAAGTGGGATGAAAGGGGTGTGTGCAGTTGATGGAGTGGTTGAAAGGATACCTTGTGAAGTGGATGAAGAGCTAGGAGATTGTGGGCCGATTGTATGAGGATGTAGAGAAGCCTTACCAGGGGTTGGAATGTCGGTTTGGAGACCCGCCTCAGAACTTGAATCTGATAAAGCCCCTTCTGATTTGTGTCTCTTGAGGATTCTTGCAATCAAGTTTGGATTTTGAAACTCAGGTGCTGGATCAGGATCTGGGTTTGATCTTGTGTAACGAGTTTTCTTCTTAGGAGCCAGCTTTTATAACTTTCTTTGTGAGAATTTCTAAGGAGGTAGAGATCTTTTGACAAGGATCGGTCAGTTATAGCACAACTATATGAAACCTAATACTGAATAAAGATTGACTGAGGCAGCTTTTATATACTCCTGCAAATGCAAAGCAGAGGCAGTTTCTAAGGCTATCTGGCTGTCACTCAGGCTTTATCTACAACATTAAGAATCACATAGGAGGTTGCAAAGTTCATCCAGGTCCCCAGAGGAGTCGCCATTTATGTTAACACCCAGGTTGTTCCCTTTGACTCCTAAGGGAATACGGCCGGGGTAACCACTAACCAAGCTTTGGATCACAGGTTCTAGCCAACCTGTAATCAGAGAGGGCTCTCTCTTTGACTGTTTAACTTTGTTCTTAAGAATCTTAGGCTAGATATGAGGTGAGGGTTTGGTTTGAAAGTTTTGGTTGGATGATGTCTTTCAGTACCTAAGGTGATATCTTCAGACAGTTTTAGACCATTGGGCAATGGAGTCTGTGGTTGCAGGTTGTTTGAATTTGTTGAGTGTGATTATTAAAGCAACAGGGCCATTTAAATATTTCATGAAACAAATTTGAAATTGTAATGATGAAGTATGTTTAACCAGTGGAAGGCAATTAAGAAATTTCCACTAAGTTGGTGATGTGAGAAAGAGATGTATTGACCAAGAGCAGGTTTGAATTCCTGAAACAATAATCACTGTGAAAGGTATAGTTTGGAAGTGCAGCAATTAAGAATTACACTCTTATAACTATAACTGAGGAAAACATACATAATAGCTTAGATTGAGTTCAGGGTATTCTATGAATAAATCCTGAAGCTATTCTTTTTCTTTGCCATTAAACTTTGTGAAACAGAACATGAATGGATTATGAAGAAAATAACAAACATAACGAACAGGTTAAAGAAACTTATTGTTCCATGAAATACGCAGGAATCCTGTAGCATTCAGCAAGCACACCGAAACGCATCAGACAACACAGAACTTTGGAAATTCCATCAGGTTTGTTGTATTAAAACTCTGAACATTTACAACATAGTATCTCCTGAAGAGAAAATCAACAACCCCTGCAAGTTTATGCGAGGGGGAATATATACAATCGGTTATCCAAAAATATCTGAACCGCTGAGTCACTTGATAAATAAATACGCTCACCAACTTTACAGAATAGCAGATAAGGAAGTTATTGCTGCTCTAAATACAAAATGAATACTCTTTAATTCTATCAGAAGTCTTTTTGACCTTTGGAGGCCACTGAGTCGGTTGAGCGTTCTGCATTAATGCTGAATGATGTGTCTTTATGGCTTTGTCATGCTGTAGCTTTCTCAGCCCTGTCATCTGTAGCTGTCAGTATTGCTTTAGTGGCCGAATTGGTTTGCTGAGCTGGCTCAGTCCACTCTTTTACTGTCACAGTAAATGTGTCTACTATCTGAACACAATGACTTGTTTTTAATGCAAAAACTTGGTGAAAGCCTCTTGTTTACAGTAACAACTGTATCATTTTGGTCCACCAGTCCTGTGTAGGCAGTTGAGTCTCAAAATTGCATCTAAGGTTTCATCTGCCTCTGTATATTTGTAGAAGTTTGGAGGCACTTCAAACAAATGTTTGATCTCATTCATAATAAAGAATAAGTTCTCTACTCTGTCATAGAGACTTTGCCCAGATGCTGGCCCTGTTTCCTCTGAGGTACTTGATCCTGCAGTGATCTGATTGGTAGCAAAAGTATTCACCCTTTTGGCATAATTTTCATGTGAAAGTAGCCTCCCTGTGCTGTTCAGCAAGCCAGGAAGGCCTCTGCTCTGTAATGCTGCAAACTTATCCATGAATTTGTTTACTTCTGTTTGCATGTCCTGGCTTCTTCTATCCAATGTTTGTACCAGGCTTCTCAATGTGAGGACCCTCTTTATCAGCAGGATGGTTTCAGTTCTATTGGGGATCCCCATTGCTGCCAGCTGAGGACCTGTGCGGTTATTGAGAACGTTGATCATTCTATTGGCTATCTCAGGCATATTGCCTAGAGATGCTTTTGCTCTTTGGACTTCCCTGTGTGCTTTGCCTATGAGCTCCATTTGCTCATGAATAGTCTCTATATACTGCCACTGATCTGTTATTGATTGGCCAATGTTGGCCCATAAAATTGTCTTGACCTCAGCCACCACTTTGTCAAGGGTGAGCTCTTTCTCCAGCTCCTTTATCTTCTCCTTGAGAGCCTTTATTTCTCTTCCTTTTTCAGCTACATTTTGCTTAGACTTGTCATAATTTTCATTCAGCTTAGCTAGATTCTCCTTGGCTTCGTTTAGCTCTGCCATCTGGGCTTCCAGGGCTTGAATCTCATTCATCAGCTTCTGCATGTCAAGGCTTGGAGCTTGCTCTGATGTTGGTGTTGGTGCTGATGTTGATGGAGCTGTCTCAACTGTTTGCACTGTAGGGGGAGTGACAATTTGAGGGGGTTCCTCAAGGTTGATTACTTGTGGAAGGGGCTGAACTGTTTGGCCTCCTTCTTTCTGTTGTAGGGCTGCCTGCAATGCAGCCTCTGTTTCTATCAATTTTTCCTCTGTCTGGACCAGTTGTTTATGCAGTGTTACCAGCAATGTTGATACATCCTGGTCCTTTCTTTGCTGGGCAACCCCCTCTGTTTGAGGGTGAAGAGTTGCTGGGATCTTTATCATCTTTCTTAGAGCTGCAATGTATGAATCTCTTATCTTTAGCAGCTCCTTTATAGCTTTAGGGTCCTTTGGGTCATGCCGAGGCTCTATGATTATATCCTCCAAAGACCTCATCCTGTTGTCTTTGGCCTGAGAGGATGCCTTCTCCAACTCAACTTGGGCGGTTGTATTGTTCAGGCTGTTTTCCAACCTATGTGCCAAGAAGGTCTTATCTGCAAGTGTAGAATACACCATCTCACCCGTTTGCTTGTGAAGTTCTATTTGATCCATAGGGTGGATGTCTTTTGCAAGGACCTCAAGGTTGGTCCTTATATAGTCTGCAGCTGACTGTGGCTGCAGCATGGTTGTCATGAAATGACTCATGGTCATTTTCCCCTCATTTATGTCATAAGCTGACATAAGCCTCTGCTGATTTGTAGGGGCCATTTTTAGCAATTGATTATAGATCTGGAGCCTAAGTGGCTCATTTCTCTTTTTTATGTCAATGAATTGCTGCTTGATGCCTGTTTCGGCTCTCCTTTGCTGACTTGAGGAGCTGATCTCTCCTCCGATTATTCTTTCTTGTTCCTGCTGGAAGGAACTGGCAGATGCCTCCATGCTTGGTGGGCCCATGCCCAATGATTGTCCGATGGGCATCTCTTCTTCAGAAAAGGGATTCATCCTTTGCCTTTTCTCCCCTTGAGTTGTGGATGTGGTGAGGGGAGTCTCCTGCTCTCTATCCCTCTTTCGGTTTCTGTCTTCATTCTGAGGAGTTTGGAGCACCGAGGCCTCCACTGTCGTTTCCTGCCTAGGAGGCACAGTTTCTTGAGTCTGTTGCCCAGTGGATATTGGGGCCTCAACTGTTTGTTTCTGCTGCATTGGTTGCTCTTCTTTTTGTTGTTCTTTTTGCTGTTCTTCTGTATGAGGTGGCTGTTCCTGCTCCATCTGCTTTTCCTTGCCCTTGCTTGACACCTGATGAACAGTTCTAGCTGCTTGCTGTTGGGCTGTAGAAGATGAGGCAGCTGCTCCAAGTTGCCTTTGATAGGAAGAGGAAACCTGCCCACAAGTTTCCAAGTCAGCCTCTTTCTCAATGTTCTTTGCCTCTCTTTGTAGCATTTTCTCTCTAGTGATTGCCTCTTCTAGAGTGCCCTCTTTCCAACTTAGTAAATTGGCATATTTTTCAATGTGAGGCAATCTGATGTGAGCATAGCCACCCAGTTTATGTTTTACCCTCTTGAGAGAAATGAAATGATTAGGGTCATAAGGTACCTAGCGGAAACTGGTTTCTAATTGGAGGCTCTCTAGGATCATATCTGCTTCCTTCCATCCCTCCTCCCTTTTGTTGTAAAGGAATGGGCCTAGCTGGTTCCTGACCTTTAGTTGCACCTTCTTGTTTTTACTATGGAAATGGACCAGGTATGCATTTCCAAATTGCCTGAAATACTCCAAGGCAAAGAGTCTCATAGGGACATATCTTGGCAGCCTATAAGGGTCCAACTCACAGCCATATATTCTGATTACTGTATGGTGTTGGTAAAAGTACCAATCACCAATGCTGTAGGCCTTTGAGAGATGGAGTATTCTTTGCATCTCATCGGTCAACCTGGGAGGAGGGACACCAAATAACAAGGTCATAGCTGGATGGATAAAAAGGTCTATGAATTCACAGTATGTGTATGGTGAACAGGAGGTGTGATGGAAAACTGAAGTCCAAAACACTACAGACCTTGGGTTTCCCTGGGCATCAAGTTTCTTGAGAGGAATAGGGAAACTGTCAGGTTGATAAAATAAGAACAAATGATAGATGTATGAGGTGTATCTGAACACCTTCTCCCTCTCCAGATTCATCAGTTTCTCATGAATCGTATTGGCAATGTACGTAGCATAATCATAATGCACAGCAGGAGGCTTTCCAGGGGAAAATATGGACAGCATGGCCATAATAGTGTCATCAACATCCTCAATTCCCCTGTACCCAAGGACATAACTGATCAAGTCCACAAGAATTTTGCCCAAGTCATTGAGATATGGATTTCCAATAGGAGGTGTTCTCACAGCTTCAGAGCTTGGATGAATAAATAACTGATTAATCTTGATGACCTAGGCACTGGACATCTTGCCCCCCTTCTTTAATAAGTCCATCATAGAGAGAGGAGTTAGTGGCTTTGCAGTGTGAAAGTGTAGCATCTCATTTATGGCTTCAGGGGTGATATGGAACAAGACTGAACCTCTGGAACTGAGAACAGCTCTTTGACATGGATCATAGTTTTCACAGCATCTATGGATCAAGTCTGGAAGGACATTGACTTGAGGAAGGTTAAAGATGGGCAAATTTGAGTCCCAAATCCCTAAAATATCAGCTCCACTGAGGTGTTGAGCCTTTAACTCATTTAGCATATGAATGTTAAATTTGGCATTCATTGAGAATGTCTCTGTCATCTAATAATCTGTATCACCCAGGGCCTTCCACTCTAACTCTCTGTGTGGGGCATTCAGAGGTGGGATATTTAATGCTACTGGAGTTTCCATGGTTAATTAGGATTATGAATTTGTACTAGGACTTGTTCTACTAGACAGAGCAACACAAAAGGGTATTCTTTGCAAGAGTAAGGCAAATTGCAAGGGAAAATAGGGTAAATTGTGGTGAGAATAGTTTGAAATGCTCCGAACAGAGTTTGAATGAGCAAATGCTAGGACTAGTAACGCTGTTTTCCTGGTGAATTAGTGCAGCTCAGGTTTCAAGTCCACGAATGCGCGGACTGACTGTAATTTTATGACAACTTGGCTAAATGTGGACTGTGTAGGTGAATTTCGACCCTATAACTGAAAATGGATGCCGGTCAGTGGAGAATTGCTGGTAATTACAGTGATTTTGACTCTTTTTATGCTTGCTTGGTAAATTATACTCAAAACCAGGCACGGATGGGAAACTCGGATAAATACCTGGTGAATTACCGGCAATGGTTACAATGCAGGTGGATTGGAAGCGCCCACGGCCTTTAAGTTGAATTCCGCAGGTTGATGGCGAAAAGATCGTATTTTGCATGCAAACCGGAGCAATAGTTCTTTGGCCAAAGTGACAAAAACCGCGATTTTTGGCGAAAATATGGACTTTTTGGGTTATTGGCGCTTTTTTTGGATGACGTCAGCATGACGTCATCAGGTGGGGTCGGGTACGGAAGGGTGACGTGGCGGCCTGTGAGTGGTCCACGGGGACTGGTGAGGTGGCGGACAGGTCGGAGCAGTGGCGGGCCGGACGCTGACACGGTGCTGAGTAGTTATGACGTGGGCGCACCGTGGCGGTGACGAGGACACGACGAGATAAGCGGTAAACAATAAGTGGTAAGCAGTTTGCTCGGACCGCTCTGGATACGGTCACGGTATTGTCAGAGGGTGGCCCGATAAGATTTGGGGGCGACACGTGGCGGAGGCCTGACGTCACCCTCTGACAGTTTCTCAGGAGGTAACGTTCGGTCGTCGGGGCCGACCCGATATGGATGAGGGCCGTCGGATGGAAAAGCCCAGATCCGACGGTCGACGGGTCGAAAAGGTGGCAGGACAATACGGCAGCGGGCAGAGCATATTTTATAGTTTTTTTGGAAATGCGCACCCAGGCGGAACCTTTAGGCTTTGGCGGGTTTTATGGTTTTTCAATGCTTTTTTCTGTGGAAATGCGCATGGCAACAAAACTTTGGATAAAGCGGAAAAATGGGTTTTTTAGTGTATTTTGCAAATATCGCGGGTTAGGGATAATAGTGGGTTTTCACAGGGCCTTTTGCAAGTAAAATAGGTAAATCTTTTAAGAGGGTTGTGAAGGGAAAAAGGGGTAGGGCTTAGGTTATTAGACTGACCAGAGGTCAATTTAATCCCTGTTTTTTTTTTTGGGCATATGGCTATAATTGCCAGGGGGAGGGAATATTTATACATTGCTTGGGGTTTATACACCATAGTGTTTATAATAGTAGGGGAAAAGGGGAACATAGGGGATTTAGATAATAAGAAGTTAGGAGTTAATATGAGTGGAGGAGGTGGATAAGGGGGAAAAACCACTAAGTTTATATGAAATCAACTTAGTTCAGGAAGTAGATCAAAATGAAAAGAATTTTACACAAGAAATGTGGCTTTTAAAGAAACAAAAACCAACAAAAGACTTTGACTTCTTCCATGAACATAGGTAGTATTGGGATGTTAGTGATGAGTATAATGGGGGGTAATCAGGGAGTTAGACATGCTTCATTGTACTGTAGCAAAACTGCTAAATAAGAGACCTGCACTGGCACCATGTTTTTCCTTTGCTTGAGCCAGTGACATGAGGGAAATCATGCTTCTGCAACCCCATCTACCTACCCACTCTATTGCCTAGCATTTTTTGTTACTCCAAAGAGGGTGCACTTAGACTTGCAAACCCTTATGTGCCTTTTCTTTTCCTTTGGCTTTTTTCTTTTGATTTCTCTATCTAAGCCTAGCCTTATTGCTTCCAAGGCCCCAGATTAAACAGTTGGGAACCTCCATTCTCTACCTAACTACTTTATCTGTCAAGATTGAACTGTTTGGACAGATTTCTTTCTCTAATCTACAACAGAAAATTGAAACATGGCATGATCCAGATTAGGCTGTTGGACCATCCATCCAAATTCAGTTAACATCAAGCTATGTACACATATTGCATTCTCTTGGAAATATGGGATCTTTGCATCACCAAAGTAGAGCATATTCGCAACTTTCTTTGCCAATCATGAAATATGAAACCTATTGGTATAGGTATCTAACAGATGGATTGGTAGCATTTACCCCAAAGGTGGATGGTATGGCGAGACCATGGTGATGTGACCGGTGAATGAAACAACCCAACCCGACTCAGGCACGGAGTGGAAGTGTCATGTTCAAGAGCGACTTGCTACCAATAAAGGTTCTTTGAGTTTCTTCCCAATTTTTCCCCAGTCATTGCTGACTAGTACCTCTTTATTTTTGTCAAGCTTGAGGAGGATAACATATGCTTGTTCTATAATTTGCCCTTCGGGCAAACCCATCGCTATGTTTTAACGAACCTAGCGATAGTGAAACTCGTTCTCGTCTAAAGACAAGTTTGTCGCTATTAATCTTTTTAACGAGTCTAATGACAAAGATAACTCGGTCCTTTTCATTTTTAGAGAGTCTGAAAAGGTACGTAAAGTTAACTCCAAAATTCCTTTTTCGTCATCTAATCCCTTAAGTCCGAAAAAGTATAAAACAATACAGAAGGGATGAATTTTCGATAGTTTTAATGAGCCGAACAAAACAAGCGCTCGATCTTTTTGTGCAGTAATCCCTCAGGTCCAAAAAGATTAAAATCTAGAGGAGGGATAGCTCTTCTTGTCGCTTTAACGAGATGGAAGGCCAAAACTCGGCAATCTTTTCATATTTTACGAGTCAAATGAAAAGAGCTTAAATAAGACTCGTCTTCTGAGGAACGAGTGATAAAATGGGTAGCAGCTGATTCTAGGTAAGGGTTGGAATTTTCCAAGCACGGCAGTGTCACAAGGATGGCTAGTGAAATCACTCTTCGCAGCTGTTCCTCAAAATGGGTAAACAATCAAATGGAGGTGAATGATCGGCCAATGGAAAAGTGGAGGTGACGGTGCAAACACGACCAAGGCTTTAATGGCTGATAAAGTTACATTCACGGTGGTTATTTACCAGAGGATAGTTCATTTTTTAACGAGCTTAAACGCGGATTGAAACACTTGCTCGATCTTATGTTTATTTTTTAATGAGCATGAACTATGTGCTAAAACTGCTCGATAATCTAGTCATATGATAATAATGTCTCATATAAGATGCCATTTTTTATGGAGCTTGCGCCTTACAAAGCTATGCCCCGCATCCTTTCGTTATGCAAGTTCGGAAATGACTAATCCTACGAGTTTAAAGGGTTAGAGGTCCTAAAAATTTAAAAAATAAATCGCTGCCCCTTGCTTGCACTCCAAAAGGTTTGCATGCCCCCAGGTATAAAACAGAGTTTCAAGGTTACCTCTACTTCACTTCCGCCAAAACAATTGTTTTACCAAGAGAGGCCTACCTCTTTCAGGTCACCCAAAGATTGTTCTATTAATCTTTCAAACAAAACACTTCTTCGGCGATGTCTACCGAGATAAACAAAGGTGAGGGACAACGAGTGCCAAACACATAACTTTGACAAGAGAATCTTATTCTAGAATAACCCCTATCTCAATCACGGACGGGGTACAGACTAGTCATATTCTCCCGCGGAAACCTACCCTATACCCGAAGTTTTTCTGCCGAAGCAGACCAAGACGCATGCCCCCTGGGTTCCAATCATATCCCTCCGAGTTACTCGCGCTCATCGGGAGGACGGACCGTGGGTTGAGACATTTCTTGTGTGAAGAGACCATTTAGGGACGGTATATGACTATTTGCGATGCGTGATCCGGGAAATGAAAGCTGGTCCACGAGCTTGACCACTCTTCCTTCGTGCGGAAAACACATTACTCTAAAGAGTGAGGAGACGATGGCTCCCATGCAATAAATATAGTCTCGTCCAAGGAGTAGGTTATAATCCAAGGGTCCTTGGACGACCATCACGTTCATTTGAACGGTCTTCCCTTTCAATGTTATTGGCACATTGGGGAGGATCCCTAAAGGTTGACTGGTTCCTTTCTCAAAGCCTGTCAGATTTCTCATCTCAGGAAAAAGCGATGGCAAACCAAGTGCTTTCCAAGCAGTAGAGGAAAGGATACTCACAGAAGCCCCCTCATCTATGATGGTACCAGCCATGACCATTCTATATATTTGGACGATAATTCTGAATGGTGTGCTTGCTGGTAAACGGGGTCTGCCTAGTTGATTCCAGTCGAAGGAGACAACTAGGTTGCTTGGAGGTGGGACCGAGTAGACGGCCGAGTACGGCTCTGAAAAACTTCCTTCCTGTGATAAAGGAATGGGTAGGTTGCCCCCGTGTTCGTCGGAGTTTGTGTTGATGAAGAGAACTTGGACGGTGTCATTCGAAGATAAATCCTCTGAAGGCAAGACCAGGTCAACTGCCACCTCGACCTTTTGACTTTCGTCGGGTATGGATTCAGCTGGTTCATCTTCAATGACCGGCGCTTCAGCTAACTACTTGAGCGGGCCAGCTGGATTCTCAACTAACGAAGGACTTGGCAAGAGTTTTTTATATCCAGGAGGAAGTCGTAACGGTGAAACCGGACGATCATCCAAAACTCTTTTAGCTTCGTCTAAGAAGGGACAATGGTGGATGGCGTGATCGCCTTCGCACAGTCTACAGGGAGATCTAGCTCTCCCTTTTCGTCCTGGGACTTCACTTTCGCTAGTTGACGGTGTGCTTTCAACATGGCAATCAGAGGTTGACGCCACCGGATTGTGAAAATGGGGAGACCAGTCCCTTAGTATCCGAGGGATGCAAGGACAATCTCTATGAAAGTGGTCTCCCTTGCAAATGACGCATGGCGATTTAGGCCTGGTCAGTGCAGTGTGTGGATTTTCGTTAGATGACACTCGTTTGCCCCCAGTCGCTTTTGACTCCTTCTTCTTCTTCTCTTTCTTCTTCTTTTCCTTCTTCTCCTTAGGAACTTGACTTTTGGCTTTTCCAGCCCCATCAAGCGAAGAGGAAGGAAGACAGGAAGAATTAGAGGAGGTAGAAGGTTGGTGGGTAACTCTGGACTGGTCTAACTGCTGATTCGACTATTCAGGAACAGTGGTGTTCTGAACGACATTGGTTGAGAAGAGCCAGACCGGCAAGCCAATTGTCAGTCCTGGAAGCGACAATGTGGCCATATGGGGCCCACCAACATCTCCCCAAGAGGAGAAGGGACTAGGATTTCCACCAAGGGGAATTCCTTGGTTGGTAGGCTCCATTTTCTCAACCTAAAGATCAACGTAGGAAAAAGGGTATGAATATTCCGTTTAAAATAAATTCTAACGACGCTTGGACACAACTTTCTTTTTCAATTTTAAAGAGTCGATAAAAAGCAAAAGATGACTCTAGTCTCCTTCGATTTTTAATGAGCCTGAAGTGACAAGTGCTCAGATGGACCTTTTCTATTAAGGAGTCTAAAAAGGAACGAAAGGGACTGCTCTGGAGTTCTAGGTAGAGGGTGTGCCAAACCAATCGCAAAACCACAGAATACTTTTTAAGGTACGGGCGGTCAATCTTCCCAAATGTTGTGTTCAATGCATTGCGATCAGTAGGGCGGCTGACACGGCTTCCTATGGATAAAGGTTTTATGCCTATAGGGGTCTCCCAATATATACTCGACGGTACATGGGAGCACAATCCGTACTGGCGCTTATCGTCTCTCAGGAGGAATCACCCAACCATCAGTGAGGCCGACAGTCACTAGGTTTTACGACGTCGGAACACGTCTCTAGCCTAGACCTCTATGTTGTGCGTTAAGTTCCAATGCGTTGTTAAGTTCATTCAATTTATTTTAGGTTGATCTTTCTTAGAAGTTTGCCTTTTTGGATCACCACGAGATGTAGATACAATTCCTAAATGCAGTCTAAAGATGATAAGCAAGCATTTATCTCTTTTCAACAATGAAAATCCTAGCTACAAGGGGAAAAGAAAGACACAATCTTTTCTCAAAGAGCATAGAGCACACTGTAAATGCACTTTTCCTAAATCAATCCATACAAACTGTCAAGATTCAAATGCACTTGTGCATGTATTTGTTTTCACTTTCTTAATATTGATGCCTAAAAAGAAAGTTGTTGTACAAATTTGAATTCGATTTCAAGTGAAAAACACAAACAAGCTTCTTTTTAGAAATCAACAAAGTAGGGACGATTACGACACTTTATGATTTTGAAATAAACACTTGTTTCGACACTAGAAATTCATAAATTCAAACCAAAAGACAAAAGTAAAAGCGTAATCAACTGTCAACAGCAAACAAACTCACTCCTAAGATCAAAACGACACTTATGACAGGTCTAGATCTAAGGGCGACAGTATGACTAGTTTACTTTTGTAATGGGAAACTGCAAATGATGTAACAAATACACAAAAACAAATACAGTTTATTTTATACAACTGAGGCGGAATTAAGGCAATGAAAAGGGGTTTTCAGATAGGTACACACACTGATAACAGGCTGCAAAAAACAGAGATAAAACTGAACAAAAAGAAGCAAAGAACCACAGCTGCACAGGGCAAAGGCTGATCAACGCACCTGTTGCACAGAGAAACTGAATTGCAGCGTAGGTAGCCCTCTCGGGACCTGCGTTGAAAAGCAGAACCTCTTCACAGAGCCTGCGCTGAAGCAGAAACGAGAATTGTCTCTGGGTTCTGGGTCACGGTCTGCAGTTTGATCTAAGGTTTCTGGCCGGATAGAAGCTATCAATAAGGTACAATTAGAGGGATGATTTAAAGGACGACTAAGAGCTATCACAAAGGGCAGTTAGAGCATTTGTGGATTAGCTGTTCAGATCACAAATAGGCCCAGTGAATGGACTAGAGTAGCAGATCTCTACTTTGCATTTGTAAATGGAAAATTCAGTTCGATTCGCCACTCCTAAGTTTATGAGAAGAACAACAATAGAAACACAAATAAACTAACTAGATACGATCCCCAGCGGAGTCGCCAATTTGTTGTTGGGAAAAGTATCTATTCAGAACGCCCCTATCCCACTCTAAGGTGTGATAGTGCCTTAGCAACAAACAAGGAAAACTACTTGAGTATTCTTCTTTATGAAATGTAAATGAAGAGGAAGGATGTAACTAACTTGTGTCTTTCGCTAGTTTGTTGATCTAATCGCTCCTCTCTTCAATAGCTCCCAGCTCCCTGCTCCCTTACCGGCCCAGCTTCACCGAATTCCTGCAAGATCACAGAAGAGAGAAACTACACGAAGATATAGATTTACACTCATAAAAATCTTAGGATCAGATTAAGCTAAACATGCAAATATAACAAAACATCATTGATACACAGCATGTAGGAGAAACTCAAATAATTTTATTGATATGATAAGAAAGCCCAAGAGGAGATACAACCAACTGAGTCCCGATCCAGCATCTACCTCCCAACAAAGGAATCCCTTCCTCTCCTCCAACAAAGCATAAATCACCCAATGTACTAATCTCAATCTCAAGCCAACAACAATTCTCTGCAAAGTACAAAATTCCAGCCTCTGGATCTCTGGGATGAGGGATCCATATATAGATGTAAGCAGAGAGGATGAGTCAGCTTATGTTTTGACTTGTGGCTTCTCTCTGTCAGTTCTTGCTTCCACTTGGAGACTGAGAGCTTCTTACTCATCACTGGTCGAATTCAGTGAGGCAAGTGTCATTGGAGAAGATTTTGGAAGCTTCCATTGTCTCTCCACCTCGTTGAATGACTCTGCCACTTGTCATTTCCCACTCAGTGCACCTGGGTAGTGCATTCAAGTGCGTTGCAACGCACCTAGCTAGTGTATTTGGGTGCTTTGCAACGCAGGCAGCTAGTGGAGCTTCTGAATTGATCCTGATTTGACTAGTTATGAGTAGTTTCTAGTGGAGAACTTCTGCGAGAAGCTGTCATTGGTTGACCTTGTTCCTTTAGGGGCAGGAACAACACTTTTAGGGACTTTGGATCCCTTGGATTATGGACATTTCATGCTTAGAGCTGTAAGGCACAAAAATGTCTATAACACGCGGCAGTGGCACAAAACCGACAGCTAGTGCAGGTGGTTGAGGAAGCCTGCCAAATGGTCCCAAAGTTGGCCATCCACGCAGAGGAACTAGCGGAGGTGCGCATTAAGAAACTAGCAACAGGGGTGCGCAAGGTAAAGGAAGAGATGGCTAATGTTAAGCTGGAGCTGAACCTTTAGATAGCCTAACTATAATTGAAGGCACAACCTTCAAATCTACTAGTGGTTAAGGAATAGCATGCTAGCACGATTACAGTAGCAATAGAGGAGGTCAACAGTGAAGTGAAAGACTACACAAAGTTGTTCGAGGTTCTCACCTCTCTACAAGAGGACCCGAATATATAGTGTCTAGAAAGAGAGGCGCACGAGCTACAATAGAAATATGATGAAGTAAAAAGGATCTCACAGATGGTTGCCCTTACACAGAGGCTCACGCAGATGCAGCAGGAAAAAGCGCTCAAGGATCAGGTGGATGTTGCTCGACATAAGGAAACAATGTTGAAGGTGGGCTTATAGCTGTGGATTGATGAGGTGTATATCATTACAACCTCTATTGAAGCGAAGCTCGCGCAAATGCAAGGAACACAGGAACATGTTTAGGGAGGCAGTTCAGCTACAGTGGTCTCTGAACAGTGTGTCTAGAAAGTGCATTAGGTAGCCACTCAGTGCACTGTTGATCTTGCAGCGATCCAGGCAGAGTTGGGAGGTCTTCACACAAAGATCTTTGCTTTGAAAAATTGACTCGAGGGCAAGTCACGATGTTTTTGTTGGGGGCCTGTTGGGTGCTGGATCCCCCAAGGGAGGTTTTGGGGCTTAGAGCCCAGATTTTGGTCAAAAGTTGTAACCTCGATGTAAAGACACCGCATTTTGTGCGTGCGGAGTGCGTAGTTTGTAAAAGAGTCATAAGGTTGTCCACCCTCAATTTTGTAATGTTGGCTGTAGAGATTTACCCATTGGCTGTAGAGATTTACCCATGGTCCACAGACCATGGGACTGTATAAATAGAGTGAGGCTCTAAGTAATCAATAGATCATGGAATAATAATGATAAGGATGAAGAGTTGAGTCATATCTGAAGCGTAAAGTCTAGTTTTGGGTCGTAGAGTAGGAGAAGGCTCTGTAGCTGAGTGCACAGAGGCCTAGTAGTCTGCAACTGAGTGCACGGAGCCTTACAACTGAGTGCGCAGGGCAAGATGAGTCTGTAACAGTTGGAGCATTAATAAAGAGAAGTTTCATATCGATTTTGCATATTTATTTCTTGTTTTATGCATCTGTTACATTGAATATACATTACAGTTTTAAAGCTTATATGATGCACGAATATGTATGAATGTGTTGAATAAGTGAATGTAAGATATAACATATGTTTACACGAAATTAACTAAGATTTTTAAGAAGATAAGTAAGATACGCAGTTTAATTTGGGGCAATAGCGCAGGACGCTGCCAAAGTAGCGCGAAAGCATGTAAGCCTCTGGTTAGAGCTACGCGAAAGGTGATTGTGAAGGTATTGAAGGTCAGGATAGTGCACGAAGTGACCTACGCGAAGGTAGGCATAGTTGGACTAAATCGGCACCTCAGACGTCTCAAGGGTGCGGAAACTTGGTTCCAACATCCCCCCATACTACTTCGGGTGAGACTTCAGTCCACACTCCACGGGCTAATGCCGAAAGGGTCGGTAGTGTATGGATTTGTTTAGATAATTAACTCGAAACCTAGGTCAGGCCCCATCAAGCCAACATTTGATATCAGACAGTGGAGGTGAATACTACAAGAAAGAGTTTGATAAATATTATTTAGAGCATGGGATTCATAAATAGAAGATAGTTCCAAGAACACCATAGGAAAATGGTGTGTTAGAAAGGATGAACAGGAAATGTTGGAAATAATACTTAGAGGGGGGGCTAAATCAGTATTAGAAAATCAATATAACTTTTTCATTTCATACTTTGATTCATATACGCTACTTTAGTTAAGGGAACCCGTGTGTACACGCAACTGTGTTTAATGCAATTAGCGTATATCTAGTAAACTTATGATTCAGTTAATCCATCGTATGCTGATCTTTAATTAGTGCATCAAAACTTCATAAACCATATAAACAGTAAACAGGTGCAGTAAAACAGAATAGATCATCACACATAAGAAACACACATGAACACCATGATGTAAGGTGGAAACCCAAGCAGGACGAAAACCACCTGCTATCGTCTTCCTTTAATATAAGAAAAACTTGTTTACAATCTTGTACTGGCGCAGACTCATACCAGTATGCAGGCACCCACCTACAGAAGGCTACAACCTTCTCTTATTCTCCAGCTACTATTGGAAGGGAGCTACAACCCCCTAGCTCTTGTACTAGCTGACATGTTTACTAGTACGTAGGTGCCGGCCTACTGAAAGCTCCAACCTTCACTCGTTTTCCCGCTACTACTGGAAGGGAGCTCCAACCCCCTAGCTCTTGTACTGGCCAATATGTTTACCAGTACATAGGCACCGGCCTATAGAAGGCTATGACCTTCTCTCCTCCTCCAGGGACCACGTTTCATAAATTTTCATACTGGATACTCCTAAAGCACAACACCATAATCTGAAGGCCACATTTCATCCAGTTTTTACTAGACTTGTCAACAAAATTGAAGCACAAAATTAATCACCACTGTAATACACCCATTAACTACACCTGCATCATCAATCTCTGAATCACCCAACACTGAAACACTGAAACCCTGTCAACAAAACACAGACACCAGAACATAGAGCAGACCACAGAATTCTGCAACAACAGCCAGATCCAACTGCAACTTCAAATATCATACTTCATACCGTATATGCTAATTTGATGAGACGAACCAATGTGTATACACTCTTTTACCAAAGAGAACCCGCATACAGATTTGCAAATATTTAATCATAACCTTGCAGCTATTCTAGACATCAGTGATACCCAGATCATAACATTTATACAATAAAACATGTGTCAATAATTCAAATCTAGTCTATCCATGATCAAACCACATAATGATAATACATTCCAAGCCTTATAATCCCGATCCATCATCCGTCGTCAACCGCATAGGTGCATCTTAGTTCAGATCAAGGAAAGCATCCCAAACCCTTAACTAGTATACTAGATCTCACACTTCATCAGATATTCATCACTTGCACACTTGCACCCATTGGCCTAATGATCTTCTCCTCCTTATATAGGTTTAGGCCTCTCTCAATACCATGGTCCAAAACCATGTGGGACTAATACCTGGGGTCAATACCACAGACCAAATACCATGGACGAATACCAAAATACCATGGTCCAAATACCACAGACCAAGACTTAGTTTTCCAACATGTACGTGCCTTTCCTTTTGTGAAAGTGCGTGTGTATGTTATACGCGCCTTTTGGTTTGCTAACCCGCGTGTATATGCGCCTTTGTCACAGTAAAGCTGTGTATACCTCTTTCTGATCATTAATTCTTCGCTATTGACCTACTGCACTATGATCTATCATCTGAGTGAGTTGCCATCAAGTACAACACCTATATCATACCTATATCATAATGCCAACAGGAAAATCATGGATCATGTAAGGTAAATGAGATTTCATGCAGGATTTCCCTTACAATTTTGGGCATATGTTGTATAATGATGTTTATCTAATAAACAGAGGGCCTTCAAGTTCCTTGGATGGTGGTATTCTAGAGGATGCATGGACAGGTAAAAAAGTAAACTACTCATTTTTAAAGACTTTTAGTTGTGAAGCCTTTGTCCACATCAATAAAGAAAATAGAACAAAGCTTGAGGGAAAATCAAAGAAATGTACCTTTGTTTCAAATGGTTTTTCGGATCCATTGCATAATTTTAGTTAGATCATCGATATTTTGAAATGCCAAATATACCTTTATTGGGTATGTTAGCTTCACTCTCATGTGTTAAAAACAATTATAAGCCGAAATAATTAAATTAATTAAAATAAAAAAAGTTGGATTTAATCCTACCTTTCTAGATTAAGTTTGTTCCTTATGGATAGGAGTCAGTTTAGGCCTAGTTGGTTGAGAGATTCTCTCCAACTAGTTAGGCTCCTAGATTAGTGTTTGATTTAGAGATTTTCTCAACCATAGTGTCCAATATAAACGTACTATCTTAAGACAAAATTCCTCATGTATTTATTTGTATTTACATTAAGAGCATGAGGAATATAATACAATGAGACTCCTGCCTTTTCCACCACGTCTGTCTGTGTATATATTTGTTGTTTATTTTATTAATGTTTTATTAGTTGATTAAATTCCTTCCTGTGGTATTAGAGCTCGAGAATCGTCTAGTGTAGTGTCTAGATATATAAATACGCCCGTAAAGGAGAATGAAGAAGAAACTACATATACATAGATTAAAGGAAAGCGTGGATAGAAGAAGTGTGGCCTCATCAAGTTAATGTATGAGGGTATTGTTGTCATTTGAGCAATTTTCTTTTGGCACACCGATCTTGAGGTAGAATGCCATGGAGGAATTATTGCGTTGTGTGAAGGTGTGCCAGAAGGAATATTTGACAGTTGTTACGCAGGGCAGCACGTACCTACTCTTTTTGTCTGCATCACGCCGAAGTTCTTATGGTCTTTCTGATTATATGCAAGAATTGTAATGCTTCCAAAGGCCTAGGGATGGGCTGCGAGATTGATTGATCAATGAGATTAACAGTTGCTTTAGATAATGTTTCTTTCCTAGTTCGTCTGGTGCAATAGAGCAGATATGCCATTTGCGGGGTCACCAGGGGCGCACTTGAATCGCACAACAACATTCTAACCTGATGTTGATTGAAGGTGCCGAAGAAGCCAACAAAATCCGTAAAGTGGCCAATAGCAAAAAATGTGCCAGTGTGGAGGAGCCAGTTCCAGCGTGAGCCTGTTTGACTGATGTGCATAAAGGATTCTCTACATTGATGTCTCGACACGTTGGATAGTTAACATCTCTCCGGTTTCTTTTGAAGGATCGTTGCACGTTCTGGGCGCTCTTCAAAATATACGGTGAAAAAAATATAAAAAAAAAAAAACACCTATGGTATGTTATCGTCTATTTTTATATGCATAAAGGCTAATGCTGAGGATAATTTTACATACATACGTTGTAAAATTAAAAGGAAAACATGTCTTCATAAATCACTTTAAAAGAAAGAAACGTTAAATCACCTTGGAGTGTCTTCTTAAAGTTTATAATTTAATGGGATGAATTTAAAAACGTTTTAAAAAGGATCATTAGATGAAGCGTTTGGAGGAATAAGGTGATTATAAAAGTATTTTTTAAATCTTTGTAATGGAGTGGTAAGGTGTATTTTGTGGGAGTGAAAAAGATATTTTGGAGAGATAAGCTATAATAGTTTTAAACTAAAGGATTTTTGGAGGTGTAATAAGGTGTTGTTTATTATATGAGATGAATCTAAAGTTTAGGGAATGGAGCTTATGAAAGTGAAAATTAATTTTTATTTTGGAGAGATAAGATGCTTTTTTTAAATTTGGAGTGATAAGTGAATATTTTAAAATGAAAGCTTGTATTTGAAGAAAGTTTTTATTATTAGCAGATTGAATCAGAGTACATTTATTTTTGAAGACAAGTTGCCTCAAGGGGCTATGAGCTTGGCATTTTCATTTCTTGAGAGATTTCAATGACAATGTTGTGAAGATGAAAGGTTGATGTACTCAAATATTTAATAAAGACATTTTTTTTGTGGTGTTGAAGTGTCCTAGATCCGCCCGAAATTGAATAAGTGGATCTTAGGTACGCCTTGCATAGTGATTGATTGTGCATGTTTTGTGTCTAGTTTTGACACTACAATTATCTTATTTAACACACACAAGGAGTCTAAAGAAACTGAATGAAACAAGCACATTAATCAAAGAATCTAAAATTAAGAAGCTGCAACGAGCATTCAATCAAGCACAAAAAATCACATGCATTTGTGCAACTACAACACATAATCAAAGTTGGCAATATCAGCATTCTACATCAACAAGAAAATTCACGCAAAGCAATCAAGTTAATGCAACTACAAACTCATGCATTTCAAAAAGACTACATCGACATTCAATGACAATTGGTCATTGTGTAACTTGCAAAATCATAATTTGTAAGTTAACTGGTAAACAAATTCAAATAAAATTGAGTTGAATTGTAAAGGTGCATTCTCGATCAAAACCGACACCCAAATTGTGAATATATAGGAGGTAAAGTGAGTCAATTCTTCTCAACTAAGTCAATTAAGTGAGTCAATTCTCTTCAATTGAGTCAATATAATTTGAACTTGTCATTGTAAACATTGGGTGCATTTTTGGTGGTATCTAACACCCTCATCCTAATACAAAATTCAAGCAAGTGTGAGTTCAACCATCCCATTTATAAACTAAAGCAGGCACACAAGTTCAAGAATTCAAGCGAGCAAGATCTTAAAATACCGCAAGTGTTACAAGAAAGCGTTAAGAAAAATCAAGAAAGAAAGCGAGCCAGTACAAGTGAGCGTGTCAAAAGTCATAATGGGTAAAGCAAGAAAACATATTCAAAGTGAGGGATTGGAGATTGAAGATTTGCAAGATTGCAATCATGAGTTACAGAAAAAAGTGTAAATACTGGAATGGAAGTTGAAGCAGAATCAAGCCTTAATCAATCAAATGACCAACACATTAGAAGCAATGAAAGACTTTCAAATTGAGCTCGAAGTGAAAGAAAAACTCATTCATGCACTCCAAATTAAGTTAAGCGAAAAACAAGATTTACTTGATGCACAATGTGTAGAGAAGACAAATGCAAGTTATGACACAGAAGACCTAATCACAATAGTGGATGAAAGTTGTGATACAAGTGATATTATTCAGCATATTAATGAAGATTGCAACACATATGATATAATCAAGAAAGTTGATATACGTTGCGACACAGATGAATTAATCAAACAGGTTGACGTCAGTTGCGACATAAGTGATCTTATCCAACCAGTTGTACTACTTAAAGATGCAACAAGTAGTACCAAAGACCAAATTGATCAATTTGATGCAGCATGTCAAACAAATGCAATGTTAATGCTTGATGCCCAATGTGACACAGAAGATTTAATAAATGAAGGACATAATGTTAGCAGCAACAACAGGTATGAAGAACAACAACAAGATAGTATTTCCAAGAAAGTGATTAGACCTTGGGAAGAAATCTCCTTCAATAAAGATCAACATGGCCTAGGATACAATAAAGAATACACTTTGTTTGTTCCAGATTTCTCAAAATCAGTTTAATTTTGAAGTGTTGGTTTTCTAGACAGTGATTAGAATATGGTTAAGTGTAACCATTGTAAGTGAAATGGCCATATGGAGAGTAAATGTTTTTACCTCCATCCTTGTCACCATTGTGGCAAGAAAAATCATTCATCCAAAAGATGCTGCAAGCGAAATCAACCACCCAGAGTGAAGATCAATTACGCATGGATTGATCCTTGGAAGTGGTCATTTACAGTCAAACAGTTGTCTATGTGTTACCGAAGGATTTAGTCTCACATGAAGACCAATTCTACAGTAACATGAAGATGGTGAAACTATCCTACACCTAGAGGGGAGGAGTTCAGAAATAAAGTGCAAATGATTGTCTCTCCTTTCAAATGACAAAAGGGGGAAATGATAATGGAATTGAAGGTGGTTGTTAGACTAAAAGTCTCAACAACATTAGAAAAACCTTCCAGTGGGAAGTCTTCATCAAATCAACCAGTGGGCATTGACAAAGAATCTAGTGGGCATCATCAACAAATTCGCTAGTGGGCAATCAACAATTTTTTCCATCATCAACATCAAGTAGCCAGTTGGCAGTTTCCCATCAACAGGTTTGCTAATGGGCGTTGCACAACAAAAGCAACATTGAGTAGTTTTCAAAAAACAACAATGAGCAGTGTACAACAAACCAGAGTGAGCAGTTTTGACATCAGCAAATTCGCCAATGGGCGTTCTCAATATTTTGTCAGTGGACAAAGAAAATTAGCCAGTGGGCATCATCAACATTTTGTTAGTGGACAAAGGATGTTGATTGAAAGCAAAGGATAGATGGATCCTTTTGCAACTTCGCACGTGATGGAGTTGTCAAGAAAAATTCAGAGACAAATCAGACTTGCAGTTGATTCATGTTCTCTTCAGATTGGAGATTTTTTGGTATCCAATTTTGGTGGTTTTTCAAGCAGTTTTTTTGAGGATCAACAGTTTCGGTGTGAGAACTTGGAATATGGTTCCAAGTTCTTATTTTGGACTTATCATTGAGGGAGGGAATGTTAGCCTCACTCTCATGTGTTTAAAACAATTATAAGCCCAAAATAATTAAATCAACTAAAATCAAGAAAGATGGATTTAATTTTACCTTTCTAGATTGAGTTTGTTCCTCATGGTTAGGAGTCAATTTATGCCTAGTTGGTTGAGAGATTCTCTCCAACTAGTTAGGCTCCTAGATTAGTGTTTGGTTGAGAGATTTTCTCAACCATAGTGTCCAAGATAGACGTACTATCTTAAGACAAACTTCCTCATGTATTTATTTGTATTATTATCATTATTTGTACATTACATTGAGAATGTGAGGAGTATGATACAATGAGGCTCTTACCTTTTCCGCCATGTCTTTTTGTGTATATTTCTATTGTTTATTTTATTAATGTTTTATTAGTTGATTAAATTCCTTCAGGGTATCGTGTAAATTATTTTTTTTATCGCATCTATGATTGTAAAAATCACAAAAACATTAGGAGAAAGGATGTCATAATCAATTAAAATGTCTTCTATACAAATCAAATGTAGGGAAAGAAACAGGAAAAATAAAACAAAGAATACGTGGTGCTTGAAGAGATCATAGAAAAAAGTAAAGGTGCTTGAAAATCATAATGATTAGTAGTTGCAATACTGACAAAAACTACAACAGCAACGAGCACCTCAAACACCTAAAAGTGGTGTTAGAAGATCTACCAGGGTAAGTAGACACCCTGAACGATACTCTCCTTCATTATATTATGTATTGTTGATTGATTCTAGTGAACCGGAAAGATATGAAGAAGCAATGCAGGTAGAAACCAGGAAGAAGTGGCGGTAAGCCATGGAAGAAGAGATGGACTCCTTGATGCATAACCAGACTTGGGACTTAGTCAAGTTGCCTACAAGTAAAAAAAAATAAAAAAAAAAAATAGGTTTACAGGTTGAAGGAAGAATATGGAGGTAAACAAAAGTATGAGGCTAGAATTGTGGTGAAGGGGTTTGCACAAAAGCAAAGTTTATACTTTGATGAAAAATTTTCTCCTGTTGTTAAAATGACTTCAATCATAACTATTTTAAGTCTAATGGTAGCAGGAGATTTGCATCTTGAGTAGTTAGAAGTAAAGACAACCTTTCTTCATGGCGATTTGGAGGAATAAATATATATGTAGCAACCACAAGGGTATGAGGTCAAAGTTAAGGATAATTTAGTGTGGAAATTGAATAAGAGCTTGTATGGCTTAAAATAGGCTCCAAGGCAATGGTATCTTAAATTTGACATGTGTATGTCTGAACAAGGTGATATTAGATGTCACTTTGACCATTATGTTTATATTAAAAAACAAAATGATGCCAGCTATATTATATTATAATTGTATGTAGATGAAATGCTTTTTGACGGGTCTAACATGCAGGAAATAAATGTGCTCAAAAGAAAATTGGCAAATTCATTTGCAATGAAGGATTTGGGTAATGCAAAACAAATCTTTGGTATGAGAATAACTAGAGATAGGAAAAGTCACAAATTAAAATTGTCTCAGATTGAGTACATAGAAAAGGTGTTGGAAATATTTAATATTTAATATTTCAAACTAAGGAGATGAGCCTCAAGACTCTATTATTGCAATGGTTTGCACAAGGCCTATTATTGCACATGTAGTGAGATTTTTAAGTAGGTATATGAACAATCCAGGAAAAGAGCATTGGATGGTAGTAAAGTGGATTGTCGGGTATTTGAGAGGTACCACAAATGAATAATTATGCTTTGGTGGTTCAAACATTTCCCTATAGAGATGTGTTGATGTGGATATGGGAGGTGATAGAGATAAAACGAGGAGCAACATAGGGTATGTGTTTACCGTAGGTGTAATAGTTGTCAGTTGGGTTTCAAAATTGTAAAACATTGTTGGACTTTCAACAATGGAAGCAGAGTAAAGAAATGATTTGGTTACAAAGGTTTATGGATGAATTGGGAAAGAAGTAGGATATGGGTAGGTTATATAGTGGCATCCAGAGTGCCACTCAACTTGAAAAGAACTCAACATTTCAATCCAAGAATAAACATATATAGCTCAAGTATGATTTTATATGGTTAGTGTTGGCAGATGAATAGTTGATGTTGGAAAAGATACACACTAGCCAAAATCTTGTAGACATGTTAACAAAAGTTGTAACTGGGGAGAAATTGAGATTCTTCTCAATTTCGATTGGTCTTCAAGTATGATGGTGAATATGAAAAACAACCAGGTCCAAGTGGAGTTATTGTCCAGCAAGTGAAGCAATGATGGAGTTTATATAATTAGTTTCCAAGTGGGAGATTGTTGGGTGTGGAGCCTAATTATCTCTTTCATTGTTTAGAGGTTTTTTGTTTCAGTTGCATTAGATCCCTATTTCTAATGGGGTGGCAACACCCATTGTTTAATCATCATCAAGGGGGTCTGGGGGGGCGATGATAACTTTTATGAGCCCCCTCTTGGATGGGATTTGTGGGTAGCAGCCCCGAAGACAAAAATAGATGAAAAATTGCCTTGTAAAATATTGTAATTCAATATTCAATCTAGGTCGTTCATTAGTCGAATGATCTGATGGTAGAAGTTATGTTAGTTTATGGTTTTTTCTCCTAGAAGGAAACCCTTGGTATATATGAGGGAATTATATTCTGATTGTATATTATTATTCTAAGCGAGAAAGAGAGAGGATATTGTGTGAAAGCAAAGAGAAAATTACAATGGATCTGTTGTAGGTTGTATCTCTTCATTTTGCTGGATAATAAAGAAGGAAGAATTGGTTGTTTTTCCATGGATGTAGCCCAAATTGGGTTAACCACGTATATTTGCATCTCTCTTGTTTTATTTGTTTTTATATTTGTGTTTCCACAATATTTTGTGTATTTCGTTGATCTCTTAATTAGTTTCTAACATATTATCCACAGATTATAATCTCGAAACTAGCTTAAGAGTCCACCTTCTAGGTTCAACAAGGTTCTAGTTTATGTTATGATTAGAGAATTTATGTATCCATTTGGATAGCAAATATGAAAAATTAGCAAAAAATATCTAATAATAGTCATTGAAAACAAACTGTTGTAGCCACTCATTTATGTCAATTTGTCGATCTCTGATTTCTCTAGCAGCAAACTCCTGCTCTTTTTCTTCCAGCCACTGGTTAGTTTCCTCCTTTGTGCGATTCCACATTCCACTTAATAATGAACCTAGATTCCGGCAACGAAACCATTTGTTGGCACTATTTTTAGTCTAGCTAGGTTATGCATGAAGTGCAACCAACAAAGGCCCATTAGATACTAGCCCTTTTCGACATCCCCTGCAAGGCAAGTGAAGTCTCACCTTAGGCATCAAGGGGGACTACAAGAACTAAGCTTATGCAGTTGTGAAGGGATAAGAATCAAACAAGTGTAACCATTATACCACAGCTTACCCATTATTCATATGCTAACCCCTTGTGCAAATATATAGAAGAAACATTGAAATGTTGACAAACCATAATTAAATTTTAAAAGGGGGCGTCTTATTTAGCTAGAATGTTGTGATAGTCTTAGAAATGCATTACAACCATTGGAAAGGAAAATAATTCATGAATAGCATGATCAACTCATAGAACACGTGATAAAAGAAAAACTAAGCTTTAGCCATCGTTTGTTAATTATCAAAAAGGTTGCTTGGTGTAACACTTACAACATTACATTAGCATATCACCTTGGCTCACCAGCCTAAACCTCATAACATTATATCAAAAACAAGGGACTACTACAAAATTAGTCATGAACCAACTAACCAACTGACCAACCAACCTAAATCCCTTTGGAATCCACTTATTTATACATTGTTACACAAAATTTGATACCATGGGAAATACCAATGAAAACAATTAACCTCGGCACTACCATGGTCAGATGCACTACACTTTCTAATATGGACCAAATCAAAATTCGTTCGATGATGTATTCAAACTTAACTATTCCATATCCTTCATTTTGTGATCTACTCCTTTCCACACGGTTCTCCTTTCGATGCATTCTTTTTGTAATACTCCTGTTAACACCCAGGTTGTTCCCTATGACTCCCAAGGGAATACGGCCGGGGTAACCACTAACCAATCTTTGGATCACTGTTTCTAGCCAAACTGTGATCAGAGAGGGCTCTCTCTTTATGATTTGTAACTGTTTATGATAGGGTTTTAGGCTAGCTATTATGCACAGGTTTTGTTTATGTTTTGGTTGAAGAATTTCTTTCAGATCTCTTGTGATGTAATTTTCAAGGAGTTAAATATCATTGGGCAATGGAGTCTATGGCTGTAGGTGTTTAGAAACCTTGAGATGAACTGGTGAAACTTGCAGGGCCATTTGGATACTTCATAGAACAAATTTTGATTTATAACACGAACAGGAAAAACAAGCAGTGAGAGCATTCAAGGATTTTCACTAAATGTTTAAGTATTTTCACCAAACTGGTTATAAGAAATGGATGGATGTCTCAGGGGCAAACTTGAATCCCTGGGAATATCTATCACTGTAAAAGATATAGTTTTAAAGTGCAGCAACTAAGAATTACACTTCTTTTACTGTATCTGAAGAAAACATGGATAATAGCTCAGTTTGAGTTCAGGGTAATCAGTGATTAAATCCTGGAACTATTCTTCTACTTTGCTATTAAGTGTAAAATATTTAGACAACAAAAGAGAACAAAAGACTCGAAAACATGTAATACAGAGATTTAAGAAAACTTATTGTTTTATGAAACACTCTGGAATCCTGCAACGTTCACCATTCATCACAACGCATCAAATACACCAAGCTTTGGAAATTCCATTCTCCCTTTGTATTATTTCTCTGAGAATTTTTACAGCAAGTGAGAGTTCCAAAAGGAAAATAACAACAACCCCTTAAGCTTCTGTGAGGGGCGAATATATACTTGCGATTGTTTACAAAAATATCTGAGTCCTGAGTTATCTCAGACTTAATATTCTCACCAACTTTTGAGATATTATGATCAGAAATTTATTACAGCATTGAATACAAAATAAAGGCGTTTTAATGCTCTGTCAGAAGATATTTTGGCCTTTGGGATCTGCTGAGTCGGTTGAGATACTTTGATTAAATGCTGGAGAGCCCGACTTTATGGCTTGTGCGCTGTATGGTGTGTTTGTCACCTGTGATTGTGACTGCTGCAGTAGTGAGTAAAATAGCTTTGCTGAGTTGGCTCAGCCTCTGTCTCTTCCTTGTGGATCTTATCTATCAAAATTCTGCCCGTGCATGACTGCTCATAGACTGGAGAAAAACTAGCGCTACAGGTTCTGGCCTGATAGAATTATCTGTGTCAAATTCCTCCATACTTCCTGTGTGGGCAATTGATGATTTATGATTGCCCCCATAGTCTCATCTGCCTCAGTATACTTAAAGAAATTTGGTGGTGTATCAAACAGGTGATCAATTTCATTCATAATAAAAAACAGATTATCCACCCTATCATACAGATTCTGCCCTGATGCTGGCCCTGTGTCTGTTGAGGTACTGGGCTGTTTTGCAATCTGTGCTACTGCATGGGCATCAATCCTTTTGTTGTAATTTTCTAGGGTGAGCAGTCTTCCTACACTGCTTAAAATGCTGGGGAGGCCTCTGTTCTGTAATGCTACAAATCTGTCCAGGAACTTGTTGATCTCGGTCTGCATATCCTGTGTTCTCCTCTCCAGTGTTCCAACTAGGCTTCTTAGTGTCAGGACTCTTTTGACTACTGATATTGTTTCAGTCCTGTTAGTAATTCCCATGGCAGCTAGTTGAGAGCTAGTTTTGTTATTTAAAATATTGACCATTCTGCTGGCAGCATCTGGCATGTGGCCAAGGCTTGCTCTTGCTCTGTGTATTTCCTTGTTTGCCTTGGTGATGAGTACTATTTGCTCATCCATAGTCTCAATGTACTGCCACTGATTGGTGATGGATCGACCAATGTTGCCCCAGAGGACTGCTTTTAGTTCTGCTGTTACCTTTTCCAGTGCAAGCTCTTTTTCTAGTTCAGCTATTCTCTTTTTTAGAGCTTTTATCTCTCGCTCCTTTGTTGCTTCATTCTGCTTGCTTTTGTCGAATTTTTCATTCACCTTGGCCAAAGTCTTCTTGACTTCATCGAGCTCTTTCATTTGGGATTCAAGAACTTGGATTTCAGCCTGCAGCTTCTGCATATCCAGACTAGGAGTTTGCTCTGTTGCTGGTGTAGTTGTTGCTGTAGATGGTGCTGTAGTTCCAGTCTGCTGAGGAGGAATAGTAGTTATTGGAGTAGCTTCTTCAAGGTTGATTACTTCCGGAGGGGGCTGGGAGGTTTGGCCCTCTTCTCTTTGCTTCAGTGCTGTTTGTAGTGCTGCCTTTGCAGCTTCAGATTGTCCTAGCTGGTCTTGAGTCCTAACCAGCTCCTTGTACAGGGATACCAGCAGGTCTGTAGTATCCTTTTCCTGCCTTTGCTGGGCAACCTCATCTGTTTGTGGATGGATGGTAGCTGGGAGCTTGATTTTCTTTCTTAAGGCCGCCATGTCTGCATCCCTTATCTTCAGGAGTTCTTGGATACCTTTGACATCTTTAGGATCATGTCCTATTTCTATAATTACCTCTTCCAAGGACTTGATCCTGTTGTCCTTGGCTTGTGATGATGCTCTCTCTAATTCCAGCTGAGATGCTGTGTTATCAAGGCTGCTCTTCAATTTGTAGTTCTCCAATGTCTCACCTGCCAAGGAGGCATACACCATTTCACCAGTTTGTTTATGTAATTCAATCTTATCCATAGGGTGTATGTCTTTGGCCAGAACCTCCATGTTGGTTCTTAGGTAATCCGAGGTAGATTGAGGATGCAGTGTTGTGGGCATGAAGTGACTCATGATCATCTTGCCTTCACTTACATCAAAGGCAGACATGAGTCTTTGCTGATTGGTAGGAGCCAGGTTCAGCAAATGATCGTACAGCCGTATTTTAATAGGATCGCTCCTCCTCTTAATGTCAATAAATTGCTGTTTGATGCTTGACTGTCCTTCTCTGTGCTGGCTGGAGGAGCTGACCTCTCCTCCTATAGCTCTATCATGTTCATGCTGAAATGAACTGGCTGAAACTTCTCCACTGGGTGGGCCCATACCCATTGCTTGCCTCACTGCCATGTCATCCTCTTGGGAGTCATTTAGTCTTTGTCTTTTCTCTCCCCGATTGATGGATGAAGTCAGGGGAGTCTCTCTATCCCTTTTCTTGGTTAAGTCCTCCTTTTGTGGGGTTTGGAGGACCGAGGTATCAACAGTAGTTTCTGCCCTAGGAGGCACTATTGTCTGAGCCTGTTGCTCAGTGGAGCTTGGAGGATCGGTCAGTTTTTCTTGCTGCAAGGGCTGCTGTTCACTAAACTGTTCCTCTTCCTGTTGCTGCCCGAATTCCTGCTGCTCCATCTCTTCTTGCTGCTGTAGCAATGTGTCCACTTGTTCTTCTGTCAATGGAGGTGGCTGTTCCACCTGCTTCCCTTTATCCTTGCTTGCTGTCTGTGGTGTTTTCTCGGCAGTTTGCTGCTGTGCTGTAGATGATGTATCAGCTGCTCCAAGTTGCTTTTTGTAGGAGAGGGGCACCTGTCCACAAGTTTCCAAGTCAGCTTCCTTTTGCATATTTCTAGCCTCTCTCTCAAGTAACTCTTCATTAGTAATCTCCTCCTCTAGGGTACCCTCTTCCCAATTTGATGCATTGGCATACTGTTCAATCTCGGGTTGTCTCTTGTGTGCATAGCTACCCAATTTGTATCTAATCCTCCTGAGGGAGATAGCATGATTGGGATCATAGGGTATCCATTCAAAGCTGGTTTGCAGTCTGAGGCCTTCCAGGATAGTGTTTGCCTCTTTCCATCCCTCTTCTTTTCTGTTATATAGGAAAGGACCCAGCTGGTTCCTTACCTTCAACTGTGACTTCTTGTTGTTGCTCTGAAAATGAAGATAGTCTGAGTTCCCAAACTGTCTGAAATATTCCAAGGCAAAAAGCCTCATGGGGACATACTTTGGCAACCTAAATGGGTTCAACTCACAGCCATATATTCTGATGACTGTGTGGTTCTGGTAGAAGTACCAATTACCAATGCTGTAGGACTTATTCAAATGGAGAATTCTCCTCATGTCATCAGTTAGTCTAGGAGGAGGAGTACCATGCAATACTGTCATGACTGGATGGATGAATAAGTCAATGAACTCAGTGTATGTGTAAGGTGATACAGAGGTATGATGAAAAACAGAAGTCCAGAACACAACTGACCTTGGAATTCCCTGGGCATTGAGTGGCTTCAAAGGAACAGAGAAGGTGGCTGGCTGATAGAACAAGAATAGATGGTATATATATGAAGTATACCTGAATAGTCTTTCCCTCTTCAAGTTCATAAACTGCTCATGGATTTTATCTGCAATGTAGGTTGCATAGTCATAATGTACAGCTGGGGGTTTACCAGGAGAGAATATAGACAGCATTGCCATTAGGCTATCATCCACATCCTCTATCCCCCTGAATCCTAGGACATAACTGATTAAATCCACTAACATCCTGCCCAATTCATTCAAATAGTGATACCCAATAGGAGGGGTTCTGACTGATTCAGAGCCTGGTCTTACAAACAACTGATTGATTTTAATGATTTGGTCATTTGACAGCTTGGTCCCTTTGTTTATCAAATTCTGCATAAAGAGGGGGGTCAATTGCTTGGCAGTTTGGAAGTGCAGCATTCCATTTATACTCTCTGGGGTAATCTGGAACAGGATTGAGCCTGTGGGGCTGATGACAGCTCTTTGGCTTGGGTCATAACATTCCTGGCAGCTGTAGATCAGTTCTGGCATAGGATTTACTTGGGGAAGGTTATAGATGGGCAAATTTGAATCCCATATTCCCAAGATGTCTGCCCCACTCAGGTGCTGGGCTTTTAACTCATTCATCATCTGGATATTATATTTGGTTCCCATAGGGAACCAGTCCATCATTTGGTAATCCATGTCTCCCAGGGCTTTCCATGCTAATTCCTGGTGAGGAGCATTGAGGGGCTTGATATTTAGAGCAATAGGAGTCTCCATAGTTCTTCAAAGTGCAAGAATTGTGGGTGGATAGCTAAAAATGGCAGCAACACAGAATGGAGGTGATTCTTTGTGAAGACAGTTTGTATTTTGGATACCAGAGGGGAATTTACTCAACAGCAATTGAAATACTGTTTGTTTTTAGGAGCAGAGCTTCTCTAAGGTCTAACTGTCCCCTTCCAGCGGGTGAATTGAGACCAACAAGGAATTTTCCGAGAATACGCAGTGAGTATTGTTTTTGGGTGAATTTACCGGAATTATGGCTCGGCTGGTGTTTTTCGACTTCACAGTGGCAAATGTGGACTTGCAGAGGGAAATAGGTGGTGTAAATATAGTTTTTGAGGTGCCTTTATCCTTCTGAGCAAATTAAAGTTCAATAACAGTCGTATGGAGGGCAGGACAACTGTAAATACCTGTAAATTGGCGAGCAGAGGTCGAGCAGGTGTGCACGGTTGCTGCTGAGGAGGTCGCCCGGGTTAAATCAACAGGTTGGCGGAAATTCGAACGTAAACGGTCATGCAGGGAGAACAATAGCGACAGGAGTGAAAGTGGGAAAAAGACGGCTTTTTTTTTTTGGGTAAATATGGGTTTTTTACCATTTTGGCGCTTTTTCGTGATGACGTCAGCATGACGTCATTGGTGGGTCACGGTGAGGTGACGTCAGCTGACGTCGTCGGGTGACGTGGCAGTAGATTATTGGTCCAAGGGGCGATGAGGTGGCAACCACGTCAGCGGACAGGTGGACGAATAGCAGAGGTGAGTACGAGCGGACGCGACGTGGCGATGAGTTAGCGGAAAATAGGTGGCAGTTAAGACCGTAGCGGTTACGGTTAAAGCTAACCGCTACGGTTTCTCGGGGCGGTTTGGGTACGGCGCCGAAGTTGTCAGGCCCGGCTCCGAGATATCTTAGCGCTTGACGCGTGGAGAGGCCCTGACGTGACGCAACGTCAGCATCTCGGGCGGTAAAGGACGGCAGTGGGGGCCGCTCCGATATGAACATGGATCGTCGGATCTTCAGGCCTTGATCCGACGGTGGGCGGAGTATGGAGGTGCTCGGGTTATATGCGGGCGGAAAACTTTAGGTTTTGTGGGTTTTTTATTGGTTTTTCGAATGTTTTTTCATTTAACCAATAATGCGCTAACCTTTGGAAATGCGCCAGAGGCGGGTTTTGACTTTGATAATTTTTTGCAAAGGATTTTTAAAGGCAAAAGAGGTTTTATAAGGATTTTTTTTTAATGCAAATGGTGGTTTAAGGAGCAATTTGACTTGCAGCAAGGGGGAATGGGATGGAACAGGTTCACCAAAGTGACCAGATGTCATTTTGGTCCCTTTTGAAGAACATATGGCTATAATGCCAAGGGGAGGGAGTATATATAAGATTTGGGGCTTTATACACCATAGTGTTAGTATTATTAGGGGAAAGGGTAAAATAGGGGAGCTATATAGTAAAATTAGAGGTTAATGTGAATGAAGGGAGCAAATGAAGGGGATTTTGCTGAGTTCATCTGAAACTGACTTGGTTTTGAGAGTAGATCAAATTGAAAAGATCTTAGGCAAGAAATGTGGATTCTGAATGAACCAGAAACACCATAAAACCATGATTTCTCTTCATAAATCTCAGCTAAAGAAAGGGAGTGTTAGTAATGGAATAGAGGGGAAGAGGGAGGTTAGTTATGCTCCTTGCTGTAATATGATGGGATTAACCACTTTGTTCATTGATAGATTTTGCTTTGGCAAAACACCTCTTGACATATGTGTAATGATGAAAATACCCTTTCTGCAACCACAACTGCCTACCCAGCTATTTTCCTAGCATTTTTTGTTTCTCCATAGAGGGTGCATTTGGACTTGCAAACCCTTACTTGCCTTTTCTTTTCTTTGGCTTTTTCTTTATTCTTTTCTATCTAGTTCTACCCTTATCTCTTCCAAGGTCCCAGATTAAGCTGTTGGGATCCTTTTCTTCTCTACCTAAACTAGTTGTCTGCCAAGATTAAACAGTTTGGACAGACTTCTTTCTCTAGTCTATAACTCAAAATTGAAACATGGCATGATCCATCTTAAACTGTTGAATCATCCACAAAATTGAAATAAGGTCCTTAATACTTGAAACCATTTACCCACCTCTTGTTCTCTAGGAAATATGGGATCTTTGTAATACCAAAGCAGAGCATATTTGGACTTTCCTTGGTCAATCATGAAATATGAAACCTATTGGTATAGGTATCCAACAGTGGCTCCACATGGGGATGGTTTTTCTTTCGAAAGACCAAGAACAGCAGGTCAGATTGCCTTGTTCCTTGACTGCCCATCTTATCTTCAAAATCTGCTGCATAAATGTGTCAACATTGTGTGCTTCTTTCTTGGAGGGCTTCTGATTCTATTTGCCTCTTACTGCTTGGTGAATCACTTGGGAAAACTGCTTTTTACAATCTAAAACAGAAAACAATATGTACATCTGCATATATACAATGAATCCTTGGATTCCACTCATAGTGAACAGTCAAAGTAGTGCTTCAGCATCCTGCCATTGACAGGGCCTTCATCTAAATCAGTTTCAGTCAAACTTTTGAGGAAGTAGGTGTTATTACCTTGCACTGCTTGGACAGCAAATGGTCCTTTCCATAAAGAGTCAAACTTTCCATGTTTCCCTTTCTCTTCTCTTCTTGCATCCCACTTTAAAACTTTGTCGCCTACATTGAAATCTTCTGCTTTGGTTCTTCTATCAAAGGCCTTTTTCAGTTTCTCTTGTAGTATCTGCACTCTGCTGAAAACTTGTTCTCTGGTCTGCTGTAAACAAATTATCTGGTTAATCCTTCTTTGTATGTCATTTGGCTCTGCTTGGCTTTCTTGTAGAAGTTTCATAACCGGCACTCCTAGTGATGAAGGAAATCTGGCCTCTAATCCATAGACTAACTCATATGGGCTGGTCCCAATTGATCTTTTAGTTGTTAGTCTGTCTGCCCATAAAGCATTTACTAGTTTCTTATGCCAGTTCTTTTTGTTCTCTTCCAGCACTTTCTTTATGATATTTATCAAACTTTTGTTTGATGATTCAGCAAGGCCATTTCCTTGAGGATAATAAGCTGTAGAATGGCCCAAAGTAATGTGAAATTTATGGCAGAAGTTCACCATCTTCTTGGATCTGAAAGCAGCAGCATTGTCTGTTATTATCTTGTCTGGGCAGCCAAATCTAGCCAGTATATTGTTTTCCAAAAATTGAATGATTACTGAATCATTTGCTTGTCTGCATGGGGCAGCTTCAATCCACTTGGTGAAGTAGTCTGTTGCTGTTAGAATCCATCTGTGTTGCCCTGAAGATGAGGGATGAATTTCCCCAATGAAATCCAAGCCCCATTGTTGGAAAGGTCTCTCTGTTGCAATGGGCCTCAAAGGAAGTGGCAGCAACTGTCTTTTGCCTTCAAACAGTTGGCATTTGTGGCATGAGGCTGTAAATTTCTTAACATCAGAGAACATAGTAGGCCAGTAATAACCAGCCCTCAATATCTTGTCCACAGTGGACTTCCAGTACAAATGTCCACCACAGTCTCCAGCATGGAAGTCTTGCATGATGTTGTTAGTTTCATTCTCTATTAGACAGTGCAGCAAAATGCCTTCATGGTTCTTCCAAAGTAGATTTCCATCCATCACACAAAATCTAGCTGTTTTCATTTTTAGGAACCTACACTTAGTTCTGGACAGTCCTGAGGGAGCACACAGGTTTTGTAACACATAACAGATATCAGAGTACCAAGGAGATTGTTCAAAGGCTACATTGATCTTTGGAGTCGCCAGCTCTGTTTCACTGTCCAGTTGGTTGATGTCTAAGGCTTGGAAATTTGCTTCTGTCATTAATTTGGCCAAACCTTGCCCTTTTATTAGCTTTGTGGGTTTTATTTCAATGTCAAATTCTAGTATATTGGCAATCCATCTTCCTCTTCTGCCCTCTAAGTTTTCTTGGGTGAGAATGTCTTTGACAATAGGACTTGGTACATAAGCCACAACATGGGAGTAAAGGATGTAAATCCTAAAGTCTTTAATAGCTTTGATCAAAGCATAGGCTTGTTTTTCCATTATTTGATACTTTAGGGGGGCATCTCTAAGAGCTCTGCTGAAGAAGGCAATAGGCTTCTCATTCCCTTGGTCATCTTTCTGTAATAATACAGCAGCAATAGTATGTTGGGAGGCAAAGGAGAAAATGATAAAGTCTCTGTCAAACTGAGGATTGGTTAACACTGGGGTTTGAGTCAATGCTAACTTTATACTTTCAAAGGCTTGTTTTGCTTCAACAGTCCATTTGACCTTTGAATCTTTCTTTAGCATATTGTTTAGTAATCTGATTAATTCTGCCAAATTCGGGATAAACCTTCTTAAAAAGTTGATTTTCCCTAAGAATCCTTGCAGCTCCTTGACATTCCTTGGGTGAGGCATTTGTAGGATAGCTTGTATCCTATCTGGATCAATTCTTATGCCATCTTTTGAAATAATATGTCCTAGAAGTTTCCCTTCTTCCAAGCCAAATAATGACTTCTTGGGGTTTAAGGAAATGCCATATTTTCTGCATGTTATGAAAATTTGTCTTAAATGTTTCAAGTGTTCTTGGTCAGATTTTGAAAAGGGTGTTAGATCATCTAAGTAAATAACCAAGAAGTCATGAATCTCTTTTGCAAAAGCAATGTCCATTGCTCTTTGAAACGTTGCCCCTGCGTTTTTCAATCCAAAGGGCATTTTGACATATTTGAAAGTTCCCCATGGGGTAGTAAATGCAGTTTTGTCTTGATCATCAGGGTGTACAAGGATTTGATTGAAACCTGAGAATCCATCAAGCAATGATATCCTTGAAGCCCCTACTACTCTTTGAAGAATGTGATCCATTTTGGGTAAGGGGTAGTTATCTTTGAGTGATACTTGGTTCAAATTCCTTAAGTCTACGCAAAGTCTAATCTCACCAGTTTTCTTTCTTGTAGGGACCAAATTTGAGATCCACTCTGAGAACCTGATTGGTGCTATGATACCAGCTTTGAACATTTTATGCAATTCTTTTTCAATGGAAGGAAGGAGCATAGGATTGATCCTTCTCAATTTCTGTTTGAATGGTTTTTGATTAGGCTTGAGGGGAATGGTGTGCTGGATGACGGAAGTATCATAGGACTTTAGATCCTCATAACCCCAAGCAAAGACATCTTGAAACTCTTTAAAGAGATCAATGTATTTGGGTTTTTGATCAGGGGGCAAAGCAGCAGATAGCTTTATTATTTTAGGCTTGTCAGTGGTACCAATGTTGCATTCTTCAATTGCTGCATCTAATGGCTGCATCTTTGGTTTTCTGGGGACATCATTTGAGTCAAAAATGTCCTCTAGTGGGGTAAGGCCTGCTGGAAGGAAATTGTCTTTGAGTTGTATGATTTCATCTCCTGCGCTGCTCACCTCTTCACAGTCAATTTGGTGAATTTGCTGAATGTTTTCATTGTCGAAAATGGTTGGAGTCAGTAATTGTTTTGCTGTCCTAGGTGACATTGGGTGAGCTGACTGTTGAAACTGTATTTGTGATGGACTTGTTCCCTCAAATATTTGTGATTGACATGCTGACTCAAGCATTTGTGATTGGCATGCTCCATCAATATCAATATTTAATCCTGTGAACTCTTGTTGCAAGGTCAAAAAATTGTTTATTTGCATGTCATCCTCAAATACTTGCCACTCTTTGACATTGTTTGGAATAGAGGGTCTGTATTTGACCTCTGCTGTGAAACAATTGTTGAGTTCCAATGGGAATTTGAAGGTGCTGGCAAATGTTGCCAGGCTGTGTGCATGGAGATTGTGGCCCCTTGAAATTTTTGTGATAACAAACTCAGAGAAGGTTTCTAATATTTCAATTACAGCAGACCTGTAGGACCTCAATCTTTTGTCATTGGTGACAAAATTCCCTTTCACTTGTTGGATTACTAGTTCAGAGTCCCCCATGATGGAGAGGCTAGGTGCTTGTAATGATTTTGCAATCTTGAGGCCTAGTAACAGAGCTTCATATTCTGCCATGTTGTTAGTGCATCTAAAATTCAATCTGTAAGCCCTACCTTCTGCATAACCTTTCTCTTTGTTATGTATCCATACTCCAGCTCCTGCCCCTAACTTGTTAACTGAGCCATCAAATTCTAGGGCCCACAGGATGTCTTGCTGAACAGGAGATTTAAAATTCTGTTCATGGGATGGCAATGTGAGCATGAGTTGAGGTTTCTTTTCCCATTTATTTTCTAGGACAGTTTCATCACTTTTTTGACAATCTTTGACAACTAGAGGAGGGATACTGTGTATTGTTGGGCTGATCAATGTTTGGCAGGTGCTACTTGTCTGATCAATGTTTTGTTTTTGTATGAGTGCTTCGGTCCTAATGTCATTGTTTGAGAGGCTTGTGCTGTCATTGAAGAGGATGAAGGAGTCTATGTCCGAATGGACAGCATATATTGGAAAATTTTGAGGCTTTTCTTCACTGCTGACCATATACTTCATGAGTGTTTCCCTGTATAGTCTTTTTGGTTGCCCAAAGACAGAGATAGTTGCATATGACATGTCCAATTGCAGGGAGCCTTGGAGCTTGGCTCCCCATGATCTTGATAACAGCATCCCATATTTGGGTGGGATATCAGCAACTACAACATCCATTAGAATAGTTTTGTTGGGAAATTGAACCAGGGACACACATAAATCTTTTATTAGGCCCAAACATTTGACTTGGCTAGAATCAAAGGAAAACAGGTCTTTGTATGGCCTTGTTATATCCAAGTTTAATCTTTCCATGACAGCTTTTGGCATAAGGTTGTGAGAGGCACCCGAGTCGAACATTGCATTATGCAGTATTTTATCATGAACATGCAGGCTGACATAAAAAGGTAAAACCCCTGTGACTACTGTTGTTCCATCTACCTCGGGGCCAAACAGTAATTCTGGAGTGTCATCTAGCACATTTACATCATCTTTGCTATTGGTGAGCTGAAGGGATTTTTTGATCTGTTGCTTATATATGTCATGTTTGGCTAGCTCTGAAAGGGGAATTGCTACCTTTAACTTGCCAATCTCTGTACCTAGGTCAAAAGGTTTGTCAACTTGGGTTTTGGAGTCACGGGTAGCAGTCCTTTCTCTGTTGATTAAATCTTCTTGTTGGATTTCATCTTGATTTTGGAACCTGCCCCTTACATTCATGTCTTGAGGGATAATGTTTGGGTTAGGGTGAGAGGATGAGGTTGCCGTGGGCTGTTGTAGTGGGGACAGTAATTCAGTGACTTCCTCAACCACTACTTCTTTTGTAGGCAAGTTTGTTTTGTCATTAAGTTCTGTGACTGAGGTTTCTCTAGACTGCTGTTTCTCTTTTATCTTTTCGGGCTGATTTACATTTACAGTCCTACTCCTTAGTTTGTATTGTTTATGGACTTCATAGACAGCAGTATCATATCCTTGTTTAAAGTCAAAGGATTCTCCTGATTTAGTTTGGAATGTTTTGCTTTCATCCTCCTCATGGTCTTCTTGTGTTAAGAATACATGGCTTTTACCATCCAGACCCATTAAGTTGATTTCGGGGTCTTCATTGAGCTGATTGGCTGAGGAAGTTTCTGCATAGTTCTCTTGAAAAGGGGGTCTGATATCTTGGTCTGCACTTGTTTTTCCTATGTTTGGGTTCTGAGTTCTCCTAAAATTTGGGTTTCTAGGAGGGTTGCTTTGTGAGGCCTCCCATGATGATTTTCTTTCAACTGATTCCACTCTTTCACCCAGTCTCTTCATGCTGTTTAGTATAGCATCCAACTTTTGATCAAAACCTGAGGGCTCTTCTCTGAAGCCAGCCTTCTTTTCCAGCTTTGCCCTGTTTCTCTTGGCAATTAGGTTTGCCTCTACAGTGACTGCAACTCTTTGGGCCTCTGCAAGGGTTGGAGGATCTCTTTCTTTCAACTGATAGGCCATATCAGAATCAAAACCATCAGGGAAGTTATACAGGGCCAAATCAGGAGGGGGCCTTAAGTTCTGGGGAATAGCATTATATACATTGTTAAACCTAGCGCAATATTCCAAAACTGTTTCTTGGGGACCTCTTTTAATAGTGTTATATTCACCGAGTATGTGGAGTGGATCTTTCTTTTTCTCCCATCTGTTGGTAAACTCTTGGTACAGGAACTCAGGGGTTGCAATGGAATTTGCATTCAGGGATCTAAACCAAGTTCTGACATCCCCGGTTAAGCTTTGAACAAAAATTCTCATCCTAACACTGTCATCATCTATTTCATAGGTCTCAAAGTGGTCTTGCATCTTCTTAGCATGCTGGATAGCTGTTAAAGGGCCATGAGAGTCAAAAAATGAGATTTTGGTTTGGTAGTCTTGAGGTAAAGCTGGAGCATTGGCTGGTATCTGCAGAGGTGCATATCTGTTAGCCATGTTTATGGGGTTTATTGGGTTAATAGGAACAAATGGAACAGCAGGGATTACAGGTGTAACAGGGTTAATAGGATGGGTAACAAGCGGGGAGCTGGTTAAAAGAGTATATGCAGATGGTGAAGGTGGAAGAGGAGGACTTTGCGGGGTTGATGATGAACTAGGGGAATTAGGTGTGGAACGGAAAAGGACTTTGCAAGGAGTTGGAATGAGGATAGGATGGTCTGAACTTATATCTGAATCAGCAGGCTTCTCCTGCTTTTGCTGTCTCCTAATGTTCTTTGGGATGAGATTTGGGTTATCAACAATGATGGGTTGATCAGGGTCAGGGTTTGCCCTAGTGTGCCTTGGATTTCTTTTGGGAGCCAGCTTCTAAGTATTCTTTTAGATCTTTATACAGGAGGCTTTATATGTACAAGGACTAGGTAAGAATTCTGGAATGACTATATATGTTTCAAAGCTAGGATGAAGATTCCCTAGTTAGCTCTTCCCTAAAGCTGTCCCTGTGTTTACAGAAACAGTCCTAAGGCCTCTTGGCTAGTTTCAGGCTTGATGGTAGCTTTGGAAGATAGATAGTATCTGAAAAATCTTAATACTCCCCAGTGGAGTCGCCAATTATGTTAACACCCAGGTTGTTCCCTATGACTCCCAAGGGAATACGGCCGGGGTAACCACTAACCAATCTTTGGATCACTGTTTCTAGCCAAACTGTGATCAGAGAGGGCTCTCTCTTTATGATTTGTAACTGTTTATGATAGGGTTTTAGGCTAGCTATTATGCACAGGTTTTGTTTATGTTTTGGTTGAAGAATTTCTTTCAGATCTCTTGTGATGTAATTTTCAAGGAGTTAAATATCATTGGGCAATGGAGTCTATGGCTGTAGGTGTTTAGAAACCTTGAGATGAACTGGTGAAACTTACAGGGCCATTTGGATACTTCATAGAACAAATTTTGATTTATAACACGAACAGGAAAAACAAGCAGTGAGAGCATTCAAGGATTTTCACTAAATGTTTAAGTATTTTCACCAAACTGGTTATAAGAAATGGATGGATGTCTCAGGGGCAAACTTGAATCCCTGGGAATATCTATCACTGTAAAAGATATAGTTTTAAAGTGCAGCAACTAAGAATTACACTTCTTTTACTGTATCTGAAGAAAACATGGATAATAGCTCAGTTTGAGTTCAGGGTAATCAGTGATTAAATCCTGGAACTATTCTTCTACTTTGCTATTAAGTGTAAAATATTTAGACAACAAAAGAGAACAAAAGACTCGAAAACATGTAATACAGAGATTTAAGAAAACTTATTGTTTTATGAAACACTCTGGAATCCTGCAACGTTCACCATTCATCACAACGCATCAAATACACCAAGCTTTGGAAATTCCATTCTCCCTTTGTATTATTTCTCTGAGAATTTTTACAGCAAGTGAGAGTTCCAAAAGGAAAATAACAACAACCCCTTAAGCTTCTGTGAGGGGCAAATATATACTTGCGATTGTTTACAAAAATATCTGAGTCCTGAGTTATCTCAGACTTAATATTCTCACCAACTTTTGAGATATTATGATCAGAAATTTATTACAGCATTGAATACAAAATAAAGGCGTTTTAATGCTCTGTCAGAAGATATTTTGGCCTTTGGGATCTGCTGAGTCGGTTGAGATACTTTGATTAAATGCTGGAGAGCCCGACTTTATGGCTTGTGCGCTGTATGGTGTGTTTGTCACCTGTGATTGTGACTGCTGCAGTAGTGAGTAAAATAGCTTTGCCGAGTTGGCTCAGCCTCTGTCTCTTCCTTGTGGATCTTATCTATCAAAATTCTGCCCGTGCATGACTGCTCATAGACTGGAGAAAAACTAGCGCTACAGGTTCTGGCCTGATAGAATTATCTGTGTCAAATTCCTCCATACTTCCTGTGTGGGCAATTGATGATTTATGATTGCCCCCATAGTCTCATCTGCCTCAGTATACTTAAAGAAATTTGGTGGTGTATCAAACAGGTGATCAATTTCATTCATAATAAAAAACAGATTATCCACCCTATCATACAGATTCTGCCCTGATGCTGGCCCTGTGTCTGTTGAGGTACTGGGCTGTTTTGCAATCTGTGCTACTGCATGGGCATCAATCCTTTTGTTGTAATTTTCTAGGGTGAGCAGTCTTCCTACACTGCTTAAAATGCTGGGGAGGCCTCTGTTCTGTAATGCTACAAATCTGTCCAGGAACTTGTTGATCTCGGTCTGCATATCCTGTGTTCTCCTCTCCAGTGTTCCAACTAGGCTTCTTAGTGTCAGGACTCTTTTGACTACTGATATTGTTTCAGTCCTGTTAGTAATTCCCATGGCAGCTAGTTGAGAGCTAGTTTTGTTATTTAAAATATTGACCATTCTGCTGGCAGCATCTGGCATGTGGCCAAGGCTTGCTCTTGCTCTGTGTATTTCCTTGTTTGCCTTGGTGATGAGTACTATTTGCTCATCCATAGTCTCAATGTACTGCCACTGATTGGTGATGGATCGACCAATGTTGCCCCAGAGGACTGCTTTTAGTTCTGCTGTTACCTTTTCCAGTGCAAGCTCTTTTTCTAGTTCAGCTATTCTCTTTTTTAGAGCTTTTATCTCTCGCTCCTTTGTTGCTTCATTCTGCTTGCTTTTGTCGAATTTTTCATTCACCTTGGCCAAAGTCTTCTTGACTTCATCGAGCTCTTTCATTTGGGATTCAAGAACTTGGATTTCAGCCTGCAGCTTCTGCATATCCAGACTAGGAGTTTGCTCTGTTGCTGGTGTAGTTGTTGCTGTAGATGGTGCTGTAGTTCCAGTCTGCTGAGGAGGAATAGTAGTTATTGGAGTAGCTTCTTCAAGGTTGATTACTTCCGGAGGGGGCTGGGAGGTTTGGCCCTCTTCTCTTTGCTTCAGTGCTGTTTGTAGTGCTGCCTTTGCAGCTTCAGATTGTCCTAGCTGGTCTTGAGTCCTAACCAGCTCCTTGTACAGGGATACCAGCAGGTCTGTAGTATCCTTTTCCTGCCTTTGCTGGGCAACCTCATCTGTTTGTGGATGGATGGTAGCTGGGAGCTTGATTTTCTTTCTTAAGGCCGCCATGTCTGCATCCCTTATCTTCAGGAGTTCTTGGATACCTTTGACATCTTTAGGATCATGTCCTATTTCTATAATTACCTCTTCCAAGGACTTGATCCTGTTGTCCTTGGCTTGTGATGATGCTCTCTCTAATTCCAGCTGAGATGCTGTGTTATCAAGGCTGCTCTTCAATTTGTAGTTCTCCAATGTCTCACCTGCCAAGGAGGCATACACCATTTCACCAGTTTGTTTATGTAATTCAATCTTATCCATAGGGTGTATGTCTTTGGCCAGAACCTCCATGTTGGTTCTTAGGTAATCCGAGGTAGATTGAGGATGCAGTGTTGTGGGCATGAAGTGACTCATGATCATCTTGCCTTCACTTACATCAAAGGCAGACATGAGTCTTTGCTGATTGGTAGGAGCCAGGTTCAGCAAATGATCGTACAGCCGTATTTTAATAGGATCGCTCCTCCTCTTAATGTCAATAAATTGCTGTTTGATGCTTGACTGTCCTTCTCTGTGCTGGCTGGAGGAGCTGACCTCTCCTCCTATAGCTCTATCATGTTCATGCTGAAATGAACTGGCTGAAACTTCTCCACTGGGTGGGCCCATGCCCATTGCTTGCCTCACTGCTATGTCATCCTCTTGGGAGTCATTTAGTCTTTGTCTTTTCTCTCCCCGATTGATGGATGAAGTCAGGGGAGTCTCTCTATCCCTTTTCCTGGTTAAGTCCTCCTTTTGTGGGGTTTGGAGGACCGAGGTATCAACAGTAGTTTCTGCCCTGGGAGGCACTATTGTCTGAGCCTGTTGCTCAGTGGAGCTTGGAGGATCGGTCAGTTTTTCTTGCTGCAAGGGCTGCTGTTCACTAAACTGTTCCTCTTCCTGTTGCTGCCCGAATTCCTGCTGCTCCATCTCTTCTTGCTGCTGTAGCAATGTGTCCACTTGTTCTTCTGTCAATGGAGGTGGCTGTTCCACCTGCTTCCCTTTATCCTTGCTTGCTGTCTGTGGTGTTTTCTCGGCAGTTTGCTGCTGTGCTGTAGATGATGTATCAGCTGCTCCAAGTTGCTTTTTGTAGGAGAGGGGCACCTGTCCACAAGTTTCCAAGTCAGCTTCCTTTTGCATATTTCTAGCCTCTCTCTCAAGTAACTCTTCATTAGTAATTTCCTCCTCTAGGGTACCCTCTTCCCAATTTGATGCATTGGCATACTGTTCAATCTCGGGTTGTCTCTTGTGTGCATAGCTACCCAATTTGTATCTAATCCTCCTGAGGGAGATAGCATGATTGGGATCATAGGGTATCCATTCAAAGCTGGTTTGCAGTCTGAGGCCTTCCAGGATAGTGTTTGCCTCTTTCCATCCCTCTTCTTTTCTGTTATATAGGAAAGGACCCAGCTGGTTCCTTACCTTCAACTGTGACTTCTTGTTGTTGCTCTGAAAATGAAGATAGTCTGAGTTCCCAAACTGTCTGAAATATTCCAAGGCAAAAAGCCTCATGGGGACATACTTTGGCAACCTAAATGGGTTCAACTCACAGCCATATATTCTGATGACTGTGTGGTTCTGGTAGAAGTACCAATTACCAATGCTGTAGGACTTATTCAAATGGAGAATTCTCCTCATGTCATCAGTTAGTCTAGGAGGAGGAGTACCATGCAATACTGTCATGACTGGATGGATGAATAAGTCAATGAACTCAGTGTATGTGTAAGGTGATACAGAGGTATGATGAAAAACAGAAGTCCAGAACACAACTGACCTTGGAATTCCCTGGGCATTGAGTGGCTTCAAAGGAACAGAGAAGGTGGCTGGCTGATAGAACAAGAATAGATGGTATATATATGAAGTATACCTGAATAGTCTTTCCCTCTTCAAGTTCATAAACTGCTCATGGATTTTATCTGCAATGTAGGTTGCATAGTCATAATGTACAGCTGGGGGTTTACCAGGAGAGAATATAGACAGCATTGCCATTAGGCTATCATCCACATCCTCTATCCCCCTGAATCCTAGGACATAACTGATTAAATCCACTAACATCCTGCCCAATTCATTCAAATAGTGATACCCAATAGGAGGGGTTCTGACTGATTCAGAGCCTGGTCTTACAAACAACTGATTGATTTTAATGATTTGGTCATTTGACAGCTTGGTCCCTTTGTTTATCAAATTCTGCATAAAGAGGGGGGTCAATTGCTTGGCAGTTTGGAAGTGCAGCATTCCATTTATACTCTCTGGGGTAATCTGGAATAGGATTGAGCCTGTGGGGCTGATGACAGCTCTTTGGCTTGGGTCATAACATTCCTGGCAGCTGTAGATCAGTTCTGGCATAGGATTTACTTGGGGAAGGTTATAGATGGGCAAATTTGAATCCCATATTCCCAAGATGTCTGCCCCACTCAGGTGCTGGGCTTTTAACTCATTCATCATCTGGATATTATATTTGGTTCCCATAGGGAACCAGTCCATCATTTGGTAATCCATGTCTCCCAGGGCTTTCCATGCTAATTCCTGGTGAGGAGCATTGAGGGGCTTGATATTTAGAGCAATAGGAGTCTCCATAGTTCTTCAAAGTGCAAGAATTGTGGGTGGATAGCTAAAAATGGCAGCAACACAGAATGGAGGTGATTCTTTGTGAAGACAGTTTGTATTTTGGATACCAGAGGGGAATTTACTCAACAGCAATTGAAATACTGTTTGTTTTTAGGAGCAGAGCTTCTCTAAGGTCTAACTGTCCCCTTCCAGCGGGTGAATTGAGACCAACAAGGAATTTTCCGAGAATACGCAGTGAGTATTGTTTTTGGGTGAATTTACCGGAATTATGGCTCGGCTGGTGTTTTTCGACTTCACAGTGGCAAATGTGGACTTGCAGAGGGAAATAGGTGGTGTAAATATAGTTTTTGAGGTGCCTTTATCCTTCTGAGCAAATTAAAGTTCAATAACAGTCGTATGGAGGGCAGGACAACTGTAAATACCTGTAAATTGGCGAGCAGAGGTCGAGCAGGTGTGCACGGTTGCTGCTGAGGAGGTCGCCCGGGTTAAATCAACAGGTTGGCGGAAATTCGAACGTAAACGGTCATGCAGGGAGAACAATAGCGACAGGAGTGAAAGTGGGAAAAAGACGGCTTTTTTTTTTTGGGTAAATATGGGTTTTTTACCATTTTGGCGCTTTTTCGTGATGACGTCAGCATGACGTCATTGGTGGGTCACGGTGAGGTGACGTCAGCTGACGTCGTCGGGTGACGTGGCAGTAGATTATTGGTCCAAGGGGCGATGAGGTGGCAACCACGTCAGCGGACAGGTGGACGAATAGCAGAGGTGAGTACGAGCGGACGCGACGTGGCGATGAGTTAGCGGAAAATAGGTGGCAGTTAAGACCGTAGCGGTTACGGTTAAAGCTAACCGCTACGGTTTCTCGGGGCGGTTTGGGTACGGCGCCGAAGTTGTCAGGCCCGGCTCCGAGATATCTTAGCGCTTGACGCGTGGAGAGGCCCTGACGTGACGCAACGTCAGCATCTCGGGCGGTAAAGGACGGCAGTGGGGGCCGCTCCGATATGAACATGGATCGTCGGATCTTCAGGCCTTGATCCGACGGTGGGCGGAGTATGGAGGTGCTCGGGTTATATGCGGGCGGAAAACTTTAGGTTTTGTGGGTTTTTTATTGGTTTTTCGAATGTTTTTTCATTTAACCAATAATGCGCTAACCTTTGGAAATGCGCCAGAGGCGGGTTTTGACTTTGATAATTTTTTGCAAAGGATTTTTAAAGGCAAAAGAGGTTTTATAAGGATTTTTTTTTAATGCAAATGGTGGTTTAAGGAGCAATTTGACTTGCAGCAAGGGGGAATGGGATGGAACAGGTTCACCAAAGTGACCAGATGTCATTTTGGTCCCTTTTGAAGAACATATGGCTATAATGCCAAGGGGAGGGAGTATATATAAGATTTGGGGCTTTATACACCATAGTGTTAGTATTATTAGGGGAAAGGGTAAAATAGGGGAGCTATATAGTAAAATTAGAGGTTAATGTGAATGAAGGGAGCAAATGAAGGGGATTTTGCTGAGTTCATCTGAAACTGACTTGGTTTTGAGAGTAGATCAAATTGAAAAGATCTTAGGCAAGAAATGTGGATTCTGAATGAACCAGAAACACCATAAAACCATGATTTCTCTTCATAAATCTCAGCTAAAGAAAGGGAGTGTTAGTAATGGAATAGAGGGGAAGAGGGAGGTTAGTTATGCTCCTTGCTGTAATATGATGGGATTAACCACTTTGTTCATTGATAGATTTTGCTTTGGCAAAACACCTCTTGACATATGTGTAATGATGAAAATACCCTTTCTGCAACCACAACTGCCTACCCAGCTATTTTCCTAGCATTTTTTGTTTCTCCATAGAGGGTGCATTTGGACTTGCAAACCCTTACTTGCCTTTTCTTTTCTTTGGCTTTTTCTTTATTCTTTTCTATCTAGTTCTACCCTTATCTCTTCCAAGGTCCCAGATTAAGCTGTTGGGATCCTTTTCTTCTCTACCTAAACTAGTTGTCTGCCAAGATTAAACAGTTTGGACAGACTTCTTTCTCTAGTCTATAACTCAAAATTGAAACATGGCATGATCCATCTTAAACTGTTGAATCATCCACAAAATTGAAATAAGGTCCTTAATACTTGAAACTAGTTACCCACCTCTTGTTCTCTAGGAAATATGGGATCTTTGTAATACCAAAGCAGAGCATATTTGGACTTTCCTTGGTCAATCATGAAATATGAAACCTATTGGTATAGGTATCCAACAACTCCTTTATGACATATTTTGTGCATTGGTTCTCTAGGTTGTTTCTTCTCCACTTTCCTATGCACAATTCCCAAAAATACCTCAAAACTTTGACATTTCTTTGACTTTTATTCGTTTCAAAATTGACCCCAACAATGATATATTATTTAATATTTATACTTGGGAAGAGCATATCTAACACCTCATGTAGGTTCTGGGGACTCATTAACTATTGGCTAACCTTAAGAATTGTGAGTTTTCTCAACAATCATTAGTTTATTTGGGGTCTGTTATTGATGGAGGAGAACTGAAGATAGATACCACTAAGATGGAAGGCTTCCTCAAGTGGCTATTTCCTATTACTTTCATTTAATTTATGAGCTTTGATGGAGAAATATGGTACCTATGCAAGTTTACAACATCATTTTTAGTTATATCTGTGGCATTCCATGCCTTAACAAATAGTGGTAAGAGTTTCAAGTGTTGAAAGGATAAATAGAATGATTTCAATGAGCTCAAATATAAGATCAATCAAGTACTAGTTCTTGCATTGCTAGGTTGCAAAATCATTTCAAGGTGGATATCAATTCAAGTGGATATGTTATAGGAGTAGTCTTAATGCAAGGTGATAAGCTAGTATGCTATCATTTAGAAAATTTTAATGGTGGAGTCTTAAACTACCCTATGTATGATAAGGAACTCTATGCCCTAGTTCAAGTTGTTAAGAAGTGGAAGCATTGTCAAATAAGCAAGGAAACCATTACCCACATTGATCACTAATGACCATGGTATTTGCATGCTAAGAGTAATATTCAACAAAATAGTCATTACAATATGATGAGGTTCCTATAAGAATTTAATCTAGTTATAAAATATAAAAGGAGTAGCACTAATGAGTTGGCATACATGCTTGCAAGTCCACCCACATAATATATTATAGTATTACAAAGACTTATGCACATGGATTCTTTCACCCATGATGCATACAAATAGGCATATAGGAAAATGTGAGGACAATAAAGAGGTGTTTCAATAGATAATGGCTAATTGTTTTTTGAATAAGGTGATGGTAACAATAACTATCATCTTTAGAATGGGTTTTTCCATAAGCTAAACAATATTTTTGTTCCTAAAGGTGAAATATTGCAATATATCATAGAGGCTCAGACCTCCAAGTTTGCAAGACATTTTGATGATTGGAAGATAGTTGCCAACTTACAAAGGTATGTGCATTGGCCCAAAAGCCAAGAAGATGTAGCTTTTTTTATTAGAGAATGCAAACTTTGTTGTACTCGTAACCTCATTAATATAAATCAAGCCTTATATCATCCCCTACATGTACACTAGAATAATATCCACATTGCTTTTTCAAGTGGTTTTCCAACAACTAGGAAGGAAGATGAATATTTTTTTGTGGTAGTTGATAGGTTTAATAAGATATGAATTCTTATACCTTGTGAAAATACCATCAAAGGACAAGAAATCATGAACATATTGTTTGAGGTCTAGGTGCACTTTTAGATACTAATGAGCATGATCTTAGATAGGGATACCATATTTCTTAGTTAGTTTTGGACCACAGTTTGGGAGAAGATGGAAATCAAGTTGAAGAGATCTACAATTTTCCGTACATAGATAGATGAGAAAACAAAAGTAGTCTGTAGAAAATTGGTTAAATTTTTTAGGGTTCACAATCAAAAGCATCCAAATACATGGAAAGGAAATTTTATTTATATACAACACTCTTATAACAGAGCATTTGATGTTTCTCTTTATAAGACCACTTTTGAAACTTCTTTTGGCTATATGTTTCCTTCTCCCTTGGATGCTGTATATGGATAGAAAACAAGAGTAAAGGAATACATCACAATAGATGCACTTAAAGCATAATTTTTGTTGAAAAGATTAGCAAAAATACCATACAAGGGTAGTATAAATTTTGGCCAATAGGATTAAAATGATAACTTCTAGGAAAATCCAAATTGTATTTTAGGGAGAAGGTAGAGGGAAAAAATCCTCACCAAAATTATAGAAACAACAAAGGGCTAGTACACAAAATTTGATACCATAGGAAATACCAAGGAAAATTATTCTCCTAGGCATTACCATGGGTAGGTGCACTACACTTTCTTATCTGGACCAAATCAAAATTGGTACGATGATGTCTCAAAATTAACTATTCTAGCGCCTTCAATTTCCATGATATTTCTTTCCACATGGTTCTACTTCCTGCACCATTTTTGTGCACAACTCCTTCTATGAAATATCTATGCACTATTTCTCTACATTATTTCTGCTCCAACTTCCTACACGCAATTCTGAAAACTACCTCAGAACTTTGATATTTCTTCAACTTTTTTTTTTCCAAAATTGACCCCAACAATGATATCTTAATTTATATTTATACTTGAGAAGAACATTTCTAACACCTTATGTAGGTATTGGTGAGTAATTAACTATTAGATAACCTTTAGAATTTTGATTTCTCTCAAGAATCATTAGTTTATTTGGGGTATGTTATTGATGGAGGGGAAATCAAGATAGGTCCCACGAAGATGGAATGCATCCTCAAGTGGCTAGTTCCTATTAATGTCATTGAAGTTAGGAGATTTTATGGGGAAATATGGTACCTATGCAAGTTTACAACATCATTTTTAGTTATATTTATGGAACTTCATGCCTTAAAAAATAATGGTAAGATTTTCAAGTGTTCAAAGGATCAATAGAAATTTTTTCAATGTGCTAAAATATAAGATCAATCAATTACCAATTATTGCATTGTCAAGTTGAAAATTCCTTTCAAGGTGGATATCAATTCAAGTGGATATGTTATAGGAGTAGTCTTAACGCAAGGTGGTAAGCCAGTCTACTATCATTTTGAAATATTTCATGGTGAAGTCTTAAACTACCTTATGTATGAGAAGGAACTCTATGCCCTAGTTTAATTTGTTAAGAAGTGGAAGCACTATCAAATATGAAAAGAAACCATTATCCACATTGATCACCAATCAATATAGTATTTGCATGCTAAGAGTAAGATTAAACAAAATAGTCATTCCAATATGATGGATTTTTTGTAGGAATTTCATTTAGTTATCAAAAATAAAAGTAGTAACACTAACAAGTTGGCAAACATGCTTTCAAGGCCACCCATATCCAATATTGTAATATTGTCAATTTTATAACCCTTTTTCCACTCCATTATAGTAAGAGAGATCCAATATCAACTTACCTCACTTGTTGGCTAGAATGCATCATGTTTCTGGGAAAACTAGTGTCTTTTCAAGTGACTAGACCTCTAGGTTTGGCAGCTACCCTAGAAACAACAGTTTAAAGAAATTCAATGATTTCTTCTATGTGTAACAAATAAGAGAAAGATAATGGTACCAACCTGGAACTTCCGCTCAATCCTTTGTTTGATCTCTCTCCCCTTTGACAGAGCTTGCAACTCCTCTCCGTACTTATCCTGCTTGGAGAGTACCTGTAGAAACACAGTAACAAAGAACCGTCAAATCATCTTGATCTATTACAACATACACATTACAAAATCAGATATATAATTAGCATTCACAAATGATAACATTCAAAATTGCATAATCATGTGGAAGAAAACTTGAAGAACTTTATTAAATAGAAGGGAGAATTACAACCCAATTGTCTGATCTAGCGTCAAGCTCTCTTCACCTCATGAAATAGAAAGATCACACCAACAATACAATGATTTTTCCTCAATTACAAACTATCAACACTTCCTTGCAATTCACCACCTTTCAGCCTTTGGTCTCTTAGATGAGGGATCCATTTATAGATGTGTGCAAGGGTGTGAGTCATTTCCGGGGTTTGATTAGTGTCACTCCACTTGTTACATTTGGTTCCACAAGAGAAGAGATAACTGAAGTTTAGATCCCTTACTCATCCTTGGTCGAATTCAGAGAGGCAAGTGTCATAGGAGAAGTTTCTAGAAGATTCCATGAGAAACCACTTAGCAAATTGTCTTGGACATTTATCCATCCCCACTCATCACACCCTATAGAAGGCCTAATTAGTATCCATTGCACCTGAGTAGTGTATCACTCAGTATGCATCGCACCTGGCTAGTGTCGCAATCAGTATGGTTCAGTTTAGGCCATTTTTGGATGGTTTTTTAGGTGGAACTTTTGGGGAATGATGTAATCAGATGACCATGCTCTTTTAGGCTATGAAACAACTCTTTTAGGGGTTGATGAGCCCTAGTTTATAGACATATAAGTTTTGGGGTTGAAGTGCCCAAATATGTCTATAACAGTTTCCCCCTAAAGCATGAAGTCGTAAATCTTGATGTTGGGTGAAATGCTTTATCATGAGGATCCTAGGTTTCTAAACTGGAAGGTGACCTACATAAGTTACAATACAATGCATTATCATATAATTTTCATGATCTAGCTGAGGCGAGCATTCCCATGCTCAGCTTTATAAATTCATTTCATGTACATAGATGAGATAGTCATCGGAAGATGTAGACTGATGATTCTCCAGATGTAGAGTCATCATCCTTGGTTAGGATGACCATCTGTGCAGCACCTTTGTACATTTGATGTTTTTATATCCCTGAATATATCGTAGCCTGGATGGATGAAACTAGATCTGGGGTCTTCAAACTCATTCAATCTTTGCTCGATGTACATGTCAATCCATGTGAAGAGATGTTCTGAAGTGGAACATCGAAAGACATCGCCTGATTACCAGCCAATAATGTGAGTTGTTAACAGACGCAAGAGGAATCACCGATAATAATAATGACCCTCAAGGTACTACAGTACAATTCACATGGTGTGAATATATGATCTGATGTTGAACACCATGCAAATATTTTAGTCGAAGGCCATTGATGTCAACCTGTCGCTGGAAGTGAGAAACTTGCCATTGAGGCATGCAAGCTTCAAAGCACTGAAAGGGTTGTTTCTAAGTCAACTTCTTGGATAATGAGCTGATGTCAACAAGAAGCGACTAGTCGTAGGAGGGCCTTGATGTATCCCACATCTATAACACAAAAAAAATCAAATGATTTTCTGGAGGTGAAAACGATCCGACGACACAAGATTCAGGAATGGCGGTCATGAAAAATGAAGGTTGAAGGTATTGCAGTGGATGAGACATTAACTAGGTGGTTTCTTGATTGAATGACTTCTCTTGCACATGTCGGCGACACTGAGATGGATTGGTAGTGTTAACCCCAAAAGATGGATGGTGTAAAAGACCAATGGTGAGATGACCGGTCAATGGAATGACCCAACCCAACTCAATAATGGTGATGGAGTGGAAGTGTCATGTTCAAGAGCGACCTGCTACCATAAATTTCTTCAAGTTTTTTCCCTTTTTCCCTAGTCATTGCTGACCAGTACCTCTTTATTTTTTTCAAGCTTGAGGAGGATAACATATTCTTGTTCTATAATTTGCCCTTCGAGCAAACTTGTCGCTATGTTTTAACGAGTCTAGCGACAGTGAAACTCGTTCTTGTCTAGAATGGACAAGTTTGTCGCTATTGTTTTAACAAGTTTAACGACAAGCATAACTTGGTCCTTTTCATGTTTAGAGAGTTTGAAAAGGGATGGAAAGAAAACTCCAGAAGTTCTTTTTGTAGAATAATCCCTTAGGTCCGAAAAAGGATAAAATAATACGAAAGGGATGACTTTTCTGATCACTTTAACGAGCTGAAAAAGACAAGAGCTTGAACTTTATTATGAGATAATCCATCAGGTCTGAAAAAGATTAAAATATACAAGAGGGATGACACTTCCGATCAGTTTAACGAGATGGAAAGGTCGATTGCTCAACAATCTTTTCATATTTAATGAGTTTGAAAAGGGTTTAAAGGAGACTTGATTTTGAGGAACGAGTGGTGTCTAGGGTAGCAAGTGGTTCTGGGTAAGCTTGGAACTTCTCAAAACATGGTGATTTTTGTGAAGAGGTTGGCTAGCAAGACCACTCATCGCAGTTGTTCCTCAACAAAGGGTAAACAACCAAGTGGAAGCATATGATCGGCCAAAAGAATGGAGGTGATGAGAGGTACACAACCAAGGCTCAAAATGCTGATAGCATGGCAATCACAAAGGTTAGTTACCAAAGGTGGGTTCATTTTTTAACAAGCTTGAACCACAGGGTAACTATGCTTGGAGGGTTCATTTTTTGACAAGCTTGAAACATGGGGGAACTATGCTTGGATCGGTGGTCGAAGATGTTCAATTCACTGTTTAGCACATCAAATTCTTTCATTATTCATTCAACATGTTAAAAAATCCATCGAATTGTTTAGAAATACATATATATGAACGAAAAAATGAACTAAAACTAACATTTTACATGAATTACATGAACAGTAACCATAAAAAGTAGTTTTACCTTTCACTTTCATCATTTCATTTCAAATTTGAGATTTTGGAGCTCTGAAGCAGTTTCCCCCCTCAAATTTCACCAGCTGATTTCGAGAGAATTTGTGGACCATTCTCTGCGTCGTCAGGACCAGGTAGGAGCTTCCCCTGAGCTCTTCATTTTCGTTCCATATTTTCTTGATTATGAGCATGTTTTTCCACTTTTCTAGGCCCCTGGGGTTCAAAGATTTCGTTCCCCAATTATCGCACCTAGCAAGTATCGAAAGGTGCGATTCATACTGAGTTGTCAATAGGCCAGTTAGTATGCGTCTCACCTTGCTCAAAGGCAGGGTGCGATGGGCGCAGGAAGGAAACTTTACACAGTGTTTTTTTGATCAAATTTTTACTTGTTTTTGCTCAAAATTGGATCCTAATTCATTTATTGTTTGCATTTCAGACTTTTTTTAGATCAATATGGTTGTCACATCGCGTGAACGAGAACATGAAGAAGAGGATAAGATTTCTTTGCATGACCAGGGCACAGTGGATGCATTAAGAAACTGTGGCTTGCTGAAGTTCTTCCGCATATCAAGCATGAGGCAACATATTAGTTTGTTGTAGTATTTTCTTGATGCTTGGGATCCTATTGACTAGGTATTCTAGATCAAAGGTAAATCTATTCCTCTCATGGTCGAGGATATCTACTTTCTGACGGGGTTGTCGAGGCATGGTGCCCCTCTTTCACTATCAGGATTTGCTTGTGGGAGCGAATCTGTGAAAGATTATATCCATCGGTTCTGTAGGGATGGATCTTAGCCCAATCGAGATGGTAATATTAACATCCAAGATGTCACTAATCGACCTTTGAGGACCATTTTATTTACCTTTGCTAGATTGGTTGACAGTGCGACCTTACACTTGGAGAATAGATCTTACATGCAGTATGCCCTAGAATTCCTGGAACCGAAGGTGTTCAATTGGTGTGAGGTGATACTTCCTGTCATAAAAGAACAACTCCCCAATGTAAAGAATGGAAGAACAAAGAATTTTGGCTATGGATCCATATTGATTGCTTTTGCTTTAGAGAGGATTCCACTAATGCAGCCTTAGAACATTTCACTGGTATTGCCAGCACCGAGGGAACCACGGATGCAGAGATGGGTTGATCTTATGGCTAGACATGCCAGCCAGTCACAGATTTCCTTCTATGATGCCTTTTTCGAGTCATTCAAGCCAGGAGATGGTATTTGCGGAGTATACATATGTCAGGATGGATTTCCGAGGTGACCCAAATTTGGCATTAACAGTTGGCGAGCAGTGGAGTGCTATAGGTGAGATGTTTCGACCACATCTTTGTTTTTTAGTTTTTATAATGTTTTTGTGTTTTTTATTTTACCAAGACTAATAAAACTTATATGTGTGTGCAGATATTGGACCAGTGTGACTAGTGGCATGCCCACGAGCGGCAGATGATGCTCCAGCAAGAGAGGCTATAAGGAGAGTTATCCTTCAGGATCCGGACATATCAGATACCCTGGCAGTGTTGCAGGATCAGATCGAGGGCCTCACTCTCAGTATTCAGGATGTCAAGACCGATGAGTTACCTTTGAGGTTACAGAACCATACTACTGGCGTGCCGAGTTGATGGACTAGGCTCCTGTGCATGATCGCACAGGCGGTGACATGTTATCACCATCATCAGTAGTCTAGGATGTTTTTCTGTATTCATTTTGAGTTTCTTGGTCAAATGATCAATTTTGTCTTGGACACAAAACATTCTATAAAAAAATATAAACAACTATCCATTTTTGTTTTTTCAGAGTTTTATTTTGGTTAAGTTATGCAATCTTGATGCAAATGTTTGATGTGGAATGCTTTCTTTACAATTGTTGCAAATGTCTATTTAACACATAGTTTTCTAATGAATCAGTCAATGTGTTTAAGTTTCTGGAAATGTGTTGATATTGAATCAAATCAAAATGTCTTTCCAAAATCCTTACTCTTAGGAACATGTGATAAATAGTTGGGTTCTGAATGGAATAAACGCCAATAAGCTGTAGAATGACGAGTTGTGAATCTATCCTGACAACGAGTCGGCGTATGTCATGTGAAATCGCATCAGAGAGGAGTTCAATCAACGTGCTATACTCAGCAATGTTGTTCGTCGATTGACCAATACATATCCCACTGAAACTCACTAACTCGCCGCATGGAGCGAAAATGGCCTAGGCCACAGAGGATAGGTTCTGCATACTACAACTAGCCCCGTCGGAGTACCCAAAAAAAGGTTCCAAAAATTCTGACATCTCCAAAAAATGTGAAGTGGATTACTCAACCAAAATGATAACTCTAAAAAGAAAACACTCATAAATGCAATAAAAGCATATGTACAATGAGTTTACTACGCTCAATCAAGCACAGTAACATTTAAGATACAACCCGTTTCAGGGTTGCAACAGTAGAATCCCATCATAATCGACTAGCTCGTAGGTTCCTTTTGTCAATACTCTTTTAACAATGTAGGGGCCCATCCATAATGGTTCGAATTTACCTGCTACTAATTTGTCAGAGTCCTGATCGTAAAGCAAGACCAAGTCACCTTCTGAGAAGAAACGAGGTTTGACATTTTTATCATATTGTGCCTTGACGCATTTCTTATGTGCTTCGTTAGCTAATGTGGCATCATGACGGGTTTCATCTGGATGGATTAGTTCCAAGAAACGATGCTCTTCTTCAAAAGTTTCGGGAAGTAGATCAATGGCAAGCTTGAGGGACGAGATTTTACACTGAATTGGTAAGACAGCTTCTAGACCATACACTAATTGAAAGGGCATAAATCTGGTTGTATTTCTCACCGAAGTCCTATATGCTCACAAAGTTGAGTATAGGATTAAAGGCCAATTCCATTTATGGACTCCGATCATTCTCTGTAGCATGCGCTTAAGGACTTTGTTGATCGCCTCAACTTGTCTGCTAGCTTGCAGATAATATGGAGTAGAACTATCATGGGACAGTCCTAATTTGGTAGTCAATTCGATCATCATGTGATTGCGAAAATGCGATCCATGATCTGTGACTATAGCCTGTGGTACACCAAATCTAGAAACTACATGATTAAAAAAGAAAAGAGAAGTCGTTTCACCGTTTTTGTTTAATATAGGCATTGCCTTGGCCCATTTTGTAAAATAGTCGACATCGACTACAATAAACCCATGCCCCCCAGCCAAGGTGGGGTTACATGTCATGAAATCAATGCCCCATTTAGCAAATGGCCCAACAACAACTACTAGATGCAGTGGTGTAGGTGGTAATCTAGTTGTGCCATCAAAAATCTAACAACCATGGCAACTTCTGACTGTAGTTATGCAATCTTTGAATATGGTGGGCTAGAAGTAACCTGTCGTAAGATCTTTTTTGCAGTAGCATAACCAAATAGATTCCCCCAACAAGCACCTGAATGACAATCATTCAAAACTTTTTCGGCCTCCTCATGCATGAGGCACCTTCGCAAAACTATATCGACACCACGACGGTAAAGTGTATCACCAACGGTTAGATAATCCTTGGCTTTGTATCGAGTATGTTGTTGTTCAGAATGAGAGGTGTTGGGCCTAAAAGTTTTGGTTTGGATATAGACCAGTATATCCCCATACCACGGATCACTTGACGATATCAGAAACAGAGTCTCATCCACGATTGTTGCTTTGAATTTTAAATCGTTGGATGACGAGGGAAGGTCAAAGTAACTTTGCAAAGACAAGAGAATTCTTTGATTTGGATTTGGTTAATTCCAAATCAAACTCTTGCAAAATGGCTATCCATTTGGAATATTTTCCCCAGAGTAATTTACATGATAGAATGTAGGTCATAGGGTTGCAATCTGACACAATGGTAGTTTTGCGAAAGAGGACATAGTGTCGAAATCTATGTACCGCTTGAACGGCTACTAAAGCCAACTTTTCAACATAAGAGTACTTTCTTTCTGTATCATTAATATTTCAACTTAAATAATATATAGGATGTTCTATTCCATTATCTTCTTGCACTAAAACCATGGCGATGGTTGTATCTGCAGTGGCGAGATACAGGTTGAAGTTTTTCTTATAGTCAGGAGCATACATTAATGATGCTTTTATCAGGGAATCTTTTAAAGCATCAAAGGAAGCTTGTGCAACCTGATCCCAGTGGAAGGGTACTCCTTTTTCAAAAGACGTGTATAACCTTTAGCGAGTTCAGCGTAATGTGGAATGAACCTCCTCAGAAAGTTAGTTTTCCCTTGGAGTCTCTAAATCTAAAGCGAATTTGAAGGTGGAGGCATGTCAAGGATTGCCTGAACCTTAAAAGGGTTGGGTCAAAGTCTGTTCTTAGAAACTATGAAACCAAGTAATCGACCAAAACCAACACAAAACACACACTTGTGTAGGTTGAGTCGTCTTTTGTAGTATCAGCAACATAGAAATATGGTCCTCAAATGCTGCAGATGATCAGTCCGCTTTTGCGAATGAGCCGATAGATCATATAGATACAATTTAACAATGTGTTTGATGTCATGGAAGGTGTAATTCATTGCCGTCTAAAAATTCGCTCCTGCGTTCTTCAGACCGAATGGTAATTTATGATATGCGAATGTGCCCCATGGACATATAAATGCAATTTTTGACTGGTCCTGTGTGCAGATATTAATTTGATTGTATCTAGAAAATCCATCCATGGATGGAAAGATTTCGCATCTGGCACATTCATCAATAATCTGGTCGATAAAGGGTGTAGGATAGTTGTCCTTTGGACACGCTTGATTTACATCCCTATAATCGATGCACACTCTAATTGTTCCTTGTTTTTTCATTATAGGAACAATATTTGATACCCAATCAGTGAGAGGAATAGGGTAAATGAAACAAGCATGCAAAAGTTTTTCAACTTCTGCCTTAATGGCAGTGGCTTTCTTCAGATGGATAGGTTGAAGTCGTTGTCGTACTGGTTTGACATCTGGATACATCTTGATTACATGTTCAACAATTCTCAAGTCAATGCCTGACATTTCTTCATATGACCATGCAAAGACATCTCTGAATTTGCAAAAGAGAGTGCAGTAAATTTCTAGTTCTAATGGCGAAAAAGATTTTCCAACATGAATATTATCTACAACATTAGGTTTGGTTGAAATATTAATGGTTATAGTTTCTTCAATGTTGGATAGATTTCGCTCGGAATCTACTGTATTTACAATAGTTGATAACAAATAAAAAATTGAAGGATGATTGAGGTCGTTCGAATTATCTTCATTTTCATCTCAAAGGTGGGAATGATGGTGGTAATCTTCCCACGACGTCTCACCTATCATCATTGATTGGATGATTCTTTCATTTGTAGAATGTATACGAGACCAAGGATCAGAAGAGGTACCATATTCTAAAGACCTATCTACCCAAACACTCGTTGAGTGCTAATTTGGGTTTGCTGCCCAAGCCCAGAAAATTGATTGCTACATAGATTCGATGGGCTTGTGATGATCCTTACTATCAAAATGGTCATAGCTCTTCTTAAAGTCAGATGATGTAGAAGAGATCATATGATAGGTTTCCACTGTGGCCACTTCTGCAAGACGAGATGGAGGCGGGAGGGCAAAAGTACCCATTAAGGAAGGGTCTTTTAGCGATTGTGAACTTCCATGGATCAATGGAATGCTTCTAGTAGCTTGTGAACTGTTAGGAAAATTTTCTAGTTGGTCAATGATTGTGATTCCACCTTTGAAGGGAAATTCAATATTTCTAAAATATGTAGACACAATGGTAGCCATAGCATAAATCCAAGGCCTTCCCAATAAAATATTGTAATCAAGGTTTCCATCAATGACCTCGACTTCAATTTCTATCGTCTTTCCCACCAGTTCAACTTGCAAGCCACTTAAAATCCCATATGGAGTGTATGTTCTTCCATCGAACGCTTTTAATGTTGTTGATGATCATGACAAGGGTAGTGAACCAAGAGTTTTCCAACAACTCATTGACATAATACAGGTAGATGCCCCCTCATCAATGATAGTTCGATGAACAATTTTATTGAGGGCTTTTACATTTATAAGGAAAGAGAGTTGGGCTGGCAACTAAGGTGTATATCCTTTATGATTAAAGGCCACAAGATGGAATCCACTGGATCAATCCTGCCTATTGCTGACAACAAAGCTTGCTTTTGGGAGGGACAATTTTGCAATACCTCAAGTGTCGACATAGCAGATGGCGATTGAGCCAGATCCTCCACTATATTATAATTCTGAGCGACTTTTCGTTTACTTATGTGAGATTTATACCATGTTAAAATGGGTGAAATTACATAAAAGGATCAATCATGAGGTCACACTTGGGTTGGGCGAGGTGACATACCCCATTTCACTTAATTTCAGGTGGCATAGATTATGGAATTTGTATTTATTAAAAACAGTGTTATTAGCATTTTCTTGTAGCACTTGGGGGCCACTTGGGAGGAAAATCTCAAGGGTGTTTCAGAATTAGCTATGATTCCCTTGCATTTGAATTTGGCTAATGACTGTGCCCCTAAGACATGTTATTATTGGTGGTAACCTTAGTTGCCAATCTCTTTAAGGCTCATACATAGGTGCAGTGTCTAGTTTGTCTGTTGGAAATAATACTGAGAGGGGGGGTGAATCAGTATTATCAAGTCAAATATTCCTTTTTCAAAATCAAATGATATGCGCTACTTAAGTTAATTAAATTAGCGTATATACGCAACTTTGCAAAAGGAAACCAGCGTATACAAGGCAAACTTTTAATTTACTTTATCTTTCTGATGTTGATTGTTAATCTGTGCTTTCAGAATCAAATAACTAGTAACCAGAAACAGTAAAACAGAGCAGAAAGACAATCTCACACAAGAACACAAGATATAAGGTGGAAACCCAATATGGGTGAAAACCACCTGCTGCAATTCGTCTCTATCTTCCTTTAAATTAGAAACTTCTTTTACAATGTACTAGCGCATTCCTTTACCAGTACGCAGGATGCAACCTGCAGAGAGCTACAACCCTCTCTCATTCTCCAGCTTCTCCTGGAAGGGAGCTACAACCCCCTTAGCTCTTGCACTAGCCAAGATACTAGTACGTAGGTGCTGGCCTATAGAAGGATACAACCTTCTCTTTCTTTTAGGGACCACGTTTCATAAATTTTCAGACTGGATCCACAAATAACATCAATCAAACATCAAGAATTTCTACATCAACCAATCACCTTTTCACCAATCAAAACTAAATCAAAATAAACACTTCTCTGATGACTGTACCCAGATCACAGTAACAGTAACCACACACCAAATCTGAACCCAGAACACTGCAGCAATAAACAGTAGCAACTAGATCAAAACTCAAAAGATATACACTACTTTAATAACCTGAAACCTGCGTGCATACACTTCTACGTATGGAACAACCTACGTATACACCGTTTTCATTCATTGAACCAGCGTGTATACGCGCCTTCGCTTCACTGAACCTGCGTACAGATCTATAAATGATAATTCGCTCTTTCATATATTCAAACACTAATTAACCCAGATTATCAGATCTATAGATCAAGCAAGCGCCACATATAACAGATCAAAATCATACAAAGATATTATCATTCAAGCTTAAAGATTATGATCCATCAATAGAACTTATCCTTCTCTTTTGCGCTCGGGTTCCTCCTTCATTCAGATCCAGATCTGCACCATAACCCAATTACCAGTATTCCAGATCTAGCACTTTATCAAATATTCAATGATAATTCAGATGATCTTTTGCCACATGATCTCCTTCCTCTTTTATAGTTTTAGGTCTTCCACAATACCACGGTCCAAAACCATAATAGACCAATACCACGGACCCAATACTTGGGATCAACACTTCTGACAAGGTACCATGGTCCAAAACCATAGGTTCAAATACCAAGGACTAACTACCACGAACCAAAGGTAAGTTCTCCAACATATACGCGCTTTTCTTTGCATGAAAGTGCGTGTATATGCATGCGTGCCTTTGAAATGTCTAACTCGCGTGTATACACGTCTTCGTCTAGATGAACCTGCGTATATGTCTTTTCCTTCATTCTGAAAGCCTGAACTAAGATCTGTTACCAAAGAGAGTTGCCATCAAGGACAACACCTGTGCCGTAGCTCCAAACCTGTGCCATAATGCCAACAATCTCCCCCTTTGGACTTGATGGCAACCCAAAATCTTCAAAGTCATTTCCCCCTTTTTCATCAAGGGTAAAGGACCGTTGTGCTCCCCCTGAGTACATGCTGAAATTTCTGCCCTGCTGTGCTGACCATGCTCCCCCTGACTGTAGGCAAGATCTGCAAAAGATGTTCTTCAAGAAGAACCATGACTTATACATCATAAAATACCTTCCTATCACCAAAAGACTCAATACATACATCCATCACCCAGCCAAGTGGGGATCATCCACCCAACCACGTGGGGATACATAAGAAATTTAAATATGACAACCAAGTTCATTACATGTTCATCCCAGGCATAGTGGGGAAACAAAAATAGGCTGTTACATGACCTTGACACCATAAAAGAGATACCACAAAAGAGATACATGACATAGAGACAAAATATCTAGAACAAGACTTATGAAAGTCACCAATAACTGATAGCAGCAACATCTGTCCATCACCATTCAGATCAGCAACCAAGATTTCCTTCTGTTCTCCCTCTGCCTTTGTTCCACCTGAAACCACACAACATCTATGAACTAGAACCAAAAGCTTCTAAGATAATGCCAACAATGCATTATTAGAAGATTATCTGCTCCCCCTGAATCTATGCCGGATGGTCTCTGTCAGACCCATATCAAAATATCTTCAACCAGAGCCTATCCCTACTGATATCCATCAAACCTCCATATACGCGACTGTCTCTACACAAACAGGCGTATGTACGCGGATCCTCCTCAGGCAACTCGCGTACACCCATTTTTCTCTGAAACAGACAAGATTTAACATAAAGATGATGCATCAACTACTCCCAAATTTTGTCTGAGGTATTCAAATGTCTCCCTGGGTAGTGGTTTGGTGAGAATATCAGCATCTTGTTCCTTAGAAGGGACATACTCCAATTTGACCTTTTGTTCCAACACGTGTTCCCGGAGAAAGTGATACTTGATCGGTATGTGCTTGGTGTTTGAATGCATGACTGGGTTCTTTGAAATGATGATTGCACTTGTATTATCACATAAGATGGAGATAGGTGGTGTACAAGTGATTTCAAAGTCCTGCAAGGTTTACATCATCCAAAGAAGTTGAGTGCAACAAGATGCAGCAGCCACATATTCCGCTTCAGCTGTAGATAAAGCAATCGAAATCTGTTTCTTACTGAACCAAGATACTAATCTGGAACCCATAAAGAATGCACCACCACTTGTGCTCTTCCTGTCATCCACGCTTCCAGCCCAATCTGCATCTGTATAAGCATGAAGAGTGAGATCTGTATCTCTAGGATACCATAAGCCAAAGTTTTGAGTTCCTTGCAGATACTTGAAAATTCTCTTCACTGCCTGAAGATGAGTTTCCTTTGGATTTGCCTGAAATCTTCCAACTATTCCCACTGCATGCATGATGTCTGGTCGAGTACCTGTCAAATAAAGTAGACTTCCAATCATAGATCTATAGGTTGGTTGATGTACTGTTGCGGATTCATCATTTGCACTGAGACTGTATCCTGTAACCATAGGGGTACATACTGGTTTCGAATCTTCCATGCCATACTTCTTCAGAATCTGCTTAAGGTACTTGGTTTGAGACAATAAGATACCGCCTTCGTTTTGTTTGATTTGCAATCCAAGAAATTATGTGAGTTCTCCAAGAAAGGACATTTCAAATTCTTTCTGCATCACCAAGGCAAATCTTTGACTCATAGCTTCTTCATTTCTACCAAAGATAATATCATCTACAGACACAACAAGTATTAGCAATTTGTCATTTTCAATTTTTATATAGAGATTGCTATCTGTTGATCCTTTTGAAAAACCTTGTTGATGAAGATATTTGTCCAAACGGTAGTACCAAGCCCTTGGAGCCTGTTTAAGACCATAGAGAGCCTTTTTTAGTCTGCGTACAAGATTTGGATCATTCCCAAGAATGAAACCATCTGGTTGCTCAATGTACACTTCTTCTTCTAAGTCTCCATTCAGAAAGGCTGATTTCACGTCCATTTGGAATAATTTGAACTTCTGAAAGCTTGAGAGAGCAAGGAACATTCGGATGGCCTCAATTCTAGCAATGGGAGAAAAAGTTTCTTCAAAGTCTATTCCTTCTTGTTGAGCATACCCTTTACACACAAGTCTGGCCTTGTTTCTGATTACTTCTCCATTTTCATTCAACTTATTTTTAAAGATCCATTTTTTCCCTATGACATTCTTATATTTTGGTCTAGGAACCAACTCCCAAGTGTTGTTCTTTTTGATCTACTCAAGTTCTTCATCCATTTCCTTGACCCAACATTCATCTTTGCATGCCTCTTTTACATTTTGTGGCTCGGTGGAGGAGAGCAAAGCCAAATAGCTTGAGGCTTCTGCAATTGTTCTTCTTGTTTGTATACCTGCCTCTTTCTGCCCCAAAATTTGAGATTCTGGATGATTCTTCTGAACATACCTGGATAGAGTCTTCTCTTTTATCCTTATCTGTTCCTCTGGTGCCTCTTGAGGTTCTTCTTCATCATCAGTCTGATTTGGAGAGTACTCTTCATCCTCTTCGATATTTTCATAATTTACTTGCTTAGGAATGTATCCTTTTTCATCAACCACTACATCAATGTTGTCGAAAATTCTTCCAAGTCTTTTATTGTAACACTTATATGCTTTGCTGTGGGGAGAATAACCAAGGAGAATGCCTTCATCTGCTCTAGGTTCAAGTTTTCCAAGTTGTTCATCATTATTCTTAATGTAGCATTTGCTTCCAAAATTTTTGAAATGCTTTACCGAAGGAGTCTCACCATACCAGAGCTCATGAGGAGTTTGAGTGTTGTTCACTCGGACATTTGTTTTCTTGATAATAAAAACCGCAACAAATGCAGCTTCACCCCGGAAGGTTGTGGGAGTTCCAGACTCATCAAGCATAGCACGAGCCATTTGTTGAACTGTTATGTTCATCCTTTCCACTACTCCATTTTGCTGAGGAGTCCTAGCTGTAGAGAATTCCCTTCTTATTCCATGTTCTTCATAGAAATCAAAAAATTCATTTGAGGTAAACTCCCCACCTCTGTCAGACCTGAGGCACTTAATTTTGTGATCTGATTTTTTTTCAGCCAAGGCTTTGAAAGATTTGAATTTTTGAATGCTCCGTCCTTGTGTTTCATAATTCCCAACCAAACCATCCTGGAGAAGTCGTCAATGAATAATATAAAGTATTCTTCTCCTCGAGGTGACCTTGTCCTAAATGGACCACATACATCTGTATGGACTAGTTCAAGAGGCCTGCTGGCTGATCCTTCCTTCTCAGGGAAGTTAGTTCTAGTTTGCTTATCAAACTGACATGATTTGCATATGGTGTTGTCTAGAATTTTGATATCTGGAATACCACGAACTGCCTGGTATTTGCATGCTTTCCTTATTTGTGAAAATCTTAGATGCCCCAACCTCCGGTGCCATAACCAGTGTTCATCATCCTTGCTCAAATAGCATTGTTGTTGTCCTTCTTCAAATATGTATAAGTTATTTGGAGTTCTTCTGCCTTTGATCACTCTTTTTCCTGTATCAAGATCACGAAAACTACATCCATTTGATCGAAATATTACCTCGGTTCCTTGATCGCACATCTGACTGACACTCAGAAGATTATGCTTCAAGCCATCAACATACAAAACATTTCCTGCTTTGACCTTTTCTTTCAATTGGGCAGTGCCTTTTCCTTTTATGACTGCAGGGGTATCATTTCCAAAAGAAACTTTCTTTCCCTTTTCTAAAACATTATATGATTCAAGTTTTTATTTATCACCTATCATATGCTTCGAACATCCGCTGTCGATGTACCTTTGATTTTCTTGTCCTTCTGCATATAAAGCTATCCCACATCTTTCTCGTTGCGGTTCCTTCATTTTCCATGTTCTGGCACTTGAGATTTGTTCTTTCTGAGTTTTCTTCCAAAACCTGCTCCTGCATTTAGAATCTTCATGACCGAAGTTATTACAAATAGAAAATTCAATTTCATTTTCAAGGGCCGAAAAGTTGTTATAGGTTCTTTTCGTCATTCCAGTCATACTTTTTTTTTTTTATCTTCTCTAGTCATGATTGTCTTATAGGCAACACATTGAGCTGCTTTCTGGCCAATGTTATGGCAAGAGAAACATTGGCCATTGAAGAAACTCCTCTGATTTCAAATCTACCTGCCAAATGATTGTAGTTTCTATTGTCATCCATTCTTGAGGTAAATTGAGAAGATTTTACCTGTGGCTGGTTGTAGCTTCTGTTCATCCTTAAGGTGGATTGCCCTGATTTACCTGGTGATCTCCATTGGGCTTTTGCTCATTCCTCCTTGCTGCATTGAGATAACTCTTTGAGGTGGATGCTTGAGATGCTTCTCCATTATACCCCAGACCAGTCTTTATTAGTGGAGAATGTTGTATATTGATAATCTCATCCAGAGTTTCAGATCCTTTAACAAATTTAAGATTAAGAGCCTTTGTTTTCTCAATTTCTTTTCTAAGGCCAACAATTTCACATTCTAACTTCTCAAGAAATTTTTCTTTTTCATCAAGTTGGAATTGCAGAGTATCAATGATCACATTCTTTTCTTCTAAACATGTTTTGATTCTAGAAATCTCTTCATAAAAGCCATCCACATCTATAGCATCGATGTAATCATCATCTTCAAAGGCCATTAAAAGTTTATAGTTAATACCTCGTTCATCTTCATCACTATTTGAAAGACCATCACTATCTTCATGAGTGTAGTAACTTTTCTTAGTTACATTCTGTTTCTTGTTCCATCTAACAGGTTCCTTCCCTTTGTCAGTTTTATCCTTATGAGGGCATTTGGAAGCATAGTGACTGACTCTCCCACAAGCAAATAATTTGAAAGGTAACTTACCTCGGAATCGTCCAGCACCCCGTTGAAGATTTCTGACAAAATTTGATTCTTCTTCTTCTTTTGACACGTGTCCTCACTCATAGTACTCTCCTTTTCCTGAAGCCTTGAAGGTAGCTTCTCTCCTGTCTGACGGAACTCATTTTCTCATTTCATAAGCAGTTAGAATTCCATGCAGCTGTGACATTTTAAGATTTTGTAGATTCTCTTTTCCTTCTATTGCAGAAACTTTAGATTCAAACCTAGGGGACAAAGATCTTAGAACTTTTTCAACCACAACAGCCTCTTTTATTTCTTCACCCAAGTTTTTCATACAATTAACAATCTCATCTACACGAAGAAAATAGTTAGCCACACTTTCATCATTGTACATTATGAGATTTTCATACTGAATTCTGAGGGTTTGAAGTTTTGCTCGTTTTACCTGATCATCTCCTTCATAGCTCAATACAATCTTGTCCCATATTTCTTTTGTGGATTTAAACTTCATAACCTTGACAAATTCTGATTGAGATAGGCATCCTAATAGAGTATTGACCGCCTTTGCATTTGTTTCATATTTCTTCTTCTCAGCTGGTTCTGTAGGAGTTGCTGATGGAAAGGTATACCCTGTTTCTATGATATCCCAGACTTCTGGACCAAGAGATTGAAGATAGGCAGTAACTCTTACCCTCTAATATACGAAGTTTTTCCCATCAAAAATCGGTGGCTTGATTGATGCTTCCCTCTCGTAGTTGCTCATGATGAAAGATCTTCCTTCAAGCGATCAAGCTTCTTCTGAAGGACCTGCTCTGATACCAATTGTTGGAAATAATACTGAGAGGGGGGGGTGAATCAGTATTATCAAGTCAAATATTCCTTTTTCAAAATCAAATGATATACGCTACTTCAGTTAATTAAATCCGCGTATATACGCAACTTTCCAGAAGGAAACCAGTATATACAAGGCAAACTTTTAATTTACTTTATCTTTCTGATGTTGATTGTTAATTTGTGCTTTCTGAATCAAATAACCAGTAACCAGAAATAGTAAAACAGAGTAGAAAGACAATCGCACACAAGAACACAAGATATAAGGTGGAAACCCAATGTTGGTGAAAACCACCTACTGCAATTCGTCTCTATCTTCCTTTAAATTAGAAACTTCTTTTACAATGTACTGGCGCAGTCCTTTACCAGTACGCAGGCTGCAACCTACAGAGAGCTACAACCCTCTCTCGTTCTCCAGCTTCTCCTGGAAGGGAGCTACAACCCCCTTAGCTCTTGCACTAGCCAAGATACTAGTACGTAGGTGCTAGCCTACAGAAGGCTACAAACTTCTCTTTCTTTCAGGGACCACGTTTCATAAATTTTCAGACTAGATCCACAAATAACATCAATCAAACATCAAGAATTTCTGCATCAACCAATCACCTTTTCACCAATCAAAACTAAATCAAAATAAACACTTCTCTGAAAACTATACCCAGATCACAGTAACAGTAACCACACACCAAATCTGAACCCAGAACACTGTAGCAATAAACAGTAGCAGCTAGATCACAACTCAAAATATATACGCTACTTCAATAACCTGAAACCTGCGTGCATACGCTTCTGCGTATGGAACAACCTGCGTATACGCTGTTTTCATTCACTGAACCAGCGTGTATACGCACCTTCGCTTCACTGAACCTGCGTACAGATCTATAAAGGATAATTCACTCTTTCAGATATTCAAACACTAATTAACCTAGATTATCAGATCTATAGATCAAACAAGCGCCACATATAACAGATCAAAATCATACAAAGATACTATCATTCAAGCTTAAATATTATGATCCATCAATAGAACTTATCCTTCTCTTTTGCGCTCGGATTCCTCCTTCATTTAGATCCAGATCTGCACCATAACCCAATTACCAGTATTCTAGATCTAGCACTTTATCAGATATTCAATGATAATTCAGATGATCTTTTGCCACATGATCTCCTTCCTCTTTTATAGTTTTAGGCCTTCCACAATACCACGGTCCAAAACCATAATAAACCAATACCATGGACCCAATACTTGGGATCAACACTTCTGACGAGGTACCATGGTCCAAAACCATAGGTTCAAATACCAAGGACTAACTACCACGGACCAAAGGTAAGTTCTCCAACATATACGCGCTTTTCTTTGCATGAAAGTGCGTGTATACGCATACACGCCTTCGAAACGTCTAACCCGCATGTATACGCGTCTTCGTCTAGATGAACCTGCGTATATGTCTTTTCCTTCATTCTGAAAGCCTAAACTGAGATCTGTTACCAAAGAGAGTTGCCATCAAGGACAACACCTGTGCCGTAGCTCCAAACCTGTGCCATAATGCCAACATTGTCTTCTCTATACCTTGGAAGAATATTAGTCATACTCTCTCAATCCTCTCATGGGGTGCCCCATAGCTAATAAGGGAACTTGAACTGATTTTGTAGCCAAAAGGGCTAGGAAATAGGTCACTAGTATAACTATCCCATCACTAGCTTATTTGCATTTGGTTTGTGTGTGACTAACTCCTAGGACTTTTCTAGTGTGTGGTATTTGGTCTAAGTCGGTATTTTGGCCTTAGGTTTTTTAAAGTAACTTAATTTGGTTAATTTACATTTATTCACCTTGGTTGAACCAAGTCATCATCAGTCACATCGGATTCATGGTTTTCCTCCTGAACGAGGTGGACTTGTCACTCCTACTCGACGAGTGCTTATCAATGCTCAAGACTTATACCATCCCATAGTTGTGGAATCTATATTTGGTCCTCCTCGAAGTGATTTTATATCGATTGAGAGATTGACAGAAAATTGTGTCTCTCCCGCTAATCCAACATTTACCAATCTTAGGACCAGAGTTATTATGGCCGAATCTTGACAGTTCTACTCCTACCTACACATACATCCCTATTTTACCTATGGAGGAGGTTAGTTCCTCATTACCATCTGCATTTGCAGTGTTTGTTGCAATGTCATCATTGCCAACATTGATTGTGGCAAGACCTACACTCCTATCTACACCTCTCACATCTACTTGGGGCATTCCATCAATCTTGTCTATGGCTGCTACAAATTTTCCTAGTGTTTATATGCCTACTCCCTCATCCTCGTTGACGATGGCTATTAATATTAGCCATCTAGTGAAAGCGGGAATATTTGTTCCTAGTTTTTCCAAACCTATGGTTCATGTTCCTCAAATAGGCATGGTCACTTCGAGATATTTGTGGGGAGGATAATTTGTTGCTCCTAGCCAGCCTGGGGGAAATGTTACTTCAAATATATCTCAAACCTATTAGAGTTTTTTTTTTGGAGGGACGCCAACCTCTATTACCTTTCCTAGAGGACATAGTTTACCTTGGGGAAACCTTATTGTTAGCACCATCAGACATATGAGTCATCCTCCTTATGTTGATGCTATTTCACAAGATGGTACATCTATCCCTATCAGGTACAACCCTTCTATCATTCATGATCTTAGGGGTCCTACACTCTCTAGGGGCATTTATTCTTGGGGAAAAACTCCTCTCACCAATCATGTTAGCCCACATGCTTTATATGTTGCGAATAATCCTTACCAGAGTCAAAAAACTTCACATCATAATGTTTATACGGGGGGACCTCACACTTGGTCTAGCGACTCTCCTTCCTATGACTCATTTAGTGAGCTCCACGATCTGTTTATTTCTTCACTTAATCTATTGAATCTTGAAAATATGATAAATTCCCCATTCGACATGATCCTTGGTGGCCACCTATTTCTGCTAAGTTTTCGTCTGATATCCCAATGTTTGAAGGAAATCCTAGATATAACCCATCCACTCATATTACCACTTATCATTATTTGACCAAATTACGCTTATTCCAATGTACCTTAATTGGATATTTTTCCAAATGGTACATTGAATTGGATACAACATCTTACAATGATTTCTCATCTTTGGCTCAAACTTTCTTGACTCACTTTGAGTTACCTACGAGTTATGACATTGATTCCGACCTTTTGTATAATTTAAAAAAAATGACGCCACTTTGATTTTTTATCATATCCATGAGTGGAAACATCACAAGGAGTTGGTTACAACAAAAATTCTTGATGAGTTATAACATAAATGGTTCATTCGATCGTTACAACTTAAAACTACCAAAGATGTCTCTATGTTTAGAGTTATTACTAAGGAATAGACCATCTTAACTTCCCAACAACTGTACTTGATATATTCTCAGTCGAGGACGCTTTATGAAGTACTCTTGAATACTCCATTCCATTCCATTCCATTCCATTGACCCACTAGACCCACTCCTATCCCACATATTGATGGTTTGATTGGGTTTGTTTCTAAGTCCATGAACCAACTTGCTACCCAATTTGGAAATTAATTGTTACATCGCAATCCCTAGCAAGTGCGTCTAGCTCTACAAAATCATCTTGTTCTAAGTAGTCCACTGATGTCCTTATGGTGAATTCCACAACACTAAAGAACAATCAGAAACCTAGTGGTAAAAATAATAAGAAGTGTTAGGTCTCCAAGAATCTCTCCTAGTTTATAGCTCAGAGATGCCTGGTAACATATAAATTAAACCGTTTTTGCATAAATTTATTGGAAGGGATGATGGTTTGGTTCAAGCCAGATAACCACTTGTACTTTGCTTTCACTCCAGACATGCATGAACACACTAAGACTACAAGGCTTTAGACCACCAATGCTCAATAGTTTAGAAATTAGGTGAATATGGAGAATACTAACCACACCAGCAGATACACACAACCATGTGATGGCTGGCTGCAACCAATAAAGAAACTTGTAGATCTAATATATCAATGCAAAGACAAGATGGCAGTTGTTTTGCATCAGACAGAGAAGAAACCTGAGTGGCCTACTCACTTACACATTCAATATTTCAATACAGAGGTAAGATGACAATTATCTAGTATTAAACATGAAGCGATCATGAATTTAGTGCCACAGGCACAAGCTTAGAACAGAGAAGGAATGGACAGTCAGCATGTAACAGCAAAAGAAGCTTGAATTGCTGAAACTGAAGATGAGACGTTGCAAATTACAGAGTGTCTATAATCTCCAGAAGTTGAACCTTACATTAAATGCCAATCCCTGTTGCAGCATTCTTTAGGCTATTTATAATTTATCATTACAATGGCTCTCATCCATTTAGGGATGGGGGGTATTAATCGACCACCAACCACTATTAATTGTCTGATAGTGTCTTCAGATGCAGTTGCTTTCTCTGTTACGAAAACTCCATTAGCTCTGGTACTGTGTTGTCCTTCAGGAGGTTGGATCGATCATGGCAGAGGAGTGCCATAACTATTTAATTCAGTTGCTGAGTTGTGCTGTATCATTTTCTCCATTTAGCCATGCTCTCTGTTTAATTTGGTTGTGGGGGTCAGACTGGTCATGGAGATGGAGTGCATGGGTAGATGAACGGTGAGGGTGGTCATGGATGATGGCTGTCAGATCAAGGAGACCCGTGGCAGAGAACAATTTGCAGAGGCTAACAGTCGTGGTGAGAGATGGGTATGTCTGGGCCGTCAGATCTTCAAGCAGGTAGATCAGATGGTTATCGGGCAGTGGAGTTGTGTGGGTGATAATAGGTAGGGTGGTTTAGCTTGGGCAATAATGGTTTTCATCGTGCAGACGTCAGGTAGTAAATGGTAAGTGTCAGAAGTCGTGCGATTCCATTCAGTGGCTTACACGTAGCGGCGAATGAGAGAGAAAAACCATCGATATCATGCAGGTATTGTCTGTGCTAGTTGTCCTCATGATATGTGTGAGGAGCATTAGATTTGGCGGAGGTGATCTGAGGTGGAGGATGATCGGGCAGGTTTCCTTTATCGGGTGCAATAGGGGCCGTTGGATCGGCGGGAGAAAATCAATAGTGGAGATGCTGTGTGATGAGTTATGAGCGCGTAAGGCACATGGGTAAGGTTTTATGGGTAATTTAGCGTTGCGCTTGGGGCTAAGTCCAGAAAAGGGGGGTCTTTTCGGTTTTAGAAGGTGAATGAAGGAACGGGAAGGGTAGAAAGTGAGCAGGTGTTATAGACATTTTTGTGCCTTACAGCATGAAGCATGAAATGTCAATAATCTAAGGGATCCAAAGTCCCTAAACATGTTGTTCCTACCCCTAGAGGAACAAGGTCAGCAAACCACAGCACTGAAAATCATTCTCCACCTGAAAAAAAACTAAAAAACAAGCTAATTCTGATCATGTCAACTGCTCCACTGAGCATCTGCGCTGAATGTCAACTGCTCCACTCTATACCTGCGCTGAATGTCAAAAGCAATGAAGGCTACCTGCGTTGGGTG